>CM062809.1:1197283838-1198515098 GCA_031772625.1 Pinus tabuliformis | reverse complement strand
CTATGAGGATGAATACATAAAGTGGACCACGCTGCGGCAGGGAATGGACCAAGATGTGCCGAGTTCACCATCTTTTCCATACCCTTCGCACAAAGTTGGGTATCAAGGATTCGGAGCAACTTTGATACTCAAATACCGTGGCTGCCTGCACAAGTACATCCAGGAAGAAATACAGTTCCTAAACATCCCCTCGTCTTCGGCGCAGCATACCGGTATGCCGTCAAAGTCGAGCAGAAGTTTAAACAAAAGAGCGAGACTTTGGATCTGCGAATCCAAAGCAGGGGAAGGTGCCCCTAAACCACAGAACAAAGGACAAAGCCAACGGGACAGCCCAAGACAACCAGCTGAAGCTGCAAGCAAAGACAACGCCGCGAAGCCGAGAAAGGACACTGGAAAATGGTGCGAGTTCCATAAGAGCTCCACTCACAACACAAGTGAGTGTCGGGCCAAACAGTCACTGGTGGCTGAGCTAAAGTTTCAGAATCAGATGCATGTTCCGACTCTGAGTCAGAACCCGATAAGGGGTATGAAAAAGGGAAGCAGATCATTGATGCGGATCCCAGCGCCACTGTTGCTACCGCAAAGATCCAGAAAAATGAACCCGAAGATCCAGAGGAGGAGGAGCGTCTCTTCCACTCCCAGATGTGGGTAAAGGGCTCCCCGATACAGTTCATTGTTGATAGCGGGAGTCAAAAGAACCTCATTTCGGCAGAGGTCGTGAAGCGGTTGGGCTTACCGACCACAGCACATCCACAACCATACACCATTGGGTGGCTTTACCAAGGGCGAGATCTTCGCGTGAGCCAGCAGTGTCGCCTTCCATACAACATCAAGCCCTTCACGGATGAGGTATTGTGTGACATTGCTCCCCTTGAAGTTTGTGATGTATTACTAGGACAACCATACTTGTGGAAGCGACATGCTGTGTATGAATCAAGGCCCCGTGCTGTTATTATTACATTGGGAAATAAGTTGTTCAGGATACCAGAGGTACCACCACCTGCCGCCATCTCTTTGATTACTGCAAAACAATGCAGTAAGATCATTTCCAAAACCAGGAAATTTGTTTTCCTGATGATACGCCCTCAAGGAAGAAGAAGACAGTGGCCGCGGCCTCCAAACGAGGTCCCTCTGCACGGCAAGCTACAAATGGACAAGATTGTGGAGGAGTACAAAACATCTTCACCTCCCCGGCAGGGGTTCCTCTGCACTGTCAAGTCAAGCACTCCATTGATCTGACCCCAGGTGCGCCGCTACCCAATGGACCAATTTATCGGCGCTCCGTTCTGGAGAACAATGAAATCAAGAGGCAGATTCACAGGAGCTCCTACAGAAAGGTCACATCCGTCCGAGTTCTTCGCCCTGTGGGAGCCCGATAGTGTTGGTACAGAAGAAGGATGGGACGTGGAGACTCTGTATTGACTATCGGGCGCTGAACAAGATCACTGTCCGTAATAGGTACCCGATCCCGCGGATTGATGACCTCCTAGACCAACTAAAGGGGGCGAAATATTTCAGCAAGATCGATCTGAAGTCAGGATATCACACCAGGTACCAATTGAACCCTCAGATGTGTGGAAGACTGCCTTCAAATCCAAGGAGGGCCTCTTCGAATGGTTTGGTCATGCCTTTCGGATTGACGAATGCTCCTGCAACCTTTATGAGGCTAATGGATGACATCTTGCGGCCATTCACCAACTCCTTTGTAGTAGTATACTTGGATGACATTCTGATCTTCAGCCAGAGTTGGGAAGAGCACCTCCACCACATCCGACAGGTTCTCCAAACACTGCGGCAACACAAGCTATGTGCCAATTTGGAGAAATGCACTTTTGGCATGACCGAGGTTCAGTATCTAGGATACATCATTGATGAACAGGGGGTGCATGTCGATCCAGCCAAGGTCCAAGTCATTCATTCGGGATTGGCCCTCTCCAACCACTCTAACAGAGCTCCGCAGCTTTCTAGGTCTTGCCAACTTCTACCGCAGGTTTGTGTTGGGATTTTCTCATATTTCTTGGCCCTTGAGTCAAGTCACCAAGGGCGGGGCGAAAGCAAAATTCTTTGGTCTGAATCTCAACAGAAGGCATTCAGGGAGTTGAAGGATCGCCTCTGCACGGCACCAGTGCTCGCGTTACCAGATTTACAACAACCATTTGAGGTCGAGACAGATGCCTCTGACTATGCTATTGGGGCAGTCCTTACTCAACATGGACATCCAGTGGCATATCACAGTGAAACACTTTCAGACACAGTCCGGAAGTACCCCACTTATGATAAAGAGATGTATTCCATTGTACAGGCCTGCCGACAATGGAAGCATTACATTTTGGGGAAGGAAACGGTCATCCACACAGACCACCGACCTCTGCAATTCATACAGACCCAAGGGAAATTGCAGAATGATCGCCATCAGAAGTGGTCTACATACCTGCAACAGTTTCACTTGAATATCAAGTAAAAAGGGCAGCACCAATAATGTTGCAGATTGCCTCAGTCGACCACCGATCATGGCGCTAACCACCGTGCTCAACTCTTGTGGGGCACGAGACTTCTGATTGGCCACTTCTCTACAAAAGCGACCCAGAATTCGGCCACACATACCAGACACTCTTGGAGGGTCGGCAGGTTGCAGATTTTCACCTCCAGGATGCCCTATTATGCCACCTCGGTCACCTTTGTGTTCCTTCAAGCGAGCGTGCCAAGATGATTTGGAAGCACACTACAGTCGGGCTGCTGGGCATTTCGGGGTCGAGAAAACAGTGGCAGTACTGCAAAACTATTTCTATTGGCCGAATCTTCGACAGGATGTTGGGAAGTACATCCGATCATGTACTGCCTGTGCCATTGCCAAACCGACCATTAAGAAGCAAGGCCTCTATACCCCGTTGCCTACCCCTAGTCGACCTTGGGAATCCATCTCCATGGATTACATGTCAGGCCTTCCTTCCACTAAGCATGGAAATGACTGTGTTTTTGTGGTCGTCGACAGGTTCTCAAATGGCCATTATGATGGCCTGCAAGAAAATATCACAGCAGAAGCCACTGCTAAACTCTTCTTTGAACGAGTGTGGGTGCACTTTGGGATCCCACAGTCTATCATCTCAGATCGGGACAGTCGGTTTCTCAGCACATTTTGGTCCAGTCTCTGGTCAATGCTGGACACCAAACTCACGAAGTCCACAGCCTTCCATCCTCAAACTGATGGCCAGACAGAGGTTGTCAATAGGATGATTGTGCACATTCTGCGCATGTATAACTCAAAGCATCCACGCACATGGACGAGAGCCTCCCCTATGTTCAGCACAGCTACAACCGAGCTCTTCACAGCTCCACTGGCCATAGCCCTTTTCAGGTGGGTTTAGGATTCCAGCCACTATGCCCCATTGATGTGGCCATGCCACTTGCAGCTACTCACATGAATTCAGCTCATGTCCAGTCCGAAACAGATAAGGCCACCAGCTTCATTGAGCGCATCCAACATATTCGCCAGCAGGTCCATGACATTCTTGAGAAATCAAATGCCAAGTACAAGCACGACATGATCAACACCGGGTGCCACACAAGTTTCAGGTGGGCGACAAAGTCTGGTTGCATTTGCAAAAGGAACGCCTTACTGGAGCCTATCGGAAATTGAGACCACTTCGATATGGTCCTTACACCATTACTAAGGCTATGGAGACAATGCATTTGAGCTCAGCATTCCCCCATTCCTTGGCCTGCACCCAGTGTTCAATGTGGACCGCCTTCGGCCATACTTTCCACCATTGCTAGACACATCCGACATTGCAGAACAGCTCAAACCCACAGAATTAAATCCAGATTGCATGGAACAAGCTGCAACTGATCGGATCATGGACACACAGATCAAGAACACTCGCCAACAGCATATCCAACTGTATCGAGTTGTCAAAGCAGGCCAACTCCTTCAGCAGGGCAAGTGGCTCACCAGGAACAAGTTCAGCAGAGGTTTCCTCATCTCATGGAGGAGCTCAACGCAATGGGGACCATTGCTTCCTAAGGGGGAGGAATGATCCAGGTGGATATTGGTGGCCACCTGCCAGGTCCACCTGGACCCCCACCATTGTCTTTCTCAGCATTTTCAGTTTCCTTAATTGTAGCACAGTTTACTATTTTTAGCAGTTTTTCGGGTCCTGAACTTCCGAGCCGTTTTGAGGCCCTAAACGACGTTTTTTTTTGGAATTCTGGGGCGACCGAGCCCTATGTTGCCTCCAAAGTGGTAGTACTCGGATAGATCTTTCTAACGAGCTATCGTACGCGTCAAACGGAGATCGTATGCCAAAGTTACGACCCCGGAAATTGATGTACCAATTTACCCAAACGGGGCCACAATTTGGCGTTTCATCTCTAGGGTTAGGTTCGGTATGTGAAGGGTTTTCCATTGTTTCTCAACAATAAATAGGCCTTCGAGCCTCATTGTAATACAGTTCAACAGTTCAAGGCATGTAGCCATCACATCTCTTCTCAGAGATAAGCTACCATCGCCCTAGCTAGTTTATTGCCATTTCTGTTTGTAAGCATATGTCAGTATTTTTCCATTAATGAAATGAAGTATTATTTCCGCTGCATCTTTGTGTATATGGTTATCTCTGTAATTTGTTGCGTTCCTGTTTAAATCTGGATCAGTGGTATCAGAGCGGTCTGCTTTTTCTCTGTTTTTCTTTGCATGTCCCCAACAAGGTCGGGATATAAGGAGTTAGGGCTTGAACTGGTTGAACCTTTGCAAGACCAGCCTCGCAAATCCCGACGGCCTCCCATGGCGGACGAGAAGAAAGACGAGGGGGCAGGAGATCCCATCAAAATCTTGCTCGAAGAAGCGCTCGAGCGACAACGGAACGCGATGATGGACAGCTTTGCGCAGATCCTTCAGCGGCTACCCAGAAGCGGCGCATCGGCTTCCAGCAGCTCCTCTGGAAACGCCACACCCTTTAAGGTACAAGTTAATTTTGAAATCCCCATATTCGAGGGTCAGATAGACGCCGATGCCGTAGATAAATGGTTAAATCTGCTAGAGGGTTATTTTTCTGTTCATGAATTTTCGAGTCGGGAAAAGATTGTTTTTGCTCTTCTCAAAGCAGCCCCCCACGTCAAGGACTGGTGGGAAACCTACTGCGAGCAGAAGGATGAAAGTACTGGCTCACTATTTTCAGCCGCACCCACCTGGGATTCGTTCCGGGATGCCATCAAGGAGCAGTACTACCCTGTCGGAAGCTATGAGGATGAATACATAAAGTGGACCACGCTGCGGCAGGGAAGGGACCAAGACGTGCCGGAGTTCACCAATCTTTTCCATACCCTTCGCACAAAGTTGGGTATCAAGGATTCGGAGCAACATTTGATACTCAAATACCGTGGCTGCCTGCACAAGTACATCCAGGAAGAAATACAGTTCCTAAACATCCCCTCGCTCGGCGCAGCATACCGGTATGCCGTCAAGGTCGAGCAGAAGTTTAAACAAAAGAAGCGAGACTTTGGATCTGCGAATCCAAAGCAGGGGAAAGGTGCCCCTAAACCACAGAACAAAGGACAAAGCCAAGGCGGGACAGCCCAAGACAACCAGCTGAAGCTGCAAGCAAAGAGCAACGCCGCGAAGCCGAGAAAGGACACTGGAAAATGGTGCGAGTTCCATAAGAGCTCCACTCACAACACAAGTGAGTGTCGGGCCAAGCAGTCACTGGTGGCTGAGCTAAAGGTTTCAGAATCAGATGCATGTTCCGACTCTGAGTCAGAACCCGATAAGGGGTATGAAAAAGGGAAGCAGATCATTGATGCGGATCCCAGCGCCACTGTTGCTACCGCAAAGATCCAGAAAAATGAACCCGAAGATCCAGAGGAGGAGGAGCGTCTCTTCCACTCCCAGATGTGGGTCAAGGGCTCCCCGATACAGTTCATTGTTGATAGCGGGAGTCAAAAGAACCTCATTTCGGCAGAGGTCGTGAAGCGGTTGGGCTTACCGACCACAGCACATCCACAACCATACACCATTGGGTGGCTTCACCAAGGGCGAGATCTTCGCGTGAGCCAGCAGTGTCGCCTTCCATACAACATCAAGCCCTTCACGATGAGGTATTGTGTGACATTGCTCCCCTTGAAGTTTGTGATGTATTACTAGGACAACCATACTTGTGGAAGCGACATGCTGTGTATGAATCAAGGCCCCGTGCTGTTATTATTACATTGGGAAATAAGTTGTTCAGGATACCAGAGGTAGCACCACCTGCCGCCATCTCTTTGATTACTGCAAAACAATGCAGTAAGATCATTTCCAAAACCAGGAAATTTGTTTTCCTGATGATACGCCCTCAAGGGAAGAAGAAGACAGTGGCCGCGGCCTCCAAACGGGGTCCCTCTGCACGCAGCTACAGATGGACAAGATTGTGGAGGAGTACGAAGACATCTTCACCTCCCCGGCAGGGGTTCCTCTGCACTGTCAAGTCAAGCACTCCATCGATCTGACCCCAGGTGCGCCGCTACCCAATGGACCAATTTATCGGCGCTCCGTTCTGGAGAACAATGAAATCAAGAGGCAGATTCAGGAGCTCCTACAGAAAGGTCACATCCGTCCGAGTTCTTCGCCCTGTGGGAGCCCGATAGTGTTGGTACAGAAGAAGGATGGGACGTGGAGACTCTGTATTGACTATCGGGCGCTGAACAAGATCACTGTCCGTAATAGGTACCCGATCCCGCGGATTGATGACCTCCTAGACCAACTAAAGGGGGCGAAATATTTCAGCAAGATCGATCTGAAGTCAGGATATCACCAGGTACCAATTGAACCCTCAGATGTGTGGAAGACTGCCTTCAAATCCAAGGAGGGCCTCTTCGAATGGTTGGTCATGCCTTTCGGATTGACGAATGCTCCTGCAACCTTTATGAGGCTAATGGATGACATCTTGCGGCCATTCACCAACTCCTTTGTAGTAGTATACTTGGATGACATTCTGATCTTCAGCCAGAGTTGGGAAGAGCACCTCCACCACATCCGACAGGTTCTCCAAACACTGCGGCAACACAAGCTATGTGCCAATTTGGAGAAATGCACTTTTGGCATGACCGAGGTTCAGTATCTGGGATACATCATTGATGAACAGGGGGTGCATGTCGATCCAGCCAAGGTCCAAGTCATTCGGGATTGGCCCTCTCCAACCACTCTAACAGAGCTCCGCAGCTTTCTAGGTCTTGCCAACTTCTACCGCAGGTTTGTGTTGGGATTTTCTCATATTTCTTGGCCCTTGAGTCAAGTCACCAAGGGCGGGGCGAAAGCAAAATTCTTTTGGTCTGAATCTCAACAGAAGGCATTCAGGGAGTTGAAGGATCGCCTCTGCACGGCACCAGTGCTCGCGTTACCAGATTTACAACAACCATTTGAGGTCGAGACAGATGCCTCTGACTATGCTATTGGGGCAGTCCTTACTCAACATGGACATCCAGTGGCATATCACAGTGAAACACTTTCAGACACAGTCCGGAAGTACCCCACTTATGATAAAGAGATGTATTCCATTGTACAGGCCTGCCGACAATGGAAGCATTACATTTTGGGGAAGGAAACGGTCATCCACACAGACCACCGACCTCTGCAGTTCATACAGACCCAAGGGAAATTGCAGAATGATCGCCATCAGAAGTGGTCTACATACCTGCAACAGTTTCACTTGAATATCAAGTATAAAAAGGGCAGCACCAATAATGTTGCAGATTGCCTCAGTCGACCACCGATCATGGCGCTAACCACCGTGCTCAACTCTTGCGGGCACGAGACTTCTGATTGGCCACTTCTCTACAAAAGCGACCCAGAATTCGGCCACACATACCAGACACTCTTGGAGGGTCGGCAGGTTGCAGATTTTCACCTCCAGGATGCCCTATTATGCCACCTCGGTCACCTTTGTGTTCCTTCAAGCGAGCGTGCCAAGATGATTTGGGAAGCACACTACAGTCGGGCTGCTGGGCATTTCGGGGTCGAGAAAACAGTGGCAGTACTGCAAAACTATTTCTATTGGCCGAATCTTCGACAGGATGTTGGGAAGTACATCCGATCATGTACTGCCTGTGCCATTGCCAAACCGACCATTAAGAAGCAAGGCCTCTATACCCCCTTGCCTACCCCTAGTCGACCTTGGGAATCCATCTCCATGGATTACATGTCAGGCCTTCCTTCCACTAAGCATGGAAATGACTGTGTTTTTGTGGTCGTCGACAGGTTCTCAAAGATGGCCATTATGATGGCCTGCAAGAAGAATATCACAGCAGAAGCCACTGCTAAACTCTTCTTTGAACGAGTGTGGGTGCACTTTGGGATCCCACAGTCTATCATCTCAGATCGGGACAGTCGGTTTCTCAGCACATTTTGGTCCAGTCTCTGGTCAATGCTGGACACCAAACTCACGAAGTCCACAGCCTTCCATCCTCAAACTGATGGCCAGACAGAGGTTGTCAATAGGATGATTGTGCACATTCTGCGCATGTATAACTCAAAGCATCCACGCACATGGGACGAGAGCCTCCCCTATGTTCAGCACAGCTACAACCGAGCTCTTCACAGCTCCACTGGCCATAGCCCTTTTCAGGTGGGTTTGGGATTCCAGCCACTATGCCCCATTGATGTGGCCATGCCACTTGCAGCTACTCACATGAATTCAGCTCATGTCCAGTCCGAAACAGATAAGGCCACCAGCTTCATTGAGCGCATCCAACATATTCGCCAGCAGGTCCATGACATTCTTGAGAAATCAAATGCCAAGTACAAGCAGCGACATGATCAACACCGGGTGCCACACAAGTTTCAGGTGGGCGACAAAGTCTGGTTGCATTTGCAAAAGGAACGCCTTACTGGAGCCTATCGGAAATTGAGACCACTTCGATATGGTCCTTACACCATTACTAAGGCTATGGGAGACAATGCATTTGAGCTCAGCATTCCCCCATTCCTTGGCCTGCACCCAGTGTTCAATGTGGACCGCCTTCGGCCATACTTTCCACCATTGCTAGACACATCCGACATTGCAGAACAGCTCAAACCCACAGAATTAAATCCAGATTGCATGGAACAAGCTGCAACTGATCGGATCATGGACACACAGATCAAGAACACTCGCCAACAGCATATCCAACTGTATCGAGTTGTCAAAGCAGGCCAACTCCTTCAGCAGGGCAAGTGGCTCACCAGGGAACAAGTTCAGCAGAGGTTTCCTCATCTCATGGAGGAGCTCAACGCAATGGGGACCATTGCTTCCTAAGGGGGGAGGAATGATCCAGGTGGATATTGGTGGCCACCTGCCAGGTCCACCTGGACCCCCACCATTGTCTTTCTCAGCATTTTCAGTTTCCTTAATTGTAGCACAGTTTACTATTTTTAGCAGTTTTTCGGGTCCTGAACTTCCGGAGCCGTTTTGAGGCCCTAAACGACGTTTTTTTTGGAATTCTGGGGCGAACCGAGCCCTATGTTGCCTCCCAAAGTGGTAGTACTCGGATAGATCTTTCTAACGAGCTATTGTACGCGTCAAACGGAGATCGTATGCCAAAGTTACGACCCCGGGAATTGATGTACCAATTTACCCAAACGGGGCCCACAATTTGGCGTTTCATCTTCTAGGGTTAGGTTTCGGTATGTGAAGGGTTTTCCATTGTTTCTCAACAATAAATAGGCCTTCGAGCCTCATTGTAATACAGTTCAGAACAGTTCAGAGGCATGTAGCCATCACATCTCTTCTCAGAGATAAGCTACCATCGCCCTAGCTAGTTTATTGCCATTTCTGTTTGTAAGCATATTTCAGTATTTTCCATTAATGAAATGAAGTATTATTTCCGCTGCATCTTTGTGTATATGGTTATCTCTGTAATTTGTTGCGTTCCTGTTTAAATCTGGATCAGTGGTATCAGAGCGGTCTGCTTTTTCTCTGTTTTTCTTTGCATGTCCCCAACAAGGTCGGGATATAAGGAGTTAGGGCTTGAACTGGTTGAACCTTTGCAAGACCAGCCTCGCAAATCCCGACGGCCTCCCATGGCGGACGAGAAGAAAGACGAGGGGGCAGGAGATCCCATCAAAATCTTGCTCGAAGAAGCGCTCGAGCGACAACGGAACGCGATGATGGACAGCTTTGCGCAGATCCTTCAGCGGCTACCCAGAAGCGGCGCATCGGCTTCCAGCAGCTCCTCTGGAAACGCCACACCCTTTAAGGTACAAGTTAATTTTGAAATCCCCATATTCGAGGGTCAGATAGACGCCGATGCCGTAGATAAATGGTTAAATCTGCTAGAGGGTTATTTTTCTGTTCATGAATTTTCGAGTCGGGAAAAGATTGTTTTTGCTCTTCTCAAAGCAGCCCCCCACGTCAAGGACTGGTGGGAAACCTACTGCGAGCAGAAGGATGAAAGTACTGGCTCACTATTTTCAGCCGCACCCACCTGGGATTCGTTCCGGGATGCCATCAAGGAGCAGTACTACCCTGTCGGAAGCTATGAGGATGAATACATAAAGTGGACCACGCTGCGGCAGGGAAGGGACCAAGATGTGCCGGAGTTCACCAATCTTTTCCATACCCTTCGCACAAAGTTGGGTATCAAGGATTCGGAGCAACATTTGATACTCAAATACCGTGGCTGCCTGCACAAGTACATCCAGGAAGAAATACAGTTCCTAAACATCCCCTCGCTCGGCGCAGCATACCGGTATGCCGTCAAGGTCGAGCAGAAGTTTAAACAAAAGAAGCGAGACTTTGGATCTGCGAATCCAAAGCAGGGGAAAGGTGCCCCTAAACCACAGAACAAAGGACAAAGCCAAGGCGGGACAGCCCAAGACAACCAGCTGAAGCTGCAAGCAAAGAGCAACGCCGCGAAGCCGAGAAAGGACACTGGAAAATGGTGCGAGTTCCATAAGAGCTCCACTCACAACACAAGTGAGTGTCGGGCCAAGCAGTCACTGGTGGCTGAGCTAAAGGTTTCAGAATCAGATGCATGTTCCGACTCTGAGTCAGAACCCGATAAGGGGTATGAAAAAGGGAAGCAGATCATTGATGCGGATCCCAGCGCCACTGTTGCTACCGCAAAGATCCAGAAAAATGAACCCGAAGATCCAGAGGAGGAGGAGCGTCTCTTCCACTCCCAGATGTGGGTAAAGGGCTCCCCGATACAGTTCATTGTTGATAGCGGGAGTCAAAAGAACCTCATTTCGGCAGAGGTCGTGAAGCGGTTGGGCTTACCGACCACAGCACATCCACAACCATACACCATTGGGTGGCTTCACCAAGGGCGAGATCTTCGCGTGAGCCAGCAGTGTCGCCTTCCATACAACATCAAGCCCTTCACGGATGAGGTATTGTGTGACATTGCTCCCCTTGAAGTTTGTGATGTATTACTAGGACAACCATACTTGTGGAAGCGACATGCTGTGTATGAATCAAGGCCCCGTGCTGTTATTATTACATTGGGAAATAAGTTGTTCAGGATACCAGAGGTAGCACCACCTGCCGCCATCTCTTTGATTACTGCAAAACAATGCAGTAAGATCATTTCCAAAACCAGGAAATTTGTTTTCCTGATGATACGCCCTCAAGGGAAGAAGAAGACAGTGGCCGCGGCCTCCAAACGAGGTCCCTCTGCACGGCAGCTACAGATGGACAAGATTGTGGAGGAGTACAAAGACATCTTCACCTCCCCGGCAGGGGTTCCTCTGCACTGTCAAGTCAAGCACTCCATCGATCTGACCCCAGGTGCGCCGCTACCCAATGGACCAATTTATCGGCGCTCCGTTCTGGAGAACAATGAAATCAAGAGGCAGATTCAGGAGCTCCTACAGAAAGGTCACATCCGTCCGAGTTCTTCGCCCTGTGGGAGCCCGATAGTGTTGGTACAGAAGAAGGATGGGACGTGGAGACTCTGTATTGACTATCGGGCGCTGAACAAGATCACTGTCCGTAATAGGTACCCGATCCCGCGGATTGATGACCTCCTAGACCAACTAAAGGGGGCGAAATATTTCAGCAAGATCGATCTGAAGTCAGGATATCACCAGGTACCAATTGAACCCTCAGATGTGTGGAAGACTGCCTTCAAATCCAAGGAGGGCCTCTTCGAATGGTTGGTCATGCCTTTCGGATTGACGAATGCTCCTGCAACCTTTATGAGGCTAATGGATGACATCTTGCGGCCATTCACCAACTCCTTTGTAGTAGTATACTTGGATGACATTCTGATCTTCAGCCAGAGTTGGGAAGAGCACCTCCACCACATCCGACAGGTTCTCCAAACACTGCGGCAACACAAGCTATGTGCCAATTTGGAGAAATGCACTTTTGGCATGACCGAGGTCAGTATCTGGGATACATCATTGATGAACAGGGGGTGCATGTCGATCCAGCCAAGGTCCAAGTCATTCGGGATTGGCCCTCTCCAACCACTCTAACAGAGCTCCGCAGCTTTCTAGGTCTTGCCAACTTCTACCGCAGGTTTGTGTTGGGATTTTCTCATATTTCTTGGCCCTTGAGTCAAGTCACCAAGGGCGGGGCGAAAGCAAAATTCTTTTGGTCTGAATCTCAACAGAAGGCATTCAGGGAGTTGAAGGATCGCCTCTGCACGGCACCAGTGCTCGCGTTACCAGATTTACAACAACCATTTGAGGTCGAGACAGATGCCTCTGACTATGCTATTGGGGCAGTCCTTACTCAACATGGACATCCAGTGGCATATCACAGTGAAACACTTTCAGACACAGTCCGGAAGTACCCCACTTATGATAAAGAGATGTATTCCATTGTACAGGCCTGCCGACAATGGAAGCATTACATTTTGGGGAAGGAAACGGTCATCCACACAGACCACCGACCTCTGCAATTCATACAGACCCAAGGGAAATTGCAGAATGATCGCCATCAGAAGTGGTCTACATACCTGCAACAGTTTCACTTGAATATCAAGTATAAAAAGGGCAGCACCAATAATGTTGCAGATTGCCTCAGTCGACCACCGATCATGGCGCTAACCACCGTGCTCAACTCTTGCGGGCACGAGACTTCTGATTGGCCACTTCTCTACAAAAGCGACCCAGAATTCGGCCACACATACCAGACACTCTTGGAGGGTCGGCAGGTTGCAGATTTTCACCTCCAGGATGCCCTATTATGCCACCTCGGTCACCTTTGTGTTCCTTCAAGCGAGCGTGCCAAGATGATTTGGGAAGCACACTACAGTCGGGCTGCTGGGCATTTCGGGGTCGAGAAAACAGTGGCAGTACTGCAAAACTATTTCTATTGGCCGAATCTTCGACAGGATGTTGGGAAGTACATCCGATCATGTACTGCCTGTGCCATTGCCAAACCGACCATTAAGAAGCAAGGCCTCTATACCCCGTTGCCTACCCCTAGTCGACCTTGGGAATCCATCTCCATGGATTACATGTCAGGCCTTCCTTCCACTAAGCATGGAAATGACTGTGTTTTTGTGGTCGTCGACAGGTTCTCAAAGATGGCCATTATGATGGCCTGCAAGAAGAATATCACAGCAGAAGCCACTGCTAAACTCTTCTTTGAACGAGTGTGGGTGCACTTTGGGATCCCACAGTCTATCATCTCAGATCGGGACAGTCGGTTTCTCAGCACATTTTGGTCCAGTCTCTGGTCAATGCTGGACACCAAACTCACGAAGTCCACAGCCTTCCATCCTCAAACTGATGGCCAGACAGAGGTTGTCAATAGGATGATTGTGCACATTCTGCGCATGTATAACTCAAAGCATCCACGCACATGGGACGAGAGCCTCCCCTATGTTCAGCACAGCTACAACCGAGCTCTTCACAGCTCCACTGGCCATAGCCCTTTTCAGGTGGGTTTAGGATTCCAGCCACTATGCCCCATTGATGTGGCCATGCCACTTGCAGCTACTCACATGAATTCAGCTCATGTCCAGTCCGAAACAGATAAGGCCACCAGCTTCATTGAGCGCATCCAACATATTCGCCAGCAGGTCCATGACATTCTTGAGAAATCAAATGCCAAGTACAAGCAGCGACATGATCAACACCGGGTGCCACACAAGTTTCAGGTGGGCGACAAAGTCTGGTTGCATTTGCAAAAGGAACGCCTTACTGGAGCCTATCGGAAATTGAGACCACTTCGATATGGTCCTTACACCATTACTAAGGCTATGGGAGACAATGCATTTGAGCTCAGCATTCCCCCATTCCTTGGCCTGCACCCAGTGTTCAATGTGGACCGCCTTCGGCCATACTTTCCACCATTGCTAGACACATCCGACATTGCAGAACAGCTCAAACCCACAGAATTAAATCCAGATTGCATGGAACAAGCTGCAACTGATCGGATCATGGACACACAGATCAAGAACACTCGCCAACAGCATATCCAACTGTATCGAGTTGTCAAAGCAGGCCAACTCCTTCAGCAGGGCAAGTGGCTCACCAGGGAACAAGTTCAGCAGAGGTTTCCTCATCTCATGGAGGAGCTCAACGCAATGGGGACCATTGCTTCCTAAGGGGGGAGGAATGATCCAGGTGGATATTGGTGGCCACCTGCCAGGTCCACCTGGACCCCCACCATTGTCTTTCTCAGCATTTTCAGTTTCCTTAATTGTAGCACAGTTTACTATTTTTAGCAGTTTTTCGGGTCCTGAACTTCCGGAGCCGTTTTGAGGCCCTAAACGACGTTTTTTTTGGAATTCTGGGGCGACCGAGCCCTATGTTGCCTCCCAAAGTGGTAGTACTCGGATAGATCTTTCTAACGAGCTATTGTACGCGTCAAACGGAGATCGTATGCCAAAGTTACGACCCCGGGAAATTGATGTACCAATTTACCCAAACGGGGCCCACAATTTGGCGTTTCATCTTCTAGGGTTAGGTTTCGGTATGTGAAGGGTTTTCCATTGTTTCTCAACAATAAATAGGCCTTCGAGCCTCATTGTAATACAGTTCAGAACAGTTCAGAGGCATGTAGCCATCACATCTCTTCTCAGAGATAAGCTACCATCGCCCTAGCTAGTTTATTGCCATTTCTGTTTGTAAGCATATGTCAGTATTTTCCATTAATGAAATGAAGTATTATTTCCGCTGCATCTTTGTGTATATGGTTATCTCTGTAATTTGTTGCGTTCCTGCTTGAATCTGGATCAGCTCCAAATCAAACTTAGCCTCCTTTACCATGGCTTTGCGAACCCATGTATTGTCTTCTGGCTATTTTCCCTTGTCATCTCCTGTCGCAATTCCACTTCTGAGCACTATATTTACGTTTGGATCCTCCTCGCGTAGCTCAAACCTCATCATCTGCAGGTTCTGAGTCGGTGGAGGTGGTAGCTCCCCTTTGTCACGTATCCTAGCTATCAGTGTAGGACAGTCTTCCGTTTCATGATCAAACAGTGTGCAATACTTGCATGAGGGATGCATTGGATTAGTGCAATCACGGGCATAGTGTCCTGGTCCTCCGCAATTGTAGCAAATCAACTATCCTCGACCTCTACCAAGTCCTCCTCTGCCTCAGCGTCTTCCGCGCCCCTGAAATGTTGTCCACACCATTCCTGCGCTCTGGTCAAGGGGTCGCGTTTTAGTCTGAACCCTATATGAGGGAGTTCTATCCATCATCAGTTCATAGCTTCTGCAAGTACGCTCATCATGCCCTACCAACCTACAAAAGTTGTAGACCTGTTATTGTAGTGTCTATACAAACTTTTGTAGCAAGTGGCAGTTATCTGTGGCATGTTTTCTAGCTAACTAGCAGATAACGCACCATAATGCAGGCCCCGCACTAGGTCCTGCTTGAGATTTTGGCCTTAAAGGCATCGGTTCTCCTCCTACAGTATAGTTTGCAAAGACCGGGAAATGGTCTTTTTCATGACCCTGACTCTTTCATTTCAAGCACCATACCTCCTCACGTACCTCTAGTCGAACCATCTTGTCCTACTTTAGACTTTGCATCTCAAGGCACAGATTCTTCAACTATGCATGGATCTGTTGAACTCCTAGATTAGGATCTTGCATCGGAGTTTCATGTAGTCTCATGGCAATCTCCAAGGCCTCTGCCTGAGTTGTTATCTTCTACTACGACAGCGCACTCCTTAAGTGTGGTAGTAGCGAAGCCACAAACCACTCGCGATGTTGTCCATCTGTCAAATTCATGTTGGCTTCGCGGATTGTACATTTCAGCCTCTGATCTAGTTCCCAAGGCGTCTCACCTGGTTGCATCGCGATCTCTTTGAATCCCACAATCGATTGCGCCTCAGATTTAGGCCTACTAAATTCCCTATTTAGTGCTGCCTGGATGTTTGCTACTCCAACATTTGGGTTATCATTAGAGTAATTAATATACCAAGTTAGTGCGCGATCTTATAGAGCACTAACCAGTGTCACCTTCTTTATATGATCATCTGTAACACCTTGAGCTTCCCATACATCCCTCACAACAAACCAGAATTGGTTTGGTTCATCATTTCCCAAGCCTTTGAACAAAGACAACTTCACTTTATTTTCCATACTAAACAGCGGTGGAGGTGCAGGTGGTACGGGTGAAGTTGGAGGTGAGGATGGTGAAGTTGGAGGTGGTGTGGGTGGAGGTGGTATTCGCGGGAATCCTTGTCTTATTAACTGAATAGCACTTCGTGGAGAAACCTTCGCTATCCCTTCTTCGTCACCTTGTGGAGGTGAAATCAAGGGACTATACTCCGGACCATTTTTTCCTTCGTTCCTGTAAGTTTTTCTGCTTCGCGTAGTCTTGAACATCAAGGTAGCTTCATAACCCATTTTTCACACAATAGCATTTTAATCCAGGTATTCAAATATTTTATGTACTTACCTCGTGCTCCTTTGAAAAAGCATCACTCCACCTCGCTGTAGCTAACTAAGGTGTCGACTGTGAATTCAGTCACAAATCCTCCTATGACGTGATCGAGCTAATGATCAACAGCGCATGTGATCTTATCCTCTGATGCTTCCAACCCTCACACTAGCTCTGGGGTCCACACCATAGGACCGTCAGGTTTCCACCATCCTTGGCTATCTGCTAGCTTCGCGATCCACTTGTATAGTTCGATAGGGAAGGAGCAGAAAAAGATCTCGTGGATCTCTGTATACAAGTATCTGTCCAACCATTGTTCTTTTCTCAGTCGTGGGTTTCTGTTCTCTTGTGCCGCGAATTCGTGGATATTTCTATCCAACCAGTCTCCAATCTCCTTCTTAGTTGGATTCCAGTGATACGACATCACACATCTCTTATGCAGATTCTGGTCCCGGCAACGGAACCATTTGTTGGCTTGAGGGGCCTAACTTAGGTTCAGCGTTAATTAGCCAAACAAATCCCTACACTACTGGCCCTTTCGGCATCAGCTTGTGGAGTGCGGATCGAAGTCTCACCCAAAGCAGTATGGGGGGATGTTGGAAACAAGTTTCCGCACCCTGAGATGGTTGTCATGTCGTTTGATTTCTTCTATCCCTTCCTTTGTGTAGGTGGTCTCACTCTAGGTCTTGCAAGACAAATCCTCTATTCCGTTCATTAATACCTTCGTGAAAGTTTACAGTCGACCTTCACGCAGCCCTAACCTATGGATCTGGTACTTTCGCTCTGCTGTGTTCACTGCATTGCGATCAGTAGGGTGGCTGACACGGCTTCCTAAGGATAAAAGATATATGCCTATAGGGGTCTCCCAATATATACGCGACGGTACGTGGGAGCACAATCCGTACTAGCGCTATCGTCCCTCAGGAGGAATCACCCACCTTCCACGAGATCGACAGTCACTAGGCTTAACGACGCCGGAACACGTCTCTAGCCTAGACCTCTATGTTTTGCGTTATGTTACAAAGCGTTGTTAGGTTCATTCAGTTTATTTTAGGTTGATCTTTTTAAAGTTTTCCTTTCAAGGTTCACCACGAGATGTATGATACAAATTCCTAAATGCAGTCTAAGATGATAAGCAAGCTTTATTATCTTTCAACTTTGAAAATCCTAGCTACTAAGGGAAAAGAATAACACTATCTTTTCTCAAAGAGCAATCAACACACTCTAATGCACTTTCCCTAAATCCAACATGCAAACTATCAAATGCAAAATGCACAATGCAGGTGTTTGTTTTCCACTTTCTTAGTATAAATGCCTACAAAGAAAGCTTTTTGCACAACTTTGAATTTGCTTTTAAGATGATCAATACAAACAAGTTCACTTTCTTCGAAATCAACAAGGGTAGAAGAGATTACAATCACTTTGCGATTTTCGAAATAAAGACTTGTTTTGACACTTTGAAAGAGACAAATTCAAACCAATAAGCAAAAGTAAATCTATAATCAATCCGAAAACAGCCAATGAACTCTCTTCTAAGACCACAATCAATCAGATCTGAATCAAAGGCTACAGAATGACTACTTTACTCATGCAAAGGAAAACTGTAAATGACGCCACAAACACATAAAAACATTCACAGTCTTTTGTACAAAAAAGAGGCGGAATCTAAGCAAAGAAAAGGAGTTATCAGACTGGTACCTATGCTGGTTAAAGGCTACAAAAAACAGAGATCAAAACAGGGCAATAGACAGCAAAGAACCCCAGCTGCACAAAGCCACACTGGTTCAGCGCAAGTCTAACACTGTGCAGTTGACATTCAGCGCAGGTAGCCTTCACGGGACCTGCGTTGAAATGCAGACTGCCTTCACAGTGCCTGCGCTGAAAGAGAAACTCTCGTTTCCCTTGGTTTCTGGGTCACAAAATGCTCAAAAATCAACTGTTTCAGGCCAAATCAGAAACACAAGCAAGGTATAAACAGAGGGATGCTTTGAGAGGGTACTAAAGACTATCACAAGGATCATCAAATCATTTTTGGATCTAGTTTAGATCATAGAAAAGTCCAACAACTGGATCAAAGCAGCAACTTTCTACTTTGCATCCGGGAAAGATGCAGTTCGATAGTTGCTGTCAAGTCTGTGAAGTAAACAAATGATGGAAGCACAAATGAAATGAATAAACAAGTTCCTCCCCAGCGGAGTCGCCAATTTGTTGTGGGGAAAAATGCCTATGCAGGACGATCCTATCCACCTAAGGTGTGACAGCGCCTTAGCAACAAACGAATACAGCTATTATGATTTCTTCCTTTATGAAATGGGAAAGAGGGGAGATCGGTAGACTTACCGTTGTCTTCCGGTTGTCCCTCGAACTAGATCCTCTTCTCTTTGTGTGTCCACAGCTACTTGTCTCCTCGCTTGCTCAAGAGAACAGCTACTTGAATCCCACGAGATCACAAGAGAACAGCTACCTGTGACAAGAGAACAGCTACTTGCGACAAGAGAAGAACACAACACAAAGGCAAATATACATATTCATAAATGATTCAGGATTAGAAGTAAATCAAATACACTAATGCAATCATACAAAATACACCAGCATATAGGAAAGAATCAAGATAGCTTTATTAATTGATAACAGGGTTCAGGAAGAGATACAACCCATAGGGCTCCAATCCAGCATCTCCTTCCCAGCAGAATGGAATTCCTTCTTCAGCTCCCTTCAAAGCATTAAGCACCCAATGATCCAACCACAAACCAACAGCAATTCTTTGCAATAACAAAATTCCAGCCTCTAGATCTCATGGAGGAGAGATCTATATATAGATGTTTTGGAGAGAGGATGAGTCTGTTTGAGATCTGACTAGTGTCCTCTTTCTCTCTGAGTTCTTGAGTCCACTTGGAGGTTCTTGCTTCCACTTGGAGATTTGGAACCTCTTACTCATCACCAGTCGAATTCCTTGATGCAAGTGTCATTTTGGAAGCTTCCTGGGCATTGACACGTTGAGGAATGAGCCTGTCACTTGTCCAATTACGCTCAGCGCAGGTAGCCTTTGTTGGAGTTGACATTCAACGCAGGTAGACAGTGGAGTAGTTGACATTCAGCGCAGATGCTCAGTGGAGCAGTTGACATGATCCAGAATTGGCTTGTTTTTGAGTGTTTTCAGGTGGAGAACTTCTGTGAATTGCTGCGGTTAGTTAGCCTTGTTCCTCTAGGGGTAGGAACAACATGTTTAGGGACTTTGGATCCCTTAGATTATGGACATTTCATGCTTCATGCTGTAAGGCACAAAAATGTCTATAACAGTTACCCCCTAAAGTATGAGGCCGTTTATCGGGTGAAATGCTTTATCCAGGAGGGTCCGAAGTTCATCCATCTGCTGGGAGGAGACCTGTAATAAAATACAATACAATACATTATGATTCATACTGCTTTCATGATCTAGCTGAGGCGGGCATTCCCATGCTCAGCTTTATAAATTCATTTTTTGTACATAGAACAGATGATCGTCTGATGGTAGACTGATAATTTTGGCGAAATTATCATCCTTTGAGTAGGATGATCATCTGCTGCAATGATGTACATGTCAAATGTCTTTATCTTTCCTGAATATATATCGCAGCCCGGATGGATGAAACTAGATCCGGGGTCTTCAAACTCGTTCGATCTTCACTCTAAGTACAAGTCGATCCATGTGAGAATTACGCTGAAGTCGAACATGGAAAGACATCGCTTGATTACCGGTCAATGATGTAAACCGTTAACAAGCGCGAGAGGAATCACCGATAATAATAATGACCCTCAAGGTACTGCAGTACAATTCACGTGGTGTGAATAAAGGACTTGGCGTCGAACACCACGCAAAATCTTCTAGTCGAAGGTCATTGATGTATACCTGTCGCCGGAAGTGAGAAACTTGCCATTGAGGCATGCAAGCTTCAAAGTACTGAAGGGGTTGTTCCTAGATCAACTTCTTGGATAATGAGTTGATGTCGACAAGAAGCGATCCGTCAAAGGAGGGCCTTGATGAATCCCACATCAGTGACACGGAACGGAGCTAATGATTTTAATGGAGGTGAAAACGATCTGTGACATATGATTCAGGGTGGCGGTCATGAATGGATGAAGGATAATGTATGGCAGTGGATGGGACCCGGCTGACTCTTTCTGAACGAATTCTCTTGAACATATGGCGACGTTGATGCGATGGATCGGTAGCATTACCCCAAATATGGATGGTATGGCGAGACCATGGTGATGTGACCGGTGAATGAAACAACCCAACCCGATTGTGATACGGAGGAAAAGTGTCATGTTCAAGAGCGACCTGCTACCATCAAAGTTTTCTTGATTTTCTCCCAATTTTTCCCCAGTCATTGCTGACCAGTACCTCTTTATTTTTGTCAAGCTTGAGGAGGATAACATATGCTTGTTCTATAACCTGCCCTTCGGGCAAGCCCATCGCTATGTTTTAACGAGTTTAGCGATAGTGAAACTCGTTCTCGTCTAAAGACAAGTTTGTCGCTATTTAATAATTTTAACGAGTCTAACGACAAGGATAACTCGGTCCTTTTCATTTTTAGAGAGTCTGAAAAGGTACATAAAGTTAACTCCAAAATTCCTTTTTCGTCATCTAATCCCTTAAGTCCGAAAAAGTATAAAACAATACAGAAGGGATGAGTTTTCGACGAGCCGAATAAAACAAGCGCTCGACCTTTTTGTGCAATAATCCCTCAGGTCCAAAAAGATTAAAATCTAGAGGAGGGATAACTCTTCCTGTCCTTTAACGAGCTGGAAGGCCAAAACTCGGCAATCTTTTCATATTTTACGAGTCAATTGAAAAGAGCTTAAAGAAGACTCGTCTTTTGAGGAACGAGTGATAAACAGGGATAACAACTGATTCCAGGTACAGGTTGGAATTTTCCAATCACGGCAGTGTCACAAGGATGGCTAGGTGAAATCACTCTTCGCAGCTGTTCCTCAAAATGGGTAAACAATCATATGGGGGTGAACGATTGGCCAAATGAAAAGTGGAGGTGGCAGGTGCAAACACGACCAAGGCTTTAACGGCTGATAAAATTACATTCATAGTGGTTATTTACCGGGATAGGTTCATTTTTTGGTTAAAAATGAGCTTAAACACTGGAGGAAACTTTGCTCACTGCTTATATTTATTTTCAAACGAGCATGAAGACCGCGTTAAAACTGCTCGGATCTTGCGTTTATTTTTTAACGAGCATGAACTTTATGCTAAAACTGCTCGATTACCCAGTCATTTGATAAGAGTGTCTCATCAAGATTCTATTTTTTACGGAGCTTCATCTCACTAAGCTTTGCTCCCCATCCTTTCTTTACGCAAGTTCGGAAATGGCTAATCCTACGAGTTTAAATGGTTAGACCTACAGGTTTAAAGGGAGGACCTAAAAATTTAAAAAATAAATAGTCGCCCCTTGCTTGCATTCCAAAAGCTTCGCATGCCCCCAGGTATAAAACAGAGTTTCAAGGTTACCTCTACTTACCCTCCGCCAAAACATTTGTTTTAATCGAGAGAGGCTTACCTCTTTCAGGTTACCCAAAGATTGTCTCGTTAATCTTTCAAACAAAACACTTCCTTGGCAAGGTCTACCGAAATAGACAGAGGTGAGTGACGACCCCCGCCTCCTCACATAACTTTGACAAAAGAATCTTATTCCAGAACAACCCCTCTTCCAAATAACGGACGGGGTACGGAATAGTCATATTCTCCCGCGGAAACCTACCCTATACCCGAAGTTTTCCTGCCGAAGCAGACCAGGACGCATGCCCCCTGGGTTCCAGTCATATCCTCCCGGATTACTCGCGCTCATCAAGAGGACGGACCGTGGGTTGAGACACTTCTTGCATGAATAGACCATTTAGGGATGGTACATGACTATTTGCCATGTGTGATCCGGGAAACGAAAGTTGGTCCACGAGCTTGACCATTCTTCCTTCATGCGGAAAACACATTACTCTAAAGAGTGAGGAGACTATAGCTCCCATGCAATATATATAGTCTCATCCAAGGAGTAGGTTATAAACCAAGGGTCCTTGAACGACCATCACGTTCATTTGAACGGTCTTCCCTTTCAATGTTATAGGCACATTGGGGAGGATCCCTAAAGGTCGACTGGTTCCTTTATCAAAACCTGATAGATTTCTCATCTCAGGTAAAAGCGCTGGCGAACCAAGCACTTTCCAAGCAATAGAGGAAAGGATACTCACAGATGCCCCCTCATCAATGATAGTGCCAGCCATTACCATTCTGTATATTTGACAAATAATTCTGAACGGTATACTGGCTGGCAACCGGGGTCTGCCTAGTTGGTTCCAATCAAAAGACACAACCAGGTTGCTTGGTGGTGGGACCGAATAGACGGCCGGATATCGCTCCGATGAACTTCCTTCCTGCGATAAAGGAATGGTGGCATTGCCCCCTTGATCATCAGAGTCAGTGCTGATGAAGAGAATCTGGACGGTGTCGTCTTTATTCTCTTCTGTGATGGTGTCATTCGAAGATGGAGCCTCTGAAGGCAAAACCGGGTCAACTGCCGTATCAACCTTTTGACTTTCGTCAGGCATGGATCCAGATGGTTCTTCTTCAATGACAGGTGCTTCGGCTGACCATCTAGGTGGCTCAGCCGGATTCTCAACTAGTGAGGGACTTGGCAGGAGTCTTCGATATCCAGAAGGGAGATGCGCTCGTAAAATCGAGCGATCTTCCAGAACTCTTTTTGCCTCATCTAAGAAGGGACAACAGTGGATGGCGCGATCGCCTTCACACAGTCTGCAGGGAAATTTAGCTCTCCCGCTCTGTCCTGGAGCTTCACTCCCACTAGTTGATGGTGAGCAGTCGACATGGCTATCAGAGGTCGATGCTACCGAATTGTGCAAACGGGGGGACCAGTCTCTTAGTATCCTCGGGATACAGGAACAATCTCTATGGAAGTGGTCTCCCTTGCATATGACGCATGGCGATTTAGGCCTTACGAGTGCGGTGTGTGGATTTTTGTTAGATGACACTTGTTTGCCCCCAGTCGCCTTAGGTGTTGGAAATAATACTGAGAGGGGGGGTGAATCAGTATTATCAGATCAATCAAACTTTTTCAATGCTCAGAAACATATACGCTACTTCAGTTAGGTGAACCAGCGTGTACACGCTACTATGACTAAACAAAACAGCGTATAAGAAGAAAACTCATAATTTAGTTAGCTTATTCTTCAGTTAAGTTCATCAGGACATTATTCACCACATTAATAGTAAACAGGTGCAGTATAACAGAATAGATCAAAAGCCACACACATGAACACCAAGATGTAAGGTGGAAACCCAATGTGGGTGAAAACCACCTGCTGCAAGTTGTCTCTATCTTTCTTTAATATGAAACTTCAGTTTACAATCTTTTGTACTGGTGCAGCCTTATACCAGTACGCAGGCTACAACCTGCAGAAGGCTACAACCTTCTCTCGTTCTCCAAACTTCCTTGGAAGGGAGCTCCAACCCCCTTTGCTCTTGTACTAGCCAAGATACTAGTACGTAGGTGCTGACCTACAATCTTCTTTCCTTCAGGTACCACCTTTCATACATTTTCAGACTGGATATTCCTGAAGCACAACATTACAATCTGTAGACCCCAATTCATTCAATTTTCACAACAGATCATTGAAGCATAAAACAACCAAACTTTGAATCACTGAACCACTGAACCCTGTCAATCACCAATTACCAGAACACAGAGCAGACTACAGAACTCTGCAATAACAGTCAGACCCCACTGTAAACCCAAAATCAAGCTTCAAAAGATATACGCTACTTCAATGAGCAAAACCCGCGTATACACGCGCTTTTGCCGAAGCCAACCTGCGTACAGATCTAAAAATAGATTCTCTCAACTTGCAGCTGTACCAGACATCAGTTAGACCCAGAACATAGCATTGCGACAATATGCAGATCTAGAAATACGCATAATCAACCATATCATGATAGTGCATTTCAAACCATTTGATCCCGATCTATCCTTAGATCTAGTCTTCCATCAACCGATGTGATCTCTCCTTGGCTTAGATCAAGCAACCCAGCACCTGCATATCAGATCTCTTTCTCTCTTAGATATTCAAGCCTTGTCGAAAGATAATTTGCCTAATGATCTTCTTCTCCTTATATAGCCTTAGGCCTTGCTCAATACCAAGAGCCAAAACCATAGTAACACAATACCATCAACTTCAAAACTAGGGATCGACACGCCCGTCGAGACACAATGGTCCGAAATCATAGGCACAACTTCCAAGGACTAACCACCATGGACCAAAGGTACTTTTCCACATACACGCGCTTTTTCTGAATCCAACTAGCGTGTACACGCGACTTGGGCTTAACGAACCTGCGTATATGAACTTCCTTGGCATGTTGTACTAAGATCTGTCTTCTGATTAAGTTGCCATCACCTGTACCAACCTCTGAGCACCTGTACCAACCTCTGAGTGAGTTGCCATCAAGGACAACACTTGAATCATAATGCCAACAATCTCCCCCTTTGGACTTGATGGCAACCACCACACCAAGTCACTCTCCCCCTTTGACATCAAGGGCAAAGGGCTGTGCTCCCCCTGAGGACATGCTGATACCTCTGCTTGGCTGACTCATGCTCCCCCTGAAAGTAGGCCAGATCTGCAAAAGATGTTCTTCAACAAGAACCAAGACTTATACACCATAAGGGACCTTCCTATCACCAAAAGACTCAATATATACATCCATACTCCCTACCAAGAGGGGACATAACAGAAACAACCAATTATATTACAGCATTCATCCCAGGCATAGTGGGGAAACCAACATAGGCCGTTACATGACCTTGACACCATAAAAGAGATATCGCAAGAGAGATACATGACATAGAGACAACAGATCTAGACCAAGACTTATGAAAGTCACCAGCAGCATATGATAAACATCTTTTTAGATCAGCAACCAGGATTTCTTTCTGAGCTCCTTTTCCTGAAATCAACAACCAAAACATCTGAATGCCAACAATGCTTTATGAGACTTTTAAGCTGCTCCCCCTGAACCTGTGCCTGAAGAATTCTGACATACCCATTGCTGTTCAGAACTCCAGAGTTTGCCCTTGCTGTTCAGAACTTCATATACGCGATTTCTCCTGCATGAAACAGCGTATGTACGCGGATATAATCCTGCAACAAGCGTACACCATACACGCGACTTTCCCAGCATAAATCCGCGTGTATACGCGTATATACCTTTCGTAACTTGCGTATACCAACTTTTCTGTAGAACAGACAAGCTTCAACAGCAGGATGAAGCATCAACTACTCCCAGCTTTTGTCTGAGATATTCAAAAGTTTCCCTGGGCAGTGGTTTTGTGAGAATATCAGCAACTTGTTCCTTAGAAGGAACATACTCCAACTTGACCTTCTGCTCAAGCACTTGTTCCCGAAGAAAATGGTACTTGATTGGTATGTGCTTGGTCTTTGAGTGCATGACTGGATTCTTTGAAATGCTGATTGCACTTGTATTATCACATAAGATAGAGACTGGTGGAGTGCAAGTGATTTGAAAGTCCTGCAAGGTCTGCATCATCCAAAGAAGTTGTGTGCAACAAGATGCTGCAGCCACATATTCTGCTTCAGCTGTAGATAAGGCAATCGAACTCTGTTTCTTGCTGAACCAAGATACTAATCTGGAACCCATGAAGAAAGCACCACCACTTGTGCTTTTCCTATCATCCACACTTCCAGCCCAATCTGCATCTGTGTAAGCATGAAGAGTGAGATCTGTATTTCTAGGATACCATAAGCCATAGTTTTGGGTCCCTTGAAGATATTTGAAGATTCTTTTGACTGCCTGAAGATGAGTTTCCTTTGGGTTGGCTTGAAATCTTCCAACCATTCCTACTGCATGTGTAATATCTGGTCGAGTACCTGTCAAATAAAGCAAACTCCCAATCATGGATCTATAAGTGGGTTGGTGAACTGCTGCTGATTCATCATTTGCACTGAGGCTGCATCCTGTAACCATGGGTGTACATACTGGCTTTGACTCTTCCATGCCATACTTCTTCAAGATCTGCTTGAGGTATTTGGTTTGAGACAAGAAGATACCTCCTTCATTTTGTTGGATTTGCAATCCAAGAAAATATGTCAATTCTCCAAGAAGTGACATTTCGAATTCTTTCTGCATAACCAAGGCAAAGTTTTGACTCATAGTCTCTTCATTGCTGCCAAAAATAATATCATCTACATAAACAACAAGAATTAGCAATTTGTTATTTTCAACTTTTATATAGAGATTGCTATCTGCTGATCCTTTTGAAAAGCCTTGTTGGTGAAGATATTTGTCCAACCGATAGTACCAAGCCCTTGGAGCTTGTTTGAGTCCATAGAGTGCCTTTTTCAATCTGCATACAAGGTTTGGATCATTCCCAAGAATGAAGCCATCTGGCTGCTCAATATATACTTCTTCTTCTAAGTCTCCATTCAGGAAGGCTGATTTCACGTCCATTTGAAATACCTTGAAGTTTTGAAAGCTTGAGAGAGCAAGGAACATTCGGATGGCCTCTAGTCTTGCCACAGGAGCAAAGGTCTCTTCAAAATCTATTCCTTCTTGCTGTGCATACCCTTTACAAACAAGTCTGGCCTTGTTTCTAATTACTTCTCCATTTTCATTTAATTTATTCTTGAAGACCCATTTTGTTCCTATTACATTCTTATCTTTTGGTCTAGGAACTAATTCCCAAGTGTTGTTCTTTTCGATTTGCTCAAGTTCTTCATCCATTGCTTTGACCCAACATTCATCTTTGCATGCCTCTTTCACATTTTGTGGTTCAGTGGAGGAGAGTAGTGCCAAGTAGCTTGAAGCTTCTGCAAGTGTCCTTCTTGTTTGTACTCCTGCTTCTTTTTGCCCCACAATCTGAGTTTCTGGATGATTCTTTTGGACATATCTGGATGGAGTCTTCTCTTCTATTCTTGTCTGCTCCTCTGGTTCTTCTTGAGATTCTTCTTCTTCTTGAGGTTCTTCTTCTTCATCATTTCGCCTTTGAGAGTAACCTTCATCTTCTTCAATGTCTTCATGATGAACTTGCCTAGGAATATATCCCTTCTCATCAACCACTATATCAATACTGTCAACAATTCTGCCAAGTCTTTTATTGTAGCACTTGTATGCTTTGCTATGTGGAGAATAACCAAGAAGAATGCCCTCATCTGCTCTAGGTTCAAGTTTGCCAAGTTGCTCATCAGTATTCTTAATATAACATTTGCTCCCAAAGATTTTGAAATGCTTCACGGAAGGAGTTTTACCACTCCAAAGCTCATGAGGTGTTTGAGTGCTGTTTACTCGGACATTTGTTTTGTTAAGAATAATAACAGCAGCATGTGCAGCTTCACCCCAGAAGGTTGCAGGAGTACCTGATTCATCGAGCATAGCACGAGCCATTTGTTGGATAGTTCTGTTCATTCTTTCCACAACCCCATTTTGCTGAGGAGTTCTAGCTGTAGAGAATTCTCTTCTTATCCCATGTTCATCGCAGAAATCGAAAAATTCATTTGATGTGAACTCCCCACCTCTGTCAGATCTGAGGCACTTAATTTTGTGTCCTGATTCATTTTCAGCCAATGCTTTGAAGGATTTGAATTTTTCGAATGCTTCATCTTTGTGCTTCATAAGCCCTAACCAAACAAACCTTGAGAAATCATCAATGAATAATATCAGATATTCTTCTCCTCGAGGTGTCCTTTTCCTAAATGGACCACATACATCTGTATGGACTAGCTCAAGAGGCAAGCTAGCTGATCCTTCCTTCTCTGGAAAGTTAGTTCTGGTTTGCTTTCCAAACTGACAAGATTTGCATATGGTGTTGTCTGGAATTTTGATATCTGGAAGATCGCGAACTGCCTGATATTTGCATGCTTTCCTTATTTGTGAGAAGCTTAGATGTCCCAACCTTCGATGCCATAACCAGTGCTCTTCATCCTTGCTAAGATAGCATTGTTGTTGTCCTTCTTCAAATATGTACAGATTATTTGGAGTTCTTTTGCCTTTGAGAACTGTTTTACCTGTATCAAGATCACGAACAAGACATCCATTCGATCTGAAAATAACCTCGGTTTTTTGATCACACATCTGGCTGACACTTAGTAGATTATGCTTCAATCCATCAACATACAAAACATTTCCAGCCTTGACCTTTTCTTTCAAAGGAGCAATACCTTTTCCTTTTATAGTTGCAGGAGTATCATTTCCAAAAGAAACTTTCTTTCCCTTTTCTAAAGTAGAATAAGATTCAAGTTTTTCTTTATCACCTGTCATATGTTTCGAACATCCACTGTCAATGTACCATAGATTTTCCTGTCCTTCTGCATAAAAAGCTATCCCACATCTTTCTGTCTGAGGTTCCTTTATTCTCCATTTTTTGGTGCTCGTGGCTTGTTCCTTTTTCTCCTGAAACCTGCTCCTGCATTCAGAGTCTTTATGACCAAAATTATTGCAAATAGAACATTCAACTTCATTTTCAAGAACCGAAAAGTTGTTATAGGTCCTCTTTGTAATCCCTGTCATACTTCTTTGTTTTTGAGCTTCCCTAGTCATGATTGTTTTATATGCAACACATTGAGCTGCTTTGTGACCAAAGTTATGGCAAGAAAAGCATTGTCCATTGAAGAAGCTTCTGCGGTTATTGAATCTACCAGCCAACTGATTGTAATTTCTATTTTCATCTATTCTTGAGCCAAACTGAGAGGATTTTACCTGTGGTTGGTTGTAGCTTTTGTTCACCCTTAAGAAGGATTGTCCCTGATAGTTTCTGTTTGTAATTCGTCCCTGCTTTACCTGATTATCTTCATTGTTCTTCTGCTCATTTCTTCTTGCTGCATCAAGATAACTTTTTGAGGTGGATGCTTGAGAGGTTTCTCCATTATAGCCCAAACCTGTCTTGTTTAGAGGAGACCGCTGCACATTGATAATCTCATCCAAATTTTCAGATCCTTTGACAAACTTAAGATTAATAGTTTTTGTTTTCTCAATTTCTTTTCTGAGACCAACAATTTCACCTTCTAGTTTTTCAAGATGTTTTTCCTTTTCATCAATTTGAAATTGCAAAGTATCAATGATCACACTCTTTTCTTCTATGCATCTCTTGAGTCTAGTAATTTCATTATAGAGATTATCCACATCTACAGCATCCTCATAATCATCATCTTCAAATGCCATTAACAGCTTATATTTATTACCTTGTTCATCTTCATCACTGTTTGATAAGCCATCACTATCTTCATGAGTGTAGTAGCTTTTCTTATTTGCACTTTGTTTCTTGTTCCATCTAGCAGGTTCTTTTCCTTTATCCTTATAAGGACATTTTGCAGCATAATGACCTACTCTTCCACAAGCAAAGCATTTGAAAGGTAGCTTACCTCTGAACCTTCCAGAACCCCTTTGAAGATTTCTGACAAAATTTGATTCTTCTTCCTCTTCTTTTGGAACATGGCTTGCTTCATAGTAATCTTCTTTTCCTGATGCCTTAAAAGCAGCTTCCCTTCTGTCAGATGGACCTCCCTTTCTCATTTCATAAGCAGTTAGAATTCCATGTAGCTGAGACATAGTGAGAACACGGAGATTTTCTTTTTCTTCTATTGCAGATACTTTAGATTCAAACTTGGGGGATAATGATCTTAGAATCTTTTGAACTACTATAGTCTCTTTTATTTCTTCACCCAAATTTTTCATGCAATTAACAATCTCATCTACCCGAAGAAAATAATTAGCCACACTTTCATCATTATACATCTTGAGAGTCTCATATTGAATCCTGAGAGTTTGAAGTTTAGCTTGCTTTACCTGTTCATCTCCTTCATAGCTAGTGATCATTTTGTCCCATATCTCTTTTGCTGATTTGAAGTGCATGACCTTCATGAATTCTGTTTGGGATATACTTCCTAATAGAGTACTGACTGCTTTTGCATTTGTTTCATACTGCTTTTTCTCAGCTGGATCTGTAGGAGTAGCTGAAGGAAAAGCATAGCCTGTTTCTACAATATTCCAAACTTCTGTACCAAGAGATTGAAGATATGCAGTAACTCTTACCTTCCAATAATTGAAATTTGTCCCATCAAAAATCGGTGGCCTGATTGATGCTTCTTTCTCGTAGTTGCTCATGATGAATGATCTACCTTCAAGCGATCAAGCTTCTCTGAAGGACCTGCTCTGATACCAATTGTTGGAAATAATACTGAGAGGGGGGGTGAATCAGTATTATCAGATCAATCAAACTTTTTCAATGCTCAGAAACATATACGCTACTTCAGTTAGGTGAACCAGCGTGTACACGCTACTATGACTAAACAAAACAACGTATAAGAAGAAAACTCATAATTTAGTTAGCTTATTCTTCAGTTAAGTTCATCGGGACATTATTCACCACATTAATAGTAAACAGGTGCAGTATAACAGAATAGATCAAAAGCCACACACATGAACACCAAGATGTAAGGTGGAAACCCAATGTGGGTGAAAACCACCTGCTGCAAGTTGTCTCTATCTTTCTTTAATATGAAACTTCAGTTTACAATCTTTTGTACTGGTGCAGCCTTATACCAATACGCAGGCTACAACCTGCAGAAGGCTACAACCTTCTCTCGTTCTCCAAACTTCCTTGGAAGGGAGCTCCAACCCCCTTTGCTCTTGTACTAGCCAAGATACTAGTACGTAGGTGCTGACCTACAATCTTCTTTCCTTCAGGTACCACCTTTCATCAATTTTCAGACTGGATATTCCTGAAGCACAACATTACAATCTGTAGACCCCAATTCATTCAATTTTCACAACAGATCATTGAAGCATAAAACAACCAAACTTTGAATCACTGAACCACTGAACCCTGTCAATCACCAGTTACCAGAACACAGAGCAGACTACAGAACTCTGCAATAACAGTCAGACCCCACTGTAAACCCAAAATCAAGCTTCAAAAGATATACGCTACTTCAATGAGCAAAACCCGCGTATACACGCGCTTTTGCCGAAGCCAACCTGCGTACATATCTAAAAATAAATTTTCTCAATTTGCAGCTGTACCAGACATCAGTTAGACCCAGAACATAACATTGCGACAATATGCAGATCTAGAAATACGCATAATCACCCATATCATGATAGTGCATTTCAAACCATTAGATCCCGATCTATCCTTAGATCTAGTCTTCCATCAACCGATGTGATCTCTCCTTGGCTTAGATCAAGCAACCCAGCACCTGCATATCAGATCTCTTTCTCTCTTAGATATTCAAGCCTTGTCGAAAGATATTTTTGCCTAATGATCTTCTTCTCCTTATATAGCCTTAGGCCTTGCTCAATACCAAGAGCCAAAACCATAGTAACACAATACCATCAACTTCAAAACTAGGGATCGACACGCCCGTCGAGACACAATGGTCCGAAATCATAGGCACAACTTCCAAGGACTAACCACCATGGACCAAAAGGTACTTTTCCACATACACACGCTTTTTCTGAATCCAACTAGCGTGTACACGCGACTTGAGCTTAACGAACCTGCGTATATGAACTTCCTTGGCATGCTGTACTAAGATCTGTCTTCTGATTAAGTTGCCATCACCTGTACCAACCTCTGAACACCTGTACCAACCTCTGAGTGAGTTGCCATCAAGGACAACACTTGAATCATAATGTCAACATTAGGCTCCTTCTTCTTCTCTTTCTTCTTCTTCTCCTTCTTCTCCTTAGGAACCTAGTTTTTAATTCGACCAGTTCCATTAAGCGAAGAGGAAGGAGGGGAGGAAGATGAAGTTGAAGGCTGGGAGGCAACTCTTGTCTGATCTAACTATTGACTCGACTGTTCAGGAATGGTGGTGTTCTGAACGACATTGGTCGAAAAGAGCCAAACTGGTAGGCCAATTGTCAGTCCTGGAAGCGACAATGTGGCCATGTGGGGCACACCAACATCTCCCCAAGAGGAAAAGGGACTAGGATTTCCACCAAGAGGAATTCCTTGGTTGGTGTGCTCCATCTTTTCAACCTAAAGATCAACACAGGATTAAAGGGTGATTGTTCCGTTTAAAATAAATTGTTAACGACGCTTTTAGACACAACTTGCTTTTTCACTTTTAAAGAGTCGAGAAAAAGCTAAAGATGACTCTAGTCTCCTTCGATGTTTTAACGAGCCCGAAGTGAAAAATGCTCGGATGGACTTTTTCTGTTATAGAGTCTGAAAAAGGCCAAAAGAAACTGCTCTAGAGTTCTAGGCAGAGGGTGTGCCAAACTTTTCGCAAAACCGCAGAATACTTTTTAAGGTACGGGCGGTCAATCTTCGTGAATGTTGTGTTCACTGCATTGCGATCAGTAGGGCAGCCGACACGGCTTCCTAAGGATAAAAGATATATGCCTATAGGGGTCTCCCAATATATACGCGACGGTACGTGGGAGCACAATCCGTACTAGCGCTATCGTCCCTCAGGAGGAATCACCCACCTTCCACGAGATCGACAGTCACTAGGCTTAACGACGCCGGAACACGTCTCTAGCCTAGACCTCTATGTTGTGCGTTATGTTACAAAGCGTTGTTAGGTTCATTCAGTTTATTTTAGGTTGATCTTTTTAAAGTTTGCCTTTCAAGGTTCACCACGAGATGTATGATACAAATTCCTAAATGCAGTCTAAGATGATAAGCAAGCTTTATTATCTTTCAACTTTGAAAATCCTAGCTACTAAGGGAAAAGAATAACACTATCTTTTCTCAAAGAGCAATCAACACACTCCAATGCACTTTCCCTAAATCCAACATGCAAACTATCAAATGCAAAATGCACAATGCTGGTGTTTGTTTTCCACTTTCTTAGTATAAATGCCTACAAAGAAAGCTTTTTGCACAACTTTGAATTTGCTTTTAAGATGATCAATACAAACAAGTTCACTTTCTTCGAAATCAACAAGGGCAGAAGAGATTACAATCACTTTGCGATTTTCGAAATAAAAACTTGTTTTGACACTTTGAAAGAGACAAATTCAAACCAATAAGCAAAATTAAATCTATAATCAATCCGAAAACAGCCAATGAACTCTCTTCTAAGACCACAATCAATCAGATCTGAATCAAAGGCTACAGAATGACTACTTTACTCATGCAAAGGAAAACTGTAAATGACACCACAAACACATAAAAACATTCACAGTCTTTTGTACAAAAAAGAGGCGGAATCTAAGCAAAGAAAAGGAGTTATCAGACTGGTACCTATGCTGGTTAAAGGCTACAAAAAACAGAGATCAAAACAGGGCAATAGACAGCAAAGAACCCCAGCTGCACAAAGCCACACTGGTTCAGCGCAAGTCTAACAATGTGCAGTTGACATTCAGCGCAGGTAGCCTTCACGGGACCTGCGTTGAAATGCAGACTGCCTTCACAGTGCCTGCGCTGAAAGAGAAACTCTCGTTTCCCTTGGTTTCTGGGTCACAAAATGCTCAAAAATCAACTGTTTCAGGCCAAATCAGAAACACAAGCAAGGTATAAACAGAGGGATGCTTTGAGAGGGTACTAAAGACTATCACAAGGATCATCAAATCATTTGTGGATCTAGTTTAGATCATAGACAAGTCCAACAACTGGATCAAAGCAGCAACTTTCTACTTTGCATCCGGGAAAGATGCAGTTCGATAGTTGTTGTCAAGTCTGTGAAGTAAACAAATGATGGAAGCATAAATGAAATGAATAAAGAAGTTCCTCCCCAGCGGAGTCGCCAATTTGTTGTGGGGAAAAATGCCTATGCAGGACGATCCTATCCACCTAAGGTGTGACAGTGCCTTAGCAACAAACGAATACAGCTATTATGATTTCTTCCTTTATGAAATGGGAAAGAGGGGAGATCGGTAGACTTACCGTTGTCTTCCAGTTGTCCCTCGAACTAGATCCTCTTCTCTTTGTGTGTCCACAGCTACTTGTCTCCTCGCTTGCTCAAGAGAACAGCTACTTGAATCCCACGAGATCACAAGAGAACAGCTACCTGTGACAAGAGAACAGCTACTTGCGACAAGAGAAGAACACAACACAAAGGCAAATATACATATTCATAAAAGATTCAGGATTAGAAGTAAATCAAATACACTAATGCAATCATACAAAATACACCAGCATATAGGAAAGAATCAAGATAGCTTTATTAATTGATAACAGGGTTCAGGAAGAGATACAACCCATAGGGCTCCAATCCAGCATCTCCTTCCCAGCAGAATGGAATTCCTTCTTCAGCTCCCTTCAAAGCATTAAGCACCCAATGATCCAACCACAAACCAACAGCAATTCTTTGCAATAACAAAATTCCAGCCTCTAGATCTCATGGAGGAGAGATCTATATATAGATGTTTTGGAGAGAGGATGAGTCAGTTTGAGATCTGACTAGTGTCATCTTTCTCTCTCAGTTCTTGAGTCCACTTGGAGGTTCTTGCCTCCACTTGGAGATTTGGAACCTCTTACTCATCACCAGTCGAATTCCTTGATGCAAGTGTCATTTTGGAAGCTTCCTGGGCATTGACACATTGAGGAATGAGCCTGCCACTTGTCCAATTACGCTCAGCGCAGGTAGCCTTTGTTGGAGTTGACATTCAACGCAGGTAGACAGTGGAGCAGTTGACATTCAACGCAGATGCTCAGTGGAGCAGTTGACATGATCCAGAATTGGCTTGTTTTTGAGTGTTTTCAGGTGGAAAACTTCTGTGAATTGTTGCGGTTAGTTAGCCTTGTTCCTCTAGGGGTAGGAACAACATGTTTAGGGACTTTGGATCCCTTAGATTCAAGGAAAATTTTAAGGATGGAAAATTTTCTTGAAGTTTAAAACATTGGCGAATCTCACTAATCCCTAATATGCAAATTATAAATGTTTATTGATATATTTGTAAAATTATTCAAATTTATAATTATTTTATATATAGTCTCTATATAATGTTGCGATTTTTAAGGTAAAATAATTTTATATTCTAAAATTTGGGCGAATCGTCTTTTATAAAATTGGAAATTGGCGAATCTTTTTTGTGGAAAAATCATGGAAAATTAGCCCACTGGGCGAACATTAGCCCCTAAAATTTTCCATGCTTAGATTATGGACATTTCATGCTTCATGCTGTAAGGCACAAAAATGTCTATAACACCTATTAAGGATGGGCCTCTTGTAAGGCAAGATTTTCCAACCTTCCATGTTGAAAGGGATTGAAGAAGGGCATTGGTCAAGTCCCTGAAAGGCCCTAATCAGACGTTCCCATATATTATGAAAATGCAATCCAAAAAGAGGTGTTAAAGAGTTTCCTCATGTGCTCTGCATAGAGAACATGCTAAAGGACCAATCAAACCTTGCTTCCTTAGATTCTCCTAGGTTAATGTTTTTTTTTTATTGAGAATCCAAAGAAAAATGGTTACTTTCGTCTAATGCTTCAATTTCCATAAATGTATCCAATCGAGGTCAACTTCCATATAATGATTTGAGCTTAGGATTTTACAGGCTTCCTTTATGTTGTAGTTCCCCATCATGCCATATCCCCATATAAGTATGTCAGGATTTTCATTGACAAAAATTTCCTATTTGCTAAAATCTGCTCCAGAATTTGATACTCATCTTGGTGGTGGTGTTGATGGTGCTGGAGGACAATTTTCCATGTGCGCCATTTAGCTTTTGAAGAAGAGTTATTCTCCAATAAGTGGGACAGAAATGATAGACCCTATAGAACGTGGAGATTTATAATCTGAAGAGAATTCGACACATAGGAGAGTAAGGGGCATTGGATCCAAAAATATTCCCCGAAAAGGGTCGAATTTCCATCCTTGATTTCCCAAAAATAGTGGTCTTAGATGAGAGATTGATTACTACAAGTCGCTTGCCAAATATGTGATCCTTGGGGATACGCAACCAAACTGATATGTTGTATGCTTGTGACTCTTGGAGAGTATTTTTTTTACCACATCTTGCTCCGAAGAGTTCCAGAAAATTTAAACCATCCCCATTAGACTTTTTCACTTAATGATTTTCTTATAAGTGTCGTATCTCTTAGGATTAAACCTCCTTGAGACTTGGGAGAGAAAAGAGTGTCCCAAGCAATCAGAGCCCATTTATTTTGAAGTGAAGCCCCACCCCATAGGAAATAGCATTGTGTTCCTTGGATTTTAGATAGAATGGCTTTGGGTGCCACCAGAGCAAAGAGAATATATACAGGTAAAGACTGTAGAACTAACTTAAGAAGAGTGAGGCGACCTGTTAAGTTCAGAGAATGAAAAGTCCAGCTTGATAGCTTCGCTTCAAATTTTAGCAGAATATTTTCCCATATTGAACATCTAAGAGAATTGAAAGTGATATGGGTGCAAAGGTATTTGGTCAGAAGGGAGCTCCTTTAAAAACCCAGGAACCGAGAAATATTGATCTACACTACCAAAGGAGTGTTGAAAAATAAGCTCTGGGATTTTCCTTTATTGATTTCAATTCTTGAGGCAAAAGAGAAGGTTTCCAAGGTGTCCTTGAAGGCCTTGGCTTCAATGATGGTCGAGGAACCCGCATTAGAAGAAATTTTAGCCTAAAAGCGCCCATGAAATTTTCACATAATTTCCATGTCATAATATGTAAAGCAATCAAAATACTTTAAATTTAAAAAGAGGTACATGTACATATTTTGGAGGGAAAAGAACAAAAACTACTTTTTTGTGCATTTTTAACTTATCTCCTTATAGGTTTACCCAAATTTCAAGTGTAGACACTCGTTGGATGAGGAATTAAATTCCACATCCAACGAGTACCCATTATCCATACTTTTGAGAAGACCCACATTGATAAAAATTGAAGGTACATTAAAAAAACGTGTTGAACGTGTTTTTTTAATGTATCTTCAATTTTTATCAATGTGGGTCTTCTCAAAAGTATGCATAATGGGTACCGTTGAATGTGTAATTCCACATCCACTGAAACTAGATAAGCCAAAAATACAAGAAAAAAAAGCAGTTTTGTTCTTTTCCGTCCAAAATTCATAACTCTTATTTTATTATTTTAACTATTATTTTATTATTTTAACTATTATTTTATTATTTTTCCTTAGGATGACACTTTTAGGCTGAAATTTCCTCTAATGTTAGCAGTGTGTCATCCACAAATTGTTTATGTGCACAGCTTTCAGTCTTATAGCCTAGGTCAAGGACTTTGATTTTCTGTGTGGAAAGAGCTTGAGAGATGGCACGCCCAAGGTCCTCATCAACCAAAAGGAAAATACAGGGAGAGAGAGGGTATCCTTGCCTTATACCGTTGGATGGAGCGAAAGTAGTCGATGGGGATCCATTGACCATGATTGAAAATGAATCTTTTGTGGTCAGGGACATGACCCAAGAAATCCACATCCCATGAAAACAAAAAGTAGAAAGAGTGTGAAAGATGTATTTCCAACTAATTTTTCCAAAGGATTTCAAGACATGTCCAGCTTGAGGATCATGCCAAGATTTTTTATAGTACGAAGAGAATGCAACTTCTATTATATTAGGACAATATTTTCCATGATTTGTCTCCCTTCCACGTATCTCATTTCCTTCGGAGAAATCAATTGTTGAAGAATATGTTTAAGTCTGTTAGCTACAATTTTTTATATAATCTTGTATATCACATTGCATAAAGCAATGGGTCGGAAGTCTGATGGGGCAGATGCCTGACTGGACTTGGGAATTAGAGAAAAAAAAGTGGCATCAAAGGTTGAAATTAGAGAGGTCGATGATCTTGAATATTCAAAAACCTGCCAGATATCATGACAAAGAATGGGCCAACATTCTTTATAGAATTCGAGTGTATATCCATATAGGCTAGGAGCTTTGTTCCTTGGAATTCCCATGACTACTACTTCTACTTCCTACAAGGAGATGAATTTTAAGAGTGCCACATTTTTTTCTTCAGTAATCACCCTGGGGATGTGCTGCATAATTCTTTTGATAGCAGAGGCTCTATCTCTTGTGGGCTTCGTTAATAGATGGTTGAAGTGCCCTAATAAAATATTTTTCATGTCTTAGTGATCCTCTACACAATGATTGTTGGGTCCTCAAAGCTTGTGGATTTTGTTTTGATGTCTATAGTTGATCATAGATCTATGAAAAAATTAGTATTACGCTCACCTTCTTTCAGCCACTTAACTCTTGACTTCTACTTGTATAGTATTTCTTCTTGGGCCAATGTCTCTTGCAGCTGGTGCCTAAGGGTTCCCTCTTTTTCTTTTAATTGAGTTGTGCTCCCCCCCGCTCCCCCGCCCCCCAGAAAAAAAAATAAATAAATAAATAAATAAATAAAAATAAAAATAAAATAAAATAAAAATAAAAATAAAATAAAATAAATAAATAAAATAAAAATAAATAAATAAATAAATAAAAATAAATAAATAAATAAAATAAATAAAAAATAAAAAATATGCTCTACTAAATCTGCTCCATTTGGTTTTCAAGGGCTCTTTTGTCCTTGAATATATCTCCAAGATACTATTTGCTCCATTCCTTAATCTTATGCTTAATGAATTTCATGCTTTGTTGAAATATATACATCACTATTCCTTGAATGAAGGCTGATTCTGACCACCATTTTTTCATTTTGGGGAGGAAATTAGTGTGCCTGAGCCAAAATGCTCTGAAGTGAAATGGTTTATTTCTTGGGGATGTTGAACAATCCAATTGCAGAGCAATGGGCCATTGTTCATATCCATAACTTGGCAGAATTGAAGCATCGAGCTTAAGGACTAACATTAAGAGCTACTCAAAAATCAAGAAGTGAGATAGTCTTGAGGTGACCTGGTGATTTCCTCCTCTTCTATCGTTCCAGGCATGAGTACCATTTGATTTTTGGACATCAATTAATTTGTATGAATCTATGAAAAAGTTGGAGAATGTTGCTTCCTCTAATTTCCTTATTCCACCCTTCTTTTCTTGAAGAGTTTTGTGTGGTACTCAACAACCCCCCATTATCTTTAGACTTAGGAGAAATATTAATGGGGGCCCTTTAAAAATTTTAGGATGGAATCCTTCTTTGTTTAAATAAAATAGGATAAGTTTTATTTTTACTGTTTTATATTTGAATTAAAAATAAAAAATAAAAAAAAATAAAAAAATAAAAAAAAAAATTATGAATTAGGTCATATAACCTTTTAGGAATCTTTTTTTAGTTTTAAAATATGAATTACAAGTCTAAATGAATCTTGAAATTAATAAAAAAGCTATAAAAAGAGTAGGTCTTATTAAATAATACACATAGTATCGGCAAATTCAAAGGAAAACCACAAAGCTAAAACTGCGAAAAGCTGAAATGCAAACTTGCGAAATTGCGATAAGTCGATAAGTCAAATACAAATGTGAAATGAAAAATTGCGAAATTGTGAAATGCAAAATTGCGATAAGCTAAATTGCGAAATGTCAAGCCGATATCGCATTCCATCAAGAGCCAATATTGCATTTCATCCATTGATGAATGCGGGTCACATCGTGTTCTGTTAAATTCTGGTCTTTCACTAATATAGATCTCGTGCCTATATACTTTTCAAAAATTTCAAAATAGCTAAGCTATGTAATGTCACCCGATACCACACGCTAATAAAAGATTTTCCGGTATAATGATAGGTGTCAGTATCACGTGAACAAACATTTGGAAATTTAATGAACACTCTGCGTAGTTCTAATTTCAAGGTTTTTATTGATTGGTAATAATTTTTAGTTAATGTGAAGGGATTTCCATATAAATCGCATTGTATTGATATGACCATTTTCATCCTTCAAACCTCTTGTTGCTTATATTGGTTTGTTTCTTTACAGGTAAATTCTAATAAAGAGCAGCTAGAGGACATGTCAATAATAATCAAGGCAAGGAGGAAGTTCGTAACACAGCAAGAACTAGGCTTGCCACCTAAAGAAGTGTCTAAAATGTCTTCATTGTTTAAAGATACTATATGCACTCTGGATGCAGTTTCCACCTCCTGGGAGGTGATATACAAACTATTTGAGGATGAAAATCTGAGGGTAATTGTGAAACAAACTGCTATTGTTGATGATTCTCCTCCAAGTAATGGTGTCGCATGGAATGATGTGGCCAATTCATTTCTTCACAGAATTGTTGCTCACCCTAAAATCCTACCATATACAAATATGGTGAGATGGGTTGTCGACCAACTGGACATTACAGAAAAAATGTTTATAATTCCAAGGAAGACAGTTATTGGGTCTTTTAAAGCTGAGAACTTAAGGAAAATTTATCATCTACCTCCACCTCATAAGAGGTATGATATGCAATTCGTTGAGAAATTCATGCAAGAGAATCTGAGCCCTGTGGACCTGATCAGAGAATGGAGAAGGGACCCGAACAAACATAAGTGAGAGGATAGGGGTATGTATTCATTAGCCTCCATTGTCATCTCTTTCTCTCATATTGTTGCTATGTTATATCGCCTCTATGGTTATCTGAATATGAAGAAATTCTCTAAATAATGGGTGCCATTGATAGTAGCCTTTACTGATGGCTATATCATGGATTGGGTGACTATATTATCCAACAATTTGAACACCCAAATCCGCAATTACAAACAAAAATGCAATGTTCTCGAAAGAACGTCTCCTCCTTTCTTTATGAGCGCCTATGTCATGGACGCAATTTATTTTTCTTATGATTTTCCATCTCTTGGATGGAAATGGACAGACCAATTTCCTAGCCCTATTTTTGTTTATCTCAAAATCCTTAGGGAATCAAAATACCATGCTCACTTCTACAAAATCTATCATGAAGTCTTTGGCAGAAAAACCCTAGACTTACTACAGAAGCCAATAAAGACGTAAAGCCTATAGGAAAGTGGTTTGGGGAAGAATCATTTACCTACATTCATGTTTTTGGTAGCCTTGTCCATCCTCATGTTTTTCTCCTTTTGTCCCAGATAATTTTTTGGCCAAATGGGTCACTTATCAAACAATTGGTAAGGGCTTAACTGAAGTACTTAAAGATGCCAAGAAATTTGCCTGGCCATGTTTTCATATTTCTTGTGGTACCTATGCCTTAGAAAATTTCAAGCATTCTTCAATTGAGATTAACCAATTAAGAGCCTTTAATTTTCCGACCATATTAAACAGACCATATGACTCGCATGGTGTAGTGAAATATGTTACAACACATGCTAAGCTCAAACTATTTTTAAACGAGCCTGAAAATTTTAATGATTTGTTTAAAATGGTTCTGGAATATTATATGGTAGAGAAATTAGCAGTAGACCATATAAGTCCTGACGAATTGATTATATTCAATCAATATCGTCAATGAAGAATAGCCCATTTTCTTGAATCCCTGTTATAATAATTCCAGCATAATTCAAAAAATTCAGATGCATCAACTTCCTCCTTAAAGGCTCCAATTACTTCCCAAGTCTCTGAAACAACTACTATAGTTGTTGAGCACACAAGAGAAATCAAAGAGGATAACAAATTAGATGAAGTATGGGAGGAGTTCAACCGTGTTTTGATAACAGAAGAAGCTTGGGTTATAGATGTCTCGGCTGATATACAAGTAGAACAAGTTGCAGTCAGCAAAGAGACAAAGCAGGTTCCAAAGACTACAGGGACAACCTCGTTTACTGTTGAGGCTTCCCAAGAGGATATTATTCCTAAAAATCCTGAGAATAATATTAATGTTGAGATTGTCAATCAATCAAATGTTGTTGATGATATGGAGATAATTCTTGCATTTCCTACTGCCGAGATAGTCCTCAAAATTGAAGAAATCTCGCCTTTGGATGTATTTTACAGTCCAAAGCATAAAGCAGTAATGAGCAGGTCAAGGAAGAAAAGAAATCTAGAACAGTCACAAGTGCTAGTTACAAATGAGACTCCTTTTCAAGTTCTTTGGAAAGGAACTCAAATAGCCCCGGATGAAGAATTGAACAGATTATCTCAGTTTATGGGAGCTTATTCTAGTGTTACCATCGACAAAGCTATAAAAATACAATTTCTAATGAAAGAAAAGTATCAAAGGATTTTCCAATTGGAACAAACGTTTCAAATAGAAAAGAAAGCAATTGAGCAACAGTGGCAAACAAATCTTACCGAGATACAAAAGAGCTTTAATGATTTAAAGATACAAATTGAATTTGAAGGACAAGGATGAACATATATTGTAGTTGCAACAAAGAACAGACTAGCTGAGAGAAAAACTAGATATAAATGAAGTCCACAAAGAAGCATCAAAACTAGATATACTCTTAACAAAGCAAATTTGCCTTAATTCATGACTTATCAAATACCAATGATTATTTAGTAAATCAATTGTCCGACTTGAGGACATTTTATGAAGATATCGACAAGAAAATCTCTGAGTATATAGATTGGCAAGACAGTGCTCAGGGAAGATCATCTGACCTTCCTCGAATTGAAGAATCAAGAAGGATATCATATTTGGTGACTGGGATATCAAAATGAAACGAACAAAGATGGCTATTATTAGAGCCAGAAATATTGCCTTAAATTTCACCGAATACATCACAAATACCTTATTACAAGCTAATATAATTTAGGAATGCCCAAAGGACACCTTGCCAGATGTCACAGCTTTGAAACAATCTTGGCAAGAAACATTTAAAAAGAGGGTTCAAGACATTCATATTTTATCGCAAGAAAACCTTGAAGGTTATTGGAATTTTCTAGTAAAGCCTCATAGCCAGTAGCTCATGCTAAGGTGTCTCTCCAATGTAGCAATACAATTTCTTCCAGCACTTAATGATGCAGTGTTTACGGGACAAATGCACATGCAGCCAATACATCCCCCCCAGCTGAAGCCACTCACAGACATATACAATCTCAGAGAGAAGATGAAGAATCAATCTAGAGCACAGTCATGAGTTCTTATTGCAACATATGACAAATTTAGTTGTCCTTTATCTTAGCTTAGTTTTCTAAATCTTTTTTGAAGACTTTTATTTTAAATTTACTATTTTTGTAATATTAATAGATTATATTTAAATCCCTTTCATGAATATAAAAAGGGGTCCAGAATTTTGAGAAGACAGCTTTTGAACTTGCATTATTCTTTGATTCAAAGTTATCTAATTAAGAAGTTGAGCCTGAAAGTTATCTTTTTCATAAGCAGAGCGATAATGCATCGGGTACTATTATATTTTTGATATCGTTATGTATGGTTGATTTAGATAGTGAATCTATTATGTGTTATTTCGTTATATAAATTCTTTCAAAACAATCAGTCATTATCACTATTGATGTGCAGGATTGGATGATTTGTGATTATGTATGAGATAACGAGATCTTTTTATGTGATTGATTTTTAATCAGCTAAATTAATTAACTATTTAATTAATTTAGTTTATCATGTATGTTTTCTATTCATTAAAGTATTGAATGATCTATATCGTTATTTACTTTGTGAAAACTTTCTTTGAATCACATGTGAAGATGTACTATCCTGGGAAATAAGTAGAATAAGTTTATTCAGTAATTTTACCATTAGCTATAAAATCATTTCATCAGTTTTCATTATGTTACTATATTAAATCTCCTTAAAATGGGAAATTGGTCCCTTTATATCCAGTCGGACCTGCCAATTTCAATCGAAACAAAGTTGCTTTAAGCTCCCGACCAGGTGGAGTTCCCCAATGTTGACGCAGTCAAGTTCAAACCTTCAAAATTTTTGGTGCTAGAAGGAGGGCCCCCGACTATGAATGGAAATAAAGTCTAATTCCAAATCAAAAGGTCATTAGAAGAGTCATTTTCCCTCAAAATCTCCCTTGACTTCCAGATCTCACTCGAAATCTCCAACCCCTAGACCGGAAGTTATAACTAAATCTCCTAGTACACGACCTAAGACAACCAATCAACCTCCTTTATAGGAGTTACCTAAAGTTCAGACTTTAATTGAGAAATTAGAGGGAATCTCTATTTCCCAAGAAAAGACTCAACATTCTGAGTTATCTGAAGGTAACGTATCCTCATCTTTTCCCACTTCACGTATTTTGACTCATTCTCAAAGTGATAAATTTGGGATAAATCCATTTGAGTTTCCCTTACCTTCTCACCAAAGAAGAACCCACAAATTGGAATTTCAATCATCCACTAGTGAGATTTTATCTTCATCTCCACCAAAAACACCATTATTTCACTCTACTTCATTCATTTCTTCCCATTCATCCCTATCATTCATTCCCAATCAACAAGTGCTAGTTCAAGTGGTGCTAGCATAGGGGCTACTTATTCCACACAGCCAGCCTCTTCTACCACTACAGCTTCTTCTTTTCAAATTCCCATAATGGCAGGTAGGCAACAAAACCCACCAGCGGCTAGACCATGGACTAGTCCTGGAGCTGTTCAAATGGTAGCACCTATCCATCCCCTACCTAAGCATCCTCAAAGATGGTTACCATCCTGATGATGGACTTCATGTTGAAGCACATCTCCATAATTTTATGCTCACCATTAATCTTAATGGAGTAGTAGAAGAAGACTGAGTAGTGAGATTAGTCCCATACACCCTTGAAGGGTCTGCAGGTTCATGGTACTTCTCATTACAACCAGCATCTATCACTAGTTGGTATATATTTGAATAAAAAAATTTGACCAAGTTTGGTGATGATCGCACAACTGCTACTCTAATCAATGATCTATCCAATCTTAAAGCCAACCCTGTTGGGCATGGTATCCCCCCAAGGCATATTTTGGGGCTCAAAGCCCAAGTTTTGACCGAATTTTGTTGTAAAGCTCTGCGAATTGCGGGCGCGGGGCGTGAAAGTATAATAGAGTCACAGGGTTTTCTGCCCTAGTTTTTTAATGTAATGTCGGCTGGATAGACCTATCCATGGTCCGCGGACCATGGGATTATATAAATAGAGCAAGGTTCTAAGTGTAAAAGATAGATAAGGGTAGGGAGGAAAAAGTCTAACGAAGTGAAGTGTGTCTTTGGTTCGTAGAGTAGGAGAAGGATCTGCAGCTGAGTACGCAGAGGCCTAGTAGTTTGCAGCTGAGTGCGCAGACCCCTGCAGCTAAGTGCGTAGGGCGGATTCGAATCTGTAACCAAGGAAGGAATTAATAAAGAGAAGTTTTTTATCATTTTGTGTATCTGTTCTCAAGTTAATGAATGATTGATATGATTTGTGAATATATTTTTTATTTATTGCGTGCACCTGTATGAATGGTTTATGTTGTTAGGTATACTTTAAAGCATGCAAGTAGGCTAAAATAATCAACTAACAATGGAATACCAGTAAGATCTTGGGTAATAACGCAGAGCGCGACGCTCAACCCCTGGGTAGGGCTGCGCGAAGGTAGTATATCGGGTGGCGAAGGACGGGAAAGTGCGCAAAGGAACCTGCACGCAGGGTCAAACCGTGGACCACTTAAACTCATCAGACATCTCCAGGGTGCGGAAACCTGGTTCTAGCACCCTCCCATACTACTTTGGGTGAGACCTCAGTCCGTGCTCCATGGACTGTTTCCGAAAGGGCCAGTAGTACTGGGATTTGTTTGGCTAAATTAACTCTGAACTTGGGTCAGGCCCCAATAAGCCAACAAATGGTTCCGTTGCTGGGACCAAAATCTGCATAAGATATGTTTGATGTCGTATCATTGGAATCCGATAAAGAAAGGAATTGAAGAGCGGTTGGACAGAAAGATTCACGAGTTCGCGGCGCAGGAAAACAGGAATTTGTGGTTATCAAAGGAAGAGTGGTTAGATTGCTACTTATATATGGAAATCCATGAAATTTTCTTTACATCCTTCACCACCACCAGTTTCACCATCTTCACCTTCGTCTTCATCCACACCACCTCCACCACTACCACGGTTCAATATGGCAAGTGCGATAAAAATGTCGGTGTTCAAAGGAGTAGGGAACGAAGATCCGGACTAGTTTTGGTTTGTGGTAAGGGCTATATGGGAAGCGCAAGGAGTCACAGATGACAATATAAAGAAAGAAACATTGGTCAGTGCTTTGCAAGATTACGCACTAATGTGGTACATTAAGCATTCCAATGAAAATCCAAACGCAGGGATCGCAGATATCCAAGTTGCGCTAAATAGGGAATTTAGCAGGCCAAAATAAGAGACATAGTCAATTATTGGATTCAAGGAAATCGCTATGCTTCTAGGCGAGACCCCCTGGGAGCTAGATCAGAGACTAAAGTGTATGATTTGTGAAGCCAACATGACCTTGATGGATGGGCAACACCGTGCATGGTTTGTAGCGTCACTAACGCCACATCTAAGGAACACGCTATCATAGCAGAAGCTATCCACTCAAGACGAGGCCTTGGAGATCGCAATGAGACTGCACGAGACCCCGATACAGGATCCCAACCTAGGAGTTCAATAGATCCACACGTAGTTGAAAAACTTGTGCCTTGAGATGGAGAGTTTGAAACAAGACAGGACAGCTCACCCAGAAGTATGCAAGGAGGTATGGTGCGTAAAGTGCAAAGGCCAGGGACATGACAAGGACCATTTTCTAGTTTTCGCAAACTACCTGGCAGGAGTAGGACCAATGCCATTGAGACCAGAGGCACAAGCAGGACTGAGCGTGGCACCTGCATTATGGTGCATGATTTGTCAAATAGGAGGGAATCATATTACAGATAATTTCGATCTATTTCAGAAGTATACGCAGAGTTCCCAGCAGTTGTTCTGTAATTTTTGCAGGTCAATAGGCCACGATGAGTGCACCTGTAGAAGTTATGAACTGATGATGGATCGGACTCCTACCTAAAGAGTTCAAACTGAAACATGGGCCCTTGATCAAAATGCAAGGATGGAATGCACTGGATTTCAGGGGCGTGGACAAGGTCGAGGTGGAATGGGACCAAGAAGAGGTCGCGAACAACTGATATGTTACAATTGAGGAGGACCGGGCATTATGCCCGTGATTGTACAAATCCGACGAGACCATCATGCTTATATTTTACCCATTTTAATCATGAGACAGAGGACTGTCCCATGCTGATAGTGAGGCTACATGATAAAGGAACACTCAAACCTCCCCCAACTGAAAACCTGCGAATGATGAGATCTGAGCCACACGAGGAAGACCCGAATGTAAATATTGTGCTTCGAAATGGTATCACAATAGGAGATGACAAAGGCAAGTAGCCCGAAGAGATTGCCTAGGTTCGCAAGGCTCCAACAAAGGAACCAGAATTTGATCTGGAGCGTGCTAAGGAGACATTCATGGAAGCTAAGAAGAGCTTCCCAGAGGCCTCCACTTCAATTAGTAAAGATGAACTGGAACTGGAAATGGACCCATCAATGCTCACTACATTTTTGGAGACATGCATGAAGTTTTTGCGCGACAACAAGGCTATGAATGGTTTGCAAGAACTCATCACTAGGTGTGTTGGGACCGTGCCAAGAGAACCACGCGTAGTTCAAAAGTTTGAGGAGAACACAACGCTAACAGGAAGAGAGATGAGATTGACCGTGCAGATCAGGGAATATGAAATGGATCAAGTGATTTTAGATCTAGGATCGGACACGAACGTCCTGCCAAAGCAGAAATGGGAGCGCATGGGCAGGCCTGCGTTGTGGGGAATATGCAATGGATCAAGTGATTTTGGATCTAGGATCGGACACGAATGTGCTGCCAAAGAAGACATGGGAGTGCATGGGCAGGCTTGCATTGCAATGGTCTCATATTCAATTGAGAATGGAAAATCAACAAAAGATCCTACCTATGGGAAGATTATAAGGAATAATGGTAGATATGGAAGGTGCGACCACGCTTGCAGATTTCGAAGTGATAGAGATTGTTGATGATAGAAATCCCTATCCTGCGCTACTAGGAATAGATTATGCCGCTGACATGAACGGAGTGATAAATCTAAAGAAGCGCAATATGACTTTTGAGAAAAATTTACTACGCGTAGAGGTACCTTTATACCCTACAGAAGGATCGCGCTACACAGAACCGGTGCACAACAATGACAACAACAACGATCTGGACTGTATTTACAAGATAACCACGCGGGAGTAGGATTGGGTGAATCCAACAGTGGATGGTAGACTCTCGTGGGAGTGCAAAAGTTCCTACATCTTAGATTCGGATGAAGAGATAGAACGATGGGAGAACCAGTTACACGAGGTAACCACACTCAACTGCAACATGATGACAAGGTCGCCATGCTGCGTGGCAACAGAGGTAAGAGATCTGCCCATCTTTGATGGGTTGAGCGAGGTGGATGATTTCCTAAACAAATTTGAAAAAGAAGTGTCGGAACAACAGCAGTTCGATGCTCTGAAATGGGTATTGCGTGCTATGCCCACAAGGTGGTGGGGTACGCACCAGCAAAATTTTGAGGACTAGCGCAAATGCAGAAGGATGATGCGCATGCAGTTTGGAAAGCCTCAAATGCAGATGAAATTCGGATATGATGAACGAAACATCCTGCATGCCCACCTGTCCAGATGGGTACAGGCATATGGTCCGCAACTTGCACAAAGGCACACCGTCCACACGGAAGGAAACATGATCCGCGAGCATGAACGGGCGAGGCAATGGCACGAACAATGACTAGGAAGTATGGTAAGACCAAGCACGAAGAAGCATATCCATGTAGAAGCTTTTGAAAAATCACGCAAAGCACTGAACGTGGTCCACCATGTGAAGCGAACTGACTGGGACCTGCGTGTACCAGCAGTTCTATGGGCTTATAGGACCATGTGCAAAACCCTGACCGCGCGGGCACTTCCGAAGCTGAAGTATGAAGCAGAAGTTGTAATCCCTATGGAGCATGCAAATCCTAGTCTGTGCATAGCAGCACCTGTAGATACGATGGTTCGCGAAGCCCGGAAAGAAGGAATCACACAGCCACAAGAAATAGAACGCATGGGACTTGAGGAAGAAATCCAACAGGGAAACCTTAGACTCCAAGAACTTGAAGAAGAAAGGGTATGGTTAAGAAAGAAAAGTGTGCTGGTGGATGCGGAAGTCAAGAAGCTAGAGGACGAGATCAAGGAAGATTTTCTCACCTGAAAAACTAGGATGGTAAGGCAAGGTGCGTACAATCATGCTAACAATTTTGAGAACTATCGCTATGAATTGATTAGTCTGATGCCTTCGCTTGGACCGCATATTGCTAAGCATAGTGACCAAGGTAACACGTTGCAAATGGCGAAGTGTGCAATGTCGACTGTAACAATAGAAGGTGGGGATTCTCCAAGAACCATGACGAAGGACAAGATGGAACTTTGCACGAGTGGTGTCGCCACCTGACTAGCCAAGGGAAGGGCAGTCTTAGTGCTCTAGGTAGTTGGAAGGAAGTGCGGGACTATAAACTATTCTTCTCGGGGGCTGCACGATATTGGATATGTGTGCAAACGAAAAGAGCCACAAGGTTCGTGATCGCGCATGGGGGGCTGCACTGCCACGCGAGTTGGCCAAAAAGTGACAGTTGAAATCACTATTCACGATGGGATGCTCGACCTGAGACCAAAAATAGTGGGCGGCAGGCATTTCAGACGTGATCTATGGGCAAGATTTGGGAAATTCTACCGCCAAGAAAGCATTAATGAATTGGAATTGGGGGGAATGATCGAATTCAAATTCAAAAAGTGCTATCAAATACAAAGGGTTTCCCAACAAACAATACTTGGTAACTTGCGAACTGAGTGATTGAGAAGAACCCTGAGCATTGTGATCCGAGCGTTAATTGAGCCCCTAAATTCGTGAGTGATAGATTGCAGCATAGATACAATGATAGCAACTAAGGATGGTATGGGGATAGCAAAAGTGACCATAGAAGAGGCTGCACGAGCCCTAAATCTGGGGGATGTTCCAGAAGGTGTCGGAATTGTGGCAGAAATCCTAAAATCACCGTGCACGCCAAGACCCAAGAAGGACAAACAAGCAATGGCTCTCGTATGCATGTCCCCGCGGAACCCGTTGCGCAGAAAACTGTCGATGGAGGAGAAAGGGAAAGCTGTCATTATAGAAACAAATGAAGAAGAATAAGATTTGTAGGATCTTACCATCGTAGAAGAAGAAGATGAAGGTATGGAGGTGGATACTCAGCCTAGGCACTTTGCGACAAAACTACCCGCCTATGTCCCCCTATGAAAAGGGAAGGCCAAAGTGCCCAAGGACCTGGACGAGACCAAGAGCTCGCTCCAGACCCCGCTTCTCCCAGATGGCATTATGTTTGAAGGCACGCACCTGGGCCATGTACCGACCATGAAATTTAAATATTGGGACCTCGCTGACCACGAGAAGCTCCCTCACCTTGAGACTGGAAAACTCATGAAGTAGAACATTGCGGGGGTGGTCACAGCATTAGAGCTGCAAAAGTGGTTGCATAGAGTGGAAAAGGTTGGGCTGCTGAACCTACTCTGGGTACCGCAATTCCACCACGCCCCAATAACCATTTTCGTCATCAGGCAGCTACTCTGCCTAGTGCATAATGGGTGTTTATGGATATAGGAGCCTATCCCCATCACGGCGAACTTAATTCATCGCGTCTCCCAGCTTCCATACAAAGTAGAGGATCCCGCGGCCATATCGGAAGGAAAGGGTAGTGATTTGGCCATCGCAGAGGCCATGAAGAAGAAGTAAAAGCTATAAAAGAAGAAGAGGGGTTACGCCATCTCTAGCATCAAGCACAAAGCAGTACGCATGGCAACCCAAATCCTCACAGGAAAAGTTATGCGCAAGTGCTGCGCAAACGAGGTACCTGCGCCAGTGGTCGCACTGGCCGAGCAGTGGGCAAAGGGGGTCCAGTTTAATTGGTCTAAATTCCTCTACACAAAATTTTTAGAGAATTGCCACGAAGCCTAGGAGCAAGGTAAAACATTCCACTATGCATGGTTTTTGTTGTCCATAGTGCTCGTAGCAGGGTAATTACCGGAGGACAGTAAATTCCCCATAATTGATAGAGATTTACCAGAGGCCATGAAGTACGCTTCGCTCTGGGCCACGAAGGATGCTACAACGATATGCGACAGTAAAATCTTCTGGGTGCTCATGGAGATGAACATCTGAATTTGGATCAACCGTAAGCCGCGGTTGTCACCCACGGCTTACAACAGCCTATAGAGTTTTGCAGAATTTAAGGCAAACATACATAACATATATATCAGGGCATGCAAGGACCCGACGAAGCAGTGGACAAAGCTACCCTTTGTAGCCACCAACGACTCCATTTTCAATGTCTTGGAGGCATGGCCACCAGAACGGCGCGCCCCAAACATTGTAGAAATCGAGAAGTCGGCAGCAAAAAAGAAGAAAGACGATGCCAAGATGTGCATCGCACAGTTGGCCGAAAAATGTAGGAAGGAAACACCACCAGTAGAAGTGCGAGTAGTGTGTGATGCAACACAGAAAGCAGCTGAGAGGCCACAGCAACAGCAACAGCACAGGCAACAGTCGCGAAGGCGGGCGAGGGCCAAACAACACCTTTGTAGGGGCAGGAGGCAAAGGAAGTAGAAACAGCCGAAGGAAGCATGGACCCACGAACCGTGTCCACACAGATGAAGCACCAACACCCAGCAGAGCAGGCAGGGTCACAGAAGAAGGTCAAGGCCTCGAAGTTGTCCATTTACCTGATCACACTAACAAAGGGTAATCTGCATGACATCGGCGAGACGGTATGCGATGTCACAAATGAGGCTCTCCAATATTTCATACAGGAGAACCAGATTGTGTTGGGGGCCCTCAGAGCGCAGTTGCAGGAATTACAGGTGTGCCCCCCTTAGGTTGGTACCCTTTCGACCAACCTCACAGTTGGATCCACGACAGCAGAGCAGATGTTGCGTGCGCGGATGACGAACACAATAGTGCTACCGGAAGGGGCACTAGTGACATCAAATGAGGCCGACAGGCCTTCGGTTAGCACGCTGAAAGGTCTCAGTGTTAATCTCGCTACCCTCCCGCGCGAGACATTATATGTGTTGCAGGATGGGATAACTGCAGAGCTGCGAGCTAGGGAGAGCCACGCACTCCAAGTCCTCAGTGAGCAGAAGATAAATATGGAACAAATAAGCTTACAGCATGATGAATTGGTGTCGTAAAATCAACAAGTAGTGCAAGTGATAGATGACGCTTGTCAAAGCATCCCGGAGTTGGCCATCCCAATAGATATGCCATCAGAGGCACGGATCCACAGGTTAGTGGCAAGGCTTCGCAAGGCTAGAGAGGAAATGACAAAGGTTCAGCTGGAGCTGAATCTTCACATCGTTGAGTTTCAGTTAAAGGCATAGCCATCCACTCCCCCAGAAGTCAGAGAACAGCGCGCTAGCACTATCACAGTGGGATTGGAGGAAATCGGAGGTGCAGTGCGAGACTGCACCAGCATGTTGGAAGAATCACTTGAGGTCCTCACAACTCTATAGGAGGACCCCAACATCCAGCGCTTAGAGACAAAAGCACGAGAACTCCAACAGTAGTATGACAGTGTCTGAGGAACTGCACAGACGATGGTCCTCACCCAGAGGCTTGCACGGATGCAGCAGTCTAAAGCACTGAAGGAGCAGGTGGACGCGACACGACATAAGGAAGCAATCCTAAAAGCGCATGTCCAACCTTGGATCAACGAGGCCTTCACTATCACGGCAGACATCGAAGGCATGCTCGCGTACATACAAGGGATGCACACACTAATGCAAAGAAGCACTCCAGACACATAAGTCTCGGAATAACGTATGCAGCAAATCCAACAAGCAGCAACCTAGTGCACTGCTGACCTCCGCACAGTTCGAGAACAATTGGAGGGACTCTGCGCAAATATCGTCGCACCAACAGAGTGACTCGTGGGCGAGCCACAATGTCTATGTTGGGGGCCTGTTGGGCGTGGAATCCCCCCAAGGAATGTTTTGGGGCTCAAAGCCCAAGTTTTGACCAAATTTTGTATAATAAAGTCACAGGGTTGTCCACCCTAGTTTTGTAATGTAATGTTGGCTAGATAGACCTATCCATGGTCCACGGACCATGGGATTGTATAAATAGAGCAAGGCTCTAAGTGTAAAAGATAGATAAGGGTAGGGAGGAAAGAGTCTAAGTAACAAGTGAAGTGTGTATTTGCGTCGTAGAGTAGGAGAAGGCTCTGAGCTGAGTGCGTAGAGGCCTAGTAGTCCGCAGCTGAGTGCGCAGACCCCTGCAGCTAAGTGTGCAGGATGGAGTCGACTCTGTAACCGAGGAAGGAATTAATAAATAGAAGTTTTTTATCATTTTGTGTATCTATTCTCCAATTAATGAATGATTGATATGATTTGCGAATATACTGTTTATTTACCACGCGCACCTGTATGAATGGTTTATGTTGTTAAGTATAATTTAAAGCACACAAGTAGGCTAAAATAATCAACTAACATTGGAATACCAGTAAGATCTTGGGTAATAACGCAGAGCGTGATGCTCAACCCCTAGGTAGGGCTGCGTGAAGGCAGTATATCGGGTGGCGAAGGATGGGAAAATGGGCGTAGCAACCTGCGTGCAAGGTCAAATCGCGGACCACTTGAACTCATCAGACATCTCCAGGATGTGGAAACCTGGTTCTAGCACCCTCACATACTACTTTGAGTGAGACCTCAATCCACGCTATGCAGACTGTTACCGAAAGGGCTAGTAGTACCGAGATTTGTTTGGCTAAATTAACTCTGAACCTGGGTCAGGCCCCAATAAGCCAACAAACCCCAATGAGAAAATCAAATATTTCAATTCCAGGTTTAATAAATTGTTAAGTAAAATTCCAGATACCTCTAAACCTAGTGTTGATGTTCAAATTGAGTGGTATATTTCTGCTCTTCCTTCTAACATTTCATTTTTTGTAGACAAGGCTAATAAAGTCACTTTAGTTGATAATATGAAAGAGTCAATAGCTATAGAAAAAAATATGCTCACTTTAGAGAAGAAAACTACTCAAGAAGAGAGGAAATCTAAGAAAGTGACTTTCAAGGAGGAACCAAAGAATAAAACTCCTAAAGATCCTTTTGATCTTGAAGGATTACAAAAAGTTCTTAAAACTATGTCAAATGACATGGTAGATATCAAAAATAGGTAGTTGAGTCTTCTAAAAAAACTTTCCAATCTTTTAGGAGATCCCAAACAACAAACCCTCAACCCCCTAATGTCATATCAAATTTTGAATCTGATCAAGAGGAGGAAGAGGAAGAAACAACACTATCTGTCGATGAATGCTAAGAAGAAGAAGAGCTAGTCAAAGCACATGGATTATTGGATTTCATCCTCACAATATCAGAAAATGAGGAAGAAGAAGAAGCCTTACCTATAGAGACTAGAAGTAAAAAAATTATTTATTAACCTTCTTCAAGTGCAAAACAGAGACTAGTTACTCGTGTCAATAAGGATAAAAACACAACAAAGAAGTCTCCTCCCAAATCTACTGAATCCATCCCATCCTCTTCCAATTCTCCTTCTACATCAAAAAATCTTATTGAAAAGGAAAGCTTCGAGATGATACTCCTAACAATATTTATGCCTCAAATGCAATTTTAATTGGATATCGGTCAAATTCTCATACCCCTCCTTTCTTATTGAACTTTGACATTTTCAATAAAAATGTTCACAATTGCCTAATAGACTCAGGTGCTTCTTCAAATAAAATTCCATATTCAGTTTGTCTCAAACTAAACCTAACATCTAAAAAGTCTGCTGCAAATTGTTCAATTAGATAGAACCAAAGTCAATGACTTAGGAGAATTAAACTATGTTTTAATAATATTATCTTCAAATCCAAGGGTTTGTGAGATTATTGATATATTGATTGCTGATATTCCTGAATTTTACGGTCTTATCTTAAGCAAGGATTGGTTTGAGATATTACATGTTTATTTCGCCACAGATTGGTTGCAAATATGGCTTCCTTATAACGGCAAACCACATCAAATTCGAGTAGACAAAGAAAAGCATATGAAACACTCAATTACTAATTTGGATGAAGAGAATGAGCCTATATATTTTACGAATAACATCCTTGGAAATTATTCTTCAGAATCGTTCTTTGGAAGTTTTACACCTCGAGAATCTCCACTTTTAGCAAACTTTGTTTCTTCTCAAAATGAAAATTATTCGCAAACAAATTTGACTCAACGTATTAATTTTGTAGATATTGTTGTAAATAAACATGAATCTTTATTTTTGATGCTTTATTTTGATGGTTCTAAAACTAGTGAAGGTAGAGGAGATGGATGTATATTAATAAGCCCTACTGGTGAAAAAGCAATGCTAGCATGTAGACTATAATTTGAATGTACTAATAAATATTGAAAAATATGAAGCATTAGTACAAGGATTGTATAAAGTGATAAATATTGGTGTTGAATATCTTCAAGTATTTGGTGATTCTAAAATCGTTATAAAACAAGTCATAAACAATATTCATTATGTTTCAAACCACCATAGACATTATCAATATTTAATTCAAAAACTTACCTCACAATTTTGTAGAATTCAATATTTCTCCAATACCAAGAATATAAGACGCCAATGCTGATCTTTTGGCCAGCATTGCATCCAAATTGATCCCTTTTGAATATTTTAGTCCAAACAAATTTTCTATAGAATTGATTTTTCGTCCATTATTACATAGGAAAATGACCTCCTCATCAACTTAGAGGAGAAAGGCAAGATGACTGAAAGAATGACCAAGTTCACAGGCCTATTTTCCAAGCTAACTCTCCCTAGGAACTAGCAAGGTGCTTTATAAATATTCCTAGCCATGAAACAGGTGTGCTAGTCCCTAGGGTAACTCTATGTGTTGCCTTGGGGGCAGCATTAGTCAACTTTAGTGAGTTTCTAGAGGTCAAAGGAGTGGTTTGACGGAATAATATCCCTATATTCACTCATATGTCAGCCCATAAAACATAAAAACATCCAGATTCGACCTGTTTGAGGAATTAATATTCCTAACATAGTCTAACAATCAGGGAAAGTGTGATAAAGCATGGAAAAATCTCATATTTTTCCCAAAAGAACTCATGAAATAATTGGCAAGGCTTATCCTCTCATGCTATATATTTGAGGCTTGGGGCATTGTGAAAGGGGTCGAAAGTATTGAAAGGATTGCCCATTGACTGTCGAAGCTTTGTATTAGACATCGGTTCATCAAGAGGTTAAGAATAGAGAGAGAGAGAGAGAGGAAACAGAGAAGTAAGGGAAGATTGATGCAAATCATGGTTGTAATCACTCTTTCCTATCATTAATATATACCTTCAATTGTGTTGTCCACTCCATGGCGTTGGTATTGTGATTTATTTACATGTTTATGAAACGTTATTGATTATGAGTAGCTTAGATATGTGTAGTTATATATCCCTATGAATTCTTGTATTGATTGTGAAGTTTATATGTTATGATATTATGCCATGTCTTGTCTATGTGCAGGTATTGATCTAGGAGCTAGCTGAGGGGTCTTCCACTCCACTACTTTGAGTTCTCCAATAACACCACACCAAGATCTGAGGTAACAATGTTCCTTCTTACTTTGATCATCATTTCATTAATATGAATATATGCATGTATCTCTGTGCCAGTTGCAGCTAATCTGACTATATACCAAGGATCTTGGGAAGATCCTTGATGGTATTTCCACCACAATCACTCGTGCATTAATCCCTATAGCAGAATTGGTGACTCCACTGGGGACTATACTTAGTTCCCGATTTTCTACCTGAAAGTTCTCAGGTCTCTCTTTCTTCCAGGCCCTCCTGTACTTCTTGATCCCCTTTCTGACCACTCAGGACTATACAACACCCTTCTCATAGTGCTCAGCCTTTGATATGATCCCAACAACCTTGTTTTAGAGCCTCTTCCACACTAACACACCCTAGTAGTGAAACCAGTCCTTTATAAAGCATTGTTGCCTTGCAAACAAAGCGTTAGTGTAGCCACTAACTCTCTGTGTCCTCTTGTGCGTTAGCTAGCCAAACCTTGATAAACAGCCAGTTCTGCGAACTCCTTGGTTGGGAAAGTTGCTTGTAGGTTGATCAACGATCTGCGGTTATGCATTTTTGTTTGGCTGTCTATTTCCTGAACAATTTTTTCTTTTTAGGAAAATATCTTTACTGCTTAAGTTTTTCATAAAAAAGAAAACACAAAATTTTATATTTTTTTTCTCCTTAGTTGGTTAGATCTTGCATTTATTTGGTTTTAAAATTTGTTAAAGAGAATTGTATTTTTGTCGATTGTGCTTGTGTTGTACTATACTGGATGCATAGTACATATTGATGTATAAATGACCCTCTCCCTATGGAATAAACTCATTCATCCAAGTGAAATTTGTTAAACACACATGGGAAACATAGAATAGGAAAGATAAATCATGTGAGTACATTTTTTTATTAACATGAGATATACATTTATAGTACATTATATGACTCTTGGGTTTCAGATCCCAAGGTCTCTTGGACTGCTTTTGTCCATTCAACTTCCACACTAACCCATTTAGGATTAGGTGTCCAACATTCCCCCCCTTAATCCGAAGGGTTATGTATGAGTCCAAGAAGAGAGTTGTAATACAAAATGTGCAAAAAATGCATGGCAGCACTAGGCTGAATGTGCTCTATGAAATGTTGGTAAAAAGGGCGGTGGTTTAAGGATGACCACCAACACTGGAACGTTTAGTGCAGTTCCCGGAACTCTTCCAAAACTGGCAAGAAACTGAAGTTTTCTGCTAGAGGAAGTGATCCTATTGTTTTAAAGAGGGAAACCTTCAACCATAAAAGGGAGGTCTCACCCCGCATAAAAGGTAAAACTTCAACCTGAAAAGGGAAGTCTCAACTTGTGATGGTTTAAGGATGACCAACAACTCTGGAATGCTTAATGCAATTCCTGGAACTCTTCCAAAACTGGCAAGAAGTTGGTGTCTTCCGCTAGAGCAAGTGTTCTCAATTGTGTTCCTGGAACTCTTCCAAGACTGGCAAGAAGCTGAAGTCTTCTGCTAGAGGAAGTGTCCCAGATTGCCAACTGAAGGCATGTTCAGGCATCTTTGTCTCTGGCTACAACTCTGAATCTGGTATGGCAGGTTGTGGCTCAGGCTCGCTTGATGTGGCTTTGAAGCTTGTAGATGAGCATCATTTCCCCCCCTGTCAGATACAAGGTGAGATGATGGAGAAAACTCAACTGCAAGACTGTTCAATATTCTGGAACAAGTTCTAACATGTGTTTGGAATATCTTCTTGGCTATTGATGCCCATTGCCAAGAAGCAATCCATCCAAGATGAATCTTTGTTCTTGCAGGATGTTTGTTTCTGAAGCATCTGTGTGAAGAATGGCTAGTTTTATGACAATGCTCACATGGATGAAGATCAAAACAGTGATCTTTCAGATGGCCAACTCGGTCACAGTGTTGGCATTTTACAATGTTTGGTTGTTTTTGTTGTTGTTGTTGTTGCTGTGGAAGAGGGGCGGAATCTGGAACAGCTAAAGCTGAACTGTCATGAATGAATCCGGCACTCTGAAACTGAATGGGCTTGGCATAGTCTGGAATATGAAAGGACAAGTCCTTGTCATATCCAAGACCAGTTTTGTGCTTGTTGTGGACAAGCTGTTCCCAAGGTCTGATGATGGGCTTGGGAAGTGCAGATTGAGTTTCTGCATCTGCATGTACAACTGCTGCTTTATTGGATTCTGGATCTGATTCAACCTCAATCTTACTAATTTCACCACTTGCTGGTTTAACCTTGAACAACATATTGTTTTGAGCAGAAAACAATTTGGAATGACAAATCTGTTGAAGCTCATCTTGCTGGAACTGAGATTCTAGTTGCAAAAAATCAATCTTTTCTTGTGCATCATGCAGGCAGGTCTGAATGTCACAAAGAGTGTCTTTGCTAACATTTACCTTCCCACCAATAGTGGAGTGTATTAGTGTATTCAGTAACTCTAATACATCATCAAATCTATCCATTGTCTCAACAAAGAAATGAACACTCAACAATCCTAGTGGAGACTATAGCAAGTCTAGACAAACCCCAGCTATTGAAGATTTCAAAAATTAAGAATATCAGTTTGAAAAATACATTGTCCAATACCAGACTTTCAGAGATTCTGTTCTTTAAATTCTGTAGAAATTTCACATCTGACTAGACTTTTTAAATTAAGTTACGTGGCTGATTCCTTCAAACTTTATAAAACTTGCCTCTATATCCCTTCTGGAAGCTCAGGAATGCAAAAAGAATAAAAAATCCGTGAATACCAGCAATGGAGACACGGCTCAAACTCCACGAATATACACAAGGGTAGCTCAACCTCTTCCTTCAATAATAAACTCAAGAATCTCAACCCCTTTTTTTTTTATTGGAAATGACCCCAATGATGTAAAAAACTTCACCGAAGGTATTCAAAAGGCACTCAACTAATACCATATGCACTTCAGTATATGTGGAGCAGACACAGGAGCCGGCGATGGAAAACTGCAGGGAGCAACTACTCACCTTCTGGCCGGTGGCACAGTGGCCAGAAATTACATAGATGTTACAATGGTGGCCGGTGTTCTGGGAGTGATGGAGCCCAGGTATCAAGTCTTGTTAAATAATTTGGCAAGTCAGTCTTGCAATTTAAATCACGCAGAGGCCTTAGAATTTCTTCTGTTGACAGTCTCCACAACCGTCCATTCGATTCTGCTATAGATTTATTTTGAATCTGTCCTCCTTAATGTCTTCACCTTTTATAGTTCTTTCATTTTCTACAGGGCAAATCGTGCTAGTATCACGCAAATAAATGTTTTCTTCGGACTTATACCAAACCAAAATACCACCAGCAATGTGTTAAAAACTTCAGCAGGGATTTATTATGTATTCTGCCCTCAAAATACAAAGATTCCAGCTAGGAATTTAGCCAATCACTAATAGATTTGTGTCAAATAGTAGGCATACGCAGAGTCAATCAACAGGAAGCAACAACAGGAGAAGCAGCACTAATACTAACACTACCACCAACAAAGCAACGGCGATGGCTCAGTACAATGCGGACGCGAGATTACTCCAAGTCTTCGAACAGTCCGGGGAATCGGGTAAGTCTTTCGATTACACGAGATCCATCAAGTCCACAACAGAGTCTGTTCCAGAACAGCAAATTACCGCATATTTATCTCGAATTCAAAGAGGGGGAAGAATACAGTCATTTGGTTGTGTACTAGCAGTGGAGGAGACCACTTTTAGGATCATTGCTTACAGTGAGAACACAGTGGAAATGCTGGATCTTGCGCCCCAATCTGTCCCGAGCATGGAACAACCTCAACAAGACGTTTTGACGTTCTGGAATGAGAGGCTCAAAGTCCTTCCAACACAGATACAATAGATATGTTTCACCCTTAAAATGCTCAGGTATACCAAGATACGCTTTGTATGGATGCACAACTAAATGACTTCTTCCTTCTTTGAAATTCGAACTTCAACTACAGGAATGGATTACATATACCTCTGATATATCAACTCTAATAATAGCAGAGATCTGAAGTAGAATATACCAGCAAATGTTAGGAAGAACAGTGGCTGTAGATAAGTGTTATAACATCAAAGAAGCTCCATCATTACAGAGAAAACACCACAGTGATAATATATGCAACGTATTCAGCTCCAAGATAGAGAAATAAATATGGAGTGTCTTCAATATATTCACAGCCACACATCCAATGAGATGAGGAAGTTCGAGACCCTTTATAGCAGAGGTACATCACCAAACATCACTTCCAATAGTCTATACTCATTAAGATTTCAAGCACAGGTACAGTGATATGCTGCTCAACTGAAACAACCACAGAAAATACAAGTTTGTAGCCAGTTTACGGAAAAGATCCGTATTTTTGCTTTCAACCCAAATACCTTTAATATCATTCTCAGGTAGTTCCTCTATTTGACCTGCATTGGTGAGTTTGAATCTCGTTTCTGTTTCCGTTTTCTTAACAAGAGACAAAATGACATTATGCACACTTACAACCCCATTTGAATCTTTGGTAAGAAGTGCTCTTGCTTCGAGGCTATCGAGTGCCTGCTTTCCCACGATACCTTCTACTGTGTTCCAATCCCATCCTCTGAAAAAGAAGCAAATGTCAAGGAACGGCTCTTCGGCAGCTAGGAGGAAGTTGATTGATGGCAAAGAGATAGGAGTGCTCTATTTTGTCAAACGCTTCATTTTCTGAAACCACGACGGCCGAGTGATTGACCGCTCATCTTCCGATCGGGCAAGACTTCAGGGCGAGACTCCACACGTATATCGGTATTTGCGTTGTACGTTGGTCCTTATCTTATTCAACGAAACAGAAACATGCTCCATAGATTGATGTGCTTCTACACATTGATACGCCTCCACACGCTAAGATGCTGATATACATACGCCCACCTCTTAAAATGAGCTTCTTCTTCCAGCCTGCAACACCCCGCAATGGTGATCGTTCTCTCTAAGACCAAAACGAACCGTGAGTAACCTGGGGCTGTTATATTAATCCAATATTTGTTGCATTTCTACGAGAAGTGATTTGCAAGATCAGTGAGCCAATAGTGCTTCCATTCACGTAGCACCTCCAAGAAGCATCTCCATGCTCGCCGCACCATAACCAACATTCACATAGGCCACCATCGCATGCACCTTTGTTTGACTGTTCTAACAACACCAGGCAATATACTTTTCCACCTTGACGTTCGTCTACAAAAATCAAAAACTTTATTGCGGAAATATACAATGGCTAGGATGCACTGTATATATAACAGTGGTATATCAGATCCTTGCAGCGCAAACCTCAACGAGAGGATGTGCAATGAGTGGGGGTAGCAATGTAAACCTAACATATAACACAGCAAGTATGACCATCGTTACGTATGATCACAGTATGAGTGGTATCCGATATTACACTAGAGTGGAGCTATAGGGCATGACAGTCGAGGGGCCGAGTGTTATTAAATAACCTCGAGCCAATGATGGCATAGGAAATCGCACCACCAGAGAAAAGCCGAAAAATGCATGTAGTAAAAACTGTCAGGCATATTATTGCATGGTAGAGAGGAGCAATGATTCGGTGAATCGAAATGGCAAAAGCGTTTTTTTTTTTCATTTTTGCATGGGAGAATATATAAAACGCATAGCTGACAAGGGCAGAGATACCGTGTCAGGCCCAGAGCGCAGGTACAAGGAAAAACGTTTCAAATCAGGTCAGCGCAACAGAAGAGCAAGGCGCAGGCCAGACTGTATTAGAGCAGGTGTGGCAGATTGACATAGCCGTTTGAGGACAGAGCGCTGGCAGAGGCAGAGAGAGGAACGTTTCATACGTTCAAGTGAATATGGCAGACAATGCACAGGTCTGTATAAAGGAATATGGCAGAAATACACTGCACAGAAAGGCCATAAACAAATGGCTCAAATTACTTATGCAGGGCAGGAATACACCTGCTCTGATACCATGTTAAACACACATGGGAAACATAGAATAGGAAAGATAAATCATATGAGTACATTTTTTTATTAACATGAGATATACATTTATAGTACATTATATGACTCTTGGGTTTCAAATCCCAAGGTCTCTTGGACTGCTTTTGTCCATTCGACTTCCACACTAACCCATTTAGGATTAGGTGTCCAACATTCTGGAACAAGTTCTAACATGTATTTGGAATATCTTCTTGGCTATTGATGCCCATTGCCAAGAAGCGATCCATCCAAGATGAATCTTTGTTCTTGCAGGATGTTTGTTTCTGAAGCATCTGTGTGAAGAATGGCTAGTTTTATGACAATGCTCACATGGATGAAGATCAAAACAGTGATCTTTCAGATGGCCAACTCGGTCACAGTGTTGGCATTTTACAATCTATGGTTGTTGTTGTTGCTGTGGAAGAGGAGTAGAATCTGGAACAGCTCGAGGTGAACTGTCATGAGGAGCAAGTGAACTGTCATGAATGAATCCAGCACTCTGAAACTGAATGGGCTTTGAGTAGTCTAGAATATGAAAGGAAAAGTCCTTCTCATATCCAAGACCGGTTCTGTGCTTGTTGTGGACAAGCTGTTCCCAAGGCCTGATGATGGGCTTGGGAAGTGCAAGCTGAATTTTTGCATCTACATGTACAACTGCTGCTTTTTTGGATTCTGGATCTGATTCAACCTCAATCTTACTAATTTCACCACTTGCTGGTTTAACCTTGAACAACATATTGTTTTGAGCAGAAAACAATTTGGAATGACAAATCTGTTGAAGCTCATCTTGCTGGAACTGAGATTCTAGTTGCAAAAAATCAATCTTTTCTTGTGCATCATGCAGGCAGGTCTGAATGTCACAAAGAGTGTCTTTGCTAACATTTACCTTCCCACCAATAGTGGAGTGTATTAGTGTATTCAGTAACTCTAATACATCATCAAATCTAGCCATTGTCTCAACAAAGAAATGAACACTCAACAATCCTAGTGGAGACTATAGCAAGTCTAGAAAAACCCCAGCTATTGAAGATTTCAAAAATTAAGAATATCAGTTTGAAAAATACATTGTCCAATACCAGACTTTCAGAGATTCTGTTCTTTAAATTCTGTAGAAATTTCACATCTGACTAGATTTTTTAAATTAAGTTACGTGGCTGATTCCTTCAAACTTTATAAAACTTGCCTCTATATCCCTTCTGGAAGCTCAGGAATGCAAAAAGAATAAAAAATCCGTGAATACCAGCAATGGAGACACGGCTCAAACTCCACGAATATACACAAGGGTAGCTCAACCTCTTCCTTCAATAATAAACTCAAGAATCTCAACCCCTTTTTTTTTTATTGGAAATGACCCCAATGATGTAAAAAACTTCACCGAAGGTATTCAAAAGGCACTCAACTAATACCATATGCACTTCAGTATATGTAGAGCAGACACAGGAGCCGGCGATGGAAAACTGCGGGGTGCAACTACTCACCTTCTAGCCGGTGGCACAGTGGCTAGAAATTACATAGATATTACAATGGTGGCCGGTGTTCTGGGAGTGATGGAGCCCAGGTCTCAAGTCTTGTTAAACAATTTGGCAAGTCAGTCTTGCAATTTAAATCACGCAGAGGCCTTAGAATTTCTTCTGTTGACAGTCTCCACAACCGTCCATTCGATTCTGCTACAGATTTATTTTGAATCTGTCCTCCTTAATGTCTTCACCTTTTATAGTTCTTTCATTTTCTGCAGGGCAACTCGTGCTAGTATCACGCAAATAAATGTTTTCTTCGGACTTATACCAAACCAAAATACCACCAGCAATGTGTTAAAAACTTCAGCAGGGCTTTATTATGTATTCTGCCCTCAAAATACAGAGATTCCAGCTAGGAATTTAGCCAATCACTAACATATTTGTGTCAAATAGCAGGCATACGCAGAGTCAATCAACAGGAAGCAACAACAGGAGAAGCAGCACTAATACTAACACTACCACCAACAAAGCAACGGCGATGGCTCAGTACAATGCGGACGCGAGATTACTCCAAGTCTTCGAACAGTCCGGGGAATCGGGTAAGTCTTTCGATTACACGAGATCCATCAAGTCCACAACAGAGTCTGTTCCAGAATAGCAAATTACCGCATATTTATCTCGAATTCAAAGAGGGGGAAGAATACAGCCGTTTGGCTGTGTACTAGCAGTGGAGGAGACCACTTTTAGGATCATTGCTTACAGTGAGAACGCAGTGGAAATGCTGGATCTTGCGCCCCAATCTGTCCCGAGCATGGAACAACCTCAACAAGACATTCTGACGTTCTGGAATGAGAGGCTCAAAGTCCTTCCAACACAAATACAATAGATATGTTTCACCCTTAAAATGCTCAGGTATACCAAGATACGCTTTGTATGGATGCACAACTAAATGACTTCTTCCTTCTTTGAAATTCGAACTTCAACTACAGGAATGGATTACATATACCTCTGATATATCAACTCTAATAATAGCAGAGATCTGAAGTAGAATATACCAGCAAATGTTAGGAAGAATAGTGGTTGTAGATAAGTGTTATAACATCAAAGAAGCTCCATCATTACAGAGAAAACACCATAGTGATAATATATGCAATGTATTCAGCTCCAAGACAGAGAAATAAATATGGAGTGTCTTCAATATATTCATAGCCACACATCCAATGAGATGAGGAAGTTTGAGACCCTCTATAGTAGAGATACATCACCAAACATCACTTCCAATAGTCTATACTCATTAAGATTTCAAGCACAGGTACAGTGATATGCTGCTCAACTGAAACAACCACAGAAAATACAAGTTTGTAGCCAGTTTACGGAAAAGATCCGTATTTTCGCTTTCAACCCAAATACCTTTAATATCCTTCTCAGGTAGTTCCTCTATTTGACCTGCATTGGTGAGTTTGAATCTCGTTTCTGTTTCCGTTTTCTTAACAAGAGACAAAATGACATTATGCACACTTGCAACCCCATTTGAATCTTTGGTAAGAAGCGCTCTTGCTTCGAGGCTATCGAGTGCCTACTTTCCCACGATACCTTCTACTATGTTCCAATCCCATCCTCTGAAAAAGAAGCAAATGTCAAGGAACGGCTCTTTGGCAGCTAGGAGGAAGTTGATCGATGGCAAAGAGATAGGAGCGCTCTATTTTGTCAAACGCTTCATTTTTTGAAACCACGACGGCCGAGTGATTGACCGCTCATCTTCCGATCGGGCAAGACTTCAGGGCGAGACTCCACACGTATATCGGTATTTGCGTTGTACGCTGGTCCTTATCTTATTCAACGAAACAGAAACATGCTCCATAGATTGATGCGCTTCTACACACTGATACGCCTCCACACGCTAAGATGATGATATACATACGCCCACCTCTTAAAATGAGCTTCTTCTTCCAGCCTGCAACACCCCGCAATGGTGATCGTTCTCTCTAAGACCAAAACGAACCGTGAGTAACCTGGGGCTGTTATATTAATCCAATCTTTGCTGCATTTCTACGAGAAGTGATTTGCAAGATCAGTGAGCCAATAGTGCTTCCATTCACGTAGCACCTCCAAGAAGCATCTCCATTCTCGCCGCACCATAACCAACATTCACATAGGCCACCATCGCATGCACCTTTGTTCGACTGTTCTAACAACACCAGGCAATATACTTTTCCACCTTGACGTTCATCTACAAAAATCAAAAACTTTATTGCGGAAATCTATAATGGCTAGGATGCACTGTATATATAACAGTGGTATATCAGAGCCTTGCAGCGCAAACCTCAACGAGAGGATGTGCAATGAGTGGGGGTAGCAATGTAAACCTAACATATAACACAGCAAGTATGACCACCGTTACGTATGATCACAGTATGAGTGGTATCCGATATTACACTAGAGTGGAGCTATAGGGCATGACAGTCGAGGGGCCGAGTGTTATTAAATAACCTCTAGCCAATGATGGCATAGGAAATCGCACCACCAGAGAAAAGTTGAAAAATGCATGTAGTAAAAACTGTCAGGCATATTATTGCATGGTAGAGAGGAGCAGTGATTCGGTGAATCGAAATGGCAGAAGCGTTTTTTTTTTCCATTTTTGCATGGGAGAATATATAAAACGCATAGCTGACAAGCGCAGAGATACCATGTCAGGCCCAGAGCGCAGGTACAAGGAAAAACGTTTCAAATCAGGTCAGCGCAACAGAAGAGCAAGGCACAGGCCGGACTGTATTAGAGCAGGTGTGGCAGATTGACATAGCCGTTTGAGGACAAAGCGCTGGCAGAGGCAGAGAGAGGAACGTTTCATACGTTCAGGTGAATATGGCAGACAATGCACAGGTCTGTATAAAGGAATATGGCAGAAATACACTGCACAGAAAGGCCATAAACAAATGGCTCAAATTACTTATGCAGGGCAGGAATACGCCTGCTCTGATACCATGTTAAACACACATGGGAAACATAGAATAGGAAAGATAAATCATGTGAGTACATTTTTTATTAACATGAGATATACATTTATAGTACATTATATGACTCTTGGGTATCAGATCCCAAGGTCTCTTGGACTGCTTTTGTCCATTCGACTTCCACACTAATCCATTTAGGATTAGGTGTCCAACATTTTAAAAGCATGTTTTTGCGTGGTTTGTGTCAGAGTCCCACATAACTCCATATGTCAACACCCCCTCCGAAGACTTCAACAAAGTACACTTAAAATTTATATCATAATATAATAAATCAGCAATTCTTTTATGAGTAAACACACATATTAGTCTAGGCTAGGATCTTCGGTTAGGTAGTTGTGACTTAAAATGCCCAAGATCGTACATCGAGACTAGTGTCATTAACGAGGGAAATCCTTCTGCACTCATATTATCTGGGACCACTCCAATTAAGGTGGAGCTAAATTTGAGTCAACATTGGACTGTAAATGAAGGTATCCCACCTTTGATTACATATCCTTTGGGTATTTTCTGTATCAGGGAAACCTTCAGGGATATCGGAGTTGAGTCGGGGACTCAGGTATCCTGCCCACACAACATACTATCTATGACCATGTCCCCCCCCCCCCCCCCGCCCCCGGTAGTGTCTGTGATTTGAGGTAACCATAGTGCCATACATTTTAGGGACGAACACATGGTGAGTGGGGTGGGCTGCCCTGGTACCTAAACAGACGAACCTACTCTATCTTCGGTTTTTGGAAGGGTGCTCATCTTCACGACAGTACTTGGCCCCTTAATCTGAGGTTCGGGTGAAGCTCAAGAGTAATCATAATTGTACATTTTTCCATTGTGATACTGGGTTTCATCTCTAGCAAACCGTGGTTATCAAACAGGGTCATACCCTCTGCTTGTTGATTGACTTGTTTAGAGTATTTTTTTTATTTTTTAGGTGCCAATTTGTTATCACTGAGACTATAATAAATATCACAATAAAATATTTTGATAAAATCTATCAGTCACCGTGGCTACATACTGCCCTCGTCATCAAATTAGATGACTACAAGATCTTCCTCCACTAACTATGTAGGATCCGCTGAGTCACAATGAAACGGATTACCCATCTTCAAGTAATCAGTATCCAAGATCTAACATTGAATCAATCTATACATCCCACGATTCTAGTCTATCATAATATTTATTTACTGAAGGTTTCATCCCTCCTTATAATCCTCCGATCACGAATCCATTAGGACCGCTAGTGATTCAAGTTTCACTGTACCTCCTATGTCTTCCACTGTACCTATATCCACCATCCCATTGACGACTAACGGTTCGTGGGCTTTTATGGACACTTTTGGTCAACCCTCACTTCCCTAGTCGACAGTCAGTACTACACCGCTGATGACAAACCCCGTTATCCCAATTGTGCCAGGTCTGAGCACCATAGTTACACCCAACACAAGAGGAACCCAGTACATACAGGTTTTCTCCCCTTTTGTGTTAGCTCCTGGAACTTTGGAAAGTGCTCCATATAGTGCTCCTTATATTTCTCCATATAGTGTGGTTAGCACGAGTCCCTTCAGCAACCCTTTTGGTTAGAATCCTTTATTTAGTTCCAACCCCCAAGTTCAAATGCCTGGAGGAACTATTCCCAACATGCACATACTGGTCAAGAACATTATAGTTCCCCCTCCATTTACAGGACAAATTAGACAGTCATTGATTGACATGAATCCTCCATATGTCATTCAAGTGCCAACGGCTAACTACGTGGCTAGCAAGATCCCTCAACCCGGTCTCACTCAATCCATATGGGAACCCCATTCTCAACCTCAAATGAGTCAAGGGGGCACTTATTATCCTGGGGGAAATCAAACTTATATCCCCCAGCCTAACAACCCTTATGGACAGCCACAATATATGACTGTTCCCCAAGGAAATTATTATTCCGCAAATCCTATGTATAATGTTGGGAACAATATGATGGGAGGACTGCAAGGACCCTCAAGTCATTTATCATCACCTTGGTCTAAATCAGGGGCATCAAATACTTTTCCTTTCTTGGAAACACTTGACATCCCCGATTTGAACAAACTCACCAATGACCCCATCTTTCATAACTTACTTTGGCCTCCAATCCCACACAAAATTCCCACTGACATCCCGAAGTTCGAAGGGAAACAAGGGGAGGATCCAGGTACACACATCACCACCTATCATCTATGGTGCGTCTCTAACTCCATGGTGGATGATAGTATCCGGCTTCGGCTCTTCCCCCGCACCCTTACTAGTAATGCAACCAAGTGGTACATTGAGTTACCATGCACGTCATTCAATACCTTTGGCACTTTAGCGATGGAATTTTTAAAGCACTTTCAGCTACCCATCCACTATGAAACTGGGATGGAACTCCTTACTACTTTACGCCAAGACACCGCCACCCACATCTCTAATCACATCCATGAATGGAGACGTAGGCAGAGGCTAGTCAAAGCACCCCTCCCAGATTATCTATTAGCAGATTGGTTCTACAAATATCTTCTCCCCAAAATCACTAAAGATGTTGCCTTAGGTGGTGCGGTCACTGAAGACCAATCCATTCGTCGTGCCCAGCACTTAGATTTGATTTATTCATAGTCTGGCACATTATACAACGTCCCCAATGCCCCTAAAACTTCCAATGCTCTCGCTACTTAGCAACCCGGTGCACACGCTGATGGTTTTATCAGTGCTACCTTTGGGGATATTGTAAAACAACTTAGCAGACACATTGCCGAGTTGTATGTTGACCCTGCTACCCAATCAACTGATCTCCTACTGTCGTGATAAACTCTATGTAGGCTACGCAAAAACGCGACGGTAAGAATAAGAAGAATAAGAAAAATACCACTCCTTCTGAAGAGGAGTCATCCAAGCAGTCCAACCCAAAGCAGAAATCTGTTGCGCCACCTGACAGTGGAAAGGAAAAAGTTGTCAAGTTCCCTTGTATGGTCTATGCGAAAGACCATATGATACATCGTTGTCCATGCATCCAAGAATGCACAGATCTTCTTTCTAAAAAGGACATTGGCCAAACCCCCACGGTCCTAAACAACTCTTTCCCTGCTCAGTAGTAGCATCATCATCTTATTGTGGACTAGCCTCAAACCCCGCAAGGTGGCAATGGCAGTTGACATCATCCTTCAGCTAGTGAAGGACCATCCACCGTTTACACCTTTGAAATGGTCGAAGTTCAAACGAGATCCAGAACTTATGGAGCTCCAGTAACTAATGTTGAGGAATCTTCCTCGAGTCCAAACCCACTGCAGCCCAATGATCTTCATATCGAATGGCCACTTGTTGATCTTGTGATTCACCCCCCAAAAGGGGCACTTCATTGCACAACACATAATACATATGCACATGCTGCCCAAAGGAAAGCTTTGATTTCATCTATTGGTGGGGTTGACCCTCGGGATTCCATGCTAGCAATATTCAACATGGAAAAATTTAAACCTCACCTTTCACACCAACTTGCATTTCAGGTGCAAATTTTTTCGAAAGGACGAGGGGTACATAGAACTGTCATTGACGAAGGCGCTTCGACCTGCATCATGTCGGCTTCATGTTGGCTCGCCTTGGGTTCTCCAACCCTCTCACTGCTGTCGAACTCCCTTAAAGATTTTGATGGCCACACTTTCATCCCAAAAGGTTACCTTGCTAGCTACCCCATCACTTTGAGTGGGAAAACTCAACTATAATATGTTGTTGGGTCGCAGTTGGACTTATGCCATGACTACCATTGTGTCTATTGTCTTTCGTATCATCCTATTTCCATTGGATGGAAGGATAGTCACAGTGCACCAGCTATCCTTTTTCACCCCAGATTACTCCCCAATACCTAGCAGCTTTGTACCTTTAGTGGATTGTATACCTGACTCTTATGTCAGTATCAGTACCATTCTTTTGAACGGTTCTTCCCTGATGGGTTTTTTTCCTCTCCTACTGCCCATGGTTCCACAGACAGTTTCTATCATCTCATCTATTCCTCATGAGCCAACCAATCCTTAGATCCTCCCGACCCCTTCAAACATTGACTCTTACAGAGAAAACATGTCGTTGTCACTAGCCAAATTAGCATATCAAGCCATTCAATCTGCATCTGATTCTCCAGTCACTTTGGTCATCACCAATGATACCGCTTCCTCTCCCATAACTACTCCTTCCAACGATCTCCTCAATCAAGTCCTACCTTCGGATGAAGCTATTCAAGAGATCATGTGTTTAGAGGAGCGATCTTGGGAAAATTCTCACCATCGCATTTCGATATCTAATTCAGACACGACACCTATACAAATATTGTCTTTGAAACACCTAAGATCATTCCCTCGAGTTATACAACCATCTCAACTTTGGATTCGAAAGGGAACATGGGAAAATTTCAAAGACACTACTCATCGATATTTCAATCAAGGCAGGCATCATGGAAAACATACAAATTGGAGCTAATTGCAATCCTGAGGAAATTGCAAGCTTCACCTGCCTTTTCAAGGAATTTCGCGATGTTTCTTCTTAGTCTTACGAGGAAATGCTCGGCATAGATCCATCTATTGTCAAGCATGATATTAAGGTTTATGACAATTCCAAGCATGTCTGCCAAAGACTTCGACCAGTCCAACCCCATAAAACTCAGCCATAAAGACTGAGGTGGAAAAATTGTTATGTGTTGGTTTCATTTACCTTGTTCCCTTAATGGAATGGGGTTCCTGTAGATAAAAAATAGGGTACCATCTGTGTCTGTGTCGACTATCGGGATTTGAACATTGCATGTCCAAAAGATAATTATACGACACTATTCATCGATCAAATAATCGACGATTGCACTAGTTGAGAATCCTTCTCATTTATGGATGGTTTCTAAGGCTATAACTAGATCGCCATAAAACTTTTGGACTAGCACAAAACTACCTTCATTTGCGCTTGGGGAATATTTTCATACAGAAAACTCCCATTCGGTTTAAAGAATGTTGGAGAAACATTTCAACAGGACATGGACTATGCATTCCATGATATCATACATATTGTTCAAGCTTACTTAGATGACCTTCCAGTGCATTCCAAGAAGTGAAATCAGTACCTAGTTCATTTATGAGAAATTTTTCTTAGGTGCAGGCTCTATAAAATATGTCTTAATCCACACAAATGTGTTTTCTTTGTCGAGTCTGGACGCCTACTTGGTTTCATTGTCTCCAAACATGGGATTAGGGTTGATCCTGATAAGGTAAAGGCAATTACTCAATTGCCCGAACCTTAATCCATTCTACAACTCCAATGTTTGTAAGGGAAAGAAAATTTCTTACGACGATTCATCGTCAGCTATGTCAAGCTGATGAAAGGCTTTATATGCCTACTAAAGAAGGGAGTACCATACTTGTGGGATGATCAAGCCCAATGATCATTTGATGCCTTGAAATAGACACTTATATCAGCCCCACTGCTTAGTGCTCCCAACTATGCGCGCGACTTTCTCCTCTATCTGGCAACCTCGCCATCCTCTATTGGAATGGTGTTGGTCCAAACTCAAGATGATCTTAGTGAGCATGTGATATATTATCTCTCGAAAGGCCTAGCTAGGCCCAAACACATATATTCAAATGTGGAAAAGTTGTCTTTGGTAGTTGTCTTTATTTTCAATCGTTTCTAACATTATATATTGCTACGATATACTACCGTCATCACTTTGGAGAATCCCATGAGACACATTTTTTCTCATCAAGTCATTGGAGGAAAATATTCCAAATGGATAGTTATCCTCCAACAATTTGATTTGGTTTTCACCACTGCCAAGGCGAAAAAATCCTTAGTCTTCACAGAACTATTGTTGGATCTTCCCATTGTCGATCCAAATGAGATAGCCCATGATCCTCTCCTGGATGAATTTGTCTATCTGATCGACTCAACTGACCCTTGGTATGGTAACATTATTCTCTACCTCTGAGCACAATGATTTCGCCCTAAACTATCGTCAGGTGACCATCGTCGCATCCGCCACCAAGCTCAGGACTATTTAGTGTTGAATGATACTTTATATCATCGTGGTGCCAATACATTTCTTCAACGTTTCCTCACTCATGAAGAGGCGAAACACGTTTTAAATGATTTCCATGCTGGGGCATGTGGTAGTCATCTTTCTGGCATATCTACTACGCAGAAAATTCTACGTGCAAGATACTATTGGCCAACCTTGTTCAAAAATTGAATCAAGGCAATCCAGTAATGTCACTCTTGTCAAGTATTTACAAAGAAAATGTGTGCACCCCTAGCCCCCCTACACCCAGTTATCTTTATCGACCCCTTTGCCAAATGGGGTATTGAATTCGTCACATGCAACCCCACTTCCTTTGATGGACATAACTACATTATTGTCCCTATGGACAACTTTATGAAATGGGTCGAAGCCATTCCCACTTTTTGGGTAGATGGATAAACCGCATCGTTATACCTGTTCAATCAGGTAATCTGTCGTTTCGGTGTGCACCACACGATCGTGACAGACCATGGTTCTCAGTTTCAGAATCACATGATTTCTGACCTAACATAGTTGCTTGATTTTCGTTAGGACCAATCGTCCTCCTACTACCCCCAGGCTAATGGCCAAATAGAACTCGTTAATGGCATCTTAAAAACCATGATCCACGGGTTAGTAGGTAATCACAAAACCCACTGGCACGCATGTTATATCCTGCATTGTGGGCATATTAAACTTCAGTCGAAACCGCTACAGTCTTTACACCATTCTAACTCGCTTATGGCCTGGAAGCAGTACTACCTATCGAGTGCCAGATTCCTTCCCTAAAACTTACTGTTGAACTCTTTCCCGGCACCACTGCCGAAGAAGAGCATTTTCTATATCTCAATCAACTGGAAAAAACCCATCAAGATGTCACACTGGCACTTGAAGCCCACAAGCGCCGAGTCAAAGCCTAATATGACAAAAAAGTCAAACCTCGTTATTACCAAGATGGCAATATTTTTTTACTCTATGATCAAAAACATGGCTTATTGGGGGCAGGAACACTTCAACCTTTATGGATTGGTCCATATGTCGTCACCAAGGCCCTCCCAAAATGGGACTATGAACTTTAGTACTGTGAAGGAGTGCCACTCGCAGAGCCCCGAAACGGGCTCTATCTGAAAAAAGTATTATGCCTAGTATTGCACTAGGCATGTGCTTTGTAATTCTATGCATTTATAAGTTTTTCTTCTTTTTGTTGTGATTGGACTTTTGGCATTTTTTTAGTATTTGTCTCATACATGTTTCTCGTTGTGCAAATCTCTTCATTACGCTTACCATACATAGGATATGCGGATGGTATCAGTCATCACACAGAGCACATTCCATAAGATGCTTGGGTCATTTACACACCTGAGTCGGAACTACTTTGTTCTGGGGGAGTATTTCTTGGTACTGCCACCAACAATATTGCTGAGTATATGTCTGTAATTTCACTTCTCATTGAAGCGTCACCTCGTGACATCTCCAATATGGTGGTTAGGTTAGAATCTCAATTTGACGTTATGTAATTGACAAATCATTATCACATTCGCAATCCAATCTCGTTACGTCATTATTTAAGGGTACGACTCCAATCACTTATGTCCATAAACCAAAGGGGAAAGGAAACAAGCAAGGAGCCAAGTGAAAGACTAAGGTTGGTACTCTCTGCTTCTTTCTCATCTATCTCTCATAAAGGGAAACACAAGTGACTTTAGTTTGTTTGTTTCTAAGATAGCTACCCATCTTAGTGGGACTAGCAGCTCTGAATAGACACTAGTTTTCCTGATAATAAAATGGCAACTCCACTGGGGAGTGAATAGTTTGATTGCTTGTCTCTATTTGTTTTATTCATAAACTACAAATGGAGCCTGAAGCTAAGCCAGCTAGCCTTTGAACTACATTTTCTATGCAAGTGCAAAGTAGATCAACGCTGCTTCAGTCAATCTCCTAGTTTGTTTATGAACTAAACAACTGACTTGCAAACATCCTAAGTGCCCTATAGGTAGCTCAAGTAACCTCATTAGATCAACCCTATACTTTGTATTTACTAACTATCATTAGCTCAGCCTAAATCCCTGAACTAAGCTACAAACTGTGACCAAAAACCAAGTTAAAGTCTTGTCCCTATACCATTGCACTGTATCCTTTTGGCAGACTGGATGCATCGCACCTCCGGTGTGCAGTAGGAGGGATGCATCCCTGTTTCCCTGTGTTACAGGTGCGATGATCAGGTAAGACTATTTCTACCTCCAGATTTTTGTTTTTTTCTTCACTATCTTCAACTTTATTCAAGAGTTTTGTTGTCTGTGATCAGTATACCACTGTTGAAACCCCCTTCCTTTGCATTATTCAGCCTCCATTGTACAAATAATTTTGAATGTTTTTATGTATTTTTCGCCATTTACAGTTCTCCTTTACAAAATAGTAGCTTAATCGAACTGTCGTCTTTTGATTTGAAAGTGTTGCAAGTGTCGTCTTCAGTCAAAGAAAAGAATCCTTCTCTTTTTGATAGTTGATTACACTGTTACTCTTGTATTTGATCTAAATTAATATTATTTCAAGTGTCGAAAGAAATTTTCAATTCAAAATCGCAAAGTGTCGTCTAGTCTTCCTTTCGTTTTTTGAAAAGAAAATCGTTAGTACTGTTACTTTGAAAGAAGAGATAATTCAGATTTGTATTTAGCATTCTTTTTGTCATTCACACAGTAAGAAATCGGAAAACAAATACATGCATGTGCATTTGCATTTAGGCTACTTGTTGATTTTGATTTAGGACAGTGCTTCTAGTGTGTGTTCTTTGCTCTATGTCGAAAGAATTTCACTTCTCTTTCCTTAGTAGCTAGGCTTTTCATTACAAAAATAAGAGTAAACGATTATTTATCATCTTAGATTGCATATTTAGGATTTGTATATCTACATCATGCGGTGAACCTTAAAGGAAAACTTCTTAAGAAAGATCAATTGTAAAATAAATTCAATGAACATAAAAATGCTTTGGAACCTAACGCACAACATCTAGAAGTCTAGGCTAGAGACGTATTCCAGCGTCGTAAAGCCTAGTAACTGTCTCTTTCATCGTAGGTTGGGTGATTCCTCCTCTTTGAGACAACAAGTGCCAGTATGGACTTGTGCTCCCACGTACCATCGAGTATATATTGGGAGACCACAATAGGCTATATACTTTATCCTTAGGAAGCCGTGTCTGCCGCCCTATCGATTACAATGCATTGAACACAGCATTCGGGAAGATTGACTGCCGTACGGTAAAAAGTATTATGCAGTTTTGCGATTGGTTTGATAACCCCTCTGTCTAGATTTCCAGAGTAGTCTCTTTCATTCCTTTTCAGACTCCTTAAAGGAAAAGGTCCATCTAAGCACTTGTCACTTCAGGCTCATTAAAAATCGAAGGCAACTAGAGTCATCTTTAGCTTTTTCTCGACTCTTAAAAATTGAAAAAGCAAGTTGTGTCAAAGCGTCTAAAATTTATTTTAATCGGAATAACATCATTGTTCCCTCGTTGATCTTAGGTTGAGAAAATGGAGTCCACCAATCAAGGATTTCCCCTTGGGGGAAATCCTAGTCCTTTCTCCTCTTGGGGAGATGTTGGTGCACCTCATATGGCCACATTGTCCCTTCCAGGACTGACAATTGGCCTGCCAGTATGGCTTTTCTCGACCTCTATCATTCAAAGCACCATGATTCCTAAGCAATCAAATCAGCAACTAGATGATACTAGAGTTACCCCCCAACCTTCTACTTCGTTTGTTTCTCCCTCTCCTTCTTCCTCTTCGCTTGGTGAAGCTAGTAAAACTAAAAACCAAGTAACTGAGAAGAAGAAGAAAGGGAAGGAGAAGAAGAAGAAGGAGCCAACGGCAAAAAGGGGCAACCATACATCATCTAGCGAAAATCCACACACTGCACCATCCAAACCTAAATCTCCATGTGTCATCTACAAAGGGGACCACTATCATCGAGATTGTCCTTGCATCCCATGGATCTTAAGGGACTAGTCTCCCCGCTTGCACAATCTGGTGTCGTCAACCTCTAACGATCATGTTGAGAGTACACCGTCAACTAGTGAAAACGAAGTCACCAGACAAAAAGGAAGATCTAAAATTCCTTATAGATTGTGTGAAGGCGATCATGCCATCCATCGTTGTCCCTTCCTAAACGAAGCTAAAAGAGTCTTGGATAACCGCCCTGCTTCACCGCTACAGCTTCCTCCTAGATACAAGAAACTCTTGCCGAGTCCATTGCTAGTTGAAAATCTGACTGACACACCTTTTTTTTCGGTCGAAGCACCTATCATTGAAGATAAACCCTCTGAGTCCACATCAGACCAAAGTCAATAGGTCGAGATGGCAATCAACCCCATCTTGTCTTCAGAGGATTTACCTTCAGATGATACAGTCACCAAAGAGAATGAGAACAACACCGTTCAAATTCTTTTCGTAAACACAGACTCCGATGAACATGGGGCAATCTACCCATTCCTTTACCGCAGGAAGGAAGTTCGTCAGAGATGTATCTGACCGTTTATTCGGTCCCACCTCCAAGAAACCTAGTCATCTCCTTCGATTGGAATATACTACGCAGACCCCGTCTACCATCTAATGTACCATTCTGAATCATAGTGAAAACTTACAGAATGGTCATGGTTGGTACCATCATAGATGAAGGGGCTTTTGTGAGTATCCTTTCCTCAACTACTTGGAAAGTGCCTGGTTCGCCATCGCTTTTTCCTGAGATGCAAAATCTGACAGGCTTCGACAAAGGAACTAGTCGACCGTTAGGGATCCTTCCAAATTTGCCTATAACTTTGAGAAGGAAAACCGTTTATCTGAACATAATGGTAGTCCAAGGAGCTTTAGATTATAATCTACTCTTTGGGCGTGACTACATTTATAGCATGGGAGATATTGTTTCCTCACTCTTTCGAGTGATGTGTTTTCCGCATGAAGGCAGAATGGTCTAGCTCGTAGACCAGCTTTCATTCCCCGGTTCACACATAGCTAATAGTCAAATGCCATCCCTAACAGGTCTTTTTGTGCAAGGAATGTCTTATCAATCTCCATTCCGTCCACCTGATGAGCGCGAGTGATTCGGTGGTTGTGACTGAAACCCAGGGGGAATGCACCCTAGCCTGCTTCGACAAGAAAACTTCAAGTATAGGGTAGGTTTCCGCAGGGGATATATGACTAGTCTGACACACCCGTCCATTTAGGAAAATGAGATTAGACTAGAATAAGATACCTCCGTCAGAGGGTATGCCTTTCCCGACAAAACAAATGTTTTGTCTGCAAATTGAAGGGTAACCTGGAAACTCTACTTCGTTATACCTAGGGGCATACAAACCTTTTTGCATGAAAGTGAAAAGAGACCTTTTATTTTCTTAGTTTGTAGGTTCTTAACCCTTTAAACTCGTAGGATGGGTCATTCCTAGCTTACATAATGAAAGGATCCGGAGCAAAATTTCGAATGGGGCAAGCTCCCTAAAAAATGAACCTATCGATGAGACATCCTTATTATACGACTGGCATGAGCAGTTTTACGCAAAGTTCAAGCTCGTTAAAAAATAAATCTAGAAATGAGCATATGTTCCACCAGAGTTTAAGCTCATTAAAAAATGAACCCACCTTCGGTAAATAATCATTACAATCGCATTATCATCATCTTTTGAGCCTTGGTCGTGTTCTTACCATCACCTCCACTCTTTTTTAGCCAATCATACGCCTCCATTTGATTGTTTACCCCTTTTGAGGAACAATTGCGAAGAGTGATCCTATTAGCCACCTTCTTTACACTGCCATGATTGAAAAGTTCCAAACATTACCTGGAACCCGCTGCTATCTGAAAACATCACTCGCTCCTCAAAAAACGAGTCTCCTTTAAGCTCTTTTCATATGACTCGTAAAATATGAAAATATTGTCGACCAATTGGCCTCTCTAACTCGTTAAAGTGATTGGAAGTTCCATCCCAATTTTAATATTTTTGGACCTGAGGGATTATTACACAAAAAGATCGAGCGTTTGTCTTGTTCGGCTCGTTAAAACTATCGAAAAGTCATCCCTTTCCGATTGTTTTATACTTTTTTGGACTTAAGGGATTATATTACGAAAAAAGAATATTGGAGTTTCCTTTCCATCTCTTTTTAGACTCTCTAAAATTGAAAAGAACCGAGTTATCCTTGTCATTAAACTCGTTAAAACAATAGCGACAAACTTGTCCATTCAGACAAGAGCGAGTCTCACTGTCGCTAGGATCGTTAAAACATAGCGACAGGTTTGCCCGAAGGGCAAATTATAGAACAAAAATATGTTATTCTCCTCAAGCTTGACAAAAATAAAGAGGTACTGGTCAGAAATGACTGGGGCAATTGGGAAGAAAACTTGAAGAAACTTTATTGGTAGCAGGTCGCTCTTGAACATGACACTTTCACTCCATCACCATGATTAAGTCGGGTTGGGTTATTCCGTTCACTGGTCATATCACCATTGGTCCACCGTACCATCCACTTTTTAGGTTAACACTACCAATCCATTTCAGTGTCTTCGATATGTTCAAGAGAAGTCGCTCAGAGAATTCACCTACCCAGCTTGTGTCTCATCCGCTGCAATACCTTTACTCTTCATTCTTTCATGACCGCCACCCTGAACCTTGTATCATCGAATCGTTTTCACCTCCATAAAATCATTTGCTCTGTTTCATGTCATAGATGTGGGATTCATTAATGCCCTCCTACGACAAGTCACTTCTTGTCGACATCAGCTCATTATCCAAGAAGTCAACCTAGGAACAACCCTTTCAGTACTTTGAAGCTTGCATGCCTCAATGGCAAGTTTCTCACTTCCGGCGACAGGTTTACATTAATGGCCTTCGACCGAAAGATTTTGCGTGGTGTTCGACATCGACTCATGTATTCACACCATGTGAATTGTACTGCAGTACCTTGAGGGTCATCATCATCATCGGTGATTCCTCTCATGCCTATTAACAGCTTACATCATTGGCTGGTAATCAGGCGATGTCTTTCCATGTTCGACATCAGAACATCTTTTCACATGGACCAACTTGTACTTCGGGCGAAGATTGAATGAGTTTTGAAGACCCCGGATCTAGTTTCATCCATCCGGGCTGCAATATATTCAGGAAAATAAAGACATCAAATGTACATCATTGCTGCACATATAATCATCCAAACCAAAGGATGATGGCTCTACCAGAATCATCGGTCTGCTACACAGACGGTTGTCTATCCTATGTACATGAAAATGAATTTATAAAGCTGAGCATGGGAATGCTCGCCTCAGCTAGATCATGAAAATATTATGAAGATAATGCATTGTATTGTATCTTATTACAGGTCACCTTCCAGTTCGAAAAACCTCGGATCCTCATGATAAAGCATTTCACCCGACATCAAAAGATTTACGACCTCATGCTTTAGGGGGCAACTTTTATAGAAATATTTGGGCACTGCAACCCCAATCACGTATGTCCATAAACCAAGGGCTTCTAAGTCCCTAAGAGTGTTGTTTCATACCCTAAAGGAGCAAGGTCAGCTGATTACATCATCTCCCAGATTTTCTCCATGAAAAACTACTTAGAACTGGTCAAAGCAGGACCATACAGACTGCCCAGTGCTAAGGGTGTGATGCATCTCACCTGCCACATGCAAAAAGTGCGATGCATACTAGAAATCCCTTCTGTAGGGTGCAATGAGCGAGAGCAGACAAATGGCACAAGAAGTTTGCTAGGTGGAGACCCTGAGAATCTTCTAGAAGCTGCTCATTTGACACTTGCCTCTCTGAATTCGTCCAAGGATGAGTAAGAGATCATGAAATCTCCAAGTTGAACCAAGAACTATCAGAGAGATGACACTAATCAAAATCCCAGAAGCTGAATCACCCCCCTACAAACATCTATATATGGATCCCTCATCCCAGAGATCCAAGGGCTGGAATTTTGTAATTTGCAAGGAAGTGTTGTTGGTTTCTCTTTGAAGACATTGTTAGGTGATATTGCTTTGTATGAGGTGAAGAGAGCTTTCATGCTAGGAGGATGGCGCTGGGTCAAACCAATGGGTTGTAATCCTCTCTTCTACTACTTCCATCAATAAAGCTATTTGAGTTTTCCTCCATATTCTTGTATGTCCCTGAACCTTGTTTTGATATATGCATTTGTATGGTTAATATACATCTGATCCTATATTGTTTATGGTGATAGATCTCTATGCTTTGATGGTATTATGCTACTTTGACTCTACAGGTGCTCTTTGAAGTGGGACAAGTAAGGAAGGAGTGGCGAGATTCTGTCAAAGGGGAAAGGAAACAAGCAAGGAGCCAAGCGAAAGACTAAGGTTGGTACTCTCTGCTTCTTTCTCATCTATCTCTCGTAAAGGAAAACACAAGTGACTTTAGTTTGTTTGTTTCTAAGATAGCTACCCATCTTAGTGGGACTAGCAGCTCTAAATAGACACTAGTTTTCCCGATAATAGAGGCCCATCGCCCTTGCCTGGGCTCCCTGGGATCAGCCTGACCCACACTCATTCGCGATCTCATGATGGGCACTCTCTCAAGTACGAAGGACACAATGAGAGTACCATACCCAAAAGTCATTTGGGTACGAGTCTTGCAAGTTGTCAACTCTGCCTTCAGTTGACGAAGAACTGCCTCACACTAGTTAAATATCTGAGGTTGTACATAGTCAATAGCGAGCAACAGTTGGGCCTTCGTCGCTACATGAGGACTCTTGGACCCCACCAAGCATACGATCATCCACAAAATGGCCCTCATGGACCTTGACCTGATCCACTCAATGGGGACCCTATTGCTCACTAAACCATTGTCAGGTCTATAGTAAGTTTGGACCAACTCGAGGGTGGACCGTGGATCTATCCTGCCCCTGGTCAAGTTTTCTTGTGCACCTCTGCATGACAAAATTGTCAGAAAATAGATATCATCTCTATCGATCGAGAGCTCGTGACCCCCGATCTGAAACACCCCTTGGTGTTCATCCCATCGTTGGATTATCCAACTTAGAAGTTCTTCCTAACCCTTCATCAAGTCAAGCCTTGCATACTTCATTAAGCCACATCTTCGCAGCGCAAGTATGCATGCTGGATCATTCAGCATCTATAGTTCCTGGCTATCATGAGCTCTTTCTCTCCATAGACTCATGATGATGGCTCCAAACCTACACAAAAGAACCCAAAAATCAGTCAAAATGATGGAGAAATGTTAAAAAAAATCATATGTTGGGGTTTGGAAGTGCACCCATATGGCCTAACGCCCCCCCTTAGGGCCCACAGGGCATACTAACACCCTCCTCTAGGTCGTGAAGGGCGTTTAACGCCCCTCTAGACCTAGAGGGGAGCATTAGTCGCATTGTATGAGCTAGGGCTTCCCCAAAATCAAAACTTCCACCCCTAATGTAGCTGAAAAAGGTTAAAAAATGTAGGATAAAGGTTTGGCCATCTACCTGGAAAAAACAGCATGTCAAATGGTCGCGTGTATTTCTCACAATCACCCGGGGAAGATCTGCTCCTCTTTCACTCCAAAACACTCTCACAGCACTCAAATGATGCAAATGGTGAAAATGGAGGCTCAAAAAACCTCCTTATAGTCACTCTAGAGGTATGACTCACCTTAATTAGTCATTGAAATAGAAGTTTTTCATTTCCTATGTTATTTATCATGCACCATGTCGATATATTGTCAATATTACTCATGTTTTGATGAAGGGTTTCTCAAGGTTGAATTGCATAAACGACCATGTTTGATTCACTATGAGCGCTTTCTTTTATGGGATCTTTTCTCACTCTTGAATTGAAAAATTCCCGAGTTTTCATCATTGGGCTCATAAAACTCCTACGATGACGATATGAGCACTTTCTTTTTTGGGACTCTTTCTCGCTCTTAAATTGAAAAATCCCCGAGTTTTTCCCTTCTTTGGGATCATTAAATCTACGAAGAAGGCATGAGCAGTTCTTTTACCTCTTTTTCCTGGCTCATTAAACTGAAAAAGATACCTCATTTTTTCTTCATTTGACTCATTAAAATTTGATGAAGATCTATTCAGTTTGTCATCGCATGGCTCATTGAAATTTCACGACGAATATCAAAATTACTCGTGCCCTCCTACTTGTAACAAAATGAGGCAAACGTCTATTGAGCATAGGTTTATCGCTTTATCTGGACTCAGTAGACTAACTTATAGAAAAGGAACCATGTCAGGTATACTATTAAACCTTTGTCACACTCGATTAACAACTATGAAAAAGGGACCCCCCTAGAGTCGCTCTTTATGATCTTTTCAGACTTGAGAAATATGAAAAGACCACCGAGTTTACCCGTCTAGTCTCATTAAATTAATCAGATGGGAAAATTGGACAACACAATTGCTTTATGTCAGTATTTTGGAGATATTTTTTGGCAACATTCGTTCCCTTGAACATGGCACTCCCTCATCAAAACCTTCTTTCTGACAACCTCTAAAAATGAACCTTACCATCCTATGAGTTTAGCCTATATACCCCGATGTTCTTGCATCTTTGTATCCTAACACTCTTTGATGTTCATGAGTCTATGTTTCATGGTTAAAACCTTTGTGTCATGCCTTCTATTGTTCAAGGGATCCCTTTATCCTCTGTTTCCTCCATCAAACCATCAGACATATTCTTCCATCATGCCCTCTATTGATTTGACCCAATGCTCAAATTATTCTTCAAAAAACAATCATACTTTTCCCGTTTCATGTCCACTGATATAGGACACATTATTGCCTACCTTTCAACAGATCTCTTCCTATCAACTTCAACACTCTATTTAGGAAGCAGATCCATAAACATCAGTGCCTTGGAACTTGCAGATATCAGTGGCAGGTTACCTTGTGTTTGATCAAGGGTTTTCATTATTGGTTCCTAGTTAAACGATTCTATGAGTGTTCGACGACAAAAACATTATTCACGCTTGATATATTATATTGTGCATCTTGGAGACCATCACCATTATCGATGGCCATCCTCGCGTCTGTTAACAGTCTCCATTATTGACTGGTAATCAAACGATTTCATACATGTTCAACCTCAACGCCTTTATTCATGTGTATCGAAATATGTTGTTAAGATGAAGCGACAATCAAGACCTTGGGTAGAGGCTTACATCACTCAGCCTTGTTTCCTCTCCCAAGATGTGTATATTATTTTTTGGAGACAAGTCATTAGGATGATCCTATTATGACACAAGTTCCACATTGTGCTTATCGGTGGACATGATCACCATATCTCTTTGTTGAGAAATCACTCTGACATAGCTACTGAGCGTGGGAATGCCCGACTCAGAACATGATTTTAGAATTTATATGTATGTGTTGTATTAGGTTTCTTGTAGTGCCGAAACTCCTATCCTCTCTCTCTTTTTTCCAGAACACGACAGTTATAAAATAGTTTAGCCATCATCTTTGCCACTGATCTCACACTTTAGGGGGCATATATTATATAGGAAAATGACCTCCTCATCAGCTCAGAGGAGAAAGGCAAGATGATTGAAATATTGACCAAGTTCACAGGCCTATTTTCCAAGCTAACACTCCCCAGGAACTAGCAAGGTGCTTTATAAATCTTCCTAGCCATGAAACAGGTGCGTTAGTCCCTAGGGTAACTCTTTTTGTTGCCTTGGGGGCAGCGTTAGTCAACTTTAGTGAGTTTCTAGAGGTCAAAGGAGCGGGTTGACCAAATAATATCCCTATATTCACTCATATGTCAGCCCATAAAGTAGGGAAACATCCAAATTCGACCTGTTTGAGGAATTATTATTCCTAACAGAGTCTAACAAACAGGGAAAGAGTGATAAAGCATGGAAACATCTAAGATTTTTCGCAAAATAACTCATGAAATAATTGGCAAGGCTTATCCTCTCATGCTATATATTTGAGGCTTGGGGCATTGTGAAAGGGGTCGAAAGTATTGAAAGGGTTTCCCATTGACTGTCAAAGCTTTGTATTAGACAGTGGCTCATCAAAAGGTTCAGAAGAGAGAGAGAGAGAGAGAGAGAGAGAGAGGAGATAGAGGAGTAAGGGAAGCTTGATGCAACTGATGGCAGTAGTCACTCTTTCCTATCATTAATATAGACCTGCAATCGTGTTTTCCACTCCATGGTGTTGGTATTGTGATTTATTTACATGTTTATGCAACACTATTAATTATGAGTAGCTTCGATATGTGTAGTTAGATATCCCTATGAATTCTTGTATTGATTGTCAAGGTTATATGATGTGATATTACGCCTCGTCTTGTCTATGTGCAGGTATTGATCTAGGAGCTATCTAGGGGGTCTTTCGCTCCCTACTTTGAGTTCTCCAGCAACATCACACCAAGATCTGAGGTAACAATCTTCCTTCTTACTTTGATCATCATTTCATTAATACGGATATGTGAATGTATGTTTGTGTCAGTTGCAGCTAATTTGATTGTCTGCCAAGGATCCCAGGAAGATCCTTATAGGTATTTCCACCACAATAACCCGTGCATTAATCCCTATAGCACTCATCCATTCCCAATAATGTCACCAATTGGAGAGTATTCAATGATGATAGATATATCCTAGAATTTTTAACATCTGAAGAATCCTATATTGACCAAGTAATTGATGAGGACGAACATGATTCTCAATAGAATAAATCAAAAGACAAAAATTCTTTTCCAAAACCTATAGTTAAGCTTGAGGGTCTTTATGATCTTAAAGACAGATTTAAAAAGGTCAACAACTACAAACTTCAAAGCTCAACTTTGAGATTTCAATTAGTTAACCTAGGATCTCACACAAAACCCCAAAATATTAACTTAGGTCTTGATCTCTTATCTGAAGTAAGAAATGCATTTATTCGTGTATTAAAGAAATATAAAGATATCTTTTCTTGGAATTATCAAGATCTGAAAACATATGATGCCTTCATCTTTAAACATATCATCCCAATGGTACCAAATGTTAAATCCATTCAAAAAAAACTTAGGAAGATACATCCAAATTTGGAAACTCAGATTAAGAGCGAGTTGAATAAACTTTTAAAAGTTAAAATCATCTTTCCAGTAAGACATTCTAAATGGGTTTCCAATCTTGTACCGGTTAGAAAGAAAAATGGTGATATTCACATTTGTATTGATTTCAGGAATCTAAATCAGGCATGTCAAAAGGATAATTTTCCTCTCCCATCAATGGAACAAGTTCTGCAATCAGTTGTTGGTTCTGAAGTAATGTCCCTTTTACATGGATTTTCAGGATACAGTCAAATCCTTGTTCATCTAAAAGAACAATTAAAAACTTCATTCAGAACGAAGTGGGGAACATATGCATATCAGAAAATGCCTTTTGGATTAATGAATGCATGAGTTACGTTCCAAAAAGCTATGGACATTTCTTTCAAAGGTTTGATTAATAAACTATTGTGGTATATCTCGATGATATTACCATATAATCAAAGAAGAGAAATAATCATTTGCATGATTTAAAGTAGGTCTTTGAAAGGTGCAAAAGGTATGGAATTTCTCTAAACCCCAAGAAATCATTTTTTTCTCTGAGTGAAGATAAACTCCTTGGTTTTATTGTATCCAAACATGGAATTTGTATTGATCCATAAATAATTAAAACCATTTCTGAATTCCATTACCACATACCAAAAAATCAATGCAGCCTTTTCTTGGCCAAATCAATTTTGTTAAGAGATTTGTCCCCAAATTTTCTCAATTTTTCCTACCATCACAAACAATGATCAAAAAATATTCAGCTTTTAAATGGGGTGTTCATGACAGAGTTACATTTAAAGCAATCAAACAAGTTGTTATTGATGCTCCTTCTCTATCAACCCCCAATTTTTCTGATAAATTTATTTTGTGTACTTCTCCTCTGAGTTATCATATGCAGTGATCTTAACACAACCAAATGAACATAAAGTCAAAGCTCCTATAGCTTTTTTCAGCTCAAATTTTCAAGGCGCTGAATTAAATTATTCAGGAGTAGAAAAGCAAGACTTTGCAGTTTACAAAGCTATCAAATATTTTATACCTTTTTCTTCTAAAAACTCATATTAAAGTTATTGTTCCTTTCTCAGGAGTCAAGAAATTACTTATTCAAAAGGAGTTAGGAGAAAAGAGAGTCAATTGGGTGATTGCATTACAAGAATATGATCTAGAAATCAAACCCGCTAAAATTGTAAAAGGTCAAAGTTTTTGCAAGTTAGTCACACGAATGAATGATACATCAATAGATGAAGTAACAGGTAATATTGAACAAATCACAGAGGTACTCCCTGTTAGTACTTAGTCTCAATAAGCTGACTTAATCTTTTATTTGAAAAATGGTTATGCTCCACTTGAAATGGATGTTAAAAAAAGAGAGCCTTGATATTAAGAGCCAATCAATATCAGCACATCAAAGATGTATTATTTAGAAAAAATTATTATGTTTTATTAAGATGTTTGAAAAAACTGAAGTAGGAAAGGTCTTAAAGGAAATATATGATGGACCAACAGGTGGAAATTATAGTGGAGATAAAATGGCTCACAAAATTCTTCATGTTGGAATTTATTGGCCAACTTTATTCAAAGATACCTACATGTATGTAAAAAGATGCAAAATTTGTCAAACCGTTTCAGGTAGACAGAGGAAACCTTCCATGCCCTTTCAACCATTCAACGTCGAACAACCTTTTGAGCAATGGGGACAAGATATAATAGGTGAGATCGTGTTATGAAACCAGCTCACAAAAAGATAGAAAAGATAGGTCAACGCCTTAGAATTCAGCCTCTTCGAGGGGGCAACCTCCTTTACATTACGTAAATGAACAATTCTTGGATGATTCAAATGAAAAAACCTCATTTCTATATATAGGAGTCTAAGGAGTCATAATATAACCCAGCCGACCTAACAATAATAATATAAAGCCACAAAAATAACAATAAAGGGATTCTATGGGGCACAGTAATAACAATATGGGGACAATAGGGGCACAACAATATTAATAAGGGATACAACTACAATAGTAATGGGGTAATCACTAGTATTATAGGGACCTAACATGCCCCTCTCCTTCAAAAAAGTGTTTTCCTCAACACTTGAGTAGTTCTAGATGCTTCTGTATAAAATTTTCATCCTCCCATGTGGAATCTTCAGTGGATAAGTTCTTCCACTTGATAAGATACTCCGAAATTGATCGATTTCGTAGCTGTCGAGTTCTTGTTTCTGTGACTGCTTCTCGTTCCAATATAATTTTTCCTTCCTCGTCAAGTTCTAGCAATATTGTTTGAACTGGAAGCTTGTCGCCTATAACCTTATTTAAACATGAAACATGGAAAACTGGGTGCAATCGAGAAGTTGCAGGAAGCTCCAATTTATAAGCCATAGTACCAATTTTTTGCAACACCTTGTACGAACCATAATACTTTGGTGATAATTTATATCCTTCTTAGCTTGCTTGAGGGACATTTTCTTATAAGGTTGTAGCCGTAGGAATACCCAATCACCTACATCAAAACTTCTTTCGCTATGATGTTGATATGCCTGTTGTTTCATTCTATTTTGTGTCAACACAAGGTTATCCTTTAAGAGTTGGAGGACTTGTTGTTGATGTTCGATGTGATTTTCCACTGCTTGAACCTTAGAATTTTCTCTTAAATATGATGTGATGGATGGCGGCTAATATCCATAAAGTGCCATAAACAGGGCCATTTTTGTTGCTGTATGGAAGGAAGTGTTATACCACCATTCAGCTAGAGGCAACCATTTGACCCATTGTGTTTGTTTATCAGATACAAAGCAACAAAGATATCCTTCCAAACATTTGTTTACTATCTCAGTTTTCCCATCAGATTGAGGATGATAAGATGAGCTATGAGCTAACTGAGTACCAAGACAAGAAAATAATTTTGTCCAAAAATTTCCAGTGAAAATGGGATCTCTGTCACTTACAATAATCTTTGGGCTTCCATGTAGATTTTGAGTTGTTTCCATAAATGCAGTAGAAACTGTATTGGCTTTAAATGGATGTGATAATGCACAAAAGTGTGCATACTTGGTAAGTTTGTCAACTACCACCATGATGACACTCTTTCCCTCAGACTTGGGTAAACTTGTGATAAAATCCATTGAAACCTCCTCCCAACGTTGGCTTGGAATGGATAAAGGTTGTAATAGACCCGGTGTCTTAATTGTTTCAACTTTATTTTGTTGGCAAACCAAACATTCTGCCACAAACTTTTGAATATCCAATTTAAGGCCATCCCAAAAAAATTCCTTCTTAACCCTGTGGTAAGTTTTTAAAAATCCTGAGTGCCCTCCTAAGGGAGAAGTGTGCAATTCCATAAGAATCTTTTGTTTTAGTTGGGAATTCTTACAGAGGTATAAGCGATCTTTGTACCATAATGAATCATTTTGCCAGCTAAATGTATCAGATCTACTGGAATCTTGTTGTAACTTTCGAATAAGTGCCCACACTTCTTCATCATTCTTCCATTCCTCCCTTGCTTCGTTTATCCAATCTGGTTGGATAATAGAAATGGCGCACAACAATGCTTCCACATCCTCATCCTTTTTTGAGAGTGCATCTACCACCACATTTTTCTTCCCTTTTTTGTAGATGATTTCAAAGTCACTACCCAACATCTTTGTGACCCACTTTTGTTGCTCTTCAGAGGATAATATTTGTTCTAAAAAGTGTTTAAGGCTATCATGATTCATTTTTACCTTGAAGTGTCTTCCCATTAGGTAGGGTCGTCATTTCTTAAGTGCATGGAGTATTGCCAACATTTCCTTCTCATAAATAGCTTTGTGTAAAAACTTTCCCTTGATTGGACGACTTTCAAAAGCAATGGGTCTTTCATCTTGCATTAAAACAGCACCAATTCCATTTCCTGAAGCATCACATTCCACAATAAAGGTTTTTGTGAAGTCCGGTGTAACTAAGACTGGTGCTTGGCACATTGCCTCTTTAAGATGTTCGAAGGCCTTTGTTGCTTCTGGAGTCCATGAAAATGCATCTTTCTTCAATAATGTTGTTAGAGGTGCTGCTATTCTCCCATAATTCTTAACAAACTTCCGATAATACCCTGTCAACCTGAGAAATCCTCGCAGATGCTTTATGGATGTGGGAATTTTCCATTCCTTAATGGCTTTAATTTTGCTAGGGTCTACCTTAACTCCTTCATGAAATACAATATGACCCAGATATTCCACCTCTTGTACTCCAAAGAAGCATTTGGATCTTTTTGCATATAATTGTTTCTCCTCCAATAGTTGTAGCACCTTGTCAACATGTTCAACATGATCCTTCCAAGACTTGTTGTAGATTAGTATATCATCAAAAAATACTAACACAAATTTTCTAAGGAAGGTTTAAAAATGGAATTCATCAAACCCTTAAATGTAGAAGGTGCATTGGTAAGGCAAAAAGGCATGACCAAAAATTCATAATGACCCTCATGAGTTCTAAATGCTGTTTTCGGAATGTCTTCAGTCTTCATTCTGATTTGATGATATCTTGAATGAAGGTCCAACTTGGTGAAGTAAATTGTTCCATGCAATTCATCCAGTAATTCATCAATGACAGGAATGGGAAACTTATCTTTAATAGTGAGCTTGTTGAGCTCCCTATAATCTGAACACATGCACCATGATCCATCCTTCTTGTGCACCAATACTATAGAGTAGAGAAAGAAATTTGACTAGGTTGAATTATACCTGCCTCTAGCATTTCTGCAACCATACGTTCAATTTCACTCTTTTGGGCATAGGGATATCTGTACGGCCTGATGTTTGGAGGAACACTTCCTGGAATCAGATGAATAGCATGATCATGATCACGAATAGGTGGGAGACCTTTGGGAGTCTCAAATACCTTGGAATGATTGTCCAAGACTTTTTGGAGATCTGGAGAAATAGATGATTCCAATGTGGAAACATCTAGCAAACATAATTGTGCAATTACACCTCTTTGTTCCTTTTTTAGAAGCTTTGTCATACCATTAGAGCTGATTATCTTTCCTAGTTTCCCTGCAATACCCCTTAATTCAACTTCCTTTCCTTCCACAGAAAATTTCATGAAAAATTCTTGAAAATTAAAAGCTATTGTACCCAAGGATTGTAGCCATTGGACTCCTAGTACAACATCAGCACCTCCCATTGGAATGGAAAGCATTGGGCTATTCAATACATATTCTCCCATGGATAGCTTGATATTATGGCACTTTCCAGAGCAATTTATCATTCCTCCATTTGCAACCATCACTTGACACTCTGGTGCTGGATATAGGAAGCAATTCAATTCTTTTGTTATCTTACAATGAATAAAATTGTGGGTAATTCCTGAATCAATCAACACTATTACCTTTTTCTTCTTGATTTGTCCTTCTATCTTGATGGTTTGAGGAGTGGTAATTCCAGCCAATGCATTACAAGATATGGTAGGATTCATTTCTTCTTTATCTAGGCTTTGTTCCTAGAGTATATCCTCTTCTTTATACCTTTCTTGCTCCTTTTCTTCTTTCTCTTCACAATCGATGTAGAATAATTTCTTCTCAGCACACTTATAACTTTTAGTGTATTTGCTATCACAACTGTAACAAAGCCCTTTTCTCTTTTTTCTTCCAATTGTTGTGGTGTCAACCTTATAGGTTGTGGAAGACTAGGGGCAACAACACTTCCATCTTTATAGTGGTGAGTGGTATGCTTCCTGGTTGCCATAATTTTGCTTTCCATTTTTCTTGCTAACCTGAATGCCTTCTCTAATGAATCAGGTTCCCAAAGGTGAACATCATGTTGGATATTATCCTTTAAAGTCCCTATGAACACATCAATCCTATGCTCTTCTGGAATATTTTTTACCCTTATGTTCAATTTTTGGAGCTCCTCAATGTACTCCATTATTGAACCCTTTTGTTTGAGACTTATCAATTGACTACAAAAAGTGTTGCTTTTTGTATCCTCATAATGTGTTGTCAATTCTTCCATACAAATTGCCCAAGTGATAATGTGTTTACGAGAGCAAAGCCATTGATACCATACAAACTGGTTTGGTTCCAAATATAAAGTTGCAATACGTACCTTTTGTGTGTTTTGCACATTATTGAGGTCGAAAAATTGTTCCATTTGTAATATCCATGTTGCGGGATCCTTGCCATCAAACTTCCTCATATCGATTTTTGGAATATGGTGGGTCTTCGGTCCAACATTAGAGTCTATGAGATCATGATTAACATTTCTTTTGTTCTCATCATGAGTTTCCTTTACTACCCTTTCACCATTAGTAAGCATTTCTTGTAGAAACTTTGTCAAATCTGTCTTCAAATCTTCCATCCCTGTCTTCAAATCTATCTTCAAATCATCCATCTTAACTTCCATTCCATTCATCTTAGTTTCCACGCCCTTTATCTTAAATTCCATGCCATTTATCTTAGCTTCTGTTAGCTTTTGTGAGAGTGACATTTGTTGCACTTGGTCTTGTAATTTTGATATATCATGTAGCATTTCTTCATCTTCTTCATGAATCATGCTAGCGCTTTCAGGTTGCTTACTAAGTGTTTGAATTCTCTTTCCTCGAGGCATCAATTACCGATAATAATGCTCTACTATGCCCTTTGAATTCTTCAAAATAGTTTTTCAAACCAAGCTTAAGAAAAAAAAATAAAAAATCTACACACATTTTTTCACTTTGTAGGAGCTCGATATTGCCTCTGATGTATCTCTGTAATTTCGGATCATCCAGTTCTGAAATTCTGACCTTCAGTAGTCATCTGTGTCCTCTTTCCAATGCCACCAGTCTAATCCAAATTGGATTCTCCAAGGAAGAGTTATGTGAAATCTCACACAGTGACCTGACTATAGACTAGTTCAGTAGAGCGAACTTGTATGATGTGCCATGAGTCACTGTTTCGACCTTTGGCTCTGAAAAATATATACAAGAAACTACAATCTGTCCTATTTTTGTACCTTCTTACGAAATTTCAATCCGATGCTCTGAGAGAAAGTTATGACAATTTTCCCCAGGTCACCTGTTTGGAATGTAATTCAGGAGTCTGCAAAAAAACCAACTTCCTCAGATCATATCTCCTCAAATATAGCGCGAAAAGCTCTGAAATTTGGACCTAAGGTTCAGTGCGATTTATTCTCAAATGGTTTTTTTTTTAGCTTCTGAAACGTCGCAGAAAAAAAGTTATAACGAAAATTCCATGATCACCTATTTGGAGCAGTGAAACCCTAGAATCCAAAGCTCTGATACCAAATGTTATGAAACTAGCTCACAAAAAGATAGAAAAGATAGATCAAAACCTTAGAATTCAGCCTCTTCGAGGGGGCAACCTCCTTTACATTACATAAATGAACAATTCTTGGATGATTCAAATGAAAAAACCTCCTTTCTATACATAGGAGTCTAAGGAGTCACAATATAACCCAGCCGACCTAACAAAATAATATAAAGCCACAAAAATAACAATAGAGGGATTCTATGGGGCACAGTAATAACAATATGGGGACAATAGGGGCACAACAATATTAATAAGGGATACAACTACAATAGTAATGGGGTAATCAATAATATTATAGGGACCTAATAGATCATTCCTCATTCTTCCAAACAACATAAGTACATTTTGAATGCAACAGATTATTTTATGAAATGGGAACATCATTGAATTCATTGAGAACATCATTGAATTCATTGATCAAATTATTATTACCAATTTTGGTACCCCTCATGCTCTTATTTTTGAAAATGCTCCTTATTTTTCTGGAAATGCAATGACTGAATTTTCTTTAAAGAGAGAATTTAAACTTAAGTATTCTGCAAATTATTACCCTCTGGGAAACGACTTAGCAGAATCCACTAATAAAAATCTTATAAGGATCATCAAATGAACTATTGACCAAAATCAAAAGAACTGGCACAAAGATTTAATATTTGTTTTATGGGCTGACAGAATAACCAAAAAAACCTCAATAGGTACTTCTCCTTTTCATTTGGTATACGAGAAAAAAGCTATTCTACCTCCAAATCTAGCTATCCCCTCATCAACCCTGGTTCAATTTATTGAAGAACAACCTTCTTCCACTTTGCAATTACGAATGTCTCAAATCATAAAACTAGAAGAAGAAAGACATAAAGATAATATAGTCCATGCTCATCATCAACAATTGGTCAAAGCTTCATTTGATGTCAATTTAGTCAAAGATACAAAAATTGGAAATCAGAGACTTAGTTTTGGAATGGGATAAAATGAATGAGGACAAAGGAAAACATACAAAATTTCAAAAACTCTGGCTTGGTCCCTTTCAGATTTTTTAAAAGATAGGTCCATCAACCTTCATTTTGCAAAATTTACAAGGGAAGAAAGAAATTCTTCTTGTTAATGGAATTATACTCAAAAACTATTTTTCTTGAAGGAATGTAAGTGCTTTTGTACACTATGTAAATATTTTTATATATCATTTCCTTTTGTTACTGAAAGTACTATACTTTTGAAAAACACATTGGAATTTTCTCTTTTTTTGAATTGTTAAACTTATTTACAAGACAATTTAGAAACAAAAACTTTAAATTGGAATCTAATTATTGAATTTGTTTTAAATCTTTGAAATAAGATAATCATTTAGTTATGAAATCTTTTGGTTTGAAACTCTTTTAAAAATCTATTTGTTGTGAATTGGTTTTGAAAAGTTTTCTTTATAAAAGTAGTCATTACTATGAAGTCTTTAGAATTTTTTACTTAAAGAGGTCATCCAAGACTCGTAAAGAGTAAATGAAACCTCCCCATCCATTTATTTAAAAAAAATAGAGTGTAATTCAAAAATATAAAAATATAAAATAAAAATAAATAAATAAAAAACTTTAAAGTTAAGAGGTCTCATCACAAACCGGCTTACCATGATCATAGGAAACTAGTAAAATTGACATTATCACTATTCGCAACCAAACCAAGATAGTGGCTCTTAGTCACCAAACTTTGAGACAAGAGATCTCATCACGAGTTGACTTGTTCAATTTTATTACAACTTGTGAATGGCATTATCATTTTTTGGCTATCAAACCAGGATAATGACTTTAAAGTAAAAACATAATAAAAAAGAAAAGAAAAAGAATGCATTTATTCGCCTGTTAAAGAAATATAAAGATAGATTTTCTTGGAATTATCAAGATATGAAAACATATGGTGCCTCCATCATTCAACATATCATCCCAATGGTACCAGATGTTAAATCCATTCAGCAAAAACTTAGGAAGATACATTTGAATTTGGAAACTCATATTAAGAGCGAGTTGAATAAACTTTTAAAAGATAAAATCATCTTTCGAGTAAGACATTCTAAATGGGTTTCCACTATTGTACCAATTAGAAAGAAAATTGGTGATATTCGCATTTGTATTTATTTTAGGAATCTAAATAAGGCATGTCAAAAGGATAATTTTCATCTCCCATCAATGGAACAAGTTCTGCAATCAGTCGCTGGTTCTGAATTAATGTCCTTTTTAGATGGATTTTTAGGATACAATCAGATCCTTGTTCATCCAGAAGATCGATTAAAAAATACATTCAGAATGAAGTGGCGAACATATGTATATCAGAAAATGCGGATTAATGAATGTAGGATCTACGTTCCAGAGAGCTATAGACATTTCTTTCAAAGGGTTGATTAATAAAATTGTTGTGGTATATATTGATGATATTACCATATATTCAAAGAAGATAAATAATCATTTACATGATTTAAACCATATCTTTGAAAGGTGTTGAAGGTATGGAATTTCTCTAAACCCCAAGAAATCATTTTTTTCTCTCAGTGAAGATAAAATCCTTGGTTTTATTGTATACAAACATGGAATTTGTATTGATCCAGAAATAATTAAAACCATTTCTGAAATTCCATTACCACATACCAAAAAATTGATGTAGTCTTTTCTTGGTCAAATCAATTTTGTTAAGAGATTTGTCCCTAAATTTTCTCAAAATGTCTTACCATTACAAACAATGATAAAAAAAGATTCAGTTTTTAAATGGGGTGATCATGAAAGGGATGCATTTAAAGCAATCAAACAAGTTGGTATTGATGCTCCTTCTCTATCAACCCCCAATTTTTCTAATCAATTTATTTTGTATAATTTTGCCTCCGAGTTATCATATGCAGCAGTCTTAACGCAACCAAATGAATAGAAAGTTGAAGCTCCTATAGTTTTTTTCAGCTTAAATTTTCAACGAGTTGAATTAAATTATTCAGGAGTAGAAAAGAAAGAATTTGCAGTTTACAAAGCTATCAAATATTCTAGACCTTTTCTTCTAAAAACTCATGTTAAAGTTATTGTTCCTTTCTCAATATTCAAGCAGTTACTTATTCAAAAGGAGTTAGAAGAAAAGAGAGCCAACTGGTACAAGAATATGATCTAGAAATAAAACCTGCTAAAATTTTAAAAGGTCAAGGTTTTTGAAGGTTAGTCATAGGATGAATGATACATCAATAGATGAAGTAACAGGTAATATTGAACAAATCATAGAGGTACTCCCTATTAGTGCTCAGTCTCAATACACTGACTTAATCTTTTATTTGAAAAATGGTTATGATCCACTTGAAATGGATGTTAAGAAAAAAAGAGCCTTGAGATTGAGAGCCAATCAATATCAATTCATCAACAATGTATTATTTAGAGAAAATTATGATTATATTTTATTAACATGTTTGAAAAAATTGAAGCAGAAAAGGTCTTATAGGAAATACATGATGGACCAACAGGTGGAAATTATAGTGGAGATACAATGGCTCACAAAATTCTTCATGTTGGTTATTACTGGCCAACTTTATTCAAAGATACCCACATGTATGTAAGAAGATGCAAAATTTGTCAAACCGCTTCAGATAGACAGAGGAAACATTCCATGCCCTTGCAACCAGTCAACATCAAACAGCCTTTTGAGCAATGGGGACTGGATATAATAGGTGAGATCGTTCCTCATTCTTCCAAAAAACATAGGTACATTTTGACTACAACATATTATTTTATGAAATGGGTAGAGGTAATACCCCTGAAGCTAGCCAATTCTGAGAACATCATTGAATTCATTGATCAATTTATTATTATCAGCTTTGGTATCCCTCATGCACTTATTTTTGACAATGCTTCTTAGTTTTCAAGAAATGCAATGACTAGATTTCCTTTAAAGAAGGGATTTTAACTTAAGTATTCTGCAAATTATTACCCTCAAGGAAATGGCTTAGCGGAATCCACTAATAAAAATCTTATAAGGATCATCAAACGAACTATCGACCAAAATCAAAAGAACTAGCACAAAGATTTAATATTTTCTTTATGGGCTGATATAATAACTGAGAAAACCTCAATAAGTACTTCTCCTTTTCATTTGGTATACGGGAAAGAAGTTATTCTACCTCCAAATCTAGTTATCCCCTCATCAGCCCTGGTTCAATTTATTGAAGAACAACCTTCTTCCACTTTGCAATTACGAATGTCTCAAATCCTAAAGCTAGAAGAAGAAAGAAATAAAGCTAAGCTAGTCCATGCTCACCATCAACAATTGGTCAAAGATTCATTTGATGTCAATTTAGTCAAAAAAAAAAAATTGAAATCAGAGACTTAGTTTTGAAATGGGATAAAATGCATGAGGACAAAGGAAAACATACAAAATTTCAAAAACTTTGGCTTGGTCCCTTTCATATTTTTGAGAAGATAGGTCCATCAACCTTCATTTTGCAAGATTTACAAGGGAAGAAGGAAATTCTTCATGTTAATGGACTTATACTCAAAAATATTTTTCTTGAAGGAACGTAAGTTCTTTTGTACACTATGTAAATATTTTTATATATCATTTCCTTTTGTTATTAAAAGTACTATACTTTTGAAAAACACATTGGAAGTTTCTCTTTATTTTTGAATTGTTAAACTTATTTAAGGGACAATTTAGAAAGAAAAACTTTAAATTGGAATCTAAGTATTGAATCTGTTTTAAAGCTTTGAAATAAGATAATCATTTAGTTATAAAAACTTTTGGTTTGAAACTCTTTTAAAAAACTATTTGTTTTGAATTGGTTTTGAAAATTTATATTTATAAAAGTAGAAATTACTATGAAGTCTTTATCATATTTCACATAAAGAAGTCATCCAATGCTTGTAAAGAGTAAATGAAACCTCCCCATCCATTTATTTAAAAAAACAATCAAAGTATAATTCAAAAATATAAAAATGTTAAAAGTTAAAAGGTCTCATCACGAGCATGCTTACCATAATCATAGGAAACTAATAAAATTGACATTATCACTATTGGAAACCAAACCAAGATAGTGGCTTTTAGTCACCATATTTTGAGACAAGAGATCTCATCACGAGTCAACTTGATCGATTTTATTACAACTTGAGAATGGCATTATCATTTTCTTGCTACCAAACTAGGATAATGACTTTAAAGTAAAAAAAAAAAAAGGAAAAAGAAAAAAATGCATTTATTCATCTGTTAAATAAATATAAAGATATATTTGTTTTGAATTATCAAGATATGAAAAAATATGGTGCCTCCATCATTCAACATATCATACCAATGGTAGCAGATGTTAAATCCATTCAGCAAATACTTAGGAAGATACATCCGAATTTAGAAACTCATAGTAAGAGTGAGTTGAATAAACTTTTAAAAGATAAAATCATCTTTCGAGTAAGACATTCTAAATAGGTTTCCAATATTGTACCAGTTAGAAAGAAAATTGGTGATATTCGCATTTGTATTGATTTCAGGAATCTAAATAAGGCATGTCAAAAGGATAATTTTCCTCTCCCATCAATGGAACAAGTTCTGCAATCAGTTGTTGGTTCTGAATTAATGTCCTTTTAAGATGGATTTTCAGGATACAATCAGATCCTTGAAAATCCATAAGACCGATTAAAAAATACATTTAGAATGAAGTGGGGAACATATGCATATCAAATAATGCCTTTTGGATTAATGAATGAAGGAGCTACATTCCAGAGAGCTATGGACATTTTTTTCAAAGGGTTGATTAATAAAAATTTTGTGGTATATCTTGATGATATTAACATATATTTAAAGAAGAGAAATAATCATTTGCATGATTTAAAACATATATTTGAAAGGTGATTAAGGTATGGAATTTCTCTAAACCCTAAGAAATTATTTTTTTCTCTCAGTGAAGATAAACTCCTTGGTTGTATTGTATCCAAACATGGAAATTGTATTGATCAAGAAAGAATTAAAACCATTTCTGAAATTCCATTACCACATACCAAAAAATCGATGTAGTCTTTTCTTTTCCAAATCAATTTTGTTAAGGGATTTGTCTCCGAATTTTCTCAAATTGTCCTACCATTACAAACAATGATAAAAAAAAGATTCAGTTTTTTAAATGGGGTGATCATGAAAGAGATGCATTTAAACAATAAAACAAGTTGTTATTGATTCTCCTTCTCTATCAACCCCCAATTTTTCTAATCAAACTATTTTGTATACTTTTGCCTCTGAGTTATCATATGTAGTGGTCTTAACGCAACCAAATGAACAAAAATTCGAAACTCCTATAGCTTTTTTCAGCTTAAATTTTCAACGAGTTGAATTAAATTATTCAGGAGTAGAAAAGCAAGCCTTTGTAGTTTACAAAGCTATCAAATATTTTAGAGATTTTCTTCTAAAAAATCATGTTAATTTATTGTTCCTTTCTCAGCAGTCAAACAATTACTTATCCAAAAGGAGTTAGGAGAAAAGAGAGCCAACTGGGTGACTACATTACAAGAATATGATCTAGAAATCAAACCCACTAAAATTGTAAAAGGTCAAGGTTTTTGCAGGTTAGTCACAGGAATGAATGATACATCAATAGATGAAGTAACAGGTAATATTGAACAAATAACAAAGGTTCTCCCTATTATTCCTTAGTCTCAATATGTTAACTTAATATTTTATTTGAAAAATGGTTATGATCCACTTGAAATGGATGTTAAGAAAAAGAGAGCCTTGAGATTGAGAGCCAATCAATATCAGCTCATCAACAATGTATTATTCAGAGAAAATTATGATTCTGTTCTATTAAGATGTTTGAAAAAACTGAAGCATAAAAGGTCTTATAGGAAATACATGATGGACCAACAGGTGGAAATTATAGTGGAGATAGAACGGCTCACAAAATTCTGCATGTTGGATATTACTGGCCAACTTTATTCAAAGATACCCACATGTATGTAAGAAGATGCAAAATTTTTCAAATCGCTTCAGGTAGACAAAGGAAACCTTCCATGCCCTTGCAACCAGTCAACATCGAACAACCTTTTGAGCAATGGGGACTAGATATAATAGGTGAGATCGTTCCTCATTCTTCCAAACAACATAGGTACATTTTGACTGCAACAGATTATTTTATGAAATGGGTAGAGGCAATACCCCTGAAGCTAGTCAATTATGAGAACATCATTGAATTCATTGATCAATTTATTATTACCAGGTTTGGTATCCCTCATGCTCTTATTTTTTAAAATGCTTCTTATTTTTCTGGAAATGCAATGACTGAATTTTCTTTAAAGAGAGGATTTAAACTTAAGTATTTTGCAAATTATTACCCTCAGGGAAATGGCTTAGCAGAATCCACTAATAAAAATATTATAAGGATCATCAAACGAATTATCGAAAAAAATCAAAATAACTGGAACAAAGCTTTAATATTTACTTTATGGGTTGATAGAATAACCGAGAAAACCTCAACATGTACTTCTCCTTTTCATTTGGTATACTGTAAATAAGCTATTCTACCTCCAAATCTAGCTATCCCCTCATCAGCCCTGGTTCAATTTATTGAAGAACAACCTTCTTCTCTTTGCAATTATGAATGTCTCAAATCCTAAAGCTAGAAGAAGAAATAAATAAAGCTAAGATAGTCCATGCTCACCATCAACAATTGGTCAAAGCTTCATTTGATGTCAATTCAGTCAAATATAAAAATTTTGAAATTGGATACTTAGTTTGGAAATATGATGATTTAAAGACATATGATACATCCATCATCCAGCATACCATTCCAATGCTTCCAGAACAGAAACCAATTCAGCAGAAGTTGAGAAAAATACATCCGAACTTAGAGAGTCAAATAAAATCTGAACTTAATAAACTCTTGAAAGCTAAGATTATTTTTCCCGTTCGACACTCAAATTGGGTCTCCAATATGGTGCCAGTCAGAAAGAAAAATGGCGACATCAGGATTTGTATAGATTTCAGAAATTTGAACAAGGCGAGCCTAAAAGATAATTTCCCATTACCTACTATGGAGCAGATACTCCAATCAGTAGCAGGTTCTGAGTTAATGCCCTTTCTAGACGGTTTCTCAGGATATAACCAAGTTTTGGTCCATCCTGATGACCAACTCAAAACCACATTCAGAACAAAATGGGGAACATATGCGTATCAGAAAATGCCTTTCGGACTTATTAATGCAGGAGCCACGTTCCAAAGAGCGATGGATATAGCTTTTAAAGGGTTGATTAACAGAACAGTAGTCGTCTACTTAGACGATATTACTGTATTTTCTAAAGAGAAATCCAATCATTTGCATGATTTAAATCAAATCTTTCAACGCTGCAAAAGGTATGGTATTTCACTTAACCCTAAAAAATCTTTCTTCGCTCTTGACCAAGGAAAGCTCTTAGGCTTTATTGTTTCTAAAGATGGCATTTATATTGATCCCGATAGGATCAAAGAAATCTCTGAAATCCCTTTCCCTCATAATAAAAAATCCATGCAGTCATTTTTAGGCCAAATCAATTTTGTCAAAAGATTTGTTCCAGACTTTTCTCAAATCATTTTGCCACTTCAAACTATGATTAAGAAAAATTCAGTCTTTAAGTGGGGATCAGCAGAAAAGGAAGCGTTTGATTTAATCAAACAATCAATAATTAATGCTCCCCCTTAAATACCCCTAATTTTTCTAATCATTTCACATTGTATACTATCACATCCGATTTGTCTTATGCAGCAGTACTCACACAGATTAACGATCACAATTCGGAAGCACCCATTTCGTTCTATAGTTCAAATCTTCAGGGTGCTGAATTGAATTACTCCGAAGTAGAAAATCAAGTCTTTGCTGTATATAAAGTTGTTAAACATTACAGACCCTTCCTTTTAAAAGCCCATACAAAAGTTATAATTCATTTCCCTGCAGTAAGGCAACTATTAATCCAAAGAGAACTAGGTGAAAAAAGGGCAAACTGGGTTACAGCACTTCAAGAATATGATTTAGAAATTAAACCAGCAAATATTGTTAGAGGTCAAGGTTTTTGCAGGTTATTAGCAGGAGCATCCAACATTCCATAATCAGGTGATACAGATCAAACCGAAGAAATCAACCAGATAAGTATTACTGATTCTGAATCACAATATGCTGACTTAATCTTTTATTTGAAAAATGGATATGCACCTCCTAACCTGTCTTACAAAAACAAAAGGACCATTAGATTAAAAGCAAAAAATTTCACAATTATTGATGATGTGCTTTTTAGGAAAAATTATGATTCAATCTTATTAAGATGCCTAGAAAAACCTGAAGCACAAAAGGTCTTGCAGGAATTACATGATGAACCAGCAGGAGCACATTTTGGAGCTGATACAACAGCCCAGAAAATCATTCATGTTGGATATTACTGGCCCACTTAGAGATGCTCGTGAATATGTAAGGAAATGCCGAAATTGTCAAACTTCTAGTGGAAGACAAAGAAAACCAGCTTTCCCTTTGCAACCAGTCAACATTGAACAACCATTTGAGCAATGGGGATTGGATATCATTGGGGAAATTACTCCACATTCTTCCAAACAGCATAAGTATATCCTTACCGCTACAGATTATTTTACTAAATGGGTTGAAGCAATTCCTTTGAAGACAACAAATTCTGAGACAATCATTGAATTCATAGATCAATTCATCATTACCAAGTTTGGTGTCCCAAATGCTCTTGTTTTTGATAATGCATCTTACTTTTCAGGCAATGTTATGTTTGATTTCGCTATTAAAAGAGGATTTAAATTAAAATATTCTGCTAATTACTATCCCCGGGGTAATGGTTTAGCAGAGTCTACAAATAAAAATCTGATTAAAATTATTAAGCGAACCATCGAACAGAATCATAAAAAATGGCACAAATCCTTAATATTTGCACTATGGGCTGATAGGATAATGCAGAAGGCTTCCATAGGTTCTTCTCCGTTCAACCTTGTGTATGGAAAAGAAGCAGTGCTACCAACAAATCGTGTTCTTCCTTCTCTAGCCCTAGTTCAGTTTATTGAGGAAATCACTTCTTCTTCTATTCAACTTAGACATGACCAAATTTTAAAATTAGAAGAGGAAAGAGAGCCAAGGTTATTCATGCAAAAAATCAGCAAATCATCAAGTCATCCTTTGATTCAGTATCATCCGGTTCAAAACAATTTCAAGTCGGTGATTTAGTTCTGAAATGGGACAAAGCTCATGAGGACAAGGGAAAACACACCAAGTTCCAGAAGATGTGGCTTGGGCCATTTCAGATCTGTGAGAAGATAGGCCATTCGACCTTCATATTATAATATTTATCAGGTTTGAGAGATTCTCTCCCTGTTAATGGCCTTATCTTAAAGAAATTCTTCAATTGAGAAGGTAACCCCTTCTCCCCTTTTTTAGAATTTTATAGTTTGTAGGATCATTAGAAAATAAAGTTGTGAGATATATTCCATTGACCTTTGTTGTACTTGAAAGTTGCTCAAAACAAGTAGGGTTGATATTTACTTTTAAAATAATAGAAGTCTGAAACAAGAGGGATAATTTATGTGAAATTAGGTGTAATTGCATTCTGAAACTACACTTCAATTTTTGTGAACGCTTCTCAAAGTTTAGAAATATTGTAAATCATTTTATGTTTTTAAATTGGTCATAAAAAAGGTTATCAATATCAAAATAGAAACTAATCCAACTTCAGCATCTTTAACTCTTACCTTGTCATCCATTTACTCTTAAGGAGAAGATTGTCCATCCCACTCACCAAAGCTTATGATTACTCAGAGTGTAATTCTAAAATATTTGATATAAAAGATAAGAGGTCTTATTACAAGCCTGCTTACCATGATCATAGGGAAATAGTTTAACCGACATTACCAATACTGCATACCAAAACAGGGTAATGGCTTAGAATTATAAGACAAGGGGTCTCATCACGAGCCAGCATGTTTGGTTAAATTACTACCAGTGAATGGCATTGTCAATAAGCTGGTCACCAAACCAGGACAATGGCTTTTTATCTTACAAAATATGAAAAGCATGTTTTGAATTCATTATGTTAATCATACTCTGAAATGAGCAGGACAATGGACAATAGCATGGTTAAAAAGGTATCCCTGTCGAAACTATGAATGTTTGCTGGCAGCAGAGGCTCTACCTATGACAAAGGAGTCAATTCTAAAAGCTGATTTGGAAAGGTTTTCTGTTTTATCACTATCAACCAATAAAGACCAATTTAAAACTTAGAATGTATCTAATTTTAAACAAGAGAGGAAATTAGCAAAGATAGTTTCATTTTATTCAGAATGCATATATACCTAGTTATATTAGAATTTTCCCCTTTGATCAGAACTCTATTGTGAAAAAGTTTAAGTATTTCCATACTTTTCAGAGATAACTGTTTCTTCCAGCGAATCGCCAATTGTTGTGCTCCACAACAACCCCCCCATTTCATTCCATTTTTATTCACAAAACTATAATATGAAATGGGTCCCTTTTATTTTAATTGGTATCAACTTTGTATTATTCAAAAAGGTCCGAAAACAAAATGAAAACATTACAAAAAAACTTTTTGACAAACCAATTATTTGGTCTTATAATATAAATGATTAATCTTTTATCATTGCGATAAAGCGATCGCAAGATCGCATATCGCAATGACAAAGGAGGCATAACTTAAAGGCCCATTGGTTTTCTCCGACGCGATGACATGCAATAGGCTATCGGATATCGGCAATAATAAGTTCCCATAACTCAAGTGCCTTCCGCTCCGATGCGATGCGATCAAGTCCCTTTCGCCCCGATGCGATGCGATATCGCTATCGGCGATCGGGGATATACCATGCATGCTTTCTAAAGTGCCCTAGTTAATACTCCTGATGCGATGCGATGCGATATCGCTATCGGCGATCGGGGATTCCAAAAGGTGTCAATATAAAGATTAAAGTTTTCCCCCGACGCCCGATTGCGATAAAGCCAAAAGCGCAAAATTCAAAAAACCGTTAAAGCAGAGATATTACGATTAATTCGTATTAAAGGCCTTATCTTTCAAACAGTGATTCACCTGCGCTCAACCACCAAAACATCCAAGGCACGCTTAAACAAATTATTCGGCCGATAAACGATATGATGGGCATTTAAAGGATTGGCAGGTTTTAACGGCCATTTAATGAAATAGTAAGCTTAAAAAATCTTCTCATAGATTGTATCCGCGGCCACTTCAAGTTAATCCTTCATCATGCATTGATCAATATATCTCGCTCGTATTTGGTTTTCGCTACCAATTCTCTGTGTTACGCTTATTTTCACTTCTGTGCAGAATTCTTCCGAAGTAATAGATTCAAGCAGAATGGGAAAGAAGTCTAAGAAAACTGCAATCGCTTCTGCTACACCAGCCACAGGACAAGCCGTCGCTGATCCAGGAACTAAAAAGAAAGGATTGATATCTGATACTACATGTTCAGGACTCGGCAAGACTACTTGGCAAAGTACCTATAATTTGATTGAGGCCGAAGAACCAAAGGTGACAACAGTACAAGCCACAGCGGATACCAATCGAAAATCTGATGGTACTTTGAAGGACTTGGCCGACTCTTTCCTTCATAGGATAGCGGCTCAGGAACAAATTCTCCCATATACGGATGTAGTGAGGTGGGCAATTGAGGAAATCCCCATCACAGACAGGACCTTCTGCACCAGAGATGGGAGAATCTTCGGTTCATTCAAGGCTAATGATTTAAGGCAAATGTATCATTTGCCTGAGCCAGAGAAGAAGTGCAACAAGGCATTTCTGGAGAAATTCCGAAGTGAGAACGAAACTGAATCCGAACCCATTCGGGATTGGAGGCAAAATCCGGCGAAACAAAAGCAAGAAACTTCTGGTAAGTACTCTGTTGATTCCCTATGTTCTCCGTATTGTTATGCTGGGATAATGATGTGTAGATTGTGGGGGTTGCACGATTCCGCTAATTTCAATATAGAAATGGTTTCCTTGATGGAAGCGGCGTGTAATAGTGAGATAATGGATTGGGCAACCATACTGTCAGATAAGCTAGCAACAGCAGTTCTTAATTTTAGAACTAAAACCTCCGTTACCGAAAGGTTTATTCCCCCATTCTACTACAGTGCTTATATACTAGATACCCTGTGTTTTAATTCTGAATTTCCCGTGCTCGGCTGGAGGTGGACTGCACAAGACCCCACGCCTATTCACATATACCATCAGAAATTGTGGAAAACTTCCTATAAGCACCATTTATACCAAGTCTGCAACGGCTTCATGTTACCCATTCATTACTCTATTTTTAATAAACCTGCTCCCAAGATTTCTTACCAAGCAGGGATTGATCTGACATCAATAGGAAGATGGTTCGGAGAGGAGAAATTTACTTATATAAGAATTTTCGGCAGCCAAGCCGAACCTCATGTCCTTCCTTTGTACATACCTGATAAACTGTTGGCAAGGGAGATAGCCTATCAGATTATTGTCGAAGGAGTTACACAAACTCTGAAGAAAAATAAGAAGCACGTCTGGCCCTCCTTTCCTCTGAGATGTGGTGTCTACATGTTGCATGATTTCAAACATGCAGAAAAAGAAGCTACGAAAATGAAGTCATTAACTCTAGCAACTCTCCCTAACAGGAGATTTGATCCCAACAAGGTCGCCTATAATGCACTCGAACAGGCCAAATTGACAAAGTTTGATCATAAAGAGGATAAGTTTGATGACCTGTTCTCCTCAGCGGAATCAATGTATCAAGTTAGATCGCTGGCCATAATGGAATACAAGGATGAAGGGTTAGTTGAATTCAACAGACTTAGAGAATAGAGGTTGCAAACTCTGCCTCTAGATCTGTTAGCGACAACCCCAGCGACAGGATCAAGCGAGCCTGAACAGCGACATACTAAGGAACCTCCGGTTACAATAAAAAGAACAGGAGAAAGTGCAAGAGGAAACCCAGACTAAAGAGCAGGAACAGAGCAACATAGAGGTAAATGTAGATACTCAAATTGATCCCAAATTGCTCCAGGAATGGCAGCAATTTGATTCAATTATCAGTAATCTTGAGTGCTCAAAAGACACCGAAACTTCAAAAGCGGCAAATACACAGGAGACCACTTCAAAACAGGTTCCAAGTGGAACCAGTGGCCTACCCAGTTCGAAGGAAGTAGAAATAATCCCAAAGGATCCCTCCGATCAAATTATTTTGCAGATAGAAGAAATTCCTCCCTTGGATGTCTTCTATAGCCCAAGACACAAATCTGTGGTAAAACGACAGAGGAAGAGGAGAAGGATTGATCAACCTTCCCTTTTCCCAGAACATATGGTCACGGGCAATGTGGTTTGGAAGCAGGAATTTGACCCCTCTGATGACCTAACAAAACTATCACAATATGCTAGAGCCTATTCGGCAGCAACAATAGACAAGGCATCAGAGGTGAGTCTTTTATTAAAAACAAAAGACCAGGAAATCTTTTTATTGCAAGCACAGCTAACAGAAGCACAGCAGAAAGCGGAGCAGGTAGAACAGCAATTGTTAACACAACAGCAAATAAATAATCAATTAACTCAACAATTGCGGGAAGAGAAACAGAGGATTGATCACAGCGCAGTCCAGAAGCAGAAAGAGTTGTCTGAGGCCTTGGCACAACTGAGGGCGGCAAATGAACAAATGCTGAAGTCAAAAGATGAGCAGATTGCTCAACTATCAGCCCAGCTAGAGAAGACAAAGGATCTTCCACAGATAGACGAATTCAAATCAGAAGCATTACAGATAAATAAAGCATTAATAACACAAATCAAGCTTTTATGTCAACAAATCACCCAGGCGGAACCATTATGCGATTTGACGACATCAATAAGTAAACAATCAGAAAAAGCTAGAACATACTTGGATCAAGCTGATGAAACATTAACTAAGTTTCTTGAGTAGAAAGATACCGATCAGGGACAGGCGGCAAATTTACCAAAGATTTTAGAATCACATAAGGAAATATTATTTACAGAATGGCAGTCCCAATTAATGAAAGCAGAGAGGGCAATTTCAAGATGCAAATCAACCACAAGTAATTTGGTTGAATTGGTTAATAATACTCTCTACTTGTCTAACATGATTTCCCAATGCACTCCAGGTAAATTGACAGCGGCGAAAACATTGGAGCAGTAATGTTATCCAGATCTAGAGAAAAATGGGAGATTAATCGCTGGAATTAACAGTTTAACATGGGACGCCTATTGGTTCTTCTTGGTAAAACCGCACAGTCAAAGAGTCGCCCTCAAATGCCTTACAGATGCAATCGGGTATATTATTCCCGATATTCAGGATGCCACCTATGCCGCCCAGCTCAACTCTCGCCTCAACAGACCGCCCGAAGTGGAGCCAATGCTTGCGATATGTCAGCTCAGGTTTAAAGGCAAACAGCCTACTTGATGATTCATGCCGCCGACTGCCAGGTTGCTGAGAAGGAGATATACAAGATCATTTGATACCAATTAAGTAGGATTTCAGTTTCATAGATAGTTAGCTTAATTAAGTATTTATAGACCCTTTCATTGTTTTGGAAAGGGTCATAAAGTTTTGTACTTGACTTAAAGCCTGAAGTTGCACTACTGTACTTCAGGCATATTCTTTTATAAAACTGGACCAATTATTCTAATTTTGGCAAGGAAGCTTTTATGCAAATGTGCACTACTGTCTTTGTTTGAAAGTATTTCTGTGTTGGAAGAAGAATCTCAAATAGCGATTGATATTGGGAGTGACTAGCAGCTCATATGGTACTATTATCTATGTCTGAATTCATTCCTTTTATATGAATTGTCGTTTGATCGCTTTTGCTATTATCGAATATATGTATGTGTTTTAACAGCATTTCTTTATTTCCTCCACTATTGGATGTTTATGGTAATGCGTTTCTTTTGATCATATATGTATTGATGATATAAATGATGAGTGTAGAAATATTGCGTTAATCACTTTGTTTAACTATTTAAGCAAAGTAATCCTTGAATGAATAAATGTCCATGTTTATTAGATGGAGTCATCTATATGCCTGTTAATAAACATAGATCATCAAGCGCTACACTTCAAAGTACAATAGTTCCCGGGATTAGTAGTAGTTCTTTTATTTTGATGATAGATTAAGTTATTCGCCTATCATTAGATTAGACAATCAATCATTCATCCATCCCGTTTACTCATTACTGGGAAACTGGTCCCATTATCCCCAGTCGGAGCCACCATTCCAAACGGAAAAGGAGCTGTATTAAGGTCCGGACCGGGTGGTTATCCCCAATGTTGATACAACGATTTTCGGGGCATCAACAAGACTACAGGGACAACCTCGTTTACTGTTGAGGCTGCCCAAGAGGATACTATTCCTAAAAATTCTGAGAATAATATCAATGATGAGATTGTCAATCAATCAAGTGTTGTTGATTATATGGAGATAATTCATGCATTTCCTACTGCCGAGATAGTCCTCAAAATTGAATAAATCCCGCCTTTGGATGTATTTAACAGTCCAAAGCACAAATCAGTGATGAGCAGGTCAAGGAAGAAAAGAAAGCTAGAGAAGTCGCAAGCGCTAGTTACAAATGAGACTCCTTTTCAAGTTCTCTGAAAAGGAACTCAAACAGCCTCGGATGAAGAATTGAACAGATTATCTCGGTTTACAGGAGCTTATGCAAGTGCTACCATCGATAGAGTTGCAAAAATACAATTGCTAATGAAGGAAAAGGATCAAAGGATTGTCAAGTTGGAACAAACTTCTCAAATAAAAAAGCAAGCAATTGAGCAACAATGGAAAACAAATATTATTGAGCTACAAAAGAGATTTAATGATTTAAAGATGCAATTTAAAGCTAAAGTAAAGGACAAGGATGAACAGCTATTGTAGTCGCAACAAAGAATAGACCAGATGAGAGAAAATCTAGATATAAATGAAGTCTGCAAAGAAGCATCAGAATTGGATACTCTTAACAAATAAGCAGGCCATTTTTTGTCACAAATTGGCCTTAATTCATGACTTATCAAAGACCAGTGATTCTTTAGTAAATCAATTGTCCTACTTGAGGACATTTTATGAAGATATCGATGAGAAAATCTTTGAATATATAGATTGGCAAGACAGTGCTCAAGGAAGATCATTTGATCTTCCTCGAATTGAAGAATCACAGAAGGATATCATATTTGGTGACTGTGATATCAAAATGAAATGGGCAGAGATGGCTATTATTAGAGCCATAAATATTGCCTCAAATTTCGCCAAATACATCACAGATTCCTTATTGCAAGCCAATCTAATCCAGGAATTCCCAAAGGACACCTTGCCAGATGTCACAACTTTGAAACAATCTTGCAAGAAACATATAAAAATAGGGTTCAAGACATTCAAAGTTTATCACAAGCAAACCTTGAAGGTTATTGGCATTTTCTGGTGAAACCTCATAGTCACTGGCTTGTGCTGAGGTGTCTCTCGAACGTAGCAATACAGTTTCTTCTAGCACTTAATGATGCAGTTTTTATGGGACAAATGTGCATGCAGCCGATACATTCCCCCCAACTGAAGCCCCTTACAGACATATACAATCTCAGAAAGTAGATGAAGAATCAAATTGGAGCACACTCTGGGGAAAATTTTAAGGATGGAAAATTATTTTGAAGTTTAAAAAAATTGGTGAATCTCACTAGTCCCTAATATGCAAACTATAAAATGTTTGTTGATGTATTTGTAAAATTATTCAAATTTATATAATGATTTTATATATACTCTCTATATAAGGTTGGAAATTTTTATGTAAACTAATTTTATATTGTAAACTTTGGGCGAATCATTTTTATAAAATATGGAAATTGGCATATCGTTTTTTTGGAAAAAGCATGGAAAATTAGCCCACCAACGAATATTAGCCCCTAAAATTTTCCATGGCACACTCATGAGTTCTTGTTGCAACATATCACAAATTTAGTTGTCCTTTATCTTAGCTTTGTTTTTTAAAGCTCTTTTGAAGAATTTTATTTTAAATTTACTATTTTTGTAATATTAATAGGTTATTTAAACCCCTTTCATGCATTTAGAAAGGGGTCCATAATTTTGAGAAGACAACTTTTGAACTTGCACTATTGTTTGATTCAGAGTTATCTAATTAAGAAGTTGAGCCTGAAAGTTATATTTTTCATAAGCATAGCGATAATGCATCATGTACTATTATCTTTTTGATATTTTTATGTATGGTTGATTTAGATAGTGAATCTATTATGTGTTATTTTGTTCTATAAATGCTTAGAAAACAATCATTCATTATCACTATTGATGTGAAGGATTGGATGATTTGTGATTATGTATGACATAACGAGATCTTTTTATGTGATTGAGTTTTAATCGACTAAATTAATTAACTATTTAATTAATTTAGTTTATCATATATGATTTTTATTCATTAAAGTATTGAATGTTCTATATCGTTATTTACTTTGTGAAATCTTTCTTTGAATCACATGTGAAGATGTATTATCCCTGGAAATAAGTAGAACAAGTTTATTCAGTGATTTTACCATTAGCTATAAAAGAATTTCATCAGTTTTTCATTATGTTACTATATTAAATCTCCTTAAAATGGGAAACTGGTCCCTTTATATCCATTCGGACCCGCCAATTTCAACGAAAAACGAAGTTTCTTTAAGCTCCCAATCGAGTGGTGTTCCCCGATGTTGAGGCAGTCAAATTCCAACGTTCAACGGGTTCTTATTAGATTGAAATTGCTAGCTACAATCCTGGGGTTAGGCCTGACCAGCACATGCACAAAATGAAGGTTGGAAATGAAGAGTTTCATGTCAAAAGGGAGGATCGGCCCGTAAACATTCGAGAGGAAGCTAGACTGGGAAGAACCTATCGATTGAAAAATCACTACGAGAATCCTAGGAAGGGAGAACGATTCTCGAATGGAAACTGTGGAAGGATTCCATAGAAGGGATAAACCTCTCGATCTTCCTACTGCACAGTGTGATAGGAATTCACTATTTCTCCATATTGATGGAATGCTCTGTGAAAGAAAATGTTGGAGCATTTGGTTTAATGAAGCAAAAGATTGTCAACTTGATTCATGGAAATTATATTTTTGAGGATGCGACGTTTAGATTTTTCATTTAATCTCCTTACATTCCACAATAGGATCTTGATCATTATGAAGAAGGTTGGGAGGGAAATAGGCTTTTCATTGGTGTCACCCTTCCTGAGTTAACCATAATTGTCCCAAATCTTGCAACAGTTGATTGTTGGATTTTCATCCTTTTTCTTTGGTTCTTTCATGTTTGGTGGGAGTTTTTGTGTGTCATTCCTCTTTATCCCTTACAACGAGAAGGATTTTGAAGGAGAAGAGATAATATTTGGCTTATTATCTTGCTACAAAATCACATCTTGGTGCCAAAGATAAGCATGAGCTACCAGCTGGATTTGGTCCTCAGGAATCATAGCAGGGTTTTTTGTTGCCACTACTCGGTTATCTACTACAGGTCCATTGCTAGTAGCTCCAGATATTGTAGGTACTCTTCCTCCATCAGGGATAGATACTCCCCCATGGGATCGAGAGAATTTTGAGGCGGGTTTAAGGTCTCCATGGTTTCCATGTTCTTCTGCAGTTGAACTTTGTTTACATGGCTTATAGCTTGAGCTACCTCGGGTTCCTCTGTTTCATCTGATTGCAAAACTGAAAAATTATTTTTGTTCTACACATTCGAAGGATTCTAAGGAATTCCCTTCTGCTTAGTAGTCCACTTATTCGTAGCTACTATTTTGAAGCCCTCATCTCCTAGCTTGATTCACCTCTTGAGTCGTTGGTTTTATAGGGAAAGCTTTGAGGAGATGACCATAATCATGGAAATTCCTGCATCTGAATAAGATTTTCTCATAGTATATCGATTGTTTCCAAATATCATATTCATATGTGAGTTGAATGCTTACATGGAGGGGTTTTGGGAGATCCATATAGATGCACAATCTTGCACAGCAAGTATATCTTCCTACCTTTGTTATGTCTAAGAGCATAACAAATTATACCAACTTGTTTCCATTATGAGCTAAGATTTTTAGGTCCCAGTGTTCCTGAGGCAGGGAATATAATATAATCCATACTGGAAGATTGGAGAAGTCCCCCTTCTTTGGATTGAATATTGGAACCCATGGTTTGATGAAGAGACCAACAGACTTCATGAAATAGGGTCCTCCCAAAAAAATATTGTCACTATCTTCAATCTTGTTAAATATTACTGTAAAAAAACACAGTGAGCCTAATTTCAATTATGCATCTTCCTTAATGTCCAGCTTCTCCTTAGCTAGTTGAGTAAAGTTTTTTTTGTTGGCCAGGGACCAATGAATTTGCAGATCAACGCTATTTCCTTCATCCTTTCAATGGTAGATCCTAATTTTTCCACCGAGACCTCAAGAAGAGGGACTTCCTAAGCTTGCAGCCGATAGGGACCCGAATTTTGGCTTGATTTGGCAAGTGAATCCTGCATTGGAGCAACTTTTGGTTTGTGGCCAAAGCTTCATAGCATTGTTGTCTTGGCTTGTTGAGAATGCGTGTGAGTACTGATTCTCAATGGTTGTTGTCCAAAGCAATTGGTAGTCACTGAATTGTAAGAGGGTCCATCATTGGCCCCCTAGGGGGTGCCATGCGAGCTAACGCAAAGGCTGCAGAAGCTTCAGATCAATGTAGGTTGAAGAAACCCTAATAGAGCCCAATCGAATTTCTTCCAAATATGATTGAAATATTTGAAATAAAGGTATATACATACATACATATATATATATATATATATATATATATATATATATATATATATATATATATATATATATATATCTGTGTGTGTGTGTGTGTGTGTGTGTATATATGTATATGTATATGTATATGTATATGTATATATATGATTTTAATTTATTTTGATGTATTGTATAATTATAATTAAATAAAATTTAAAGGAATATATCTCTTAGAATGATTTGTTAAACAATTATTTTTCCTAGCTAGGTGGGTTCAAGTCTCCATAAACATGTTATAACTTTGTAGCATTTATAAAATAGTTATATACTAGTGAAGCAATCTCTTGATCCAATTTCTCTCTCTCACACACACACAGATGATTTTTAGTTTTATATATGACATTGAACTTATATATTACTAAAATGCATATAATTTAATTGGAAATATCTTTAACAATGAGCATAAATAATATTTACTCTCTTGCAAATATTATTTAGTTGGGAACTCTTTTAATTTTAAAATAAAATCTAAAAATACGTATAATTATAAAGAAACATGTTAAATACCCAAAACCTAAAATTTCTAAAAGAATAATATTTAAGAAAATTATTAAAATAAATTATTTTAAAATTATACTTTAAAACAAGTTAGTTTATTAAAGTTCACATGAAAACTAAAAAAATGGTAATTTTCCCAATTTTGTGCGCAAGAAATTGGTGAACTAATTTTAGTGGTTAAGTGCTTTAAATTTCATATACAAAATTTTATCACATATTTTACTTAACATAAATTAATATCGTTATATTTAAACTAAATATTATTTAAGAGAAATAAAAATATCATTATAGATCATATGTGTAATTATTATAAAATAGTGTCATATTTTTAAAAAAAATTAACTAACAAGTTGCCACCAACATGATGATACTCTCATAGTTAAGGCTTCCGTGAGAAGATCAATTTTGTTTTGATATTTCTGGATCCATCATAATAAGTTTTGTAATCGATGTTTTCATCCAGCTAGTGTGGCTCATCATCTGGCTCATCATCAAAACGCTCATCATCAAGACATTGAGACTAGAAAATGCTAAATTACACAGAAAATTTACTTTAATGAAAAATTGTTGGTGGTATTTGCATCCAAGTTATTCTTTTGTGAATAAATTTAGAAAATCTAAACCCATAAGGTTTAAACAAGTTGGTTTATATAGGATATAGTTCTCATTAGGTTAGATAATATCTCATAGGGAGGGGTTGAGGATAGGAGCTTCTTGTGGAGGATTAAAATTGTAAAAAATAAAATGCATGAGTCGTATAAAAAAATTCGTCAAATATGTTTAACTTGAGCGGTAGTTGTGGTCCTCCCCACCTAGGTTTTCACATGTTTTAGTTCTGGACTAGAGTAATTATGTTGATCTAGATTGGATCATTATATTGTTTTTCATCCATCTCGATACTTTCAGAATGGAAAAAGTGAATGAATTGGTGATCCTGATCTCTTCAGCTATCGGAATTAACCAAGATCTTTTACTTTTGTGATGTTAGAAGAATTTCATATGAAAGAGCATTAAAACCACATGTGCGTGCTTTAAAGAAGATGAAAAAAATGACAACCATTAAATCAAAGAACACAAACACATTGATAATGGAGCTCACACATTTTGGGTTACGTCTCTAGGCCCAGTGTCAAGAGAGGGGAGGTTGCTTCATTAAATGTTGCAAGATGATGATGAGTACATAGTACATTATTTGTCATTATAAGGATAATCTCCCTCAATCAGAGTGGCATGTCTCTCCACGAGACATTCTCCTATACGAACGCTCACTCATATGGGCCCTCCTTCAGCATGACAAGCTAATAAATTCTCACATGATGTGGAAAACAAGTATCCTTAAACATAATCGTAATAAGGATCTCGACAACAAAATCATCATCTCAATAAATCGAGAGAAATACATGTCATCATTGCATCATTTACCTCCACTTTTGGGGATGGCTTGAAAATCTGAAGCTATGTTGATGAAATGGAATGCATTGTTGAATTTTTGGCACTAAATCATGTCAAATGACTATAAACTTGGCCCCTTTCTGACACCGTCAAATTTTGGACCCTTGGGATTCTCCCAAAGATTCCTTCCTAGAGATGGGCGAATAATCCGCTGCTCAGATGGAAATTCTAAGTACATCACTGCGCTCCTTGCAAAATTCTGTGAAAAATGACTATAAAGTCGGCATTATTATGCCTCTATCAAAAATCAGCCTCCAAGGTAATCTTTTAGTTTCCTCAAGATCCTATGAAGATTCTTTCTTGTCGGTTCCCTAAATTTTTGTTGCTTAGATGGGAAAACAGACCAAACCATCATGTCCCCTATGAAATTTTGATTCGTTTGAGTATAAACTTGGCATAATTTTGTCACTATCAAAAATCACCCTCCAAGGAATCTTTCAAATTCCTCACTGCATTAGAGAATATTCTTGCAAAGACTATGTCCCGAAAAATGCACCGTCGTGGTTCCCCTCAGTCACTGTGTCAGGGTTCACGCCTCCGTCAAGTTTGTCACTCCGCTCTCGGTTCCCCTCCATGTCCATGTCTCCACTCCTGGTTCAATATAGTGTGTGAGTTTATATATAACATGTTTCGCAGAGTTAACAAAGGCCATGAGTTGGCCTATCGATTAGCAGAGATACTTTAAGTCATGGCGGTTAGGGAGGTCCCAATTTCAAAACTCCCAGACCCTCCAATTTTTTGGTTGAATAAAAAAAACGTCGACGATTTGTTGACTCCTCTTGTTTCGAGTGGCATAAAATGTTTTGGAGTGTGGTTTGTTAGATAATCATTACATGGCAGCGAGTCATTTTATGGTTTGGCGGTTAGTGAAATGTTACATTTTGATTGGGTGTGGTATGGGGTCGCCCGAGTGGCGAGCCAGCCAATTGGACGAGCGGGTTCAAACCCCACCGACCCTGGTGGTATGCCAAACGTTGGTTTGTTCGGTGGTTGGTTTTGTTTTAACCGGCCAATATATGTAACATATATACATTCAAAAACTTTTGGTGGGGTAGGTCTTCCGGTGGGTAGCCCCCCCACCATTTATTTTAATTTTTATCACCTATGTTATGTGGGTTAGGGGTTGGCGGAGGTGGTGGCCCACCAACACAGCATTATATTTAACTTTTTATTTTTTTATAAACCATACAGTTAAAAATCGTTCACCATATTTTAAGGGTTACTAGATAAATTAAGAAAGCAACAAATTCTCCCTTTCCAACCGTCAAATTTCATGCACTAACCCTTTACCAAATTTTTGCCTCGTTAGTGACTGTCATCTAGTTTGACCAAAACTTTCACCATGAATATCTTGAGCATACGAACTTGGATCTGATTTTCATTCATGTTGTTGGAATCAGGACAATGGGCATTACAATCTGATTCTAGTTTGGGTGAAATCTGAGAACTTTGATTTTTGAGACCTCATTGACTTCTAAGCATCTATGGAGCCACTTGGATCATTTCTCTCCACTAATAATCTTTTGGTCCTCTAAAATCATGAACATAATCTGTGACTGTTATTTTACATTGTCTCCACCACAAGTATCCTGACATGCCACACTCCTTTCTCCTTCACCCTTGTTCTTCGGAACCATAAGTGATGAGCCAACAACTACATCCTCTACAAACCTGTAGTACAATATTTGCAAACTACATGCTCAATTACATAACCAATCATGACACAAGCATCCCCATACTTTCCAAGAGTTTATGACACACACTCTTTGGTTAAGTTTGCATCATAATAGAAACCAATACCCAGCTATCAATAAAAAGGCCAAAACATCATCGTTGCTTTAAATAAGCAATGGATATTACATCATCACTTTTACATTTATATCACAGCACATGATTTTAAAAATGTGGCCATGACAAGCTATCATCATCTAGTAAAACCATCTCTCACTCATCAAAGTGAATGGGTCATCATCCTGAAACTATTTCGCTTCTTGAACAACCTTTCCAACTAGTTCCTGCACGGGCGCTTTGTCCTTAGGACACTGCTCTGGATGGAGACTCAAACATGTGGATCTTTGATGTCCACCTTTATTGCAATGATTGAAAAAATTCTTCTTCGTCTAGACTTTCTTAGCCTTCTCTCTTCCCTGATGTGGAGAAGGTATTTCATGCCTCATCCTCTTTCTTGTTTCCATTTTCTTCCAGCACTCAGCAACCCCATGGTTATGCAAACAAAAAAAACTACATGGTTTTCTACGCCATGATTTATGCTCATCATTAACAATATTCTTGTAATCAAAATGAACTTTAGAATACTAAGACTTTTTATACCTCTCTTGATTGTCTCTGGTGCAATCCTAGCGATGAGAGATTGCCTTAGCTCTTCCTCTGCAATGTGCATTGTCATAGGAGGATTTTGATGTGTTCCAATCATCATCTTTCTCCAATGGCTTCGACAATTCCTTGGTAGATTATGTTGCCTTTGAACACTCTCCTTTAGTGTACCCCAAACCTGCAAATCAAGGTCTTTGTACAACCTCCAATGGTTGAGTCATTCCTTGGCCATTAACACCAAGTCCTCCTCCTTTATACCCCATCTTGGTAAGGAGTCTCATGCCGATTCCTAAAATGGGTACCTCAAGGCTTCCAACAGAAATAGTGTCATGTGAAAATGAAACTGAAGAATTATCAACATTGTTTACCTCAGTTGTCGATTCTGAAGCAGGTGATGATGGCTTCGCTAAGCCTTCGTTGTGCTTCAACTTTTCCAAGGCATCTTTCGTCACTCATAGTTGAAGCTGCAATCTCTACTTCTCCTCTTTTTATTCTCGTAGAAGTCTCCTTAATTCAACATTCTCTGTTTGAAGGCTCTGATTGATCTCTTCATATAAATTATGGGAAGACGATGAGGAAAAAGAATGTTCACTCAAGGGGGTAGATGGAGGATTATCTTTTCCTCTTTCTTTCTATTGTTCCTCACTTGCCATCTTCTCCTCATAATCTACATACATTATGTCCACCATGCGTGCCATTTTGAGGAGGTCCTTGTAGATATCTTTGTCGTTCTCCATTTCCCTTCTTGTTGCACGTTCAGTCATTCACACTTGTTGCAATTCACATCAGCGAGAAGACCGCTTTGATACCAAACTTGATCCAGATCTCTTCAGCTACCGAAATTAACCAAGATATTTTACTTTTGTGATGTTAGCATAATTGCATATGAAAGAGCATGAAAAACCACATGTGCATACTTTAAAGAAAATGAAACACAATGATAACCATCAAATCAAAGAACACAAACACATTGATAACGAAGGTCACCTAGTATGGGTTACGTCTCCAGTCCTAGTGTCAAGAGTGGGGAGGACACTTCATTAAATGTTGCAAGATGATGATGAGTACATGGTACATTCTTTGTCATTACAAGGATAAACTCAATCAGAGTGGCATGTCTCTCCACGAGGCATTCTCCTATAGGAACTCTCACTCATATAGGCTCTCCTTCAGCATGACAAGCTAATAAATCCTCACATGGTGCGGCAAACAAGTATCCTTAAACACAATGGTAACAAGGATTTTGAAAACAAAATCATCATCTCAGTAAATCGAGAAAAAGAAATGGCATCACTGCATCATTTAACTCCACTTTCAAGGATGGCCTAAAAATGCGAAGCTCTGCTAACGAAGTGGACTACATCGTTGAATTCGTGGCATGAAATCGTGTCAAACAACTATAAACTTGGCGCATTCCTGACACCTTTAAATTGTGGACCCTCAAGAATCTTCAAAATTCCTTCCTGGAGATGGGAAAAGAATCTGATGCTCTGATGGAAATATTGAGCACACAATTACGCTCCTTGCGAAATTCTGTGAAAAATGACTAAGCATCATTCTGCCTCTATCAAAAACCAACCTCCAAGGGAATCTTTTAGATTCCTCAAGATTCTATGGAGATTCTTTGTTGTTGGGTGTCTGAATTTATGTTGATTAGATGGGGAAACAGACCCTACTATCATGTTCCTTGCGAAATTATGGTTTGTTTGAGTATAAACTTGGCATGATTTTGTCACTGTCAAAAATCACCCTCTAGGGAATCTTTCAGATTCCTCACTGCATTAGAGAATATTCCTGCAAATATTTTGTCTTGAAAAATGCATTTTCATGGTTCCCCTTAGTCACTGTGTCAGGGTTCCACACCTCTGTCAAGGTTGTCGCTCTACTCTCTGTTCCCCTTCATTTCCATGTCTCCACTCCTGGTTGAATACAATGTGCGAGTTTATATATAACATGTTTGGTGGATTTAACAAAGGCCATGAGTTGGCCTATCCATTAGTTGAGATAATTTAATTCATGGCGGTTAGGGAGGTCCCGATTTCAAAAATTGTGGACCCTCCAATGTTTTGGTTTAACAAAAAACCATCAGTGATTTGTTGACTTCGCTTATTTCGGGTGGCATAAAATGTTTTGGAGTGTGGTTTGTTACATAATCGTTACATGGAAGCAAGTCATTTTATGGTTCGGCGGTTATTGCGTTCTTACATTTTGATTGGGTTTGGTATTGGGTCGCTTAGGTGGCGAGCCGACTAGTTGATTGGGCGCGTTCAAACCCTGCCAGCCCCAGTGGTATGTCGGCCGTTGGTTTGTTTGGTGGTTGGTTTTGTTTTAACTCACTGATATATATATAACATATATACATTCAACATTGTTTGGGGTGATGGGTTTGCTGGCGGGTGGCCCACCCACCACTTATTTTATTTTTTATCACCTGTTTTATGTGGGTCGGGGTCCAGTAATTTGTCCTTTCTGTAATATTTTTTTAACTATTTAACTACTTTTATATTATATATTTAACTATTTTTTATTATTTAAATATAATTGTCTATATTTACATTTATATTTATATTTATATTTTATATCCAACTGTCTATATATTTTTATATTAAAATATTATTTTTGGTGCTCTTTTGCGGCATGGTTATTAATATCAAATGGGCCCACATTTTTTATATATATTTTTCACTAATATCAAGATTTACATTTCATTAATAACTTTTTCAATATTCTAATCCATATGGGTAAGATAGGTAAATAATATTAATAAAATATTTCACGAATACCCAAAGTAATAAATTAATATTTCATTCATACCCAAATTAATAACAAAATATTTCCCAAATACCCAAATTAAACAATTTAAAATTATTTAAGTCATGTGCCTCTTTTTAAATTTAAAGGATTTTGATTGTTTGACATATTATGACATGAAAATTTCATGGGTACTTAGCTAAAATTTCCTCTAATGATTACTTGTCAAATCATTCTTCATGCTTTGTTATCCTCTTTTTATGAGTTTCGTTACTATTGACTTCAAAGTCGAAGATTGCTCCACAAAGATATTATTCACAAACATTAATTATGGGAGACATCCACTAACTTGAGGTGCATATTTTGTATCTCAACATATTGGGATAACTCTTTCCCTGCATTGTTCCCTTACATTATTACTCATTTTTGTTGGTATTGAATTGTTGTAGGTTCAATCCCACCATGTGTGACCTTGACCTCTCTTATTGTTGTAGGTTGTAACTTGAGTGGTAGATTTCCTATCCTTCATGGGCGCCCTAGAGTAGTGCCCAAGTGTTGTTTTGGTGTTTATGTTATGACATTTTATAGGCTAGGATTCTTCTTATAAACCTGTCATAACACTAAGTTGAGCCTCATTCACTTCACCTATATTTTGGCATTATTCCAAGAAGGTGTTGAATTTTCTATAATAATGCAGAGTAGAAATTGATCTTTTGATCTAAAAATTACTTTCCAATGATTTCCAATTCACTTATCTTATGCCACATCTATCATTTAGTATACACATAAAATATCAATAGTAATGAAAATAGTAGGATCATAAAGAGACATCCAAGCTCAAAAGATAACAAATTTACCTTCGAAAAATCCAACCTTGAGAAAAACCCAGCAACCCTTCTTCTCAGGAGAAATTTCTCTTCAGCAATATTTACAAATCCAAGTCCAAGGTACCAGTCAAATACGATCAAATACCAGCTATACAATACTCGTGAAACCTCCAAAAGTCAAAGAAATTAATATTGGTCAACAATGATCAACAGTGTGAAATTTGACCTAAGGTCAACTCGGTCTTGTGGTCAAAGACTCTGTGATCAACTGTGGTTGACTATAGCCCAAATTTGTGGTTAAATTCTCACTTCTTATGTTCTCAAACTAGCCCTTTTTAAGCAATAAAAATTAATCAAAATCTCGATCAAACTCAGTAGTTTCTCGGTCAAAATTGAACAGGTCAAATAGCAAATTCTTTATTTCGATCAACCTTCATATTTCCCCTTCTTGACTTCACCTGTGTGTATCAAAAAACAGAGGAATGTATGTGATTAGAATTAGTGAAAATGTGGAGATTAATTTGTGTTTTATATTATTCAAATGGGTGACTTTTTAACCAAAAGTCATACCCCTTCATGGTGGGGCCTACTTGACTATTTGGGGCATACATGAAGCCCAAAAATTCATATATTACATTTTCATTTCCATACTTTTCTTTGGACGAATTGGGGGGGCCTTTTGGCATGTGGGAATACCTTCCAATGTTACACAACAAATCAAAACTCCATGTTAGCGAAGGAGGTATTCTTTGGAATAGATCTTCCTTACTGAAATTTCTCATTCCTTAATAAATTTCATGATCTTTCCATATTGATACATGTTTATAGATAACTTCATCTTAGAGTAGGCAATACAACTCCTCATATATCCAAGGTTTGCCAAATTCCTTTATGGACCCCTAGGAAAATGTATCAATCCTGTTTGGTCATGACCTAGCCTAGGCATCCAAATATTTCTAGCTTCTTGGGAGAGAATTTACCTTTGGACCAATTACCTTTTTTGGTCAAAGTCCTTTATGACCTAGGCAAGTCCTTCTAGCTTCAAAGGTGAACTACATCTATATATTTCATTCAACATATCCAATTCCTTCTCGCTTATAAGGATAAGGTATATCCAATCTTATAATTTCCCTGGGACATTCACCTCTGGTTCACCTAGCCAAATCCTTTTGGCTTTAAAGGTTAATGTATTCATCTCCTCTTCATAAAAACATTTTATGACTTACCCAAAGTCCTTTATGGCTTTAGGAAATGATTATCCCAATCCTACAAAGACCTCATCATTCCCTTCTAATGAGGAAACATTCAACATCAAATTAAGCTCGCCTTTGTCTACAATCGACTTATTTGTGGATATGCAATAGAGTTTTACTTCTTTTCCTTGCATCATGTCACGGATAAAATAATATTGGCCATGTCCTTCAGGCTCCTGAAGCCTCATTACTTCATGACTTGTGATATTCCTGCAAATATTCACTTCACCTCATGAGACATATCTCAAATCATGTCCAACTCTAAGAGTACCAAATTCTTTATTGTCATCCATTTTATATGCATTGATTCAAACATAGACAAGTTGAGGTTGTTCACTGCAAACCAAATATTTGTCCTGGTATTAACCAAGTACTTCCTCTTCCTACAGGTCATTCCTCCTCTACCTAAAACTATCCTCACCTGTATGGATTCATTATTTAAAAACATCAAATCCTACCATGGAAGGGATATGATAGACAGTGCATCAGAATTCGAGAAATTAAGATTATCCAGAGCTAAACTCATGGGTTCATAAAACTCTACAACAGATCATTCCTCCTCTACCTAAAACTATCCTCACCTGTATGGATTCATTATTTAAAAATAGTGCATCTACCAAAATCGTTCATTTCCATCTTTGAGGCCAAACTCCCTTTGTCACGAGACCAAATCCTCCTGCTACTGTTGATCCCTCTGTTACGCAAGCAAGTCTTTTGTTGTAGTTTCTTCCTCTGTCGTGTAAGAAAGTCCTTTTGCTACGATATCTTCTGGAAAGGTATCCTGCTACTAGAGAAATTATCTATCTAATCTAATAATCTCCAACCCACGACATCTTCTTGGAAGTTTCTGCCTTCCACTTTGTCTAACTATCAGTTCCCTATAAACTCTTCCTATTATCAGACATGATCTTAGATGTTAATATCTAAAATTTCCTCTAAATATTCTCAAGAATATGACCATATGTTATGAGAGAACCCTCTTTCCATAATGTTGTCTTGTGCTTCCCGATGTTTCCACCTATGTAATCACAGTTCTTTTCAATAGACTTTATTATCCATGAACCTCACTCAGGGGGTCATGGAAAACAAGGTTCATAATGGAGTCAAGGCCATACAAAAATGAAAATGACAAGAGGTTGACTAAATATAATAATAATAATCAAAAAATGATCGTCTATAATTTTTAAAAAGAAAAAACAGTTGAAAATAGAGAGTATTTGTCAATTTATTAATGGATCTAAAGGAAAAAAATGTTTTGACTTCTTCTGAGGTGGTTGCTCATCATCATCATTTTCGATGTTGGTTGCTAATGCATGCTCCCTTTCCTTCCTTTTTTCTTTCAGGGCAATTAGATGCATATTTTCCAAAATTTTGACAAGTGAAACACTTCACTTTTGACATGTCCTTCTTCTTATCTTGAGAGTGAGCAAGACTTATTCTTGAATTCTTCTTACTGAATTTTCCAAAATCTTTTTTGTCAAATTTTTCAAAGTTCCTTCTTCACTTTCCTTTTCTAGTATGAGTTGCAAGGGTTTTTGTTTCTTCATTCTCTAGATTTTTTGAGTTATTCATGGATGATAATATTGACTCTTCTTGAACACAATCAGTCCATATCTCATCAAATCTATGTAGTTTTTATTGTGCTTAGATTCCTTGAATAAATGGTTCCCATGAAAATTGAAATCCATTAAGAGTAATTGAAACAAGCTCTGGATATTCAATGGTGTCTCCAATGGTTACAAGCTCTTCCCTTGGTAGTCTTTAATCCAATTACAAGAGGAATCAAGTGATATTGGATGGAATCTACCAAGATTCCTTTGGACTTAGCTTCAACCTTATTATATTTGGATCTCTCTTTAGCACCCTCTGGCTTTGGAATGACTTTCTCCACATGATCCTGAAGTTCATTCTCTTCCAAAATAAGTAGTATTCTAGTATTCCAAGATCTGAAATTGATGGCGCCATCCAACATGTCTTCAACTCTGAGATTTGGTGCCATTTTAGGCAAGAGACCTCAAAACCGATTAAGTTTCTTGAACACTTGTCTCCAAGGCTGACTTCGATGATTTCTCTTTCAACAAAGCTTTAATACCATGTTGAATTTTCGATAATAAATAAAAGTAGAAATTGATCTTCTAATCTGATAATTATTGTCCAATGATTTCTAATTCAGTTATATTATGTAACATATATCATTAAGCAATTACACATAGAAAATCTCAGCAGTAATGTAATGAAAACATTAGGATCATAAAATAGATAGTGAAGCATGCTAGAGACAAAAAATTTACCCTGAGAAAACCCAACCTTGGGAAAAACCCAACAACGCTTCTTCTAAGGAGAAATTGTTCTTCAGCAATATTTACAAATCCAAGATAATTCTAGTGTTGAATAAATAATTTGCTATTGGTGTCAAAGGGTGTCTTGATGGAGATAAAAGTTACACAGGATTAAAAATGACTTTAACCCCTTTCCAAAAAGTATTTACTTGCCTCTTAACTCCTTTTTCAAGAAAAATTGAATTTACAGGTTGAAAAATGGCTATTTTTTATCTCTATAAAGTTGGGCTACATAAACACAAGTCGACCCCCTACTCAGCAGTCGTGACAATTCAATGAAATAAAACTTGTATAAATACAAATTCCCTCTGCTCCAATTCGTCCATTAAATAGGTAAAAGACAAGAAAAAGGAGCTCGGACCTGAGGTAGAGAGATAAGGTTCATATCTCATGAAACAAGAAGCAAGTTAAGTGAAATAATTTGTGATTTTTATATTTGTTTTTTGGATCAAGGTTTATTGGTGGGTTTCTAGTCAATTTTTTAGTCTGCCTTTTGTTGGATTTCAATATTCATTGTTGCATTTTGTGGAGAAAAATTCAAACTTGTAGACACCTTTTTTTAGACTAAACTCATCCTAGTTTAGCTCCAAAGTTTGGCCTTTTTTGAGGCACAAATTATAATCACTGTAGAGCACAAAACTCATCCTCTTTGGAGCAAAGATCTTGGTCACTATGGAGCTCAGAATTCAGCCTCTTTGTAGCAGAGAACTTGGTCATTGTGGATCTCATAATTTGTCCTCTTTGGAGCAAAGAACTTGGCCTTTGTGGAGCACAAAACTTGGCCTATTTTTGTGACTAAGACTAACTTCAGCTCTTTAAAATTTTGAACATGTGGAGCAGAAAAACACAGACCTTTATACCTTAGCCGGTGGAGCAGAATTTTGGCACTAGACTAGAGCATCTCTGTGATATTTTTTACTAGCTCTTATTGAAGAACTCTTGATGTTTTGAAGGATTATTTGGGGAGCTATTTGGAGAAAGTATATGAAATAGAATTGAGAGTTTTTGAAGCCTATTGAGCAGGCCTAGATGAAAGTATGAAGTAATCTTAAGAGAATATTTTGGAGCTTGAAGCAGCCTCTATAGCATCCTTTTGAAATAGACTTGGAGATTTTTTGAAGCCTTCTTGAAGATTTTTATGAAGAAACTTTTGGATCATTACTAGAGGATACTTTTGGAGCAGTTTTTTAAGACTTGGGGATCAACCTTTAAAGTGTCTTTGAATCAAATTTGAGACTGACCTTGAGCCACTATTGAAGCAGTTAAAGGTTGGAGCCTTGTTGAAGCATTGAACTGGTTGGAGCCTTATGTTTTTGATAGAGGATAGGAGTGCTCATCCAAGGTTGGAGCCTTGTGAGAGACCAAGTTGGAGCCTGCATTTATATTTGAGGACTGGAGTCCTCATTCAAGGTTGGAGCCTTGTGAGAGACCAAGTTGGAGCCTACATTTATATTTGAGGATTGGAGTCCTCATTTAAGGTTGGAGCCTTGAAGAAGTTATAAATTTTGTTGTACAAGTTGAAGCTTGAATTGTTGTAAAAAAGGAATGGATTCCTCACTATCTTTATTAATAAAATTATTTTCTTATTTTACTTCTTGTTTTCTAGTGTAATTGTGATAAAATATTAACTGGAATAATATAACAATTGAAAGAAATATTGACTCACCCTCCCTCTTAGTATTTAGAACATCTATAAATTTGTGCCACAAATCCAAGTCCAAGATACCAGTCAAACCTAGTCAAATGCTAGCTACTCAATGTTTATCAAACCTCCAAAAATCAGAGAAATTAATGTTGCTCAACGTTGGACAATAGTATGAAAATTGGCCTTATTTAAGCTCAGCCCTATGGTCAAAAGGTCTACAGCCAACTATGGTCAATTATGGTTGATGTTAACACTAGAAAATCGTACACAATATTTTTAAAGTCCAAAAGACACCCAAAGTCATCCAACAGAATGCATTGGTAAATATTTTCCAACTAAATACATTATGAAGAACAAAAAAATTAATTTCCTAAGGTCTAAAGTATATGGAATTAAAAATTGATGTTTGTGCATCTTTTTCTTTGATAGTTGTGTGACGCATGGAATTTTCTTCGAAAGTCGCACAGTCAAAGGAATGGTCAGCTCAGCAATGCAGGACCCCTTCCCACACTTGGAAGACGATTACTTGACAAGATTTCAGTCAAGGACAGTCGAATTTGAGTCACCCTGGAGATTTGCAGCCCTCAATGGAATCATATTGTCCTACTCATAAGTCATTATCATTGATGAACCAAGAGAGGGAAGATGGATTCAAAAAATTATATATATATAGGCCATGGGAGAACCAAAACATGAGACAATGTTACACTAGTCAAATCACTATCAAAGCAAACCTTCATTTCATTGTTGAAGCAGAGGAAGTAGAGCATTATTGTGTTGGCATAATTTTTTTTTTACCAATCCATCACTTTAGTGTCGACAAGATTTCACCATTTAGAAAGCCTTGATACTTCTTGGATAAAGAGGAGAAGCTTTCAAAGAGAGTGAAGAAAAGAACCTCGTTGCTGAGGATTTTTTAGCACCATTGATCAAAGAATTCTCTTCAAGTTTTAGTATTCTACTATTTGTATTCATATTCTACCACCAACAGTTGATAAAGGGATTCATTTTCCATAATTATGTTGCCTTGTTTGCTTCATTAAGCATTGTTTGTGTGTTTATCTCTTTGTTTTAGTTTATGTTTGTGTATCTATCATTTCCACCATTTGCAATACTTTGTTTCTTCATGCTTGTCCACTGACAACAATCAATATGCTTCTTTTTCTTTGCAGGGAACGACCTACTACTAAGAAGGTGTATTTTGGTACACCATTGCTACAAAAACACTACAAAAAGATTGGCGGCTCCACTAGTTTCTTTTCTTTAATCTAAATGGTTGAGTTTGTATGACCTTCTCTCTACATAATCAACTTAAAATGCGTTCATTATCTCCCTAGAATTTTTGCAGGACCATTCGGACTTGTTGTTGGCCGAGAAGCTTGCTAGTTCACATTTTCTTATCGACCACATGGATTTTTATCATACCAACACACAACCGCGTCTATGCATAACTAATCCCGCGCGATTTCTAGAAAGCTAAAAATTCCTTGTAATTTCAATTTTTTCAAGTGATTGGCAGCCTTTAGTGAATTTCCTTCACCTATGCAATTTCTTTCCAGTTAGTTTAGATTACTTAATCACTCTACTAATCACAATTAGTAGGGTACTTAGATTATCTTTATTGTTATTTTTATGTGCAAATTATCACATAGCTTAATTAGGGGTAAAATTAAGTGGCCAAATTCCATACATATTCTTCAATCTATTTTGCAAGTTTTTGCAACTCACATAGCTAAATTAGTAGAGTAAGTGGCCTATCATCCACAAATATTGTTACTAACCAAAGCATTTTTTTTCATTTCATTAGTTTTGGGACTAGGGCCAAGTGTCATTACAGAAAGCAAGTAATATTTGCTTCCCTGTGTCTTTTAGGTGAACTTGGGCTAGCATATGAAAGCCTTCTTAACGCACTTGTGTTTTCCATCTCCCTTTAGTCACACATAGTGTAATAGGAGAAAGAGTAAGCAGCCCATTATCCACACATCATTTATTTTTCATGCAAGGAACAATTGAAATCTAGTGTAATTAGGAGGATATTGTAATGGATCACTGAATATCCACATATATCACACTTTGCATGCTCACTTGATCACTTGCACACAATTACACATCACACACTAAGATTCTATAAACTTTGTATTAGAAGGCATCCAGTTTCCGGAGATTTTGATACTTAGTTTATTTTATCTTACATCTCACACCCTAAAGAAAAGTAATACCCTTAAAAGCAACCATAACTTGAACCAACTAAATTCCCCACAGGGGCCACCAAGAATTTATAGTTCAACTTAGTACCATTAGGGGTAGGCATCCCATAAGCCGCAATGGTCATGTTACACCTTTGAGACATAGAAGTTGACCTTGTAGGTAGCTTAAAATCCTTCAATCATCCCACGCAAAATAATTCCGGAGCATGACAGAGACTCGATTCAAAGGGGGTTTGGCTTAGGTCCAGTGTGTGCGGTACTATTTGGGGCTACCTGACCCATCTAGTGCTTGGTAATGGTAATTGATTACCAAGAAGCTAAAGACTCGAATGCTCACGTGGGACGAAGGTAATTTAGTGGCCAAAATCTAGGGTATCCATCCCTATAGGTGGAGGTGCGGGAGTACCAAAGCCTCATCTGTTACCTTGGTCGATTCTTCGGTTGTTGAAGGCATCACCAATTCTTTTAGGACGTCGCCCTAGTACCCATCAGAAGATATATTCGCAAGGCCCAGTTACTTTGAGAGTGGAAAGGATGAATAGGTCTTCATAGGATCTTTTATCATATACAAAAACAAATGAAAACCATTTTTTGTTTGATTGATCACATAGTCTAAAGTTAAATGGAAAGTAATCATTTTATTTTCATTTTGTTTTATGTATGTGATATATTTTATTTGAGAATCATCTCCTTCCCTCAATCACACAAAGTAGCACACACTCTACTCGACACCATAGGGGACCCCATGGCTCCCCATCAATCTAGACATTTTCTAAATCTCCCTCCATTACCAAGAGGAGTGTCAAGTCTCTCATCGTTTAGGCGCAGAAGACACCATACAAATATTGTTATAGGATCTTCCTTTATCGGTGCAAATTTTCTTAGAACTCCTCCTTGTCAAAGTACCCCATTCACTACCCCCCAAGGATCCCCCATAACTCCCCTCTCAGGAGTCCATGTGGCGCTCACCAAGGTAACCATCCTCATCAGGGAACCCCCATTCATATAGTTTTCCAAAATCGTTTCGCAATGGCGAACAACTCGCAAAGCCCATTTTTAGCTTCTTTAAACCTTCCTCATTTAATCAAGCTAACTAATGACTTGATTATGCATGACCAGAATTTTCCAACCATGCCCACTAATATCCCTTCAAACATTCCAAAATTTGAAGGGAAGGAGGCAGAAGACCCATGAAACCATGTCATGAATTTTCACTTGTGATGTTCATCCAATAGTATCACAGATGATATTATTCGATTATCTTTGTTTCAATGCACCTTTACTGGGCCAACAGTGAAATGGTATATTGACCAACCTTCTCCGTCACATGGAATCTTTAGTTCCCTAGCCACAACATTCCTTACATTGTTGCAGCACCTTTTTCGTCACGACTCGGGCCTGGAACTCCACTTCCACTTCAAACAAACACCTGCTACACACATATCGGATCATATCCATGAGTGGCAGAAACATCATAGCTTGTGTAAAGCACAATTTGAAGACAAAGTCCTCCTCGACCTGTTTTTGATATCTCTCACATCAGAAATCTCAAAAGACATGGAGAATTCATCCCCACAGAATGAGGAAGAGGCCATTAGCAAAGCTCAACAATTAGAGCTTATATACACCCAATCTACATATCTCTACCATGTGCTTCTAAATGCCCCATGCCTACAGAATTATAAAGGGACACCATGTGCATTCAACATTTTTGATGGATTGATTGGGACCATAGCCCAAAATCACCCAGGCAATAGTTTCCAGTACCCTGGACACAATTACAGTGGCCAACCATTTGGTATTGTTGTCATTCTGTATTTTTGAGGTTGAGGGAGTAAACACATTGGACAGCATCAAAACCAGTTTGGAAGCTGGGATCTAGCCCTGCCAACTTCAAAGAGGGATCTCTCTATTTAATTTAGTCTTGTTTTAGTGTAAATTTTAGCCTAGTTATGAATGTATTTGTTTGTTTTGTTTGAAAGGTTTGGTTTATTTGAGTGTTATAATTCCATTGGGCTATGGAGTTTATAAACTAAACTGGATTTTGCATCATTTTTTAGAGGAGTTCTCATAGGGCAAGCTAGGTTGCAGTAAATGGATCTTTTTAGAATTTAAATGGATGGTGGAAAAGCATAAGTGTAAGGTTCAATAAAGACCAAAGAGCAATTAAGAATTCTTTGACCTGACTTCAGTGGAAAACATTTAAATTAACAACAGCCAAAATAGGGCGCTCTTGATAACGAATCTTATTTATCGCAGTTTCTGTTAATTAATTTAGATTTAGAATAACAGAGGAAAGAAATAACAGTGTTTAAACAAATAGACAAAAGAAACACATCACAATTTAACACACCACATGAATCTTGTGAAAGGTCCATGTATTATTGATGCTCCAATACTTCAAAATTACAATATGCAGCAGAAATTACATTCGGAAGTCAACACTAATAATTTAAACAATGAAGTATTTATAATAAAAATTGCAATAATGCTTTACAAAATCACTGTCAAACCAACAGTGTATCATTAGCCTAATTACAAACTAATATAATCTAATCTTGGCGAAATAATAGGCCACATAGGATGTTGAGGAGAATGATGGCCTTGTTTGGATGGTTTCGGTTGTTGAGTCATCCCAAAACAGAATGTGATGCTAAACTGACTCTCGTGTTGTCTATTGTGCTGGAAAAATTGTTTTACTACTCCAATGTATTCCTTAATTCAGTGAATCAAGTAACTCTTCCCATCTCTTTTCATCTGGCACTATTAACTTTGTTACACTGCAGTAGATTTCATCTACCCCTGTGTATTTAGCAAAAGTTGGTTTCACGGTAGAAATATGTTTTACCTCATTCTGCACATGAAAGTCATTTGACATGGTCTCCATAAATTCCTTTGATGTCATACTCCCTTTGATTCCACTGAATTTAATGTTGCTTTTGGCTACCTCTTTTATCTTCAGGATATAGTCCTCTTGAGTGATCAGCTTGTCATTGATGACATAGATACTAGGCAGTCCCTTCTGCATTAAGGCTTCAATCATGTTTGTAAATTTGTTCACCTACAGCTCCAAGGTTTCACACCTTTCCTCCAATTGGTCAATGATATTTCTCTTTGTCGAGACTTTCTTGACTTCTAGAATGGTAGCAGTTCTGTCATTGACTCCCACTTCCTCCAGCTCATATCTGGACTTTGAGTTTAAGAACCTGATAATATTGGCAGCTTCTGTTGGCATTTCTCCCAGCTTTTCCCTTCCTTGCACAATAGTTTCAGTGGCCTTCTCTATTAACTCTTTCTACTCAAATATGATTTGGATAGAAGGCCAAATCTCATTCATTGAGTCAAGTATGTTCATCCAAATTATTTCCTTGGCTTGGGCCAAGGTCTAGCCAATTGAAGTGTCTCTCTCTACCTGGCACAACTTTTCCAACAGTCTTTGGGATTTCTCCAATTCAACAGTCCGAGCAGCTTCAACTTTGGCCTTTTAGACTTCCAAAGCTTTGAGTTAGCCCTGCAAAGTCTCAATTTCCTTTTACTGCAATGACATGTTTTGTAGTGTCTATGTCAGTTTTCAGCACTGGGAGTCTCGATTGAAGTAGTAGATGCAGTAGTTTCTCCTGCTGATGGAAATTGAGAAAGAGATACAACATCCAAGGGAAAAATAGCCTTCTTCAAACTATCTTCCTTCTCCTTTATTAGTTTTTCCAACTCTGCTTCCATCTGCCTGATCTGATCCAAACATTTACATGCAAAAATCTCCTTAAATCTTGGTACTTGGTGTCTCTTTGGAAATAATTTGCAGGATGAAATATTATTTACAACATCTCAAACATAATAATGATCAACTATAATCAATCAATCCTATAGAAATTATAGGACCCTAATAGGTACTGCAGCACCACAACACCACACATCATATCACCCTCGACAACCTATGCCTATGCAGAATATTGTTGTGTAGGTTAACCAATACCAACCCAAGCAAGGTGGCCAATAACCTCCCATGCAAGGTGGCCCATACCCCCTAGGAACGTGGAACCAATTCCTCCTTCCCAAAACTCATACGCCAGTAAGGGACAAGGGAACTAGTATTTCTTTTTCCCCACACCTCAACAAAGTAACCCGCTAAAGTAAGCTAATGAAGGGTTTAATCTAGTGTAGACTTCTCTCGCTCAATTGAAGAAATTAGATGAACATATGACCTCAACTAACCCATCTAATGTTGCTAAGAAAAAACCAAAGAGCAAGCCAAAAGGAGAACTTGGCCAAGGGGGCAATCAACAACAACTTTTGTGTGCATCAGTTAGGGGAAACCCCAACTGGAACCCAAACCAGGGATCAACCAATAAGCACCCACAAAGGTAAAACAAGAATACGAGTCTACAGACTAACCACACTTGTGCCATTTGTGGTGAGTATGGTAATTACACCCATCACTATCCTCAAATTCCTGAGTTAAAAGGGATGAAAGACATTGGGGGACAAGAGGGGAAGGGGGGGGTAACCAACAAACTACAGTGATGTAGCATCCCTTCCTGTACCAAGGAGTGATAAATACCCAACAGGAACACTCCCAAAACACTTTTGGAGGAAGTTCCTAAAGTGCCTCAAATCGTGACATTTACATGGCAAGGGCAGATGTTCTCCTACAAACACGCAACTAAGAGTATGGATCTCCACCAGAAACCGATCCTTCCACCTTTCCTACTACAACACCTACAGCACCTTTAAAAATCCCTCGATACGCCATGGAGCCCATCCAAAATATTCTTAAAGGTCCTTTACAACGAACGGGACAGAACTCAAAGGTTGCTCACAACTATAGTATATTCAATGACTTAGCCCAAACACCTTCAACTATGTCATCATTGGAAGTTTTGCAATCATGCCCAACCCAACGGAAAGCCTTACTTTCCACATTAGGAGCAATTGATCATGTTGATTCTTTTCTAATAGTATTTGACTTGGATAAATCTACCCCACATCTACCATTAGTCATCGCTTTTCAAATGCTAGTATCAGTGCAGAATATCACCATCCATCATTGCATAATCGACAAAGGGGCATCCACATGTATAATTTCCAAATTATTTTGGAAAAAAATTGGATCCCTCGAACTCAAAACTTTTGACATCACTCTCAGAGCGTACGACAGGCACCCTTCAGTTCCCGTAGGCCTATACCAAGGCGTTCTAGTACAACTTGCTGGCAAAATCGTGTTGATAGACATAGAAGTATTGGATGCACAGTTGGATTACAATATCCTATTGGGCCAAAGTTATATGTACAAAATGCCCGCAATAGCATCATCTGTAGTCGGGGTAATGATGTTCCCCCATGATGGGAAAATCATTACAATTGACCAACTAACATATTATGGGAAGAAGACAATAACTGCATGTGATGGTGTGCTACCTTTAATAAGATCTTCTCCCGAATTGGTCACCATTTACACTGAATTCAACCCTAGCCAATTTAAGCCATCCACACTCCTCGGGACATTCCTAGGAGACCCACCTATGATATAGAATATTCCTCTAGCCACAGGAGACCCGATGTACATAATGAGTTCATCAAACACCCCTCAATATCAAGAACCAGTTTTAGATATCAATGGCAATGATGTCCCTGATATTTCTTTCTTACCATATTTTATCACTAAAACACCCTTCTTATTCCCCCCACAAGGTTTTTTCTTGCACCAATTCATTGCAACGCTCTCGTTTCCCAATATGGCTCTGGTGATACCGGTATGGTATCTCGTCCCTTGGACCATGATGGCAAGCTTAAGTATCACCTCGACAAGCGTCATTACTATACCTCCCTAGGATAACCCCCCATAACAAGAAATGCATGCACCGACAATAGTCGATTCCAAAAAAAGGGATAAGCAGAAAGGCAAAGTGGAAGCTTCAAACGATCCCTCATCTAGGGTACTATTGATCGCCAAAAATGTCCTTCGTAAACATTAAGGGAGACCACCCGATCGAGAACTTAAAGCAGCTCATTTTCCGTTGAAGATGGTGGTTCCGACATGTTATGGGTCCAATTATCTTGTCATCTAAGTCTAGCCTAAAACTAATCTAATACTAATATAACCTAAACCAAGAGTTAATATATCCACATCATACTATGTTACATTTCATTTATATTGATCCTTAAAGATGTAAATTAAAGGAATAGATCAACACAAAGGTTTGATCGAATTAAAGGCTTGATCAAACCAAAATCTAATGATTTATTTGCCTCTTTAAGAGAGGGTTTAAAGAAAAACTAAGATGCAAATGTAAAACTAATCTAAAACCTATCTCAAACTAGAATGGGATATCCCTCTCCTAATCTGAGAGCAAGTTTAATAAAACAGGGGGGGGAACGGTTTATGAATGAATTTATAATTAATATTCAATTATGAATTCGAAAATAGTTGTAAACTCATAAAAGGTTAAAACAACTATGTAAATGGATCTACTTTAATAAATATTTATTAAGGTAAGTCCATCTACAAGCCTGAATTCATATTAAACATAATTCATTATAGACATTTGTATTAACCAAAAGAAATAGTTAATTTCAGTTAGTACACATAAAGGAAAAATACACTTGTAAATTAATGATAAATAGTTATTCATTCACCACAAGTATAATTCAATGAATTAAGTATGATTTTGATCTTATTATGCCTCTTGGAGATAGCTCCTACAAGTAAACATATCACAATTGACTCAACATTAGTGTTAGAGATTAAAGAAACATACTACTTAGGATGTAGATCAAAACTAGCTATAAAACATTGACAAAAATATGAAAATTCATCATTCTAGTAATAGTACACAAGAATGGAAATTTATTAAACAATGCCAAAGCTTATTACAAAATATGCAGTCTTGGAGTAGCTCAAACCCATAATCACATTGCCTGCAATTGTGCTAAGCAATGAGAACAGAGTGAGAAACCCTCTGTTTTCTCTATAATCGACCTTTCTATACATAACAGTAGTGCTATTGCGCAAATCGAAAAACTACAGAGAATCCCCCTTGAGTGGATCGCGACCTCATTTCCATGGATCTCCTGGAAAGCATTTATACAAGATTTAGAAATAATAACAATTTCCCCAAATCTCTCAAGAGCAGAGTTAATTACAACAAATATGACTTTAATTGGAACTCTAGCCAAACGTAGATTAACACAGTAGAGCAAATTGCTCAATTTCGTTTGCGTAGATAAAAATGATCCTCTTGTTTCAAATGGATAGGAAGAATTCACAGATAATGAAGTCATTATTCAACTAATTCAACAAACTCTTTACCAATTAAGAAATCATTTTTTCCACTGGGAGGAATTGCATTGGTGATTGATATGTTTTCACAATCGGACCTATATTGGAAGTCAAACAAAAAATAAAATTAATGGTAAATAGTTGGCTTTTTTATTAAAATAGAAAAAACATAGATTAAACTATACAAATGAGTTAAACTATACTTATGCCAAGAGACCTTTTTAAATTAATTAAGTGGCTTTTACTTATACGTGATAAGAGTTGAATGGTATCAGAGGTAAGCTCATCGAAAATTTTAAAATGAGGCAAAATGAAATAGTTGTGGTATTAGGCAGCTCTGATATGGAGCGGTTCCGATATCACATTCAACTCCCTTTAATAGTTTTATCGGGTCCATTATATTGGAGGTCTTGTACCAAAGATTTGATATCGGGGGTTGAAAAGAGTGGCAGTCAATAGGAAGTTCTAATATGGAAGTTTCGATATGGATAGGAGGGGTTTATCGAAGAGTTAGAGGGATATGATTATCGGAAGTCGGAGAGGCATGGTGTATCGGTATATCGAAAGATTGGCATATCAAAATATCAGTGAGGAACCATATCGAAGTATCAGTGAATGATGTTATCAGAGTTTTTTTAATGTGTCTCAAAAGTAAATCCCTTATATGCATTACCTCCGATATGCAGAAGCAGAGACAATGATGTGCAATGTGGGTCCTTTACTCTAACAGTTGATTATCATATGTTTTATGGCCTAGCGATTTTATAATATATGTTTATTGAAAAGAGCCACATTAATATGATGGATCAGACTTTGGGTATTGGAGATTTCCAAAAGGATTCTTCTGATATCAAAGTCTCAATGCCAAAAGCTCTGATATATATTTAATCAATATGCCACATTGTTTAATGATTAAGGCTTAAAGCCTATGCAAACATCCTGGTCTCGGGTGCTATTTTATTCATTAATCTAATTAATTGAGATGTTTAAAACAAAAACTTGTTTAGAAAGTTTATTAACAAACAAACCTAATCAAACGTAGGCAATCGACAAAAAAAAAACAAGTGTAAATAAAAAGCAAATTAGACTTGAAATGGAGAAATCACACTCAAAGTCTACATTAAATGTCAAAAGGGTCCCATTTCTATTATGATATAATAAAATGGGGGTGTTGTGTTTTCACTACAACAATGGCGACACACTGGGGAGAAGCAATTATCTCTATTGTAAAAATATGGAACCTAGTTTAAAAATGAAAGAATTATAATTAGACAATTTGAAATTCTCAAATTTAGATATCCTAACCATTTTGTCCCTATTATATGTTGTCAAATAAATAGATATACCATTATCATTCATGAACCTGTAAAAATGTACCCCATGAATTCAACGTTTTAGTAAATTTACATATACAACAGTCAACTTAGGTGGGCATCAGTTTTCGAGTAAACAAGCTAATCAAGAAAACATAGTATTAATTTAACCTCCATACCATAAGCATGGCCACTGTTATCACCAAAAAAATAAAGGTTTACATTTTTCTTAGTCATGGTCTTAGGTAAGTCTCAAGTCACCCTATGTTTCAATGGGTAGTAGGTTAGGAGTCTCAAAGGTTTAATTTTTTTTTATGTCCAAATAAGGTCTAACATCCTTTTCTATGTTTCATGAGTCCTACAGTCTTGTTAGAAAGGCCAATTTGAAAATTTTTGGAATTAGCCCCGAAACCACGTTTTCGTAGTGCAGACAGTGTAAATTGTCTGTTTTGCACTACGAAAATGCTGCTCTTTTCGTAGCGCTTTTCCCTGCGCGCTACAAAGGCGCAGATTCGTAAAAACAGTCTTGTCAAACATCAATCCATTAAAATTCCATTAAAATTTTCATTATTAGTTGTCAGCTAGGAGTCAGTCCTTAAGCATGCCACCGCTCCAAACTTATCATTTCGAATTTAGGGTTCATTATGAAAGATAATTTCAAAATTTGAAAAGGTTGGCTAGTCTCATCGTTTTGGTTTGCATGCAAACCCTTGAAACAGAATTGTTTTTGAACAATAAACTTTGGTAATTGTTCACCAAGGTTTTCCTCATCCATCATTCAGGCAAGGTTGATCAATTGAGTTTCAAAAGAGGTTGGTTTTGTCACAGGAATTCAGAAGAAAAGATGACAAATGAGAAGAAATGTCACAGGTCTGTTCATTGCTTGAGAACAAAGCCTGAAAGCACTGAGGTCCTAATAAGAGACAAAGCAGTTGTAGAAGCCTTCAAGAAAGCAAGGTGCCGGAAGTTTTGTAATAAATTGCAGGGAGGGCATACCCAAGTGACAAAGGAGTTTGCACTCCATTTTAGTGGCTTAAGTACAAAGGTCAGAATGCTTAATTTACAAATTTCTCCAAGGGTCATAGTGTTGGTGACAGAAATTCCTAGGGGGCAAGAGACATGGTTCAAAAACTTCAGATTCAACATGGAACCATGTAAGGTGTTCCTGAAGCTACAGTTTTCAAAAGCCGACCTAACCAAGGCAGTTCCCAAAGACTACATCAAGGACAGCTATACCAACTTGCTCTTCAACATTCAGCGTTATTTCACCTATCAAGGCAAATATCAAAAGGTTTATTCATATCATTTTAAACTCCTTTTACATTTTACTGGTATAATTTCTCTAGATTTGCCTTACTTCTTATTTCAAAGTATAACTAAGATGGCAGATAAAGTACAGTTAAAATCCTAAGGATGTGAGACTTCCCTATTTCATCATGGTCTAATTAAATTGATAGTTCTACATGAGCTCAAAAGGGTCAATAAAGATTGGTCTTCGTTTTTGTTTGTATGTGACTTTGGAACAGAAAAACAAGGTAAAGACACTAGCCCTAGGGTTAAAGGAATTCCATCAGCAGAAACCAGCAAGTCTGCAATGTCCAGGGCAAAAAGGTATGTTAAGTTAAACCCTAGGAAACAAGTGAAAGAGCAGTCAACTAGCAACCCAGTTCAAACGAGATTGACTAGAAGCCAAATTGCAAAGGGGAAAAGCAAAACAATGATCTCAGGAGAAGGTTCAAGCTTGAAGGGTGATTTAAATGATATCTTAAAGGCCATTGACATTACAGAATCCCCTTTGGTGCAGCTAAGTGTGACAAAATTTGATCAAAGGAAGTCGAAGAAAGTGAAACCCTCCAAGAAACTGGAATTTGAGGATGATGTTACAACTTCTGTTTTTAAACCTAGAAAGCCCTTAACCAGGCAATCCAAGAAGATGTAGGAGTCCAATGTTGAATTGGAGAGAATAGAAGAAGCCTTTGTTATTCAAGAAGAGTCGATAGACTTACCATCTCCAAGACCTGAAGGAGACAAAAACATAGTTCCTGCCACTCAAATAGAAAAATCCAGCTATGAAGTTATGGAAGAAAGGTTAAAAGCTGCCAACAATGAAATGACTAAACTAAGAGTGAGAGCAAGAGAGAATGCTACTGAAAGGGCAAATTTCAAAAGGATGAAGGCGCTCTGGGAAGCTGAAAAGGTGTCCAAACCAGAATTAGTTAGCAGTGAAAATCAATACTTTACCTGGACTGTTCCTGCAATCAAAGAAGCCAAATTTGTAAGGAAAATTAATACTCAGTTCAGAGCTACGAATAGGGGATTGAAGAGGCAAATTGAAGATCTGGAAATACAACTAACTAAATCTAGAAAAGGGTCTACAAAAATAATGAAACAGGGTTTTGTAAAGAGGCAGTGAAGGAGATATATTAAAACAGTTTTGGCACACAAAAAGAATTTTGGCATATAAAGGAAGAAAAGCTGTGAAGAAGAACATCTATAAGGGTAAGTGTTGGTACCATTCCATGACCTTCTTTTTCCTCTTGAAACACATCATTTGTCTAACTTTTCCCTCCATAGATCCCTTATATTCCTTGAAATTGATTAGTTAATAGTATTATAGTTGTTAGTTTGCATTAAAGTTAGTTTATGAGTTTTTATGTTAGAAATTAAGAGTTTTTAATAAAAAGGTTATAGGAAGTTACAACATCCTGTATATGCTTCATCATCTAACACGTGGCATGACAGGTAAGCTAAAACAAGGGATAGGAACGAAAACTAGAATGTACAAGCATGGAGAAACATCGATCCTACAGTGAATCCAACACTCCTTGTTATGCAGTCAACGCTGGTCAAAGCCCCAGCCTTTTGGTGACAAACGCAGCAACAGCCATAGGTTTCCAAACCGGTTTCGTTTTGTTTCTTTTTGGAAATGGGTTTTGAATGGAAATGACCCAAAAATCATTCCATAGTAAAAGCGGCAACAGCTCCATAGTGAATGTACATTCAATCCAAATGCAAACGTGTATTAGTTGTTTTTAAAAACACGGATGTAGACACAGTTACATGGTTATTGTTTTGATCTCTGTATATCATTTGGAGAACAAAGCTTTTGTATACTCTTCAAAAACTTAATATCAGAACTCGATTACAGTCACCGCTTCAATATAACCTTGTTCATGCGTTAAATACCTTAGTTGCTTGCGCGCATTCCAGTATACCGTTGAAACGCGGATGGGCCCTGCGTGGACGGGTATACTATCATTTTCATTTCATTAGCAGCTTTTGAATATTGAATAGCAAGCACAGTCATTAGAGTTATGCTTATGATTTCGTTGATTTAATTAGCAATCCTTATGAATGATGTTTATGATGATAGCTTAAGGGATTTATCGTTAAGATCATTGAACTGTATCTCGTAAGAGGTCTGATCCTTCGTTATATTTTTAAAGCATCCTCATAGACCTTGTTTTCCATGCATTTGAATTTTAATGTGCTTTTGATTTCAGTATGCTTTTAATCTTTCATGAACGATGAGTGTTAAATGCTGAGTGTTCACTAGACAGAGTTTTTATGCATAGTGTCCTTGTAAGGGGACCAAAATCTCAGTTTAGTAATACACAGTGTCTTTAGGGCAGTTAAATGAGTTGAGTGACCTGAGTGTCAAGGTGATAGGGAGCATATCTTAACCTTCCATAAAGAAGTATTGTAACCTACCACAATGAACACTTAGTTAGGAATCCGTTATGTCTATACATTTTAGACGCATGCCTTGAAGTTTACTTATCCTGGTCGATAATAAATATAGTCTAATCTAGCACCCTAGGTTTGTCACTACAGTAAGTGATTTTGGTTTTTGGTTGATCATATCAGTCTTCTTGGAATTTTGAAAAAACTCCAAACTACATATTTTTGAAGGTCGTGTTGAAAAAAGAACATACACAGTAGTTTCGTAGCGTGCTATGAAACTACTGAAGATGGTCATTTAGCACTTATGGATGCTTTCCAGAGGTAAGGTTGGATTAGTTCCAAATTTTGAGGTTGTTGGTAGACATGGGATCATGTATGAACTCTCAAAGATAGCAAAGCTTCAAGGAGTATTTCATAGGTAATATGAAGGTTGTGCTACGAAAACAGAGTATTTTCGTAGCACAGTCATGTTTCATCCTTTACACCATATGCTCGAGTTTCCTTTTTGCACAGGTGGAAAATGATTTTTCAACATATTATTAATGCATGCCACATATACACCAGCAAAAAATTGTGTGAAGATAAGCACAAAGGGTTGAGGGCCTTAAAAGGAGGAACTATGTCTCCTAGTTTTCAGGACAGTTAGGTCATGACTCAGCAGGTTTTGCAACAGCACTATGGACATCATCAAGCTCAAAGACATGGGTCGGCAACTGATTAAAGAATGTATTGAAGTCATAGATAAGGTTGTTAAATGCATGATTTAGGACTTTCACTCCTATTTGTATTAGGAATCCTAAAGACAGCTAGTTGTCAAATTGTAATTAAGTAGTTTGTTTTGTGAATGGATAGGTGTCTAAGTTATGAATTTGAATTCCTCTAAAGGGGGATCATAGTATCCAAGGATGTAAAACTCTATATAAAGCTTGAGAATCGAATTCCTCAGGGTTGGTAATTTCATTAGCAAAAGAAAGTTGTGTTATTGTAAGAAACTGTGGTTTTCATACTTAATACAGAGATCAGTTTGACTACTCAAGATCCACAAGGAGTTTATGTGTTTTCTGTTCTTATGGCCTTGTTCAATTACTTATTTGCAGTGGTATGAGCTTGTGATACTTAGAATTCATTGGAAAATGCTCTAACTTCCTTCACATGCTTGTAAACTGTGTTGTTTCATTGTGTTGCTGTTTTATTTTTAAACTTAAACTCTAAGTGCCTTGACTTCCATGTTTTGTTGATCATGTTGTTTTGTTGAAGACTATCTTGACTCCATAGCCCAATAGATTTTTGTTAATCTTTGATTCAACCAGTCAACCATTTATACATTTGTCCATTTTATTCCTAGAGTTAGCCATCTAATCATTAATCAAAAATCTTAAACCTATTGAGAGCCCTCTCAGGTTGAGGAGGCTAAGCCTCAACCAAAAGATTGGTTTGAAAGAGTTACTCAGAGTCTACTTGATCAGCAGCCTATCAAGGTCAGATTTTGTGATAACAGCCACTGCTACCAGCAGGCATCTATAGGCTTGATAGGGATGCCTTTTAACCCTTTTAGATGCTAGTGTCCCATCTATTAAGAACAAATGCATAATTGCAAAAGATCATATTAAACTTATTTGAATGCCAACTGAAGATCATTGTCCTAGCTTGGTAACCAATTAACAACAATGCCATTCACAAGATCTAACATGGTGAATAAGTCGACTCGTGATGAGACCTCTTGTCTCTCAACCTTGTGGTCGAAAGCCATTACCTTGGCTTGGTGACCAATAATGGTAATGTCACAATGTTAGAACTTATGATCATGGTAGGTCGGCTCGTGATGAGACCTCCTATCCTTCAATTGACCATTTTTGTTTTTATGTTTAACTATGGTTATTGTTAATCTCATAGAGATTACTTAATAGATGGGGTGACATACTTCTCCTTAAAAGCAAGGGATGGCGTAAAAAGCTTTAAGTTGACTACTATTCACTTGACTAAACTTGTTCACCAAAAGAACTCATGACCTTAAGTAACTGCTGTTAAATGTGTTTTACTTTCTTTAAAGATAGGGGTTAAAGATAGTTCATTAACAAATAACGGAAAGATTTAAACTCAAAGAACAAAAAACCAGGGACTCTACTTGGTTAGGAAAGTTGAAAATGAACATAAACGAAATCATCTTCATTGAAGTGATCCTTAGAGATTAGGTTCCGTTAATATAAATTAGAGCATAAAAATGACTCACCCAATGATTATGCTAAGCTGAAAGAGAAAACATTACTCCATTTTATTGTGAAATGAAATGAAAAGACAATCCAGCTAAGCCTAAAATGCTTATCAAATTAGAAAGAAGGCAATCAAGAAAACGAACCTTGAGATACATCTTACAAGATAAATAGAGGATTAACATAAAAATGAGATTATGTTGATTTTATCTTGTATGATGATTTGTTAATAAAGTTATTTTGTTTCAAAGCATAGTTATTGATTTAGAGTTATTTTTGTATGCTTTGACAGGTGTTTTCTTATTTTTGCTTATCTTTCTTAAAGATAGTTTGTGAGTTAATATATTCAATTTTAAGAATAAGATTGACAGTCGATTTCACAATGTACGCAAAATTAGAAAATAGAAAACTCCCTAATGTCATACGATGATTGTTCTTCCGAAATGTTAGTTGCCAGCAAAGTTGAATCTACAAATCAAATCCATGGGAACCTACAAGAAGAATAACAAAATATAAGAAAGAAATAATGATTAAAAGAGAAAAAAAAAAGCTGAAATAAAGCACAAACCAAATGAGGATGAACATATAAATGTGTACCTGGAAGAATTCGATCATAATTTTACTGGATGAATCTTCATTTTATCCTATGTATTAATCAAAGTTCAAAACCATCTTCTTATTCAATTTAAACTAATTTCTAAAGTAGTCCTAATAATAATCTAAAAAGTAGACTAAGACTAAGTGAAATCGTGCTTCCAATGAAGCCATTCAAGCATCTTATTTTCTGCATGAATATATACATCAAACATTAGTAACAAAAGTATAAATCTACTTAAACCAACAGAAATAAATCTGAAAACATTATGTACAACTATTGTTAATGTATGTAGAAGTAACTTATTTACATTCACCCTCTCTTGAATATTTTCTTCCAACCAAATCTTGATGGGATCATAAAAATATGGATGAATATTAGTTAGAGATTGGAAGTGATCTGAAGAAGAGGATAACAAGTCAGATTGTGAAAATATTCTTTTAAATGCAATGACCTGCATCAAATTGTCAGTTTTATGTACATATGATGGAAGGTCATCAATTGTGTTAGATGGTTGGTCATGTTGTAAAGGTACACACTCGAGTACAAATTTTTGTTGGCAATTCCTTTGAGAAGGAGAAGAAAATTGATATGAGTTGAACATCAAACAAAATTGGAAGAGTAATGGCTCTTGATGTTCAAAAATAAATCTTTGAATTTCAACTTTATCCTTTTATGTTAATGTATCTCATGCATGTGCAATATCAAACAATTCAACATACCAGCATAGAATATCAAAGAGTTGAAAAAGAAAAATCTAACCAATCACTACTTATATTATAATTAAAAGGGCAACTTTGGAACCAAATATGTTTTCCACTAGAAGAGTGTTCTAACAAAATTTCATCAAAACAAGTTCCTAAAGAAGAATTATAATGAATTACGTTGGAAACCTGTAAATCAGTTTCATCAAAATGTTCAACATCTAATTCGTGTTCAGCGAGAGAAGACAAAATTAAAGTGTGTGAATTTTCTTGATTGAAATATGTTTTTAAAATTGATTCACTTTGTAAAAGATGAGAATCCTCGTCATGAACATATGTGTAATCATGATATATTACTCCCCATTCCTCAGAATTATATAACTGATTTGAATTAACAGCATCATTAAAAATGTGGGAGGAAAGTTCAGTAATAATGATAGTGAACAAAGAATTATCATCTGAATGAATGACAATCTCAAGGTGTTCAGAACTAGTTACGGATCTAGTTTTAATCGAAGGATTATGAAGACCATTTTTTATTGTAATCTGATGTGAAAAGATATATGGATACATAAAATAATGATTTCCAGAATATAATGATGGTTGAAAATGTTCATTGTGGTAATTCATAGCATTATTATCAGCATTATAATCTTGGCTAAATGAATCCCTTTCAATTGTGGAGGTATAAACTAGTTCTGAATTTACCTTGGGAGGAGATAGATTTACGTGTTCATTGTTCTTGATTAATTTTGATTGGGCCTTCTTGATGTTTACAATAATAATTTGTTTGAACTTCACCTTCAAATTTTATTGTATAATCAATTTCAAACATTGGAAAGAAATCAAAATAGTTTCTTGAAGACAAAAGTTGTGATGTATTTTCATGTTTATTTACAAGCTCAATAGTTGTAGATTCAAGATTAACTAATGAACTTGATGTATCTTTTTCTTCATTATCAGATTGAGTATCTTTATTATTAAAAGAAACAAGATAAGTAAATTGGTCAATAAAATCTTCACTTGAAGGTAAATCACTGAGATGGCATCTATAACAAAGTGACAAAAATCTATTGTAAAATCCATGTAAAGATTCATATTCATACATGCACAAATTGTCCAATTCAAAACACAAATTGGCATAATTATAATTTTGATGAGTGATTAGAAATACCTTCATGAAATGATTCCAGGAATGAATTGATCTTGTTGGAAGTACTTTGAACCATTTGTGAATATGTCCTTGAAAAGTCAAAGTAAACAACCTACATATCTCATTGTCATTAATAATATTATAAGACTCACATTTATCTACAAAATGACAAAGATGATCCAAGGTTGAAATTTTACAATCACCATCATACTTCAAATTAGACAGAGACTCAATGTGCTTCTTGGACATGCCCCTAGTAGGTTTACATGAGCTGAAAACATGACCCAACGTAGGAATGCATAAAAGAGCCATGATTAGTTTTAAAAAATTAGAATAAAACTCCAATCAGAAAATGAATCCTTCCCCTCCTTCTAGCACCAAAAATGTTGATTAGCAAAAATGTCCTCCGTCAACATTAGGGGAGACCACCTAGTCAGGAACTTAAAGCAAATCATTTTTCATTGAATATGGTGGTTCTGACTGGTTATGGGTCTAGTTACCCTATCATCTAAGGCTAACCTAAAACTAATATAATACTAATATAACCTAAACTAAGAGTTAATCTATCCACATCATACTATGTTACATTTCCTTTATATCGATCTTTAAAGATGTAAATTAAAAGAATAGATCAACACAAAGGTTTGATCAAATTAAAGGCTTGATCAAACTAGAATCTAATGATTTATTTGCCTCTTTAAGAGAGGATTTAAAGCAAAACTAAGATGCATATGTAAAACTAATATAAAACATGAAATCCTATCTTGAACTAGAATGGGATAGCCCTCTTCTAATCTGAGATCAAGTTAACTAAAACAGGGGGAAAGAATGGTTTATGAATGAATTCAGAATTAATATTCGAATATGAATTCCAAAATAGTTTGTAAACTCATAAAAGGTTAAAACAACTATGTAAATGAATTTACTTTAATAAATAGTTATTAAGGTAAGACCATCTACAAGCCTGAATTCATGTTAAACATAATTCATTATAGAATTTGTATTAATCAAAAGAAATAGTTAATTTCAATTAATACACATAAAAGCAAAATACATATGTAAATGAATGATAAATAGTTATTCATTCACCACAAGTATAATTCAATGAATTAAGTATAATTTCGATCTCATTCTACGTATTGGAGATAGCTCCTACAAGACTTCAGCAACATATCACAATTGACTCAACAGTAGTGTTAGAGAGCAAAGAAACATACTACTTAGGATGTAGATCGAAACCAATTATAAAACTTTGACAAAAATATGAAAATTCATCATTCTCATAATAGTACACAAGAATGGAAATTTATTAAATAGTTCCAAAGCTTATTACAAAATATGCAGTCCTAGAGTAGCTTAGACCCATAATAACATTTCCAGCAATAGTGCTAAGCAATGAGAACAGAGCCAGAAACCCTATGTTTTCTCTATAATCGGCCTTTTTGTACATAACAGTAGTGTTATTGCACAAACCGAACAATTACATAAAATCCCCCTTGAGTGGATCGCGACCTCCTTTCCATGGATCTCTTAGCGAGTATTTATACAAGATCTAGAAATAGTAGCAATTTCTCCAAATCTCTCAACAGCAGAGTTAATTATAGCAAAGATGGCTTTAATTGGAAATCTGGTCAAACGTAGATGAACACAGTAGAACGAATTGACCAATTTGGTTTGCGTAGATAAGAATGATCTCGCTTGTTTTCAATGGATAGGAAGAATTCACTGGCAATCTAGTCGCTATTCAACTGATTCAACAACCTCTTTACCAATTAAGAAATCCTTTTTGCCACCGGGAGGAATTGCATTGGTGATTGATATGTTTTTGCAATCGGCCCTATATCGGAAGTCAAACAGAAACTAGAATTAATGGTAAATAGTGAGATTTTTTATTAAAATAACGAAAACATAGATTAAACTATAAACATGTGTTAAACTATACTTATGCCAAGAGACCTCTTTAAATTAATTAAGTGGATTTTACTTATACGTGGCAAGAGTTGAGTGGTATTGGAGGTAATCTCATCGGAACTTTTAAAATGAGACAAAACGAAATAGTTGTGATATTGAGCGGCTCCGATATGGAGCAGATGCAATATCACCTTCAACTCCCTTTAATAGTTTTATCGGGTCCATTATATCGGAGCTCTTGTATCGGATATTTGATATCGAGGGTTGAAAAGAGTGACATCCGATAGGAAGTTCCGATATTGAAGTTTTGATATGGATAGGAGGGGTTTATCGGAGAGTCAGAGGGATATGATTATCGGAACTCGAAGAGGAAATGTGTATCGGAATATTGGTGGGGAACCATATCAGAGTATCGGTGAATGATCTTATCTGAGTTTTTTAAATGTGTCTCAAAATGAAATCCACGATATGCATTACCTCTGATATGCAGGAGCGGAGACGATGACATGCAATGTGGGTACTTTACTCTGATAGTTGATTATCATATGATTTATGGCCTAGCCACTTTATAATATATGTTTATTGAAAAGAGCCACATTAATATGATGGATCGGAATTTGGGTATCATAGATTTCCAAAAGGATTCTTCTGATATCAAAGTCTCAATGCAAACAAGCTTTGATATATATTTAAGCAATATGTCACATTGTTTGATGATTAGGGCTTAAATCATATGCAAACATCTTGGTCTCGGGGGCTATTTTATTCATTAATCTAATTAATTGAGCTTTTTAGAGCAAAAACTTATTTACAAAGTTTATTAACAAACAAACTTAATCAAACTTAGGCAAACTATAAAAATAAAACAAGTGTAAATAAAAATCAAATTAGACTTGAAATGAAGCGATCACACTCAAAGTCTACAAGTAATGTCAAAAAGGTCCCCATGTCTATTATGATGGAATAAAATGGGGTGTTGTGGTTTCACTACAACAGGTACCTCCACCCTGTGCTTTGTGTGAAGTAGTTGGGCACCCCACCAATATGTTCCCTGAGTTAGATGAGCTCAAATCTCTTCTTCATGCCCCAGAAGCGCTAGTGAACCCTCTTCCCCCTGTTGGAGAAAAGAGCACACCCGTGTGTTATAAGGCATTACGCACCAACCATGCATATGACATACGCGCAAAATATTGGATTTACACTCATCATTTCCCCTAAATCCCTCGATATCGAGATGCGTTAGGTGCACTCACCCAAGGCAATACCTTATCACTACCAGCAAATGATGGGTATAAAACCATTTTTTATGTCATGAGGGAATAAGCTTCTTGCTCCTATCTCTCTTTTGGTCCCTTAACCTCCCACCATGCTCAGAGGCAACCAGAATCAACAACACCCCAACATGTAGAAATTCTCACTGTAGATTAAACTGATTATGCAATGTATTAAAGCAAAATACTTAATCAACTTCTACAATACTTGCGGAAGCTTAATCGATTTTGAGCATGATCAAACAGAACACATATAACAGAGAAGAAGATTCAATCACACATGAAACACAAAATAATACTTTGGGGAAAGCCTCAGTTAAAAACCCCGCTATTTGTCTTATCATACAAGTGGAAATATCTCAGGATTACACAAAGCTTTGGCTCTCAAGCTATCCAGCTCTCAGTACAATCCCTCACTTCTGCTCATAAACAGAATAGACAACACATATGCCTTCTCCTTTGTCCTCCAAGCCTCTTATTTCCTTGCGATGTTTCTCCTGGGTGATCCAGCTGTAACCTGTGTGATTCTCACCTCACACACTACTCTGACCTCTGTAGAAGCTGCGCAATCCTCAAGGAATTAATTCCTTCTACATGCAAGAGATATTCACATGGGAATATTCTAGCAACTAATAGTACAATGTCCCTACCTTTAATCTCAACTGGGTCTTTGTCTAAACTGACATGCATGAGTTATTTATGAGAGAATATTCAGTTATCTAGAAAACACTAGTTGCATGCATGCATGCATTAACTAACTGAACTCACAATTAGTTCCTCAAATTGTTTGGAACTAATTTAACTGGACTTAACTCAGTTAACTGAGCTAACTAATTACAACTCAAATACAACTCATCCTTATCTCCTTAATTAAGGGATAACTTCCTCAATCAAAGGGATAACTGTTGCATGTCTTCACAAAGACTTCACGTTTGAATTTCACCAACTAATTAACTCAAGATGAATTAATTAATTGTTTTTCAAACATCTGGTGAGACTAAATTCTAATTTTAATTCAAGGACAAATTAAAATTGGAATATATCCCGAAATGCTATCTATAGCAATGTTATTTTTAGCATTTCTATTTTTAACATTTCTTGTTGCTATTGTCAACACTCCCTCTCAACAAGAAAGGCATTCAACTCGAACCCGATCCTGAACCTTTAGAATGTTCTGCATGCAACACTTCTCTCAAGTGTTGTTGCTCTAGCAACTCTAGAAACAAAAAACTATCCAACCTGAATCAGAATGATGCCTCTATCATCAAATTCTTTGACTGTTATTGCCTTTGTCGACTGAAAACTCTGCACCTCCCTGCCCTTGAGTATCTGACTGCTCTAGCCTCTGTCACTTTGATCTCTGACTACATCAATCACACTGATTCCTCCTGCTGCATCCATGCTGCTGCTGGTCATATCTCCCAGCACTGCATCCGCACTGCATCTCCTCCCATCATGTTGCATCGTGATGCCTAACGCTGCACTACAACTCAGTTACCGAGAAGTAAGTAACTGATCTCCCAACTGACCTCCCTGTTGGGCTAAAAACACCCTTTGATGTTGAAGCTCCCTCTACTGCTCCATCTGCATCCGTCTCTACCCACTCAGCCATTCCTACTACTCCTCGTCGATGCTCCCGTAGCAAGGTCTAATCAAATAGGTTGGGTACCTCAAGGATCCTGCCCCTATTTCAGCGTTCTTGGGACTATCACTTCACATTTCCCCACCTCACACCTGGAGGTATGGCTACATGTGATCCTTCTGCCCACTTGGCTCGAAATTTCCCCCTACTATAGGTCTCTACATGAGTGGATGCCTCCACTCGATCTCCTCTCAACATCTCCAATTTTGGCTCCTCCACAATTGTCTGAGACTTCTTCTGGGGCTGCATATTGAGAGGTAATTTACTGTCCCTCTCAACCACCAAGTCTCCAATATTTTCCTTGCTCCTCAAGGCTTTGCATGCATCTTGAACCTCAAGAGCATATAGGTTCTTGACTCGTGAACCGATCTGCTTCACCTGTCTCGTGGTGATGTGTCTAAGGAAAACCTTTCCCTTACTGAAGACAACATCGTAGCCTTTGTCCTCCAACATCACGATCAATACCAAGTTCTTCTTCAGTCCAGGCACATACTTCACATTTGTCAAGGTAATGAGAGCTTCATGCTCCCTCTGAAAAGTAACTGTGCCCACTCCTGAAACACTATACCTTTCATCATTACCCATCTCTATGTGCATCTGGAGGTCTTTCTCCTCCAAGGTACTGAACAAACTCTTATCGTCGGTCATGTGGAATGAGGCTCCACTGTCAAGAAACCAACCACAACCCATCATCGATGAAACCATGCATGCGATGAGGGTAAAATCCAATTTGAACTGAGAGGCCAATGCCTCACCTTCATATCCTTCCAAGGATCCCTTCTTGGATTTCTTCAATGGACAGTTAGTTGCATAATGGCTCACCTCAAGACAATTAAAGCATCTCACTTTAGATTTGTCAACCTTCTTCCCTCCATGAGAAGAATTCAATTTGGAATGAGAATCCTTCTCCTTCCCTTTCCTTGCCTTACTAGCTAAGGCTATATTTTCTTCATCATCATGCTTAGATGAAGAACCATCTCTGGTGCTCCTCCTAATCTCCTCCTGCATCAGATCCGACCACAGTCATTCCCAATTTGGCAGTTTCTCTCTTCCATTCACTGAGTCCTGGTAGCTATGCCAGCTCTCAGGAAGACCGAGGAGAGCAAGACTCGCCATATCATCATTAGCTGTCATGATTCCTACACTTCCAAGCTCATCTCTGCAGGTGGTGAGCTTGTTCAGATATGTAGAGATCATGTGACCCTTTTCACACTTGATTTTCCAAAGCTTGTCTTTCAGCGCCAGCTTCCTCTGGTCACTGCTCTTCTGATATAGATCCTTCAATGTCTTCCACATTGAAAACGGAGTCTCCTTCCCATGGAAACTCAAGAAAATATGGTCTCGAACTCCCTCCAGAAGAATCCTCCTCACTCTCGCCACACATTTCTTCCATTCCGCCAATTCTTAGGCATTAGCTACTGCTGGCTTGGGGACTTCTTGATCAATGAAGTCCTTTAAACCATTGTCTTCTAATACCACTTCCATGCAATCCTTCCATGCTATGTAATTCGAGCTGCCATCCAGGGCATACTCGAGTCTCAAACCATTGAATGCCATTGGTGAACTTTGAGATGTGATAAGAAATCAATTTTGTACCTACAATCAAGAACTTCAAACTTCTCCCTTCTCCCTTCTTTCTATATTGTTCTCTGCTTTGATAACCTGGCTCTGATACCATGTAGAAATTTTCACTATAGATTGAACTGATTATGCAATGTACTAAAGCAAAAATTTTAATCTACTTCTACAATCAAACTTGTGGAAGCTTAATCGATTTTGAGCAAGATCAAACAAAACACATATAACAGAGAAAAAGATTTAATCACACATGAAACACAAAAGAATACTCTGGGGAAAGCCTTAGCTAAAAACCCCGCTATCTGTGTTATCATACAAGTGGAAATATCTCAAAATTACACAAAGCTTTAGCTCTCAAGCTATCCAGCTCTCAATACAATCCCTCAATGCTGCTCATAGACAAAATAGACAACACATATGCCTTCTTCTCCGTCCTCCAAGCCTCCTATTTCCTTGCGCTGTTTCTCCTGGGTGATCAACTGTAACCTGTGTGATTCTCACCTCACACATTGCTCTGACCTCTGTAAAAATTGCGCAATCCTCAAGGAATGAATTCCTTCTACCTGTAAGAGATATACACATGGGAATATTCTAGCAACTGATAGTACATTGTCCCTGCCTTTAATCTCAACTGGGTCTATGTTTGAACTGATATGCATGATTTATTTATGAGAGAATATTCGGTTATCTAGAGAACACTAGTTGCATGCATGCATGCATTAACTGATTGAACTCGCAATTAGTTCCTCAAACAGCTTGGAACTAATTTAACTGGACTTAACTTAGTTAACTGAGCTAACTAATTACAACTGAAATACAACTCATCCTTATCTCCTTAATTAAGGGATAACTTCCTCAATGTTGTAGCTCTGATACCACTTGTTGTAGATCTGATCCAAAACATATGATAATAGAAATAAACCCAAGAAAGAACAAGATAGAAATAGATAGAAATGCTTCTTTATTGATCAAACCCTTAAGGTAGGGCAACACCATACATTCACTCCTTAAGGAAGGAGAACACTCCACAAGCCATATGCATGTTCATACAATAATCCTTCACTATCTTTGACGTGGAGTCTCTAGCCTCTATATAGGTCTCATACATACAATACCATGGGTCATTACCATGGTTCCCTCGTACCATCAACTAATACCATGGGCCCATTACATTATTACTAACTACTTGTGGTCCCTTACATGATATGGGTTAACCACCTTATTTATTACTATGGCCCATCCCATTATTACATTATTACCTTGGGTACTTCCCTTGGTACCCCATATTATCCCCCCTAAGTATATAACATTCCACCCCCCTAAGCATGTTTCGTCCCCGAAACATGGGAAGAACACAAATAATAAGATCTACTCAAAAGAGTAGTCCACTGAAGCCATGTACGTGCATCTAGCCATCCAAGAGAAAGGTGAACCCTCGATCTCGCAGGTGCCTCGCTCGCTTGAGATGGAAGTTGACCGTGGCAGCTCTTCTGTGTTGATGTGTAGTGGGTGGATCTTCTCTCCTCGCTATCCGTCATGTGACTACTTGGTTTCCATCTTGATGGTTGTCTTGCGGAGTGATGTGGGTGATGATATGTTGAAGTTTTAACCCACGATGTCTTTTTCTTTAATTCACCCTATTGTGGTGCCTGTTGTGGTGTCTTCTTTTCCAATATGACTTCAACCACTGAACCCTCATCAGATGTGTCAGCACCTGTTACCTTTTCGGCTTCAGCCTCTGTTTGTGTTTGATTGTCGACCATCAACTGATCATTATCTGATATGTCAGTCCCTGTAACATCTTCTGCTTCAACCTCCTTGGACTCTACCTGCTTATTAATGGAAATATCCTGTAATGTAATTTTCTTCTTTTTATACCAGAGCTTCAAAAATTTCTTCTGCACATTAATATTTATAGTACCCACTAATTCCATCCAAGGGTATCCCAAAACAACATCCATGTTATCCATATCTGAAGCATAAAAATCACAATGAAACACATACTTATCCATAGAAAGTTTCAAATCCTTATAAATTTGAACATCCTTATCATCAACCTGTGTATTTTCAATATGTTTTGTTGGGACTTGCAATTTTTTTGCCAAATTAACATTGATAAAAATATGTTTACCACTAGGATTGATAGAAACAATGATCTTCTCTTTCTGAATCAATCTATGAACCTGCAGTAAGGAGACACCCGTAGCAATTAACCCCTTATGTGTCTCATTCTCCTTTTTTCTAGCCCGAGACCATTTGTCCAAAAAGATTTTTTCAAATTCTGCATCTAAAAGTGTGATCAACTGCTAGTAGTCAAGTGATGAATTCCATTTTTGAGCCTCATCTCTCATATTAAACAGCATTGGAAGCTTCCAATATGTCCCATATGTGGACTTGTATCTTTGTATGAATTCTTCAATAGTAGGACCATCATCTTTTCCTGTAAAATATAGAGTCGTCATGAAGAGGGTTTTGAGAAAAAATTCGCTGACTTGACGAAAATTTGAAATTGTCACAGTTTCGTCAATATGGCTCAGAATCATTATCATGACCTGTTTTCAGAAATGGAACAATCATTCTACATCTGCCCATGTGATAGAAATCCTGATCCAGGCACTAGAATTCCAGATCTGCGCTGCTACTCTCCCGCCGTCACCCAAAATTTCTGAAAAAAGAGCTGATTTTAAATCAGTGATATCTTCCTCATCCGGACTCCGATTCAACTGATTTTTTTTTTGAAATTGGTTATTTTTTCACATAGAATCCAGATCTACAAGTATATTTTTTAGATCTTGCACCAGGACGTCCAGATCTGCGCCGCAAACTCGTTGCCCTGAAAATTATCTGCAACCCCACTGATTTTTAAATCAGCGATATCTCCTTCATCCGGACTCCGATTCAACCGATTTTTTTTTTGAAATCGGCTATTTTTTCACAAAGAATACAGATATGCAAATAGATTTTGCAAATCTTACACCAAAACATATAGATCTGATCTGAAAATCGCCACCCAAAAATCCCTGCAAAAAAAAAAATTTAAATAAATAAATAAATTCTCCACTTTTGTGCCCAAGAAAGTGCTCTGATACCACTTGTTGTAGATCTGATCCAAAAATATAAGATAATGCAAATAAACCCAAGAATAACAAGATCAAAATAGATAGAAATGCTTCTTTATTATCAAAATCCTTAAGGTAGGGCAACACCATACATTCACTCCTTAAGGAAGGAGAATACTCCACAAGCCATATGCCTATTCATACGATAATCCTTCACTCTATATTCCTTCACTATTCCCTGACTTGGAGTCTCTAGCCTCTATATAGGCCTCATACATACAATACCATGGGTCATTACCATGGTTCCCTCATACCATCAACTAATACCATGGGCCCATTACATTATTATTAACTACTTGTGGTCCCTTACATGATATGGGTTAACCACCTTATTTATTACTATGGCCCATCCCATTATTACATTATTACCTTGGGTACCTCCCTTGGTACCCCATATTATCCCCCCTAGGTATATAACACTCAATCAAAGAGATAATTGTTGGATGTCTTCACAAAGACTTCATGTTTGAATTTCACCAACTAATTAACTCAAGATGAATTAATTAATTAATTTTCAAACAGCTGGTGAGACTAAATTCGAATTTTAATTCAAGGAAAAATTAAAATTGGAATATATGTTGAAATGCTATCTATAGAAATGTTATTTTTAGCATTTCTTGTTGCTATTTTCAACACAACATACCTTCACGTGTTTTTTATGCAACGAACTAGACTATTTGATAAACCAATGTCTTGAATTACGGGCATTCAACTGATTATATCTAGTTACCATCGTTGCCCAAAGAAACAGACTCGTGCACAGGCGTCATACTTTCCAGATTTGTGTCGGAAACTATCACGTGCGACACTTCCCCCATCTTCCTCGATTTTGCTCAACGTTAGGATTCATGCGGCGATTTATCGTTGAAAAATAAGATTTAGTGGAATCAGATACCGAATCACTGAGTCACACCACAACACAAGGGAATGACACATCTAGGTCCATCTTATGTGTGCTTGAGGAAAAACGGTCGTCAGCAGTTCAATCAGGCCCCCATCAATAAGTCTCCTCTCACCATCGTTGGTCTAAATCTAAAAAAAAAGACCAAACAATCTCAGACCACCTGGACAAAAATATCACCCCTCACATGTGCCCTATGTGATAGACCCAACCACCTATTAAATCAATGACATGAATGGGAAAGATAATAAATGCCTTTCTCTTGTTACCGCACATCACACAAATCCATCTCCCAAACCAAGAGAGGTTCACACACTGTTATTGTTAGTGCCTTCCATGTTTTCGAGCAGCCATAGCAGTATTGAGACAAACCCACACTAGGAAGTCACCTCATGTTGATACTAAGATCCAGAGGTTGTTGGCACCTAAGATTTCCCCACCTCATGACACCAATCAAGCGTCATCATCTCACATTATGGACGATATTTATGCTCACACCATTTTTAGTGTTAGTACTACCTTTGTGTAAAGTATTTGCGTTAGTACCTCTTACAATGCTAAGACATGTCATATGTTACAAACATTTCGACAACTTAGGATTCAGCGTCAAACTCATCATGAGGAAGAAAAACTTTCCCCTCAGACACCACCCTGGTTGCAAGAACTTCCTCCCACCCATTATCAACCCGCCATTACAAAAATTCTACCACCACCTAATGCTCATGACACGCAGCGTCATATACAATTCATTTCCTTGTCTGTAGGAACCATGATTTGTGTTGTTTGCTCATCATTTTTTGGTGTCGAGACCGCTAAACCCACCACACAAGTGTTACCTTCATTGACGGTGAAGCCCCATCCTATCTTCACAGTGTCAAATTTTCTAGGTTCTACGGCATCAACCACTGAATCCTATTCCTGCTTGTTGACCAGCACAACTAGGCCTGAACTACAACCTCAAGGCCCTGCTCAACCCAATCCAACGCTATACAATCTTTTTCATTCAGACGAAGATAATTTAGAAGCCATGACAAAACGTACTTTCTACATGAAAAAGAATTTTTACCTACTCACGCACCTACCCTTGATATTTGCGTCATAGAATCAAAATATTTCCTACCTCCAGGACAGGTAGATTGGTTTAAGAATCCCATCCCGGCACTAAATGCATTTGAGGAAGGGAACATGGAAAATATTTCACCTACCATTAAGGTCAACATTTCAAACAAACTTGGCATAGTTGAAGAGATCTCACTAGGGGCAGCTTGCTCTTAGAACAAGGTGGCCTCATACACTACCCTGTTCCAAGAATATAGGGATATCTTTGCATGGGCTTACTTTGAAATGTTAGGCATTAGTCCCACCATTGTGGAACATCATATTGACACTTGGCCTGACGCCCACCCTGTTAGGAAGAAACAACGTCAATTACACCCCTCTAAGGCAGAAGCAATCAAGCAGGAAATTGAGAAACTCCACAAAGTTGGTTTCATCTATCCTATCGCTTACACATCTTGGGTTTCTAACCCTATACATCATGAAAAAACAGGGCACCATACGAGTTTGTACTGATTTTCGAGATCTCAACAAAGCATGTCCCAAGGAAAATTACCCTATGCCATTCATCAACCAAGTTATCGACGCTTGTGCAGGACATGAGGCCCTATCCTTCATGGACGGGTTCTTTGGGTATAATCAGATTCAGATTCGCCACATTGATCGGTATAAAATGGCCTTCACAACCCCATGGGGCACATTTTCATATCGAGTGATGCCATTTGGCCTTAAAAATGTGGGGTCCACCTTCCTGCGAGCCATGAATTATTTCTTCCATGACCCCGCTCATCTCATTCTCACTTATTTGGACGACCTTACTGTACGATCCAAAATGCACGATGACCATTTGGAGGAACTACGACTGGTATTTCAATGATGTCAACAATATAACCTATGCTTAAACCCTCTCAAATGTGTATTATGTGTTAATGCAGGACAACTACTAGTATTAATTATTTCCCAACAATATATTAGATTCAACCCTATCAAAGTCCAATCCATCAAGGAAATTTCACCTCCAGAAACTTTAAAGCAACTCCAAAGCTTGCAGGGCAAGGGCAACTTCTTATGTTTCTTTGTTCCCAAATACGCCACATATGCATATGTATTCTTGCGCCTGCTTTGTCAGGATATCCCTTTCCACTAGGACAAGGAGGCATAAGACTCATTTGAAGCCCTAAAAGACACATTGTCTTAGGAACCTTTGATCAGCCCTCCTAACCATAACAAGGACTATACACTTTACCTCTTAGCATATGAAGTAGCCATCGCTGGGGTGCTAATCCAAGAAGGACCTGATAATAGAGAGAATGTAATCTACTATGTTAGCAAGAACCTCTCCGGTCCTACATTGAAGTATGAGCCAGCCGAAAAATATAAAAAAAAAAAAAGCCTTAGCCTTCGTCCACTCAATATAGAAGCTTCGGCATTACATAATCTTATGGACCACTACCGTAATATAAAATATCAACCCTATGTGATAATTGCTCACTCGACATATGATGAACCACAAATATGCTTGATGGGTCATTATTCCGCAAGAATTCGATCTTCAGTTTGCCTCCCCTAAGATTAACAAGGCCCTTATCCTTGCCAAGGTCATCACTGATCTCCCAATAGATACCCAAGGACCCCTTGTTAATGATGCATTCCCCAATTAACATTTTTTCTTAGTATCAATGGGTGACCCCTGGTACGGCGACATCCCTCTCTTTTTACGAACTCATAAGTTCAAACCTCAACCTACTCGTGACGACCAGAGGTGCATACGCCACCAAACCCCCTATTACTTCCTCCTAATGGATTCCTTTATCGATGAGGCATTGACACCATATTTCATCGATGCCTTACTCACGAACAAGTCAAGCAAGTCTTAAATGATTACCACAGTGGAGCCTGTAGTAGCGATCTCTCAAGAATGGTTTCCGCTCTAAAAGTCCTCCATGTTGGTTATTTGTGGCCCACAATTTTCCATGATTGTATTCAAGTAGTCAAGAGATGTGAGCAGTGCCAATAATACGCTCATAACAATAACAATAACAATAACACTGCAGAAACTGCTGCACAATTTTTCTTTAACCATGTCATAATGCGATTTGATGTTCACAAGGAGTTGGTATCCGATCACAAAAAACATTTCGAAAACAAAATATTTCAGGAATTTTCCCAACACCATGGTTTCTCTCACGAGTCTGCTTCCCCATAGTACCCTCAATCCAATGGTAAAGTAGAAATTGTCAACAAAGTCCTCAAAATGATGTTGCAGTGTATAGTGAACAACCACAAAATAAACTAGCACTATATGGTGTTTTCATCCATGTGAGTGCACCGCACAACGGTTAAAGCATCTACAGGTTTCACACCCATCCAATTAGTCTAGGGAGTCGAAGCAGTCCTCCCCATTGAGTGTGAGATTCCCACGTTGCACTCAGGCATCAAAATTCTCACTGACACTTCACCTTTAGAACAAAAGTTGGTCCAACTGGAACACATTGATGAAAGTCGACAAGAATCTCTCCAGCATAACGAAGCACATAAAAAGCAGACGAAAGCCACTTTTGACCGCAATGTCACCCCCTGGTCCTTTACTGGGGGAGTTAGTCCTTCGTTACAATGTTGCCAAAGAAGCGTTGGGACCAGGAAATTCGAGACATTATGGAAGGGCCCTTACATTGTCAAACATTTCCTCCTCAAGGGGGCATACATCTTAGTAGAGCCCAATGGGACTTGCCTCAAAGATCCTGTCAATGGGCTCTATCTTAAAAAGTTTCATCCATAACATTGCAAGTAGCCCTAGAATGAAAATTTATGTACCATGACTTATTTTTATGATGACCAATTCATCATGGATGCACTCTGAAACCTTTCTTTCATCACGTGTCATAGATGGGTCATCCGCCATCCTATCACCACGGGTTCATTAATGGTGCTTCACGATGGTCGTAAAATCTTGCTACAACAACCCGAACTATATACTCTCCCGACCATACATCATGTCTCATTAATGGACTATATATAGGGTCGACAACCAACAATCAAGTTCAGTACGACATCGTCATAGGCCTCTTATTTGATGCCTCCCATATAGGTATCAGTCACCTGCATGTATTCCTTGGTTTCCAGCTTGTTGTATCGAAGTTGAATAGAACCTTCAAGGTTCACAATCCATGCATCTTTCACAAATATATGCATACACAAAGGTTAGGTCATAGTTTTGATCATATCACATTTACACATATACTAAGAAATCAAAATCATATAGTTGAACGCATAGCTAATCAAATCCTAGACTAGCATGTATCACATATATATCACCATCAATAAACATGAAGCATCAATAGAATATCCATCACATAAATGAAGAAATACATCACATGTATAGAAGCATATCATCAAGACACATCATCATAGCCGCAAAAAATCACATCTCATATATATATATATATATATATATATATATATATATATATATATATATATATATATATATATATATATATATATATATATATATATCTATATATATATATATATATATATATATATCAAACAATATGTATATGAGTACAAAAATATATATATATCTGATGCCTCAAGGCCAGGAAAGGTCATCAAAATAGGGGAGCATCCTCATAATGGGTTCTTTCCCTAGTACATACATAAACATCTATCTAGGGTTGTACCCCTGCACCTCCCGCCTCAGGATCTAGTGCCTCGTCTGGGGCTAGAATGGGACGTGTCGTAGCCACTGAAATCACGAGTTGTCGAAGAGTCAGTCGTTGTGCCCTATAACACACCATCATCGTCTCCACAACCACCTCTCCCAGTCCAGCCCACCCGCATCAAGGTGTTTGCTCAATCCCAGGTATCCACATAATCCCTCAGTTGCACCTCTAAAGTCGATAAGCGTGCCTCAGTCGCCTCAACATGCCCCCGTAGTCTCATCATTTCCTCAGAAGCAGAGGAGTTGGTCCCTTCTCCAGAGGGACCACCAATCTCGAGCATGCAGTTCTGCGATGGCCTCTCAAGTCCTGCCCACTCCCTAGCATCCCTCTATCATTGCGGTACAGCAGGCACGTTGACCACACTCATGCGTCACGGACCATTTCCTACTAGGTAGGCCAATGGTCATCCACAAGGCCCCACATTTGCAAGCTAACATACATGGTATAAGCATCCTACAAAAATATGCATCATAAATATGCATGTAAAAAGCACAAAAATGCAAAAATCGCAAATCACATACCTGATGGCTCCCAAGCATCACCAGGAGGAAGCCCCATATCTGGATCATTCGTAAAGTCCACACTACGATACGGGTACTCAAGAATCATCTGAGGGTTGGACCTAAACTAACCATCCACCTGGTCATTCCAATAACGCCCCGCAACACTGCCACCAGCCCATGGCATTATTGGTGTCCACCGTCTCATTAGCGAGTCTCTAGCAGGACCTGCTGGCACTTCTATAAAAGGTCGAAGCATCATGACCCGCTCATACATAATGTTGCATAGAATACTGGGGTAGAAAAATCTTTTCACCCCACCCTGTCGTACCTCTTTCAGCTGGGATACCATCCACCGATACACAAAACTAGCCCAGTTGAAAAAGTGGCCCCGACACCCAGTGAGGAGACGCTAACCCTGCAAGCCGCACAATCATCGCTAGTGTTGCTTGCTCGGCAAGATATCTAATCAAGAAATCACAGATGTACCCCTCGTTATAAGGATTGGGTCCACAGTGGCCCTCTGCCTTCGCCCATCTGTGAATATCCACATGCGCAGTCAGCAGGGGATGCGGTAATACCTCCCCACGAGGCACCAATCTGGTCACAAAATAGATATCTACCACAGCAATAATTAGTAGATAAGTTTGTCTAATGATTAAGATCTATTGATCCACATCCCAACATCAAATCAAGAATCGCAGGAATATATCCAGTGACCTCAAAATAGGATTTTGAAGGAACTTCAACAACCCCCAACGTGCCAATGTCCTTGTTACACAGTAATTTGTCACCGTTTGTCACCGTCCCTGTTACCCTTTTACCGCACTTTGGAGGACTCATTCCGGGACCTGTGAGAAGTGACATAACTTGAAAACACTTGCATTATGTTCCCCTAAGTATGGACTTCATATGCCCTGAAGACATCTCCTGCAGAATATCCTTAAAAAGTTCCCTTTTTCCATTAGCGCGGATCCACAGTGTATTACTCGCGCCAATGGGGGAAATCCTCCAAAGAGGGTGCGCCAGTTGGCGCTCTGTCTCAGAGTTATACCCGCGCCAACCGAGTTTGGAAAATCTTTTTAACAAACGCACGCCCGAAGGTTTTTTCCTTTCGACTCATGAAGCTTTTTAAGGACAATGCCAATCTCATGGATGTCAAGATTCATCGTATCTCCCTTTCCTCTATCCATAATAGCTTTTTGAGGATAATGCCAATCCCATGGATGTCTTGATTCATTGTATCTCCTCCTCCTCCTCCATCTATAAAAGCTTGTTCTGTTGCATTTGACAAGCTAGTTTTGAGCATAGGGAGAATTATACTGTCAGAAGTCTGAGAGATTGTTGTAAGAGTCTTCTTTGCATTCATAATCAAAGAGAGAGAGGCTTGTTCCAAATCCCAACAAGCTTTGCAAGACATATGTAGTTGATCACCCAGCCAAAGGAGGATTTGACGTCAGAACTATGGTTGTATTCTCCTTTGTTGATTATCAATAATAGATGACTATCATTATGGTTCCATTCTTGTTGTTCATTGTGATGATGTTTGAGTTATATCTTTTCTGACCGATATATAATTGCATCTATTGGATTTTATGCTTGTATTTGTGTCATTCTTTGCATGTGCAGGTGTCCATTCACGGAGATCGTGAGGATCATGACCGGCTGGAGCAAAGGAACGGGAGTGTCAACTCTTCTACAACACTAGCGTTGGAATCCAAGTAGGCTCTCATAATCCACCCTTAATTTGCAATTAGGAACTTGCGTGATAGCATTGTTTGATTGTTGCTAGACCCATTTTGGGCTAGTGGGGATCGCCTCTGTCCGCAAAAGGGATTTACCTCTCCAACAGTCCTATTCGCAATAGCATCCACTGCGACAGCTGCACATAGTGGCTCCAAATCCTGATCTCACCAAAACACACCCATCTTGTCATCAAGGATGTCACAATTCAAAAAATCAGCGTCATAGGCTGCCAAAATCAATTGTTAATCAACCGCGAGTTTTTTCCCATAATAAGCATGCAAGACGCAAGTTTGTTTTTTGAACAGACGCGTGGTGTGCGTGTCTACCAGACCACAAACCACAATGACGTTGGATCTGGGGCCGCGCATCTGCTAGCTGAGTAGACATGTTGTCACGTTCCTGTCCTCAATACAGTCGTGCGGACACCATGACATTGGGAGGTCGAGATGCTGCACCACCAAATCAACAACGTCGTAGCTTTTGGCCTTTCATCCGCATTGCCAGTGCATCTGTCAGCCCATTACCCATGGGATCACAGCATGTATCCATGAAATACACGCATCTACTGCGTGACTGAAACTCAGTCGCCTGCGCGGTTGAGTTTTTCCACCTTAAAAAATGTTGTACATGGCACCCTTGTATGGCCTACCTATCCTAGTCTAACAAAATGAAAAAGGTAGGGTTATGAGTTCTAACCTGTCTCTCCCCGCACGCTTCCCAAGTGCATAGGTTGACCGCAACGATAAGAAACAACTCTTGAAATAGCTCTAGCCTCCCAAGATTAGCAAGTACAAATGAGGTGGCATAGGGCACACTTTTCCCTATATATTAGCCTTTTTGACATTTTCCAGAGCCAGTATAGGAGCTCATGGCCTCCATTTCGAGAACCGTGAGAGACACAAGGATCGGGACCACATCATCTTCATCATGGTACCCTCCATTCCATTTCAACCCCAAACTCATTTTTTGGGCCCACCACACGCTCAGAACATTATTTCAAGTGTGCCTTCTCTTGTTTTTAGATTCATATTGCTTAGACCATTTTTAGCTTACATATGTTTTTATCAAGATGTTTTCACTTGGGGTATTGGTCGTTGAAGTCACAAGTACATCAACAACTTCTTGCCAAAATTAGCACCCTAGTGGTCGTCGACAGGGCAGGTATCATTCATCACTCAGCATGATAGGCTTCCTACCAAGCTTTGCATATCCTGACATCATTTCTCCGAAATGCACCATAGGGTCCATCATCTCGACCACATTTACCACCACCTCCCCTTGCACATGGTAAATGTCCATGTCGGTTGATAGAGCCTCCCCACTCATGGACTACCTCATGTTATAGACCCCCACATCTTATTTGGAATCCATGACCATATACTCTGGCCTGAGAGCCATCTCACTTGCATGTCTTGAAGATCAGCCTCATACACCTTTTCTTCACTTACTGCTAACCAACCCTACTCCAAGGCCACCTTACGTTTGCAATAGATAAAGGCAAATGCTCTTTTCCATTCTACATTGATCCTATCATTCCTCCATCCAGCAAAGATCTTTTGTGTCACTTCATCTGCCTCATCAACCTAACACCGAGACCAACCAATGGGCCCCCTACCCTCCGTAAATACATTTTACCTCCATCGTCATGAAGGTCACTATTTCCATGGGGCACTCGTTTGCATGTATGTACATCCCAAACCACCTTTACATTCTTTTGGAAAGTGTACAAAAAAAATTTAGGAAAATGGTTCCCACCCATATTTTCATACCTTATACCCAGCAGCAGTCCCTAGTTTCCCTTGATCGGAGCTCACTCAAGATCCACATTCATTCACCCTCTTAGTCAGAACATACTCACACCTACCCTAGATGTCCTACCGACTCTAGTGTCACTAGCCTCAGAAGAATTGTTTTGATTGCCACCACTTGCATTATAGCTCCGACCTCCAGCAAGTTGTCCATATCCATTCATATCGTCGGCCTTCATTATCATGCCTTGTTGACCCCACCCTATTACAATATGTTTCACTACACATCTTTATTTCGAGAATCAGCATTTTGGGCGATTGATGCCTCTTTCCCGTCAACTTCAACACCCATCTTCCAGGATCGAGGAAGTACCTTGGGTGCTTTCCCCTTTAGGGAAATCCTCGGGTGGCACAATGGGAATCATTATTTCCCATTGATGTCATTGGTCCCCTGACATTCGACACCAACATAATATCTCATGTCAGGGTTGTATCGTACTTCAAGACCGTTATAGTTCTCTCACTTCGTTGAAGACCCACGCATCACTTAGCACCTCATTCAGCAGTTCTTACATTTTGATGTGTGGGAGGTACCCACAGTCGAAGACCCATGCATTCATAAGCACCTCACTCCAGCAGTGCTTCACCTTTTCTTGATGCATGGGGGCACCTGACTCCATCTATGTGTCAGAAGCGCCCTTGAGGGCATCAATAGTTATCATCATCAACTATCAGCATGTCAACCATTCCAACGCTGACTTGACAGGAATATTTCTTGTCTAATTGTAATAAATTGTCACTAGCCATCATAATGAGCATGGGACATGCCTGCCTCGTATAAGAACTTTTTCGTAGCATGGTTATCTTTTATCCTCAGTTAAGGTTGTTTCTTTTCTCATCTCCAAAACAAGTTATTCTCTCTATCCAGAAGTTGATCAAACTCTCAATTAGGAAAGAAAACATGATGTATTTCGGCTATACGCTTGCTCCTAACCTCACACATCAGGGGGAAACTATTAACACCAGAAAATCGTACACATATTTGTACAATCCAAAAGACACCCAAAGTTATCCAGCAGAATGCACAAGTGAATATTTTCCAGCTGAAGACATTATAAAGATCAAAAAAATTAATTTCTCCTAAGCTCCAAAATATATGGAATTAAAAAATTGACGTCTCCTCGGATTTGTTTTCGATAGTTGCGCGGTCGAACGAATGGTTGACTCAGCAATTTGGGACCACCTCCCACACTTGGAAGACGATTCCTTGATATGATTTCGGTCAAGGATAGTTGAATTTGAGTCACCCTAAATATATGTAGCCCTCAATGGAATCATATTGTCCTACTCACCCCTCACCATATGAATAGTGAGTGACCCCTAAGAAGTAAGGGCCCTGGATGGCTGGGATAAGAAAGAACCGGGCTTACTTGATTGCTTGCTGGCTGATTCGACTGACTCAACTTCTGCTGGAGGATCTGAAACTGCTGCTAGTGGGCCAGGAACTGCTCAACGGCGGGTATGGAACTACTCTACCTAGGTATGCTTATAGGTTTGCTTACTTTGGTGCTGCTAGCTATGGATCTCGATCTCAAAATATGGCTAACCACCTAGGGATGATGTTGTTAGTGGTGCTACTGCTGCTGGAGGCAATGAAATTGGTGGTTTAACGCCTGGCAATGAAATTGGATGATATGCATTTGGGCTTTTGTTTCATTGGTTGATGCCCGTTCCAACTGGATCTTCGGATATGTTATTAGTCTTATACTCGTAGCCAAACATGCCTTATAAGTCATTATCATTCATGAATCAAGAGAGGGAAGATGGATTCAAAAAATTCTATATAAACAAGCCATGGAAGAGCCAAAAAATGAGACAATGTTATGTTGGCCAAATTTCTATTAGAGAAAACTTTAATTTCATTTTTGAAGCAGAAGAAGTAGAGCATTATTGTGTTGGCAAAATTTCTTCTTAGCAATCCATCACTCTAGTGTGGGCAGGATTTTAGCATTGAGAGAGCCTTGATACTTCTTGGATAGAGAGGATAACCTTGCAAAGGGAGTGAATAAAAGAACCTCCTTGCTAAGGATTTTTTAGCACCATTGCTCAAAGAATTCTCTTCAAGTGTTTAGTATTCTACTATTTGTATTCATCTTCTACCACCAGCAGTCAATAAAGGGAGCCATTTTCCATAATTATGTTGACTCGTTTGCTTCATTAAGCATTGTTTGTGTATTTATCTCTTTGTTTTAGTTTATGTTTTTGTATGTATTGTTTGCACAATTTTCAATACTTTGTTTATTCATTATTGTCCACTGACAACAACCAAACTTCTTGTTTTTCTTTTCATGGAACAACATACTGCTAAGGTGTCTTTTGGTACACCATTGCTACAAAATCACTACAACAGTTGACTATAACCTAAATATGCAGGTAAAGTCTCCTTTCTGTTGCAGTCAAACTTGTCATTTTTCAATAGTCAAATTTATTCAAACTCAGTAGATTCTCGATCAAAATTGAGCAGATCAAATTCGGTCATGTGGAAGCTTCTTTATTATAGTCAAACTTCAGATTTCCTCTTCTTGACTTCACACATGTGGATCAAAAAATATAAGAATGTATGTGATTCAAATTAGTCCAAATGTGGAGGTCAACTTGTGTTTTTTATATTAGTCAAATGGGTGACTTTTTGACAAAAATTCACACCCCTTCATGGTGGGGCCGACTTGACTATTTGGGGCCTACATGAATCCCAAAAATTCATATTTTTATTTTTCATTGCCATAAATTTATTTTGCTGACTAGGGGGGACTTTTGGCATGCGATAATACCTCTCGGTGCTACACAAAAAATCAATGCTCCCTCTTAGTGAGGGACGTTTTATTTGCAACATATCTTCCTAGTTGAAATTTCTCCTTCGTTAAGAAAAATTCATGAGCTTGCCATATTGATGAATATCTATAGATAACTCTTTCTTGGAGTGGGCAATGTAAATCCTCATATATCCAGGGTTGTCCAAATTCCTTTATGGCTCCTCAAAAAAATGTATCAATCTCCTTTGGTCATGACCTAGCTTAGGCATCCAAATATTTCTAGCTTTATGGGAGAGAATTTTCCTTTGGACCATGCACCTTTTCTAGTCAAAGTCCTTTATGACTTAGCCAAGTCCTTATGGCTTCAAAGGTGAACTACATATGTCTCCTTCAACCAACATAACCAAGTTCTTATGGCTTATGATGAGCACTAGTATTGTAGCAAGAATGCTGCAACTCCTGGGCTACCAACTTTACTTTATCAACCTGGGGTTTGTACAAACTTAGAGGTGACAGTGCTATATACACAAGCAGATGCAATGGGTCCACTCTTTGTCACCGTTGAGCTGGCGATAGACCACTATGGTTTCTCAAACCAACATTCTATTGATTCAGAAGAAGCTTGATTACCAATGAGGAAAGGGGAATTTTGCACTAATTGGGATAATTGAAATAGTGTCTATTGCAGTGAGGAAAGACTGAAATCAAATGCTTTGAACACACCACTCATCTAACTAATTGGTAAGAGATCTTGCTTCAAAAGGATTCTAAGCTAACATGTATGTAATCTTAATTGTCCTAGGCATGTAATCTGAAATGACCAAACATTCTACTGCTATGCATATGAATGAACACAATAACTCTTTTTTCCTTTTTGTCCTTTTTTGTGAAAATGTGAATGTTGAATCTTCTTGGTGATGTGGCAGGTGGGTTAGAGATGGTGGTGAAAGGTCAGATGTCTTGGGAGGCAAGTAGGGGTCTTCTCCTATCCTTCAGGATGATTTTTCCACAAATCGGCCTCAAAACAGGCCACTACAGGTCGTCCTACAGGATGTCCTAATGCTTCCTATAGGATGTCCTAATGCTCCTACAGGATGTCCTAATGCTTCCTGTAGGATGTCCTAATGCTCCTACAGGATCCCCTATATTCCTATAGGATCCAGCCGAGAGCAATAGGCGTGATTTGGAGGGTGGTATAGGGCTTAGCGAAGGTGAATGGTGGAAGAAATAGGGCAAGGGAGTGACTAGGACTTCTTTAGAGCTCAAAACAGATTTTGTAAGATGGCTGGATTTGCTCAACAAACCTGGAAAGTTGTTCTTATGGAATGATGAATTGGTTGAGAGGCTTAGTGGATTTTGGTGATCATAGATGGATGAGATTAGGTTGGGGTTGTTGGTCATGAGATTTTCCTGCACTATTGAAACTCCTGCATTGCATCAATCACGGGCATTTATCCATGAATCATGTCAAACAAGAAAGATTTTCAATCAACTTAAGAAAATAGAATTTCATTATCTAGTTGTCTAGTTCATGCATGGAAATACTTGCAGAATAATGTGAAACACTATGAGATATAATACAAAGTTTAAGATATCATAAATGACAATTGAACCCTATCCTTGAAAGCTAAAAAGATGTTGGCCTAAGTAGCAAAAAACCCTAAATTCCATAAGAAATCAGAATTCTGTCTTTTTTGGGCTGCATAGGAGTTCTTTCCTCAAACCATGGTCCCTGAAGGGGGGAGTGAGGCCAAATCCACCTGCTATCAACCTATTTGGTATTTCTTTGCCTTTCTAAGCTACTGCTAAAGCAATGCACAAATGGAAGCAAACTAATCAAATTCACAATTACTTGCAATGAAATAATGTTAAAACCAATTCAACCATTAATCTATGAAATCACCTAAGCATACAAATACAATAAGAGGAGCCTTTGCTGCTAGGGTTGAGCCCTAACCCAAGAGCTTTAGCCCTCTGAATCAACTCAGTGCTAGATCAAGAAAATGTTCATTCTCATTATCATATCAGAAAAATTACATAACAATGTTTTTCCACAAAACTTGAACTCGAAAATGCTTAGTGCTCTTACATAAAAAAATCTAAATCCTAATGAGGCTCTAGGCCTCTTTATTTATACAACTGAAGTGTCCAACGACTTCCTTAAATCTAGGGAGGCTTGGCTCCCAACCTCAAGATGAATTGGCTCTTAACTATCATTGGCTCGGATGCCCATGATCTCCATGACTCGGCTGCTTGCAACTACGAGCTAGTGTAATTTGATTGAGGAATATTCGAATGAGTGAGGATTAAATGAGGAGGATCTATCTCCTATAATGTCTCCTCCTTGTATCTTTCAAGTTTCCGCCCTTAATTAACCAAAATTGCCATAATTTTCTCTCAAAAACTTGCAATCAATGCACATTAGACCCTTAGACATAACATCTTACTTTTACTCATCTCATTAAGCAAAATATAATTAAAACATGTAAGGAATTATGAGAAGAGTTTGATTTTAATAAGCTTGGAGGTGTATTAAGGTCCATATAGTTACCCAATGATGAGGTTCATCATCACCCCCCTACTGAAAGTGTTTCTCATCCTCTGAGCAACTTAATCTATATCCATGTCCTTCATTGCTCCGGTGGCCTCCCTGACATCCCATGCTTCTGTTGTAGTTTCTTCTTCTTGTGAATAAAATCCTGCCTTGCTCTCTATCTCTTCCTACTTCTTTCTTTCTTCTTCTTCTTTCCTTCCTTCCAACATTGCTAAAATCAGTGGTGGACTGAGTCTCAAGCCAATCCAGTTGACTTGGAGTCTTTGTAGAGCTTGCTTGTACATGGGTGTTTTGTTTAGTGCCTCTCTCATCCTCTGGGGAGAATGGTATTCTCTGATTTTCAGGTTGTAAGGCAAGGTGTTCCATCTCCTTTGGAAAGCTTTCATGTTTTCATCTCCTAGCAATCTGAACATGTCTTCAAAGTGTGTGATTTCTTGCTCTTGTGCAGCAAGGTACCTAGGTTCAAGCTTAGGATCATTTGCAATCAAGTTGTGGGTGTTGATGATAGCCATTGGATTAGACTTCTCCGCTCTTATCATGAGGGGTTCCGTCTCTTCTCTTGCCATTACCTTTTTCATTTCTGCAGCTCTTGCCTCCTCATGATTCATCCATGATGCTAAAGCCATCAATTGCAAGTCCCCTAGTTTTGAATTTGGGTCCCACACATTCAAATCTGTCAAGGCCAAGTTGTGTAGGTAAAACTCAGACATTTTTTCTCTATCTTCCAAGGTGCTTTGATCACAGAGATCAATGAATTGTCTATAGTCTTGGAAGGGCATAGTGCCTCTTTGTTCTAAAGTCTTAATTTGGAATTGTAGACATTGTTCCTTGAGATACAAGGCATAAGACTTTGTTGGAAACTTGCACTGGATTGCCTCTAAGGATAAACTGGCCATAGCTGCCAACTGACTTTCCCTTTCTTGTAGTTGTCCCCTTAGCCATGCATTCTCTACCTCCAACTGAGCTTTCATCATTTCCTCTATGTCCCTTATGCTGCTCAGTTGTCTGCCCATCTCCTTCAATTTCTCCTCCATGTTCCCTACATCCTCCACTCCTTTTGATTTGGCAATCTGCATCCACCTGTGTGTCCTTTCCCTTTCTTTCTCAAGCTCAAAGAATAAGGGGATGGAAAAATTCTATGGGATGACCCTACCCCATTTAATGAACCTATAGTAAGAGTTGAGGTTGGGTTGTGGACTAGGTTCTCTCAATTCTGGGTCTTCCTTTTTTGTTTCTTGTTGAGCGATACCTTCTTGGTCCATTTTCTAAGTTTCTTGTAGGTTTAGCAGAGTTTCCTGTAGGATATCCTCTGCCTCCTATAGGTCTTTCTATGTCTCATGTAGGAGACCTTTTCCCTTTGATGAGGCATACCTTGTGACAAGCCTCTTAACATAAGTGATGGGAGATTTGGGAGAGGCTTGTTCTGATGATCCTTCTCCTTGATGTTTCTCAAGAGGAGCTACCTTTTCTTGCTACTTTGGTGAGTCTTCAATGAAAATTGGAATTTTGGTGGGTGTTTGAGGTCTTCCTTGCCTGATCATTGTGTTTTTTCTTGTTCTAAAGTACAATGGGGTTTATCTGTGTCTCTTTCCTTTTGAGTTGATAGGTGTACTTAGGGCAATAAGAGTAGTTGTTGCCTCTTTCTCAGTAGGTTCTGGGGATACCCTTGGTGATTCTTCCCCTTCTTTGCCTTGAACTGTAGACCTTTGTTCTTCCTTCCCTTCTATTTCCTCTTTTCCATTCTCCTTTTCATCCTTGTCTTTCTCTTCCTCTTCTTCCTCTAGGTCCTCACTCTACTCATTTGTCTCTTCTTTTGTTTCTTCTTCTGTCTCTTCTTCATTTTCCTCTTCCTTTTCTTCATCTTTTTCCTAATCTCTTTCCTCTTCATCTTCTCCCTTTGTTTCTTCATCCCTCTCACTAGCAGTGGGGCTTTTGTCATATTCAAGTGCTTGAATTGCTCCCTCTACCTGCATGTCTCTGAAAGTTGTCCATGTAATAAAGAGTCTTAGGTTTTGTAGAGCATCTTCTAGGATAAGTTTGATCAACCCATGATGAGCTAGTTGTTGATGTTTGCCCTCTTGCACTTTGATTTTCATATCTATCATTGATTGAAGAAGAAAGTAGGGTATACTTAGTCTGTTTTGAGGAGGTGTATCTGCTCCAAATCTCATTTCTTAGAGAAGTCTGAAATGGTATCCATACACGACACTATATCTCCCTTCACATGATATATATTTAATGAGGTGGTAACTAACTTCATTCCAAGGGTATGGAAGGCTTTCCCTTCTGACCCCATTTTTTTCCTCCATTGCCTCCTCCCCTTCCAAAAATAATTTCTTCTTTACAAGGGTGTTGTTACCCTTATCTTCTTTTCTCCAAGGTAACCCTAAAGGGAGTGTGGTGATTCTGCTTATAACTTCAGGGGTGATTTCTACTGATAGGCCTTTCACCACAGCAGTGGCATGGGTCCTAGTGAGGGGTATGAGTGAGAGAGAAAAGTCTCTGGCCACCTCATCATCGTATCCTCTCATTCTTTCAAAGAAACCCATCCAATTGTGCCTTGTGAAAATTTCTACTACAGGAGGGTGTTGATGAATTCTTACTGTGTTTGTGGGTTCTCTCTTGTTAAAACCCCCTATCATCTTTCCCTTGGTAATTGTGGAGGCTTGTATGGATACAATTCGAGAATTCTAGTGGGTGAGAGATTTAAATGATAACTTTGCACTATAATTCCCCTAGACTGCAACTTCCTTAACCAAATGGAGGATTTTTTCTTTATTTTTAACTGGAAAATATGGGAAGGTATAGCTCCTACCACGCTGGACTCTATCTGATGAGGAAAACCTTTGATCTCTCCTCCCTTAGTGCCCACTGATAAACCTGTAGGTGACTTCTCTGTATCATGTAGGTCTTCCTATAGGATCATGTAAGTTTTCCTTTAGGTGCTCCTGCGATGCAAAATGCTCATTGTCTTTCCTGTAGATGCTGCTTCAAGAGGCCGAGAGCAACCTTATTTCAATGAATCCTCGAGATTGCTAATGCTTTATTTGCATGGAAATCAGTGTTTTATTTCCTTATATGGGTGATCGTGTGGGATGGTGTGTTGGCTGCCTAAGTACGAGCACCTCCTTTTGGACCGTTGGTCCCACTATCACTCCATCATTCCTCCTTACCTCGTAATCATCTCCCACTTTGATCATCCGTAATTTAACCATTTTTGGCCTTATCTCCTTTTTCTTCTGATTTGACTGCTGCCACGTGTGGAGTGGTCTAACTATTTTCTCCTCGTTGACTGGTCGAAGGTGGCCAAGTTAACTGGCCACCTTTTCTTATAAAACCAACTCTTACATAATCCTACATTTTTTATCATATCGTGCTAACGAGAGAGCATAAGCAAGATGACATACCTATGGGTAAGATGCTTTGATGATGATGCTTGTTGGAGAATGATGTCCCTGTGTTGTGTACTTGTTGCATATTTTTTGTATTGGCCTCTTTTGATGCTTGTTTCCTTTGATGTGTAGGTACTGGAGAGTGATGCTAATGATCCTGCTGCTGTTATTGAGCTCTGGAGGAGCTTCCTTGACATTGGAATCTTTATGCTGAAGATGGTTGCAACCCTGTGAAATTTCCTTTTGTGGGATAGGCTGCTACAGGATTTCCTACAGGAAACCTACAGGATGTCCTATAGTTTCCTCTCCCCTAAACTTTTCATACTTTTCTTCACTTCTGGAGCATGAGGATTGTTGACATGGGTAGAGGAGTCTATTGATTGGTAGGTGAGAGGTATAGTCTTCAAGTATTGTCCCTTTGTCCTCTGTTCTCACCCTCTTCTATTTGTTTTTTTCTTCTTTGAAAACTGTAATTTTTTTAATTGACTTATTGGATGGATGCAAGGGTAACGTGGTGATGAGAGGCATGGTGATGATGTGGTGGAGTAAATATTTTATTTTTTGACACAGGTTGATCATTCCCTTGCTCTAGGGTCACTTTTCTTGGGATTACCAACCCACTGTAATTCCTACAGGAAACTCTTGTAGGTTTTCAGGGAATCCTATAGAAAACACAAAGCCTGTGTAAACCGAGCTGGAGGAGTTCATAAATGGAGGGATTGATGGGATAATGAAGAATATGGGATGGAGGAATGAAAATATGGATTATGTAGGTCCTTCTATTCCTCTCAAGTTGCTCTGATCCTCCTCCTGCTGACCTACAAACAACATTTTCAAACCTTTTATTTTCTCTCTTTTTTATTTTATACAACTAGTGTGCCTCCAAGAGGTTTTCATCCTAGCTGCTTGCCTTGGGTGCCTCAAAAGAGGTTTTCACCTAGAGATCTTTTTATTCTTTCTTTTCTTTTCAACACCATTGGGCTGTCTCAAGAGGTTTTCAACCCAACAGTGGGACTTAGGTGCCTCATAGAGGTTTTCACCTAAGTCTCTTTATTTTTTGTCTTATTTTTTCTTTTCTTTTTTTCTTTTTTCAGGGACTTGATGGGGTAAAAGCTGAGACTTGCTCCACCACCATCACTGTCTTGCTGATGCCATTGATGAATTCTTGCTTTGACAAGGACTAATTGTAGACCTTCAATATGTACCCATTAACAAGTAAAGGGATAGCCTCTACATCAATGGTCCTTATCTGTACTGAACCATTGTCATGACATTTTTCTATGACATAAGGCCCCAACCATCTAATCTTTAACTTGTCTTTAAAATCCTTGTATCTAAAATCATATAACAAAGCCCAATCACCTTTTTGAAACTCTTTGTCCTTTATGTTCTTGTCATGCAAAATCTTCCTTTGAACTTGAGTCACCTCTGTGTACAGGAGGGCTTGCATCCTAAATTCATCTAACCCATTCAGCTAGAGCAATCTCTCTTGTTGTGCCCTGGTGAGATCTAGATCCAGTCGTGTTGCCATCCTTAAGGTGTTGTATTCAAATTCTATCGACAACAGGGCTTTCTTCCTGTTGTAGCATCCATTTTCATTTAAATTTCGTTTTCAATTTTATCGCAAAAAATAAAAATAAAAAATCAAATATTATTTTCTAACAGAATTAAAAGAGAATGTGGAAGTCCGAAAGAAGTGATTTGTTTTATATTATTGACGGATTTCAAACCAAGAAACCCAGGAGAATATCTGAGTCGTCCAATCGACAGGCAACAGATCTAATGGTAATCGCGTGCTAACAAGTGCGGAGGATAACTCCAAAATTGGACGTGAAAAATTATAAAACTAAGTTAAAACCTTAGTTAATCGAGGCCATCCGCTTGAAGGATTCAGATCCGATGGTAATCGAATGGTTAACAAGGACGACGTTTACCAGAAAACAGATGCGATGGTTTATGGAATGTGATTTAATCTGTTGAAGTCCAGATCGATCACAGCCGCTCATTAAGAAGGGACGAGATCCAACGGATATCGCATCAAAAAGTGCATGGGTTTTATTATAAATTTCGGACCTGAGAAGTCTATGAACTACAATTTTGCTTCCTTTCGGTTCCGTGGGGAACTTAAAGGTTTGTGGAAAAGGTGGACATGATAAGATTATGAATCGAAGTCTTAATTCCTTTGGTTCTACGGTAACTGAAGGTTTGCCATATTCCACGTAAATCAACCAATTCCGTTGTTTTAGCAGAATAACTAAAATTAGAGGCGGATGACTGAAACTCCACAGGAAATCTAAGAAGAACTTCCACCTGAATTAGAAACGATAGTTCCGACCATCGAGACCGTTCGTTGATTGAATGATCGAACGGTAATCGCGCTCGAATGTGCACGTGGGTTAACAGTTCTGGCGGACCCGATATGTTATGAACTGGGGTTTATTTCCTTTTGGGTTCTGGCCATAAGCGTTTAAGGAAGGACCGACGGTGATTGGTTTCTTTGTGATTCAGCCAATTAGAATGCTTCTGATATATACGTGGGCCCATAACCCACAGGTCCACACACGGAATTTTGTAAAGATGCAACTTTGCTACGTTAAAGCAGTTTATCTATCATCAGAACATCTACAGGAATACTGTTGAGAAGAAGATAAATGAGATGAAGGAAGCAGTTTCAAAGGCCATAGATTTGAACAGCGAGCAGCAATCACCAATCATACTTTGATTTCTGTTACTTCTTGTTATCTTATTTTCTTGAGAAGAATGAGGTGTCTTTTACCCTCCAATGTAATATTTTGTAATGACTTTTACTTTAGATAGTTAGAAGGTAGTTAAGTAGTTTTGATAGTTACCAATTGTCCCATGATGTATAAGAAGAGGCAAAATTATAGAAAAAGGGTCTGAATTTTGAAGAGCCTGGAGGCTATGCTATTGTATTCTTGATAAATTGATGATTAATGAAAGAATCAAGAGTTTTCCACACATTGTTGGGTATGATTTTGTAATTTCTTTGTTATGTGTCATCATGTGTCTTCCTTTATTTAAATATGGTAATGAAGTTGTAGGTCTTTGTTTACTTATGTGAATGAGGTTAAAATCCCTTAAAAGAGCGCTCTTGTATTTAAAGTTCCTACCTCTACATTTCTTCTAAGTTACAGATAATAGTTTCTGTGAAAAATAGCATATTGTCTCTAACTTCTCAAAGCATTCTTCACTCAACATTTATATTCAGCAATCATATGGCATTCTGAGACTTTCATATTAGCTAAATATTAAGGGTTAAAAGTCAGGCCCTTCAGGTCCTTCCCTTAAGGATATATCATACAAATAAGTGACAAGAATAATAAACATTAATGTCTTAAGCACAATTTCTACAAACCCAAGAAATTGGTTTCTTAAGGAACAACACTTCCCATCCCCACTGTAGTTGACTGACAGTGATATGACATTAATATTTAGTTAGCCCTAAGGCCCACACTTTATTCTTTGAGGACCTCAGGTTGAGGATCCGGACACATGACTCTATTATTAGTGGTTGTGATGTTTATGTATGTTCTCCATTGATATTATGATGAAGATAACATTAATGGTTATGTATGTTGTCTATTGGTATTATGATGATTGTAGCATTAAAGGTTATGCATGTCCTCTATTGATATTATGATGATTGTAGCATAAATGGTTATGTTTGGTCTCTATTGAATTTATGATGATGACAACAGTAAAGGATATGTATGCTCTCTATTGATATCATGATGATGATAGCATTGATGGATAGGTATGTTTTCTATTAATGTTACGATGTTGATAGCTTTTGATGGATATATATGTTTCCATTGATGTTATGATGATGATAACCATGATGGATGTGTCCCCTATGTTACCTACTTGCATTAGTTCTAGTTCACAATGAACAATGATGCGAACGACTAGGTGAAGTGGATGATGTTATTAGGACAATGACTAACACTGAGAAACTTTGTTACTGATGATTATTGAGTATGGCAGGAAACCACCAGAGGCACTTGCATATGACGAGTTGATGACACCTGGTTTGATGAAAATTCATATTATTTTATCTTTGAAATTCTAAGTCAATTTTGAAACCTGCCATGTATGTTTATCTATATTCTGATGATATGTTAATGGTTGCATGCACAGATCAGTTGCTTGGCCGAATGACTCACATATGGGTGATGGGGTTGTACAATTGGATGTAACTGCATGGGAGGGGTGAGGCAGTGTCCCTGATCTCACCCACTAGCACTCCCACCGTAACTTAGGCTGGAAAGGTTGAAACACCTTTGCCTTGAAGATCACATTGTCATGAGGGCAGGTCCCAAAGTTGGGTCGTTCATGAAGGATTTTACCGGGGGTTGCACATCAAGGCGGATTCCTTGATCCCTGACACCATTAGTCTCACTATAGCAAGCAACATAAGAGATGATAGTGGTCTCTGTCGTTGCACCTATACTTTCCCCTCATAGCCTGAATGCTTGAAGGGCAAGTGGCATGGCACCCTTGGAACTTCAAGGGAATTTATTGAAGGGCATGACCTACTTGGCACCCTTGGCATCACAAATAAACTGTTAGGGGTGACACCCTTGGAAATTCAAGGGAAGTTCTTGAAGGGCACGACCAAACTTTGCACCCTTGGAATCATTAAAAATAAATAAATTAAGAAATATAATCATGATATGAAAACCATGTAAATTCACATCAAGTGGTAAATGATGATTAAAACCAAGGTAATTAAATCAAGAATAAAACTTGGGTCAAGGGGATCATAAGAAGAAATAAAATATTTTACCTTAAAAACTCTACCCTTCCCATGTTGGAAAATATTAGGTAAATAATGTAATTTAATCAAGTAAAAAGGGGAAAGAGGGACAAAAATGAAAGGATAAATATTAATCCTAAGATATTTAAACCTAATTAATAGAAGAGGATGGTGAATTAAAATAAGATTAATAAATTAAATTTTAGAGAAATATAGAGGTCCTCCATTTAGCAACAACCAACATAAGAATATCCATCTAAGAGATAGCTTGAGTTAAATTAAGGAGTAGATAGGGAATCAAATCTTGACTTATCAATTGACTTTAGTAATGAACACAAATTAAGGAGTAAAATGGGGATCAAGAAACAACTAAGAGAAGAAATAGGAACCTTGTTGAGGTGAGGAAAAATATTATTTTTAAATTAAAATTTAAGTAAATAATATTTTGGAGATCCTTGATGAGAGAGTGACACATGGGTGGGTGAATAATCAAACTATTGGACTATAAAAAATAATTAATAATGCATGAAAAGCCAAGTGTCACCTATGAGGACTCCTATAAAAGAAGGGGCAGACCATGGGAGAAAGAAATTTTTCTTTACCCTATTTTTGGATGGATGAGACTATGTTTGAGTAGTGACTACAAGCTATAGTGAGTTTGGTGAGGTAGAGGACTTAAAAGAGGGGACTCTTGAGCCAAGGAGTGCTCTCCTCTACCAGCTAATACATTCCTCCATTGTACAACCCCATTGCAGCTCGAGGGTTCGCAACGAAGAAGAGGACCCAAGAAGTACATTGAGAGGTCAACCGGTGGGTCATTGCATTTGGATTAAGCACGTCGACATTCACACTTGGAGGCAATCGAAAACAAAGGAGGGAAAATAGCGGCAAGTCAAATTTGAATGTCGTGTCCTGGTGAACGCTACCTATGTTGTTGTAATATTCTTTGTATAACTTCATTATGGTTTTAGTTAATAACATGTAATTAGATGATATGTTCAATGAAGTGAAATTCAGGAGAGTTTTATATAATGCTTAATAATTTTTGAATTCCCAATGCTATTTTCTTATGGTTGTATTTTTAGTATTTTAAAAAAAAAAATTATAGGGTTGGTCCCTACAATTGGTATAAGAGCGGGTTCAACCTCTAGGACCTATGGACCCTTTGTTTGGCTTCATTCTCAACTTGTTTCTTTAATTTCTCTCCTCTTGCACGCTCTATTATTTTAAGCTCAAAATCTCACTCTTTGGACTTTTATTTAAAAAAAAAAAAAATACCTAATCTCAACAAAGCATATTTTTATTTATTCCAAAATGAGTCCTCAAAGTTTACCTTTCTATCTATGAAGGAAACCTCTCCAGAATATGGTGAAAACGTCAAAATCGAAACCCTAAGTTAAAAGTATATCAATAATTTCATGGACATGGATAGAATTCGGAATCTTAAGAGCATGCTTGGAGTTTCATTTTCAGGTTACCAGTTATGGAAATTTCATGATAGTTAAAATTTTGGATTATTTTCTTGTTGTTGATATTCGATTGATATTTTTATAAGGATTATTTAGTTTGTGTATTTTTAACTTTTTGATATTTAAATTTTGAAAAGATAAGTTGTAATTATAGATTTAAGTTTTGTGGTCTCTACAATTCAAAAGTTGTAAAAAAATTTCAAAAACTCTTAATCTATTTATACAATAATATATATATATATATATATATATATATATATATATATATATATATATATATATATATATATTATATAAAAATTTAATAATCTTAAAAGTTATTTAGCTTAATTTTCATTTAAAAACAATTAAATTAAACGCTTTTACAAAATGTTTAGTAAATAAATAAATAAATAAATATATATATATATAGATATATATATATATATATATTATTGAGTAATTATTAAGCCATTATATTAGTTTAAAACTTGAATTCATGAATATTCAGGTCTCCTAAAATGTTGCATAGCTTTTTATTTTTTCTGAATATTTTAGTAAATATATATATATATATATATATATATATATATATATATATATTATTGAGTAATTATTAAGCCATTATATTAGTTTAAAACTTGAATTCATGAATATTCAGGTCTCCTAAAATGTTGCATAGCTTTTTATTTTTTCTGAATATTTTAGTAAATATATATATATATATATATATTATTGAGTAATTATTAAGCCATTATATTAGTTAAAAACTTGAATTCACGAATATTCAAGTCTCCTAAAAAGTTGCATAGCTTTTTATTTTTTCTGAATATCCTAGTCATAAGGACTATCAAAATAAATAAATAAATAAATAAATTATCTTAGAAGAATCACGGACTCCAATGTAATCTTGCGATTACTTATTCACCTTATCCGGCTTAACCCTGATGCATTTGTGCTTCCGACGTTTCCTCACAGGATGACCCTCATCCCATAAATCTGAGGCCTCTATCAGTGAGAAAGGTGAACCCTTGGAATGAGAATGAAAAAAAAAGGGCTTACCTTCTGGCCTTAGCTTTCGGCCTTCTCTGTAACTCTAGTCTATCGAAGGCCACCCCGATAAGGCATCTGAATTGGACTTTGAAGTAAGGAGGACTCTGCAATAGCGAAACATAGCTTATGGAACCATGCAATAACACAACTCTAATGTGTTTCGGAGTCATTCAGGAGAGGAAATGCAATGAAAGGAATTTTTTCACTATTGTTCAAGAGAGCCTTCTTGCGCATCCTGAATCGTATCCGACTCGGGACAATTTTCATAGTGGTACCCTACCTAAAGGAATTCTTGAATATAAGGCTGGTGAATGCTTGTTGTATGCCCACCCATCCATACAACAACTCTTCAGCTCTTTCTTTATTGTAAGCCTCCCTCGTTCTTCCGTTCATTCAACACTGTAGGTTGGGGGCATTTTGGGTAAGAAGAGTGTAAAAAAAGGTGCAATGTAGTATAGTCAAGCTGAACCCTGGCCTGTCAATATTGAATTATCCGCCTGCTTGCTTACAAGGGATTAAAAAAGAATTAGATTGAAAATAATAAATTTTCCACACTTCAGATGGAAGGATTTAATTATGATCAGTTAAATCTGTGAAGACAGCCGACGAGAAACTGAAAGAACGTTGCCAACTAGTGGTAATGGATCTGGGATCTCATGATGCCGACTGTAATGATATGTTGTGTTGTAGCATTTTTTGGTTTTGATTAGATAGAATATTTCAAAAAATGTTAAGTCAAGATATGGACATACAATAGTGAATAAAATGTTAGTTTAAAAAAAATATTTTTGATGATGATGTCCATATCAAAGAAAATGTTAAGTTAGTTGCTCTAAAAAATCAAGGCAAAACAAAATGTTAGGTAGAAAGAAAACAAATAAACTCTGAAAGTGAGCAAGTCTAAATTCCACTCCTTTGTTCCTGCAAATAATGGTTGTGTGCAGCTTGTTTTAAATGCCATAACCTATGACATTCAAACTGTTTAATCTTGACTGCTTCATGCTTTAAATTTCATGTTAGAGTTAGAGAATAAAGAGTTGTCCAAACTGTTTAATCTTAGCAGATCAGTAGTTAGGTAGAGAATAATAAGGTGCTCATCAGTTTAATCTGAGCCCTTGGAAGTTATAAGGGTAGATTTAGATAGTTTATTTTTGTTAAATAAGAAAAAAGGATAAGGGTTTGCTAGCTTAAATGCACCCATTAAGTGAAGAAAAAAATGATAGAATAAGCGAAGGGTAAATAGAGAAAGGTTGCAGAATTTTAATAGTTGATTGAACAAAATGTACATTCATCATGTCTCTATGCCCAGGAGGCAATTATACAAGACAAATGAAGGATTACAAAGTCAAGTAATTAACTTCTCATTCATCCTCATTCATTCCTATATTCACTAATTTCCCCTTCCTACCTTCATTCAGTTCATAATCATTCATTTCCAATAAAAATCCATTTTCCTATGGTAAAAACCCTTTTTACCTAGGAAAAGTAAAAACAGCATGAAAATTCCCTTTTTACATAAAAACATCGACGAGTATATGTCAAAAGAAAATAATTCCATTATGCTTAGCCCATTCTTCCTTTCCATTCAAATTTTTCATATTAACATTAACATATAGTATTAAATCCATAATATTTCCCTTTTCCCGTATTATATAGTTCCTTTATTAAATAACCCAAAAACCCGTAAGTTTCGTTAGAAACTATACATTATATACAAATATCGCATCGCAACATCGACGGGACCGCAGGCCTTTAAACATGCATATAACATAGTTTTATTAATAAAACTATATTAACACGGCACATCACATATTGGCATATTGAAAGTTTTCCATATAAACGACCCTCCCCACATTGCAAACTCCAATTGCGATATGCGATGGGAGGCCTGAACCCGATGTTATATATATCACAGTTTATTCCCATATCGCGTCTATTCCCATCGCAATTCCCATCCAATGCATACATCCTCTGCCCATTGCGATCTCCGACTGCGATATCAAAGCACGGACCCGACCACATATATATTTCAGTTAACCGCCATGTCGCGTTCGCCCAATGTTATATGTCTATGTGATGGGCCTACTCCTAGCCCACTCCGATAGCGATATGCGATTAACCTCGGACCCGATTTCATTTTCCGCCAATGTAAATATAATTTCAAATCCACAATATATGATTTTGCGATGATTTTCTATGTTAAATCGATTTTCGATTTAAACGTGGAAATGACCTGAAAACTTCATTTTTACTGCTAATCTCAGTTTAAACCCAAATTAAGCCATTCCCGCCTTGATTAATCCTCCGTACTCTTTCCGCCACTGTTCATTTTTCACCCGATGGTTAAAAAGCAAGACTGTTTCTCCTTTTAATGCATAAAAGGCCATTTTTGCCCTATTCTGTCTGTTTTACACAATGCATCCTCCACTTTGCCTCTGTGGCCATTTAAACCATCATTATTCCTCCGATATGCCCCAAACTCCTTTGATAGCCTTTGAAAGCTCAGCAAAGCCATCACGACCTCCTCTGTTATCATATTTTTCTTAATAAGTTTTGTGTTTTGCAAGGAAGACTGCTATTTCAGGCTTACAAAGAAACAAAAGCCTTCATAACAGTTTGAAGACAATATGAAGATTTACTGTTGAAAACAACAGTAAACCCTGAAATGCACAGTCAAAAGGTCACTCAGCCAAGTCAAAAGAGATTAACAGAGCTTAAAAAAGTCAGATGATAGAATTAAATGAAGCAATTTGCCAATGTGAAGGATTCAAACAACAAAGCAACTTAAAGGGGAAAATATCCTTCAAAAAGCCATCATAGCCTGAATAAAGGGGACAGCAAGAAGGAGTTCAAATAGCTGCCCCTATCTTCTTGCCTTGAAGATCTTTATTTTCCTAAAAATCTTAATCTATTTTAGGATATTTCTTAGTTTTATTATTGTATAAATAACTCTCTTTTTGAGATGTTATTGGTTTGGAGTTCAAGATTCACAGTCTATTGCTTGTAAAGTTGTAACTGTTTGTACTACTTTGAACCTGGAAGCCACCTTTGAAAGAAGCTTTTGTAGACTCTTGATGTAATCGGTCTTTCTGGAACCTTAATACAAAGCAAAGGATTCTGAATATGGTCTTGCACAGTTTGTGTTATCCTATAAGTTTTTCTAGTTTTTCAATCATTTTGTATTTCTTCATATGCTTGTGACTTGCAGAGATATCTAGGTAGGAACAATTAGAGTTTCAATTGATTCCTATAAGCTCTTGAAGTGATCATCTATTAAGAGATTGGATTAATGCAACTGTTTGTGTAGCTAATCCCCTCTAATCAATAAATCATCAGCATCTTGTGTAAGCATTAAGTATACTACCTTGAACCTTTGGAATGTAGTTTAGAAGGTTTTCCAACTTGTGATTGTTCTGTTTTACAGTCTGGAAACTATGATAATCATATTTTTTGTTGTCTTCTACTCACCACTATTTTGATCTATATCACTGTGTAATGCTTTATAGCAGCCCTTTGCTGAAGTGTTAATATACCCCAAAGGATTAATTACTTCAATTCTACATCTGTCTTCATTCATTGGTCTTCCATAAACTTAAACCAAAAACCCCCAAAACAATTATTTTAGATGCTCTGGCATTGGTAGCTTGACCTACTACTATCTCAAAGGTACAACATCAAACTGGCATCGTTGTCGGGGATTCAAATTTCATTTAAGTTTCCTTTGGGACAACAATATTCATTCATTCTTTTCGTTTAAAGGTGATTAAAGGATTTAGAAGGTTAAAATCATTCACCTTGGCGACTCCACACTCCCAAGCTGGCACCTTATAAACATACCAGATCTCGTTTAGAAGGTGACATAGTTAGTCCTTTGTTAGATCCTGAAAAGATTCTGAGAAAACCCAGATCTAAAAGGGGACACCATCCATATTCTTTTTCCTCTTCAGTCCTGCAGTCTGAAGAATTAGAATCATTTGACCCCTATAGTAATATCCCATCTAATTTTGATTTTTCCAATTTATCACCTAGGGTTACTGAACTTCTAAATAGAGGAGTTGATTTTGAGTCAACATACCTTATTCACTCATTAGAATCTCATCCTAGACCCACACTTCCACCAAGATCACCTAAAACTGAATCTGCTTTTGGGTGTTAATCTACCTGAATATAAACCCACAGATTTCATATCCCCTACCATATATCCATTTCCTTCCATTTTTGATCAACTTGAAGCTTATTCTTTTGAACAACCTAAGGAGACCTTTTCTGTATATACCAATCCTCTCTTCGAATCAAAAGAAGATATTCCTTTACAGGTCCCAAAGCTAGTTCTCAAGACTCCTTTGAAGTCTTTCAGGAGATCTCCTCCTCCTTCACCTCCAACTAGTTCACCAACTCCTAAAACACCATCTTCTTCCTCTACTTCTTCATCCTCTACATCTACACAAACACCTCATACTCCACCTAGACAACCTCATACACCACCTGCTGTCATGGCTTTCTGACCAATTGTACGAGCCAAATATGTTGCCTTAGTCTTACCTAATAACCTTGATGCATTCCCAGCTGGATACTTCAAATACCTTCCCAAGTAAAATGGAGAAACTGGTCCCTCAGCTGAAGACCATCTTCAAGCTTTCCTTGACTTTGCAGACAACATGAATGTTGAAGAAGAAAATGTTTATATGAGATTGTTTGTACAGTCACTTGAGGGAAATGTGAGGATTTTGTTTAGGCAGTTACAAGCAGCTTCCATTAGAAATTGGGAAGAGCTTACTACCATATTCAAAAATCAATGGGGTGTCAAAAAGGATCCTCTTTATTTCCTCACAGAATTTGAAGAGCTTAAAAGGAACTTTGGTGAACCAGTAGTAGATTTTATCAAAAGATTCAACAAACTCTATCACAAAATGCCTGCTGATTGTAAGCCTCCTGTCGCAGCAGCTAAATCTAGATTTTCCAAAGCTTTCGATGATGACTTTGTTATCATGCTACATGAAAGAACCTGAAGAACTCTTGAAGACATGCAAACAAAAGCTATAGAAGTAGAAGCTAACAGGGCAGCCTCAACTTCTTTGAAGCTTAAGGAAGAAAAGGCCCAAAGAAAACTTAAATCTTCTCAAGAAGCCTCTAGTTCCTCAAAGACTAAGTCAGAAGACTCAAAAATAGATGAAATAACATCTCTTCTTAGAAACCTATCAAATAGGATTTCAAAGATCGAGACCCAACCTAGGACCATACAACAAACAGTTGCTAGACCTCAAAACCAAAATCAAGGTCAGTATAAAAAAAACCAACCACAACAAATTCTTCAGAGACCTACAAATGATCAACAGGTTCCTACTCCCCTATTAATAGATGACCAACAACCTGATGATAATACCATGACAATTACTGAAGATATTAATAGTATGGATTCTTCTTCCAATCAAACAGCCATCATTCCTCTCTCACAACAGAATCAGGCTCAAGAGGATCAGGAAGCTGCACAGGTATCTAAATATCATGCTTTTTCTGAATTTTTAATTGCAAAATTAAACAAAAGGTATGATCTTAGGCCTAGGCCTGGTCCTGGGAGACCTCCAAAGGAAACTCCAGTGATTGAACCACGTACCAAGACTGTTGAAGCTCAAACAACTCTTATTCAGCCATTAGATCAATCAAATGATACTACCCAAGCTGGTAAAAACATTTTGACTGCATTTAATGTTGAAAAAGAATTAGAGAGGGTTAAGATCCCAATTCCATTGTCAGAACTTTCTAAAAACCCTGGTTACAAAAGTCAAGTCACAAAATGGATACAAAACACCTCGGTTGATGCAGAAGGTGATGTCATAAGTCTACAAGATGAAAAACCAGCAGTAGTCTTTGGCCCTAGTTCAGACATGATAGATGAGATAGTGCCTCCCTTCTATGTAACTCTTAAAACAAATGACTCCATGTTATACAATTGTATGCTTGATTCAGGAGCATCTCACAATCTTATGCCAAAATCCATCATGGATATTTTGAAATTAGACATCACTAAATCCTACCACGACCTGTACACCTTTAGTTCCAAAAGGGTTCCCTGTTTGGGATTGATCAAGGATTTAGTGGTTACTCTTGCCCAAATCCCAGTCAAAAGTGTAGCACTTGACATTGTTGTTACAGATATCCCTCCCAAGTTTGGAATGCTCCTTTCTAGGTCATGTTGTGCCAAAATAGGGGGAACTCTACAGATGGACATGTCATATGCTACTATTCCTGTTTATGGAGGAGAGCAGTTAAGATTATATAGGGAGGTAAGGTTTGCACATACTGTTTGTAAAACTGACCAGCCAAGGAACCATCCAATTTATGCAATAGATCAAGATTTTGGTTGTTTTCAGCTCACTTCAAACCAACACAAAACTCAAGTCAAAATTGAAGAGGTAGTTGAAAGTTCTGAACCAAACCAAACTAATATTTGGAAACTATTCGTTGATGGCTATTGCACAAAAGATGGGGCAAGAGTTGGAGTTGTTTTAATTTTACCTGAAAAGGAAAATATAACACAATCATGTAAATTAGATTTTGAAATCACTAATACTGTAGTTGAATACGAGGTTTTCCTTTTAGGATTGTAGATAGCCAAAAGCCTAAAAGTTCAGAACTTAAGTGTGTTTACTGATTCTGAGCTTATTGTTAAACAAGTTAAGAATGTTTGCCAGACCAAGCACCCAAGACTTCGGTCCTACCGAAATGAAATATGGGATTCAGTTGAAAATCTGTTTGATGCCTTTAATTTGACTCACATTCCCAAAGATCAAAACGTTCATGCAGATGCCTTAGCTGTCTCTGCCAGCGCTTTTAAAATTCATGATCATACTGGTGTATTATATCAGATACAAGTCAAATACAGGCCATCTATCCCAGATAACCTGAAACATTGGCAAATATTTGAAGACGATGAACAGCTGAAATCATTTTTACAGGTAATAGATGATTTTTCGTTTCTGCAAATTGATGATGACAGAGCTGAAATAAGTGAAAACGCAGAAGAAAATGACACTTCAGATTTTAAAGCCCAGATTGCTAATCACGACATTATTCAATTGTCAAATAATTTTATTCCAAAGGGACTCATTCCTTTAGAAAAATTATTCGATCAGAATGATGTTTTCCAAAACCCGCAGTCTATTTCTTCAGAAGATGACGTTGAAGAGATTAACATTGGAACTGTTGAAGATGTTAAAAACATCAAATTGTGCACATCTCTAGACCCAAAAATCAAAGCTCAGTATTTTAAGTTGCTGCAAAATTATAAAGACGTTTTTGCCTAGACTTACGCTGATTTAAAAACCTATGACACATCTTTAATACAGCACAAGATTCCTCTGAAGCCAGAAGCAAAACCGTATCAGCAGAAGCTTAGAAGGATAAATCCAGCTCTTCTACCAACTGTAGAAAGAGAAATTAAGAAAATGTTAGATGCACAGATCATCCTTCCTCTTAGATATTCTAATTGGGTTGCAAATCTGGTTCCTGTTAGAAAGAAAAATGGAGAAATAAGACTCTGCGTAGATTTTAGAAATCTGAATAAGGCATCATTAAAATATAATTATCCCTTGCCCAAAATGGATCAGTTATTGCAAATGGTTTCAGGAGCACAAATACTGTCTATGCTTGATGGTTTTTCAAGCTATAATCAGGTAAATGTTGATACAACAGACAGAGAGAAAACAGCGTTTACAACACCCTGGGGAACATTCATGTACGCTAGGATGCCATTCGGCTTAACAAACACTAGAGCAATGTTTCAGAGAGCAATGGACATCGCTTTCATGGGTCAGGTAAATAAATTTGTGGTCATTTATCTTGATGACATAACTGTTTTTTCTAAGTCTAATCAAAAACATTTAAAGCACTTGATGAAGGTTTTTGACAGGTGTAGAAAATTTGGAATATCACTGAACCCAAAGAAGTCCTTGTTTGCTGTTAAAGAAGGAAAATTGCTGGGTCATATTATTTCAAAGGAGGGCATAGTAATTGATCCCAAACAAGTATCTGCCATAGAATCATTAACCTTGCCTAGAAACAAAAAGGAAATTCAAGCTTTTCTGGGCAAGATTAATTTTCTAAGGAGATTCATTCCCAATTATGCAGAGATAGTGAAGGATATAACAGACATGCTCTGAAAGGATCATGAAGTCAAATGGACTCCCTCTTCTAGGCATGCATTTGAACAAATAAAAAGATCCATCTCTGAAGCTCCCACCTTAGCCAGCCCCGATTATACCAAGCCATTTGGTATTTTCTCTTTTGCCTCTAAAACAACCTTTGTTGTTGTTCTTTTACAAAAAAATAAAGATTCCCATGACCAATCGATAGCATTTTTTAGCAAGGTTATGAGAGATGTTGATCTGAAGTATGACATCATTGAGAAGCAAGCCTATGCCCTCCTTCAAGCCCTGAAATCATTCAGAATGTATGTCTTACACTCACCTATTACTGCTTATGTCCCAAATAGTGTTGTCAAACTTGTCTTAACTCAACTAGACACCGATGGGAAAAGAGGTAGATGGATCACTCAAATTTTGGAATTTGATCTAACTATCAAGACTACCAAGCTAGTAAAAGGTCAAGGATTAGCTAATCTTCTAGCTGAATCCAACTGCAAAGTACTTGGAATCAATTATGTTTTAGAAATACAAGGGAAGAATCCACAAAAACCTTCTTTTCAATCTCAAGGAAAGAATACACAAGAACCTTCTGACCTTGCAGAAGGGGAGAATCCACAAGAACCTTCCCTTCATCCTACAAGAGAGAATCCACAAGAACCTCTACCTTCATAGCAGATCAGTCCTATACATATTGATGAGAAATATTTGTTGTCAAACTGGTATCAAGATATTGTAAATTTCTCGATTCATTTTGAGTGTCCAACATTATTCTCCAAAACCCAATGTAAAATCCTCAAGTTAAAATCAATCAAGTACTGTATTATAAATGCAAATTTATACTGGAAAGATCCACTTAACATTTTGTTATTATGTTTAACAGAATCTGAAACTAAAGGAATCATTGATCAGTTTCATACAGGATTTTGTGGAGGACATTATGCTTGGAGAGCTACAGCATACAAGATTTTGAGGGGAGGATTTTATTGACCCACATTGTTTTTACAAGTAGGGGCAAAGGTAAGAGGTTGTGTTCCTTGTCAAATGTTTGCTGGAAAACAGAAATTAGCAGCTCTTCCACTTGTTCCATCAATAGTTTCAGCTCCTTTTTCTCAATGGGGATTAGATTTTATTGGAGAGATTCACCCCACTTCAAGTAATCAGCATAGATGGATCCTCATTGCAACAGATTACTTTACTAAATGGGTGGAAGCAATTCCAGTCAGAAATGCTATTGATGCAGTAGTAATTAAGTTTATTGAGGAGAATATCTTGTCTAGATTTGGTTGCCCAACTCAAATTATAACTGATAATGCAACATCTTTTTCTAGTGTTAAAATGATTGACTTTTGTCAAAAATATCAGATTTTGCTACATCATTCAACTCCATATTACCCTCAGGGTAATGGCCTTGCAGAATCATCAAACAAAAGCTTGGTAAAGGTAATCAAAAAGACACTATCTGATCATAAGAAGAGCTGGGATTCACATCTGATTTATGCAGTATGGGCAAACAGAATTACTCCAAAGAGGTCAACGGGCAAATCTCCATTTCAATTAGTCTATGGTAAAGATGCAATCTTCCCTACCAATTTGGCTTTCCCTATTTTAAAATTTCTGCAAGATGCAACAGATGAACCTGATGATTTTTCTAGAAGAATCAACTAGATTATTGAACTTAATGAAAACAGAGATGAAGTTCAATACAAATTGCAGAAATATCAGAATAAGATGAAGGTCTTGTTTGATAGAAGAGCTAGGGAAAGAGATTTTAAGGAAGGTGATCTAGTTCTGAGATGGGATGCCAGGAGAGAAGAGAAAGGAAGCATGGCAAATTTGACAATCTAAGGTTTGGACCTTTAGCAATTGCTGAAGTAAAGGGTAACAACACTTTTGTGATGGAAAATCTTGAGGGGCAATATTCCACTTATCCTATAAATGGAAGGTTTCTCAAACATTATATTCAGTACTAAGAAGGTGAAATAGTTTTCATTGTAAATACTCTAGTTTTCCTTCCCTTTCCAAGATGTCAGTGTGATATTTTTTACAGCAAGGATTCCATAGCCCGAGGAGAAGGCACATGGATCTGTAGGTTCTCTGCATTCTACAGGAGAAAGCTGTCCCCAGATGGAGCCAATGTTGTAGCATTTTTTGGTTTTGATTAGATAGAATATTTCAAAAAATGTTAAGTTAGGATATGGACATACAATAGTGAATAAAATGTTAGTTTAAAAAAAAAATTGATGATGATGTCCATATCAAAGAAAATGTTAGGTTAGTTGCTCTAAAAAATCAAGGCAAAAGAAAATGTTAGGTAGAAAGAAAACAAATAAACTCTGAAAGTGAGCAAGTCCAAATGCCACTCCTCTGTTTTTGCAAATAATGGTTGTGTGCAGCTTGTTTTAAATGCCATAACCCATGACATTCAAACTGTTTAATCTTGACTGCTTCATGCTTTAAATTTCATGTTATAGTTAGAGAATAAAAAGTTGTCCAAACTATTTAATCTTGGCAGATCAGTAGTTAGGTAGAGAATAATAAGGTGCTCATCAGTTTAATCTAAGCCCTTGGAAGTTATAAGAGTAGATTTAGATAGTTTATTTTTGTTAAATAAGAAGAAAGGATAAGGGTTTGCTAGCTTAAATGCACCCATTAAGTGAAGAAAAAATGATAGAAAAAGGGAAGGGCAAGTACAGAAAGGTTGCATAATTTTAATGGTTGATTGAACAAAATGTACATTCATCATGTCTCTATGCCCATGAGGCAATTATACAAGGCAAATGAAGGATTACAAAGTCAAGTAATTAACTTCCCATTCATCCTCATTCATTCCTATATTCACTAATTTCCCCTTCCTACCTTCATTCAGTTCATAATCATTCATTTCCATTAAAAATCCCTTTTCCTATGGTAAAAACCCTTTTTACCTAGGAAAAGTAAAAACACCATGAAAATTCCCTTTTTACATAAAAACATCTTTTCCCTAAGTATTGACGAATATATGTCAAAAGAAAATAATTCCATTATGCTTAGCCCATTCTTCCTTTCCATTCATATTTTTATATTAACATTAACATATAGTATTAAATCCATAATATTTCCCTTTTCCCGTATTATATAGTTCCTTTATTAAATAACCCAAAAACCCTTAAGTTTGAAACCATGAATTATATACAAATATAGCATCGCATATCGGCGGGACCGCAAAACTTTTAAAACAATGCATATACCATAGTTTTATTAAAAAACTATGTATTTCATATAATATCGCATAGCAATATCAGCACGACTGCGGGCCTTTAAACATACATATAACATAGTTTTATTAATAAAACTATGTATTAACACAGCACATCGCATATCGGAGAATTGAAAATTTTCCATCTAAACGACCCTCCTCACATTGCAAACCTGATTGCGATATGCGATGGGAGGCCGGGACCTGACGTTATATATATCATAGTTTATTCCCATATCGTGTTTGTTCCCATCACAATTCTTGTCCAATGCATACATCCTCTGCCCATTGCGATCTCCGACTGCAATATCAAAGCCCGGACCTGACCACATATATATTTCAGTTAACTGCCATGTCGTGTCTGCCCATTGTTATATGTCTATGCGATGGGCCTACCCCCCGCCCACTTCGATAGCGATATGCGATTAACCTCGGACCCGATGTCATTTTCCGCCAGTGTTAATATAATTTCAAATCCGCCATATACGATTTTGCGATGATTTTCTGTGTTAAATCAATTTTCGATTTAAACGCAGAAATGACCCAAAAACTTCATTTTTACTGCTAATCTCAGTTTAAACCCAGATTAAGCCATTCTCGCCTTGATTAATCCTCCGTACTCTTTCCGCCACTGTTCATTTTTTGCCCGATGGTTAAAAAGCAAGATTGTTTCTCCTTTTAACGCATAAGAGGCCATTTTTTCCCTGTTCTGCTGGTTTTACATAGTGCAGCCTCCACTTTGCCTTTGCGGCCATTTAAACCATCATTATTCCCTCTGATACGCCCCAGACTCCTCCGATAGCCTTTGAAAGCTTAGCAGAGCCATCACGACCTCCTCTGTTATCATATTTTTCTTAATAAGTTCTGTGTTTTGCAGGGAAGACTGCTATTTCAGGCTTACAAAGAAACAAAAGCTTGCGTAACAATTTGAATACAATATGAAGATTTACTATTGAAGACAACAGTAAAACCTGAAATGCACAATCAAAAGGTCACTCAGCCAAGTCAAAATAGATTAACAGAGTTTAAAGAAGTCAGATGAAAGAATTAAATGAAGCAATCTGCCAGCGTGAAGGATTCAAACAACAAAGCAACTTAAAGGGGAAAATATCCTTCAAATAGCCAGCACAGCCTGAATAAAGGGGACAGCAAGAAGCAATTCAAGCAGCTGCCCCTATCTTCTTGCCATGAAGATCTTTCTTTTCCTAAAATTCTTAATCTGTTTTAGGATATTTCTTAGTTTTTTTATTGTATAAATAACTCTCTTTTTGAGATGTTATTGGTTCGGAGTTCAAGATTCACAGTCTATTGCTTGTAAAGTTGTAACTGTTTGTACTACTTTGAACCTGAAAGCCACCTTTGAAAGAAGCTTTTGCAGACTCTCAATGTAATCGGTCTTTCTGGAACCTTAATACAAAGCAAAGGATTCTGAATATGGTCTTTCACAGTTTTTGCTATCCTGTAAGTTTTTCCAGTTTTTCAATCATTTTTTATTTCTTCATATGCTTGTGACTTGCAGAGATATCTAGGTAGGAAGAATTAAAGTTTCAATTGATTCCTATAAGCTCCTGAAGTGATCATCTATTAAGAGATTGGATTAATGCAATTGTTTGTGTAGCTAATCCCCTCTAATTAATAAATCATCAGCATCTTGTGTAAGCATTAAGTATACTACCTTGAACCTTTGGAACGTAGTTTAGAAAGTTTTCCAACTTGTGATTGTTCTGTTTTACAGTCTGGAAACTATGATAATCATATTTTTTGTTGTCTTCTACTCACCACTATTTTGATCTATATCACTATGTAATGCTTTATAGTAGCCCTTTGCTGAAGTGTTAATATACCCCAAAGGATTAATTACTTCAATTCTACATCTATCTTCATTTCATTAGTCTTCCATAAACTTAAACCAAAAACCCCCAAAACAATTATTTTAGATGCTCTCGCATTGGTAGTTTGACCTACTACTATCTCAGAGATACAACACATTGTTAAGTTATGGCCTCAGATAAATGCAACAACCAAACCCTTTGTTCTTAATTAACTCGTAGATACTCAGAGTGCATCTGTTTTTCTTAGGATAGCCCAAATCTTGGACAGCCTATAAGTAGATTAGCTAAATAGAGAAAATTTCAGAAGTCAATACCCCTGATTAAGCTCATGAAACCTTTAACCAAACCTAAGTATGGAAATCAATTGATTTGTTCCATGCACTTCTGTTTTGGAGGTGACCAATTTTCTCGGAGGCGGATCCTCTATCGGAGCCAGTATTCATCACGTTATTTCAGACGAGATTTCCTTTCGGGATTTCATGACTCACTGGGCGGAATGTAGCAGGGGATCTCCTATCTCCAACGAACCTAAGAACAATCTTCAAGCACAAACAAAAGAGTAATAGTGCAATGCCTAACATTTATTCCAGGGCTGAAGAAGTAGACATCAGCGACATCAAAGGAGCGCAGATTTTTTAAGTTCATGCGAAATGCATTAGAACCCAAGAGTGGGGAAATTAACGTAAGAAAAAGCGATGCCAACATTAACACTGAGAATAATGTACAAGAATCCATGAACTACCAAATAGAGGACTTCGAGATTTCACGCTGAAAAGTTGCTTTTGTTATAATACGGTGCCATTTTCTGAGTTTAACAAGTTTTACAAGTTGTAAGTGTATGTCTTGAACACAATTTTTACACTGTAATTCTTTTTATACCTGTGTTTAAATAATCCATTTATATTTGAGAAATATAAAAACAATATTTATCTAATTTAAATGTTAAATAAAATTGAATAAAAAATTCATCCAAAGATAAAAATGTGTTTCTTAAAGTCAATAAACAGTTTTGGGTAAGAGAAACTTGTTTCTGAATTCCATTTACCACGAATGGATTGCCTGACCAAGTAGGTGCCATTTCCTATATTGGAGGTTTAGCTAACAAATGACGTTTCTCAAATTTCAAGAATTCAAAACCTTGATCATTTCAATTTTTGGATAAGCTGCAATGCACATCTGCTCAGAATTCCTATAATCGATCTGCTCTTATTTTGGTTTTAAATGATTGGCTTGTGCGCTCCCAATTTGTGTGGACAGGGTAACAAAAAATTATTGTATTTGCATGTGAGAACTCAAACCTTCAACTAAAGATTGTTTTTAACTATTAAAATAAAGTAATGGAAAGTTTCAAGTTATTATAGTTTGTTTTGGGTAAAAGAAGAAAGTAAGTTATTATATTAAATAAAAATTACTTTTTACGGTTGGAATTTAATTAAATTCACATATATAAATTTTATGAAATTTGTTTATTTTTAAATATTCTTTACATTCATTTACTTCATTCTAAAAGACATTCCAAATTTTCGAAATTTCTTCTTCCACACATAATTTTTTTTTGCATAAAACATGGTGGGCAATAACTATCAGTAAATATGCACATAATTTTTTTTTCATAAAAAATGGTGAGCAATAACTATCGGTAAATATGCTTCTTTACCTGAATGTAAATAATATCTCAAATAGCTCTAGTTTAACATTCTCAAAATCATTCCATTTTTGAATGATTTAATTATTTTTCCATATAATAAAAGAATTTATTATTATATATTATTTCAATATTAATACTTGTTCTTAGATATCTTTATACTAAGGTATAACATTGTGTCATACCATAAGCACTTATATATAAGTAGTCATTAATGTAATCCCAAATTAAATATGATTTTGAATGGGTATCCCTATTATACATGCATGTAAGATAATAATTACCCTATTCTAGTGGTATGTTATATAACACAATAATTACCTATGCTTATGATTAATATTAGGGCTTTTGGTAATTCCAATAATAATAAAAAAATTAATACCCTCTACCAAGGATAGATGAATTGTTGATCAAATGGAGGGGGCAACTGTGTTTTCAAAGATAGATCTAAAGTCGAGATATCATCAGTTGAGAATCAAGGACGAAGATATCATGCAGACAGCCTTTAAGACAAGACTTGGGCAATATGAATTTGTAGTTTTACCCTTTGGACTGAAAAATGCCTCGGGTGTTTTCATGAGTTTGATGAACAAAATATTTCAAGATTAATTGGACAAGTTTATACAAGTCTTTATCGATGACATTTTGATCTACTCAAAGACCCCAGAAGAGCATGACAAACACTTGAGGATAGTTCTACAATGTCTTAGAGAAAACCAATTATACAAGAAGTTGTCAAAGTGTTCTGTTTACCAAACCAATATTCACTATATTGGGCACATTATCTCTGGGGATGGTATCGCAGTAGACCCGGTAAAGATCGAGGCCATCATGGAATGGCCAACAGCAACCAATTTTCATGAAATACGAAGTTTCATGGGCATGCCAGAGTATTATCATAGATTTATCGAAGGGTTTTCGAAGACAGCAAGCGCCATTACTGAACTCCAAAAAAAAAAAAGAACAAGAAATTCATTTGGACTGAAAAATGTGAAGAGGCATTCCAAACGTTAAAGGTGTTATTAACGACAACACCAATTTTGAAGGTGCCGAATATGGAACAAGAATTTTTGGTTTGCACTGATGCCTCCAAGGAAGGGTTGGGTTGTGTGTTGATGCAAGAAGGAAGAGTAATAGCCTATGCATCAAGGAAACTTAGAACCCATGAAGAAAACTACACAACCCATGATTTAGAAATGGTAGCAATTGTTTATGAACTAAAGATTTGGAGACACTACCTTCTAGGAAGGAAGTTTGATCTTAGGACTGACCATTGTGGGCTACAACACATATTCACTGAAGACCACTTAAATGCAAAACAAAGACGATGGTCTGAGCTAATTAGTGAATATGATTTTGATATCACTTACATAAAAGGAACGGTAAATAGGGTGGTTGATGCTTTAAGTAGGAGGCCTTGGATATTTTTAGTGATTTCCTTAAAGACAAATTTGTGAGAGAAACTGCTTGAATTACAATTTAAAGACAACTGGTACCATGAGGTTAGCAAAAGTTTGAGGGAGGATGAGATGAGAGTCCCAAAATATAAAGAATACTCCCTTGATAATGATGGGCTACTACGATTTCAAGGAAGGATATATGTACCACCAAATACATCACACAGTATGTATGGCACACCCCGGTGTTAAGAAGATGAGTGCGGACCTAAAACCACTCTTCTTTTGGAAAGGGATGAAGAAGGACATCGTGAATTTGGTAGCAAGATGCTTAGAGTGTCAACGAGTAAAAGTTGAACACAGACATCCAACACGATTATTGCAACCCCACAAGATACCAAAATCTAAATGGGAAGTTATATCAATGGACTTCATTGTGGGACCTTTTGAAATCTTAGAAAGGAAAGGGTCAGTGGCATATAGGCTTGCCTTACCTCCATCGTTAGCGTGTGTACATGATGTGTTTCATATTTCTGTTTTGCATCATTATATTTCAGATCCTTCGCATGTTATTGACTTTGGTCATTTGTAGGCTTCAAATGAGGGAACAGTAATGGTCGAACCAGTTCGCATACTGGACCAGTGAATCTTGCAGCTTAGACGATGGTTAGTGGATCAGGTTAAGGTCCAGTGGGACAACTCTAGTCCCAGTTCCGCTACTTGGGAGGATGCCAAGGAGACGCGTCACAATTTTCCTTACCTATTCCAAGGACTTAGAGACGAAGTCTATTATTAAGAGGGGGTGTATGTAGTGCCCCACTGTAGTTGATTGACAGTGATATGACATTAATATTTAGTTAGCCCTAAAGCCCACACTTTATTATTTGACGACCTCGGGTTGAGGATCCGAACACATGACTCTATTATTAATGGTTGTGATGTTTATGTATGTTCTCCATTGATATTATGATGAAGATAACATTAATGGTTATGTATGTTGTCTAGTATTGTGATGATTGTAGGATTAATGGTTATGCATGTCCTCTATTGATATTATGATGATTGTAGCATAAATGGTTATGTTTGGTCTCTATTGAATTTATGATGATGATAGCAGTAAAGGATATGTATGCTCTCTATTGATATCATGATGATGATAGCATTGATAGATAGGTATGTTTTTTATTAATGTTACGATGTTGATAGCTTTTGATGGATATATATGTTTCCATTGCTTTTATGATGATGATAACCATGATGGATGTGTCCCCTATGTTACCTGCTTGCATTAGTTCTAGTTCACAATGAACAATGATGCGAACGACTAGGTGGTGTTGATGACGCTATTAGAACAATGACAAACACTGAGAAACTTTGTTACTGATGATTATTGAGTATGGCAGGAAACCACCAGAGGCACTTGCATATGACGAGTTGACGACACCTAGTTTGATGAAAATTTATATTATTTTATCTTTGAAATTCTAAGTCAATTTTGAACCCTGCTATGTATATTCATCTATATTCTGATGATATGTTAGTGGTTGCAGGGACAGATCAGTTGCTTGGACGAATGACTCACATATGGTTGATGGGGTTGTACAATTGGATGGAACTGCATGGGAGGGGTGGGGCAGTGTCCTGATCGCACCCACTAGCACTCCCACCATCACTTGGGTTAGAAAGGTTGAAACACCTTTGCCTTGAAGATCACATTGTCATTAGGGCAGGTCCCAAAGTTGGGTCACCCATGAAGGATTTTACTGAGGGGCGCGCATCAAGGCGGATTCCTTGATCCCCGACACCATTAGTCTCACTATAGCAGGCAACATAAGATATGATAGTGGTCTCTATCATTGCACCTATACTTTCCCCTTGTAGCCACTGAATGTTTGAAGGGCAAGTGGCGTGGAACCCTTGGAACTTCAAGGGAATTTCTTGATGGGCACAACCAACTTGGCACCCTTGGCATCACAAATAAACTGTTAGGCATGACACCCTTGGAACTTCAAGGGAAGTTCTTGAAGGGCACGACCAAACTTGGCGCCCTTGGAATCATTAAAAATAAATAAATTAATAAATATAATCATGATATGAAAACCATGTAAATTCACATCAAGTGGTAAATGATGATTAGAACCGAGGTAATTAAATCAAGAATAAAACTTGGGTCAAGGGGATCATAGGAAAAAATAAAATATTTTACCTTAAAAACTCTACCCTTCCAATGTTGGAAAATATTAGGTAAATAATGTAATTTAATCAGGTAAAAAGGGGAAAGAGGGACATAAATGAAAGGATAAATATTAGTCCTAAAATATTTAAACCTAATTAAGAGAAGAGGATGGTGAATTAAAATAAGATTAATAAATTAAATTTTAGAGAAATATAGAGGTCCTCCATGTGGCAACAACCAACATAAGAATATCCATCTAAAAGATAACTTGAGTTAAATTAGGGAGTAGATAGGGAATCAAATCTTGACTTATCAATTGACTTTAGTAATGAACACAAATTAAGGATTAAAAGGGGGATTAACAGACAACTAGGAGAAGAAATAGGAATCTTGTTGAGGTGAGGAAAAATTTTATTTTTAAATTAAAATTTAAGTAAATAATATTTTGGAGATCCTTGATGAGAGAGTGACACATGGGTGGGTGAATAATCAAACTATCGGGTTATAAAAAATAATTAATAATGCATGAAATGCCAAGTGTCACCTATGAGGACTCCTATAAAAGAAGGGGCAAACCATGGGAGAAATGACTTTTTCTTTACCCTATTGTTGGATGGATGAGACTATGTTAGAGTAATGACTATGAGTTATAGTGAGTTTGGTGAGGTAGAGGACTTAAGAGAAGGGACTCTTGAGCCAAGGAGTGCTCTCCTCTACCAGCTAATACGTTCCTCCATTGTACAACCCCATTGCAGCTCGAGGGTTCGCAGGGAAGAAGAGTACCCAAGGAGTAGGCTGGGAGGTCAACCGGTGGGTCATTGCATTCGGATTAAGCACATCGACATTCACACTTGGAGGCAATCGACAACAAAGGAGGGAAAATAGCGGCAAGTCAAGTTTGAATGACGTCTCCTAGTGAACGGTACCTATGTTGTTATAATATTCTTTGTATAACTTCATTGTGGTTTTAGTTAATAACATGTAATTAGATGATATGTTCAGTGAAGTGAAATTCAAGAAAGTTGTATATAATGCTTAATAATTTTTGAATTCCCAATGCTATTTTCTTATGGTTGTATTTTTAGTATTTAAAAAAAAAAAAAAAAATTATAGGGTTGGTCCCTACAGCCTTGTACACTGTGATACACCGAACATAGCATTCGGGGAGATTTCCTGCCCGTACTTCTTGGTTCACCAGGGAGTATTCTGCAGTTCACAGTTGCTTGGTAAACCTTTTTCCTAGCTTACCCTTTTTGTTTATTTCTTTTTTGCTAATATAATTAATCAGCGATTGTGGAGGAACATCAACCATTACCCCGTCATTCACAGAGAACAACAAGTAAACCGCCTTTGTTGCCCGAAGCTACACCTATTCGGTCAAAGCGGTCTCACTTAACTGAGTCAAGTACATCAAGAACTCCTAGTTCTTCATCTGAATTACCTGAATCATCTATTTCGATAAGTACTGAGACTCCAGTTACTCCAACCATTTCTGGTACATCTGTTTCTGAAGAAGAAGTTTCACAATTACCTAAGGACATTAGCACTGATCCTAGTGAAACAGTAACCGAAGTTGTTCAACAACAAGTTTGTCCTCAACTTGAAGTTTCTCAACAAGAAATTACTTCTGAACTTGAATCAGTTCAACCAAAGTTAATCCAAAACCTATCATAGTTCAAACAGAAGTTACATATGAACCTGAAGTTGTAAAGGAACCTCTTTTTGAAACTGTTGTTCTTTTACCCGAACATCTGGACTACGAATTTGAACATTCAAAAGTTGTTACTTTACCGGAAGACAATCAACCAGTGACCCCTCAAACATCAATAACTACTGAAACTTCCACTTTATCAACACCAGAAATCTTTTACAGACCAGACGGTGAAGTTCTTCCACCTGGTTTAATTGTTGTTGAGGAAGAATGGGAAGAAGATCCTACACCTGGAACCCCATTCCACTTTGGAACTAGGCTTTATCTTTACCCTCATACTCCTCATTTCACTGCTCCATTTGATTCTCCTTATTTTCAAGTACCTGTCGATTCTTTAGGACAACTTTTGAATCAGTTAACTATAGTTGAACAACCGTCAACATCCCAGACTTTATCATCTGATGCTGCTGTGGCAGAATCTTCTAGTGCAACCTCTTGAATGTTTTTTACCACACCTAAGTCGCACCTATATGGTGAATCGTCTGTCTCGGTTGGTTACCAATCTTTATCTGGAACCCACTCAGGGGTTGCTTCTACACCATGGTCATCACCCATGTCCTCAACCGGAATTCTACCTGGTTCTTCTTTAATGGGAACTCAATAGTTTGATCCTGCATATCAATATCAAGCTGGGCAATCTGGTCAACAAAGACCTATGTATCCATTAAATACTGGATTGCCACCATATGGAGAGCAATATGCTTATTCACCTTATCCTCATATCCTGGAGGACCTCCATATGGTAATATCCCGCAGTATTCAGGTCAACCTGGAATTCGAGTTTGTCAATGGCAACCAACAATGTCAGTTCAACCAAGGCTTGTGTATCCAACACAACCAATGCAAATTGTGTCAGCTATTCCTATTACACTTGTTGTTACTACTGTACCATAGTCACAAGTTCAAATTGTTGTATCTCAACCGGTACAAACTGGTCCTTCTACCTTGCAACCACAAGTTTTGGGTCAAGAAGCTCAAGTTTCTCAAGTTGTTGTACAACAACCACTTGTTTCCAGGGTTCAACAACAACCTCAGGTTAGTATACCCTTATCTGGACTGACCCAAGCTTACACTAGTATAGTTTATTCACAACCTGGTCAACCTTTCATTGCTGGGCAACAACAACCGTTAAATCAACAACAGTTGTACCAACAACAACAACAGTTGATTCAATAACCGTGGCAGCCACAATTTCAACAACCTCAATTCCAACCCCAATTTGGACTTGCCCAACAGGCTCAACCTGGGTTTGGACAGTATCAAGCTTACCAAGGTCCTGGTCAACAAGGCTTTGCAGGTTATGGACAACCACAAATTCAACTTGGTTATCAACAACCACCTTATGCTGGATTTGTTCAACAACAACCTTATCAAGGTTACCAAATGTAGATGCCCTATGTTGGTATGCAAAGACCTATTGCTCAGGCAATTCCATCATATCCTGCGTATGCTCAACCTGACCTGAATCGACAGTTTCCATTTGTAGCAACTTTAGAATTATCATATTTAAATCAGCTCACTAATGAACCAATCTTATATGCACCTTGGTGGCTGGTGATTTCGCATAAGTTACCTTCTGACATTCCGAAATTTAATGGAAATCTCGGAGAAGACCCATCATGTCATGACCTTTCATTTGTGGTGTTCATCAAACTCCTTGAATGATGATTCGGTTAAACTCTGTCTTTTCCAAAGAACACTTACCGGTCCGGCTACTAAAAGGTACATTGAGTTACCAAGAGCTTCTTTGACAACTTTACGACTTTAGCCACCACATTTCCAACTCACTTCCAGTTACCTATCAGATACGAGACTGGAACGGAACTCCTAACCAACTTTAAACAGACTACTACTACCCATATATCAGATCATATTCATGAGTGGCGGCGTCATCGTCGAATGGTTAAGACATATGTTCCTGATCAGCTTTTGGCTGAGTGGTTCATAAAATCCTTGTTGCCATCAATCACCGAGGATGTGGCAAAAGGTGGAGTTGTCACAGAAGAGCAAGTAATTGCTCATGCCCAATACTTGGATTTGATTTACACACAATCTAGCATGCTCTATGACAAAATTCCCAATGCACCCCAACCAGCTTTCACTGTTCCTCCTCCTCCACAATCGAGTAAGGACTCTCATGCCGACAATGGTGTGATCGGTTCTTCGAGCACGCAAACGGCAGGAAGACCATCTGGTCAAACTCTTGCCATTACCAATCAAACTACCAATGCATCAGAAAACACTCTTGCTTCCGAAGTTAATGTCGTGTCATCTGACAAAGGCAAAAATCAAAAGCAACCAGGAGGCAAGAAAAAGGGGAAAAACAAGAAGAAACAAGATAATTCCCCTCAAGAGAAATCATCTGATTCCTCTACTTCGGCAAGGAAACCTCGTTATCCATGTCTAATCTGTAATGACGAGCATTTTACAAGAGATTGTCCACACCGCTCAGAGGTCTCTAAACTTTTAAAGACTTCTAACACATCTACAGTGTTGACTGATCCGTTTCCAAACCCAGAGACACATTTGGTTGCAACAGACCATGCTTCCACATCCCAAGTACTCATGTTATCCATCACAAAGCCACAAAACGAAGTTTTGGTGTCAACGAGAAACAAATATTACGAAAATCCACCGTCATCATCGAATAACCAGGCCACTGATCAACCTAATCCTTCGACTTCGACTTCATCTGAAAATATTCCACCTATTGCACCAAAATTGACAATAAAACCACCAAAGGGAGTTGTGCATAAATCGACATTTAACCCTCAGGCTCGAGCAGCTCAGAACTATAACATAGTGGAAGATCTTGCTCAATCACCTTCTACTATGTCAACACTCGAGGTGTTACAAAATTGTCCCTCCCAGAAGCAGGTTTTATTGTCAGCAATTGGCGGAATAGACCCTACGGATTCCAATCTTGTGGTTTTTAACCATGCGGGATATACACCACAGTTACCGGTGCAATTAGCTTTCCTAATTCAAGTAAAATCTCTCAATAAGAATGTTGACCGAACCATTATTGATGAGGGGGCATCTACCTGCATTATGTCAATGAGCTGCTAGAAAACACTTGGTTCACCGTTGTTGTCATGATCACCAACCACATTAAAAGCTTTTGATGGACGAACATATAATCCTTGTGGGATTTTGAGTAACCTGCAAATCGAACTAGGGGGCAAAACAGTTACTGTTGAAGTTGAGGTAGTTGACGGACCCCTCGATTACAACATTTTACTGGGAAGGCCATGGGTATATGCTATGGCTGCTGTGGTTTCCACGTACTTTCGTACTATTGCATTCCCTCATAAGGGTGGAATCACAGTGATTGATCAACTTTCCTTCTTTGCCAGTAGTTCACAGGCTATGGAAAGTATTCTGTTGGTACACGGACCCCCACTGTCACTTCAAAGTGTTGGAGTAGGTCTCTTTAAAGATCCTTCCCTAATGGGTACTTTTACGCTACCATCACCATCTGATTTGGTGGAAGTGGCAAGAGTAGAGACTTGTAACATGATTTCCTCCACCTCATCTGATTTAAGGAGGATTACCAACAATTTTGAATTTGATAGTAATATTGAGGTAATGTCGCTAAGCCCCATTGAACTAGCATATCAATCAATTTTTTGGGCTTGTGCGGCAAACCCAAATCCGCATTCACCAATTGTATGGGTAGATCGTTTGTTAGAATATGGTACTTCTTCTTGCCCTTTTTCACGTATACATTCTACGGATGAAGGAATCATCCAATCAATGATGATAAGAGAAGAACCTTCGAAGATTATCATCATCGTTCCCATCTTCCAAATAACATTGAATATTATTCAAACGAACTAAACCACCCTTCAGTTGTTGATTTCCTTTCGAATTCAATTTTCATAGACACAATAGAATCTGAGCGAAAACTGTCAAATATTGAAGAAACGATTTCTATTAATATTTCTGTTGACACCTAATCATAGGGATTGGGTGAAAAGCTATAATTAATGTAAATAAATAATAGAGAAGATAGAAATTCATTGGGGGATGAACCGAACAGTCACTCCCTCTTGTATATAATAATGAACAACCTGAATGAATAATATAGAGTTCTTATTTGAGGAGTTACCTCCTGTTCTGACATGGTATCAGAGCAGGCGCCATTTTTTGGCTTCCCTTTTAATTTGTAACTCCTATTGTGTTTTGCCTTTGTTTTGCATCTTTTGCGGGCTGACATCTCTGTCAAAACCTTGCGAAATCTCATTCATTGGTGTTGCGTCGAATGGTGCATTAAAGATGAAGGTGTTGTAGTGACTTGGGTTTCCTCCCTTGGGCCAGATCTCAAATGTTATAAGCCCACATATATAAACATCGTCGGGTCCGTTTTTAATCACATATTGCACGTCTCCTTGCCGTGATCAATACCGTTGTATGTTTGCGATGCGATCATACCCTTCATTAAACTTTTCACATTGGGACTTTTTCACCATATATCTTTTTCATATTCACATGGTGATGTCGTAACCCGCTCGGACACAGTTCCCGAGGTTTAACTTTATCGGGTTCGCTCTCCACCATTGATTTCCATCCCAGGATCCGACGGCTGACATTGATTTCGGGTGGCCTACATGCACGGGGGTTACCCGCCCAAAAAGTGTTTTCTCTCTCCACCGTTGATCAACACTCCCACAATTCGACGATCTACAGCGATTTTGGGTGGCCTACATGCACGAGAGTTACCCGCCCGAAATGAGCGGTTTTTATCTCTCCTCTAGTTGCTACCAGTCATCCACTCAATGGAATCAGGCACTCTCCTCTAAATACCAATTACCATCTTTCATCCGCCCGAAATCCCACTTATTGCTATAAAACCACCCTTCGTCTTGGTTAACGCCCCGACTTGATTCGCTTCCAATGACCATTGATCTTCTATCGACGGCTCCACGACTCGGCTTCCGATGACCATTGATTCCTTTCCTCTTGAACGTAAGCTCATCTCTGTTGTTCATCTATTAACACCATTCATCTCTCCGCCATTCATCTCTTAAACGTCAAACTCTAGTAAATGGGTGAAAGAAGGCGATACCAGGTTGAACGTTGTTGGTATAACGATATGCATTCAATCATATCTATTGTGGGAATAGTTCTCACTGGCAAGGAGAACTATCCTGAGTGGTCCCGGAAGATAAAACACACTCTCATTTTTAATGAGCTATGGAAAGGAGTGTGTGTTGGAGAAGGAGACGAAGCGCTAGAACAGCCTACCTCAGACAAGGAGCTCACAATTTGTGAAAATAAGAACAACAAAGCCTATTCATTGATTGCAGCATCCATAAGCGAAGAGGTGAGTTGACATATTTCGCCATTTTCAAATGCTTTCGAAGCCTTACAAAAGGTTAAAGAACTCTATGACTCACACTTTGCACTTGAGGTTGTTCAACTCGTGATTAAACTCTTCACCCTTGAATTACAAAATAATGATCCTCTTGCTCTTGCATCCGAAGTAAAATCTATAATGCATGATATCAAAGTCACTAAGGTTGAATTGGATATTCCTCTGATAGCTTTTCTCAAGGCACTTTATCCTACTTACTCCAATTATCTTGAGTCATTGCAAGCAAATGGAAATCTCAAAGATATTACCTTTGACGCCCTTCTGAAAAAATTTGTTGAAAGAGAGAAAGCTTTTGGGAAGAAGACAACTCCTAAATCTTCTGAAGAGGCTGTGTGCCTTGCTCATAAAGAAAATAATATTGCCCAAGATTCTTCCGGAGGAAGAGGTGGTCGAAGAGGAAGAGGAAGATATTTCAGAGGCAGGGGGGCAAACACTCTCAAGAAGAAAAGTTAGATTTGCACTGCATACGCTGCAAAAGAGATGGATCACATGATGCCTCCACATGCAAGTTACCTTGGGACAAAATTAAGCAACAAAGAAACCAACCCAAAGGTAAAACTAATGACAAAGACAAAGGTAAAGCACCTGAATCCACTCACTATGTTGTGGCACAATGTAATATTGGAGTAAATGAAGACTTAATGCTTCACTTGCTTCTTCGAAAAATGATTGGTTGCTTGATTCAGGAGCAACTTGCCACATGAATTTTAGAAGAGATTTTTTTGAGGAATTTACTGACAATGTTGATGGAGCAGTATACTTTGCAGACCAATCAAAACTCAAGCCATCGGGGCTTGGCACAATCAGGCTTAAATTGTCTGGTCTTCCAGACTTTCTTCTGCATCATGTTCTATATCTCCCACAACTGAGGAGAAACTTGTTGTCCTTGTTCCACATCCGCCAGCAAGGTCACTCCATTCATATGTTTGATGGCAAGCTTGAGGTGAGAAAAGCATCTGACCACTCACTTGTCATGACGGGGATAGAAGAAGAAAGGCTTCTCAAGTTGCACGGTACCTCTGCTCGTGCACAACATTTCTCATACAATTCTCATTATGAAGAAGGTACATTTCCATCAAGTTTATTATGGCATGCAAGATTTGGACACTTGAACTATGACAGCCTCCACTTGTTGAAGAAAAATGGTGTTACTAGTTTGCCTACAATTCCTAATAAACTTAAGCAATGTGATGCTTGCATTCTAGGAAAACATAGCAAACAGTGTTTTCATGATTCACATTCAAGAGCACATAGAAAACTTGAACTCATTCATTCAGATTTATGTGGTCCAATGCTTGTTCCTTCTGCAAATGGAAATAAATATATGATGACATTTATTGATGACTACACTAGAATGTGTTGGGTTTATTTATTGAAGAACAAATCTGATGCTTTTCAAACATTCAAGAACTTTCATACATGGATTGAAAATGATGCACAATCTCATATTGGCTCTATTCGCACTGATAATGGAAAAGAATACACTTCAAATGAATTTGAAAACTATCTTCGCCAACATGGGATCAAACATCAAACAACTGTGCCTTATAATCCCCAACAGAATGGTGTAGCTAAAAGAATGAATAGGACAATCTTAAATATGGTACGCTCCATGTTGTTCTTCAAAAATGTAAAAATGATGTTTTGGGCTGATGCAGTTCTATGTGTTGTATATATAAAGAATAGATGTCCATCTAATGCTATTAGAAACAAGACTCCTTATGAAATGTGGTATGGGCACATTCCTTTGGTAAAGCATCTCAGGGTCTTTGGTTCCACCTGTTATGCCTTGATACCAAAGGTACATAGAAACAAACTTGGTGCAAGAAGTCGTAAGTGTATCTTCCTGGGGTATTCAAACACCTCCAAAGCATACTGTCTCTATGATGAAGTCAACAAAAAGTTTGTTGTATCAAGAGATGTAATATTTCTTGAATCATCCAAAACTGACAATGTTGTTAAGCGGCAACTTGATCGCTTGGATAGATTCACAAATGCAAAATCATTTCAAGAATTTGATAATTAGATTCCACATCTTGAAGAGGGGATTCCTATACTAGATCAACCTGTGGAATCTTCTTCTGAAGCACTCTCTCCCCTGCATGAACTCCAACAACGAATGATACTTTGAGTGATGTGATTGACAGAATTGGGAGGCTCAATCTTGATTCAGTCCAAACTCAATCAACGGAGCAGCCTGGACCATCTGAGAAAGGTCCCCCAAAGTGGCTACAAAGACACTTGAAAGTGTTCATCCTGATGAGGTTGGAAAGACAAGAACTAGAAATTCAAACCGAAAAAATGGAGGTGATGTAGATGACTCTGATTCACCTGTTGATATGGATGTTTCTTATGATTGTGAATTGAATCTGTCTACAGATTTTGAACCAACTTCTTTCAAAGAAGCTTCTTCTCATGATGAATGGAAAGAAGCGATGCAAAAGGAGTATGATGCCCTGATAAAAAATGGCACTTGGAAGCTGGTTGATCCTCCATTGGGAACCAAACCAATTGGTTGCAAGTGGGTCTACAAAAACAAGTATAAAACTGATGGCTCACTTGACAAACACAAAGCTAGGCTTGTGGCAAAAGGTTTTGCACAGAAGGAAGGGGTCGATTATGAGGAGACTTTTGCCCCCACAACAAAATGGGCTACCATCCGGACACTCTTTGCCCTAGCAGCCAGAACGGTTGGAAAGTCCATCAAATGGATGTAAAAACTGCTTTCTTGAATGGAGATCTAAAAGAAAATGTTTTTCTATCCCAGCCTGAAGGATTTGCTGTGAAAGGACATGAACATAAAGTATGCAAACTCGTGAAATCCTTGTATAGCCTCAAACAAGCACCGCAAGCCTGGTATGAAAAACTAACTAAGCATCTTCTGAAACTCAATTTCAAACATTATGATCTTGATGATGCAACTTTGTTTGTCAAGAAGGTTCGAAAAATAGTTGTATATCTTTTTGTATATGTAGATGATCTTTTGATAACGGGGAACAATGAAAACTACATTGCATCCGTAAAGAAGGAACTGAAGAAAGGTTTTGAAATGGCTGATTTGGGCTATGTTCATTACTATCTTGGTATTGAAGTAACTCAACATCTGAAGTCCATATTCCTTTCTCAAAAGAAGTACATTGGAGATCTGTTGAATAGGTTTGGCATAACTGAATGCAATCCTATGACTACTCCAATGGAACAAAACTTAAAGCTCACATCCATTGAAGGAAAACAATTTGAGGATGCAACAAAGTATAGACAGCTTGTAGGAAGTCTCAACTACCTAACCACTACTAGATCAGAGATTTCGTTTGCTGTTGGAATCCTCTCCAGATTTATGCAAAAGCCTTGTGAGGGACATTGGTCTGCTACAAAAAGAGTTCTAAAGTACTTGAAGGGAACTCAATACTTTGGAATCAAGTATATACAGGTGGGTGACTTCAGTTTGATTGGATACTCTGATTCAGACTTCAATGGAGACAAAGAAACTGGGGTATCTACTTCAGGTTGTGCTATGAGTCTTGGATCAAGAGTTGTCTCCTGAAGATCACGCAAATAATCAGTTCCAGCATATTCAACAACAGAGGTGAAATATGTGGCAGCAGCTGAGGCAACAAAAGAAATTGTGTGGCTCAGGAAAATTCTTGAAGATTTGCAAGTAAAACAAATGCAATCGACTCCACTCATGATTGATAATACCTCTGCAATAAAGTTGGCCAAGAACCCAAAGTTCCATGATCGAACAAAGCACATCAATACTAAATATCATCTGATTCGACATCATGTTGAGGCCAAAACAATCCATCTCTGCCATTGTTCCACTAATGAGCAAATTGCAGACATCTTCACCAAAGCACTTGGAAGAGAAAATCTTGAAAGATTCAGAATGATGCTTGGACTCACCAACATCCCTTCAGATTAAGGGGGGAATGTTGACACCTAATCATAGGGATTGGATGAACAACTGTAATTAATGTAAATAAATAATAGAGAAAATGGAGAGTCATCGGGAGATGAACCAAACAGTCACTCCCTCTTGTATATAATAATGAACAACTTGAATGAATAATATAGAGTTCTGATTTGAGGAGTTACCTCCTGGTCTGACAATTTCGACCAAGCCTAATGTTGTAGAGAACATTTATGTCAGCAAATCTTGTTCTCCATCAGAAATCGATAGTTACCGTACTCTCTTTCGTGAATTTAGAGATATATTTGCATGGTCTTATGAGGATATGTCGGACATTGACACTAGTATTGTTGAACACGAAATCAAAATGTACCCTGATGTCAACCCAGTTTGACAGCGGCGACCTGTTCATCCAAAGAAAGCCACTACAATTAAAGCAAAAGTTGAAAAAATTTGCGTGCTAGTTTCATTTACCTTGTGCCTCTTACTGACTGAGTTTCCAACCTTGTTCCTGTCATGAAGAAATAAGGGACAATTCGAGTGTGCGTCGATTATAGGGATGTAAATCAGGCATGTCCAAAAGACAATTATCCTACTCCTTTTATCAACCAAATTATTGACGAATGTGTCGAATGCAAAATATTCTCATTCATGGATGGTTTTTCCGGCAACAATAAAATCAATATCCGCCCACAAGACCAATCTAAAACAGTTTTTATTTGTCCATGGGGCACATTCGCATATAGGAAACTCCCATTCGGTTTAAAGAATGCAGGGGCCACATTTCAGAGGGCAATGAATTATGTCTTCCATGACATCAAGCACATTGTTCAACCTTACCTTGACAATTTACCCACTCATTCATGAAAGCGGACTGATCACCCGCAACATTTGAGAGCGATATTTTTACGGTGCTGACATTACAAGATACGACTCAATCCACACAAATGTGTGTTTTGTGTTGGTTCTGGTCGATTTCTTGGATTTGTAGTGTCTAGAGAGGGGATTCGACTCAATCCATTAAAGGTTCAGGCAATTTTTGATTTGCCTCCACCTTCAAATCCTTTACAGTTACAGAAACTTCAAGGGAAGGCAAACTTTCTGAGGAGGTTCATTCCTAATTAAGCTGAGATGGCTAAAGGTTTTACATGTCTTTTGAAAAAGTAGATACCCTTCCATTGATATCAAGTTGCGCAAGCTTCCTTTGATGCTCTTAAAGATACCTTGATTAGAGCTTCATTAATGTATTCTCCAAATTACCAAAACGACTATTACCTGTATCTCGCCACTGCAGATACAACCATTGGCATGGTTTTAGTCCAGGAAGAAAATGGGATTGAACATCTGATTTATTATTTGAGCCGTAATCTCAATGATATAGAAAGTAAGTACTCTTATGTCGAGAAACTAGCTTTGGTAGTTGTGCAAGCTATTCAAAGATTTCGCCATTACATCATGCTCCGAAAAACAACTGTCATTTCGGATTGCAACCCTATGACATACATTTTTTCACGTCAATTGTTGGGGGGCAAATACTCAAAATGGATAGTCATTTTGCAGGAGTTTGATTTGGAATTCATCAAGTCCAAATCAAAGAAATCTCTAGTTTTCGCAGAGTTACTTTGCGACCTTCCCTCGACCTCCATTGATTCAACATTTGAACCATCGATTTTGGATGAGTCTCTGTTTCTGATATCGTCATCTGACGCGTGGTATGGAGATATACTGATCTATCTCTAGACCCAAACTTTCTGGCCTAATACCTCTCACTCGCAACAGCGACATATTCGATACCAAGCCAAATATTATCTAATCATTGGCGACACTCTTTACCGTCGTGGTATCAATACAATTTTATGGAGGTGCCTCACGCATGAGGACACCGAGAAAGCATTGAATGATTGCCATTCAGGTGCCTGTGGTGGACACTTATCTGAGTATGCAACCGCACAGAAAATTCTCCGTGCCGGTTACTTCTGGCCAACTATATTCAAAGGTTGTATTATTGCTGTCAGAAGTTGTCACGCATGCCAGATATATGATCGAAAAACCAGATTACCACCTGCACCATTGCATCCAGCCGTTGTTGGACCATTTGCCAAATGGGGCATTGACTTCATGACATGTAACCCCACCTCAGCCGAGGGGCATGGGTATATTATAGTCATCGTTGACTATTTTACCAAATGGGCCGAGGCAATGCCAACATTGAACAACAGTGGCGAAACGGCTGCTCTTTTCTTTTTTAACCATGTGGTTGCCCGATTTGGTGTACCACAAGCCATAGTTACAGATCATGGGTCGCATTTTTGCAATCACATGATGGCTGAGTTGACTGCTAAGTTAGGATTGTCACATGATAGTTCTACCCCTTATTACCCGCAAGTGAATGGACAAGTTGAAGCCATCAACAAAGTCCTGAAGCGAATGTTGCAGAGAATAATAGGGGTTCATATACGAAATTGGCACTTAATCTTGTACTCTGCCTTGTGGGCATATCGAACCTCAGTGAGAAATGCAACTGGATTCACACCCTTTCAGTTGGTGTATGGTTTGGAAGCAATCTTACCGATACAATGCGAAATTTCATCACTCAAACTCGTGATTGACCTATTACCTGACACTTCTGACAAAGAAGCGCATTTCTTGGAATTAATCCATCTAGATGAAACTTGTCATGATGCCGCATTGGCTAACGAAGCACATAAGAAACGAATCAAGGCGCAATATGATAGAAATTTCAAGCCTTGTATCTTCTCAAAAGGAGACTTGGTCTTGCTTTGTGATCAGAAAGTTGATAAACTTGGAGCAGGGAAATTTGAACCAATGTGGATGGTTCCTTATATTGTCAAGCGTGTTCTGGAAAAAGGTGCCTACGAGTTAGTAGATTATGATGGGATTCCATTGTCGTAGCCCTGAAATGGGTTGTACCTCAAACGTTACTATGCTTGATTAAGTGTAGTAAAACTCACTATATATATGCTTTCATTGCATGTGTGTGTGTGTATCTTTTAGAGTTTTTATCTGGTTAGTAATCCGCTTTGCATTTGTTGCAAATGTCGGAGTCTTCAGAACCTTTTGTTGGTTACATCGATGGTGCTAGTCGTAGTACGCAGAACTTGTCTTCTGCAGCATGGGCTATTTTCGCTCCAAGCGGTGAGTTAGTGAGTTTTCAAGGGATTTGTATTGGTCGATCGACGAACAACATCGTTGAGTATAGCGCGTTGATTGAACTACTCTCTGATGCCATTTCACTTGGCATTAGCCGAATCATCGTTAGGCTGGACTCACAACTCGTTGTACTACAACTAACAAACATTTATAATGTATGAAATCCAATAATTTTTCATATGTTCCTTAGAGTTCGTATTTTGGAATGACATTTTGCACACATTCAATATCAACATATTTCCAGAAATCTTAACACATTAACTGATTCTCTAGCGAATTATGTGTTAAATAGACATTTGCGATACATGTAAAAGTAATATTTTCAATTCACATCATCAATTGAATAGGATTGCATATAACCATAAATAACTCTGAAAGTAAAATAGATAGGTGTTTTAAAAGTTTTTACAAAATTTGTGTCCAAGACACGTTCTAGCAAAAGGTGCCTGCGAGCTAGTAGATTATGATGGAATTCCATTATCGTAGCCCTAAAACGGTTTGTACCTCAAACATTACTATGCTTGATTAAGTGTAGTAAAACTCACTATATATGTGCTTTCATTGCATGTGTGTGTGAGTATCTTTTAGAGTTTTTATCTAGTTAGTAATCTGCTTTGCATTTGTTGCAGATATCGAAGTCTTCGGAACCTTTTGTTGGTTACGCCAATGGTGCTAGTCGTAGTACACATAACTTGTCTTCTGCAGCATGGGCTATTTTCCCTCCAAGCGGTGAGTTAGTGAGTTTTCAAGGAATTTGTATTGGTCGATCGACGAACAACATCGATGAGTATAGTGCGTTGATTGAACTACTCTCTGATGCCATTTCACTTGGCATTAGCCGAATCATCATTAGGCTAGACTCGCAACTCGTTGTACTACAACTAACAAACATTTATACTATCTGAAATCCAACAATTTTTCGTATGTTCCTTAGAGTTTGTATTTTGGAAAGACATTTTGAACACATTCAATATCAACATATTTCCAGAAATCTTAACACATTAACTGATTCTCTAGCAAATTATGTGTTAAATAGACATTTGTGACACATGTAAAAGTAATATTTTCAATTCACATCATCAGTGGAATAGGATTGCATATAACCGTAGAAAAATCTAAAAGTAAAATAGATAGGTGTTTTAAAAGTTTTTAAAAAATTTGTGTCCAAGACACGTTCGGTCATCTGACCCAAAAAACTCAAAATGCATGCAAAACATCCTAAGTAGATCTAGTGGTGCTCATGGTAACAGGTCACAGTCTGTGCTATCATGCGCAAAAACCTCGCCCAGTGGCTAGGAACACCAATATTGTGGTGTTGTAGCCTCATAGCTAACTCCTCGATCCGAACATCCGGAATACCCAGGGTTAATCCCTCTATGTGATTCTGCAACTCTACTAAGGTCTCGGCCAAATCTAAGTCCTGGAGAACTACTCTCCCAATGTTTCTCCATGCTGGCCCACTTGCAACCTGTTGGTGCCCCACAGGTCGAATAGTACCCACATCTGCATGCATAGGAATGATTTTAGTTTAGTCTTGGAAACATTAAAAACACAAAACACAAGTAGAAACTTGAAAAATCAAAAAACACTTTTGGTCAAACAATTTACCCATAGCACCCCATTGTGCTCCAACTGGTAGAATCAAATCTGGATCTCCACGGAAATCCATCCCTGAGTTTGGATGTTCCTCGATGACAAGGTGTTGTCGCTCGAGCCAACCGAAGAATGTAGTGGAAAAAATGATTGTTGACTGACCCGCATGTCGATCCATCAATTCGACCCACCTCTGCATACGTGGATCTCTAGGACCAGCCACACCCAGTGATACATGTTGTAGTTGCATCAATGGGATTCTCTTTAAGATAAAAGTGATTAAGATCGAACATTAGCAAAAATTCTTCGTCTTACCACTTTTTACCTTGGTCAATTGTTCTTTTAGTGAAGAAAGCATAGCCTCGCACCAATTGAAAACTTTTGGCTCTAAACACTCCAGTGCATACTGCATATAAGATCTGTTTGCCAGATGTAGTGCCACGTTTCCAGCCAATTTTGCGATTGTGAAGAGGATCGTTCTCAAAGGAAAATCACCTACATCCGTGATCTTTATTTTCCCATCCCTGCTAGGCTGTGTACCTGGCCGACAAAATTGTCTAATATAATCTCTCACCGATTCACCTCCATGGGCAAATCCAAAAAGCGAGAAGGGGGCACCTCGCCTTGACAGTTTGGTAAGAAAGTAAATATCATCAATGGTAATAGGGACCATCTTGTCCCTAATGTGAAAAGTCTGATCTATCGGATCCCATGAATGAACAAGGAACTGCAGTAGTTCTATTTGTTGCCTTATTCCGGACAACTTGAAGTATTTGAGTAACCCACAGTTTTTTAGGGCCTCAATTGTACCCAATTGTTTAGGGGAACCATGTCTTATTCTTCGTGCTCTCTTTCTTGCCATGTAATCAACATTCTGATCCGATGAAAGCCTGAAACACAATCATAAGCCTAGTTAGGATCCTTTCCATGCAAAAAACAGGACAAATTTTGGAGCAAACAGCTAAATCAAACTTGGGAAACTCGCCCAGCGCAACCCAGGCACAGAGACAGTGTGCTGTAGAGTATGTAGCCTTCTATCTGGGTGCTCTTCAGCACAGATTTCGATGTGAAAGCCTGCGTTGATCCTAGAGCGAAAAAATGAAACCCCAAGGGCCCCAAAAAACAACAAAACTTGCATGAAATGACAAAAGAATGACCTGAAAAGAAAGAAGAGAGGTTCAGCTCCTACCTGGTCTGGACAACTCGAGAAATGGTCCACAGAATCTCTCACAATCAACTGATGAAGTTCAACGTAAAAAACTAGCTCAAAGCACAAAACTGAATGGTAAGTTCCAAATGGTAAAAACGTCATGGTAAAAACTTGTTTTATGTTTATTTCATGTTCATTAATCAACTAAACATTAGTATTTGCCCATTTTTTCCTATGAAACAGGGATTTTTTAATCCATTTGGTGGTTTTTTTAGCAGGTTTTGCAACTGACTTACAAAATGTGACGTGCTCAATCGTAAATTGTACCTTTGACCACAGAGCACACTTTTATCTCTTTTTTGAGCTCTGTTAAAAAACGAAAAAGGAACCCCCTCGGAGTCCTCTTTAAGCTCTTTTCAAACTCTCTAAACATGAAAAGATTGTCGAGCGCTTGTCCTTTCCAGCTCATTAACAGATTGGAAACGATATCTCTCTTGTATCATTTTACGCTTTTTAGGGCTTGAGAGATTGATTTACAAAAAAGAACTTGTGGAGTTTTCTTTTTGTCCCTTTTCAAACTCTCTAAATATGAAAATGACCAAGTTATCTTTGTCGTTAAACTCGTTAAAACATCAAATAGCAACAAACTTGTCCATCTAGACAAGACCAAGTTTCACCTTTGCTAGACTCATTAAAACATCAAATAGCGATGGATTCACCCGAAGGGTGGAATTATACAACAAGCATATGTTATCCTCCTCAAGCTTGATAAAAATAAAGAGGTACTGGTCAGCAATGACTGGGGAAAATGGGAAAAAGGGGAAAACCACTTTATGGTAGCAGGTCGCTCTTGAACATGACACTTTCACTCCATCACTGTGACTATTTGGGTTGGGTTATTAGCTTGATGGTTATCACACCGTTGGTCTATCATACCATCCATCACTTTGTTTTGGGTCAATGCTACCAATTCATTTTAGTGTCGCCGACATGTTCAAGAGAATTCATTCAGTCAAAATTCATCCTTTGCAATACCATAAACCTTCATTTTCATTACCGCCATTCCTGAAACTTGTGTCGTCAGTCAAATTCCATCTCCAAAATAACTACACTCATTTCATGTCATTGATGTGGGATACATCAAGGCCCTCCTGCGATGAGTCGCTTCTTGTCGACATCAGCATATTATCGAAGAAGTTGACTTAGAAACACCCTTCCAGTACCTTGAGGCTTGCATACATCAATGGCAGGTTTCTCGCTTCTAGCGATAGGTTAACATCAATGGCCTTTGACCGAAAGACTTTGTATGGTGTTCGACATCAAATCATCCATTCACACCATGCAGAATGTACTGCAGTACCTTGAGGATCATTATCATTATCGGTGATTTCTCTCACATCTGTTAACAGCTTACATCATTTGCTGGTAATCAGATGGTGTCTTCCCATGTTCGACTTCAGATCACATATTCACATGGTTAGACTCATACTTGAGCGAACGATTGAATGAGATAGAAGACCCCAGATCTATTTTCATCCATCCGGGTTGCGATTTCAGGAGTACTAAATCATATGTACAATGGCTTTACATTGATGGTCATTCCGATCATGGGTTATATCTGTATATGACTGTTTATGTACACGTAATGAAAGTTTATAAGCTGAGCATGGGTATGCCTTCCCTCAGCGATTCATGTAAAATCAAATATCATGATATATGTATTGTAATTGATGCAGGTCACCTTCCACTTCGATACCTCCTCATCACATCGTAAAGCATTTCATTCGACATTGGCATTTTTCTGACTTCATGCTTTAGGGGGCAGCTATTATAGATCCATTTGGGCACATCAATCCCATCATCCAGATTAGTGTTTTAGGGCTCATCAAACCCTAATTTCAGTTGTTACATGCCCTAAACAAGTCACCCCTTTGAATGCCTCCTTCCCAGACAGTTTCATGACTTGAAGACATCCAAAAATAGCCTCTAGAGGGACCAGCGCAGGTAGGCCCTTGTAAGGGTGCACTGTAGAGTAGTTAAGTCCATGCTAGGGTGCTCTGCAGAGCACTTAGGCTTCCTTTCACCTGCGTTGGGCGAGATTGAGTGAAATTCACATAGGGTTTGGGGAATATTCTTATCTTTTGGAGTCATCTAGAAGGTTCCCTCACTTATCAACTCCTATGAGCTCGAAAATGGATGAGGAATGAGTTAAGGAGCATCCTATCCTCTCATCCCTTCCTCCATGGAACTAATTCCAAGTATGGAAGGCCATTCAATGCCACCATTTATGAAAAAACCTCCTTCATCTTCCTATAGATTTACCACTCATCTAAGTGATCAAGGGCTGGATTATGTTGAATTGTAAGGAGATAATGTTGCTATGAGATTTGGCTTTGAAGCAACTATTGTAATGATACAAGTTTGTCATGCTTTTGATGTGATGTGGATGGGATCCAAGCTGGAGGAATGGCTTTGAATCAAACACCAATGGTTGTAATTCCTTCTTCTATTCAATAAAGTGTTTGAACCTTTCTCCCATATGTTTGTATTGTTTTATAATGCTTATATGTGTGAATTGTATCTGATTCCCTTCACTTATATTCAATAGATCTTTTGCTTTGATCGATTCTTTTTTTTCTGTTGTGTTTATAGGTACTTCTCAAGCGTATTAAGTACGGGAAGGAGAGACGGGATTGATAAAAATGAGACAAGAGGAAAGTGAAACTACAAGTAGGTCTTCTCATCTTCTCATATTATCTATTGCTTATAGGAAAAGACTAAAACACTTTAAACTGTTATTCTAGATATAGCTACTTATCTAGGGAATTAGTATTTATCCGTAGATACCAAATTCTCCAAAACAAGGTGTATTAAGGTCCATATAGTTACCCAATGATAAGGCTCATCAGCTTCTAAGGAGAAGATCTTTCCAATCCTATAATTTCCCTAGAACATTCACCTCTTCGTCAAAACCATTTATGACTCGGCCAAAGTCCTTTATGGATTTAGGAGATGAATAGACCAATACTACAAAGACCTCAATATTCCCTTCTAATGAGGAAACATTCACCATCAAACTAAGCTCATCTTTGTCCATAATCTACTCATTTGTGAATATGTACTGGAGCTCTAATCCTGGCCATGTCCTTCTAGCTCCTGAAGCCTCATTGGTTCATGACTTGTGATATTCCTACAAAGATTCACTTCATCTCATGAGACATCTCAAATCATATCCAACTCTACAAGTACCACATTCCTTACCACCATCCATTGTATATGCCTTGATTCAACCATAGATTGGTTTAGCATGTTCACTGCAAACCCAATATCTGGCCTGGTGTTAACCAGATACTTCACAAATCCAATCAACTGCCTATACATTGTGGGATTTACTAAATATGAATCTTTGATTTCAAGAAATAGTGTATCTACCAAAATCCTTCATTTTGATATTTGAGGCCAAACTCCCTCTGACACAGAAGCAAATCCTTTGATCATTGTTGCTCCTTCTATTATGCAAGCGAGTCTCTTATTATAACTGCTCCATCTATCATGTAAGCAAGCCCTTCTATTATGGTCTCTTCTGGAAAGGTATCCTGATCCTAAATAATTTTTGTATCTAATCTAATAATCTCAAACCCATGACAACTTCTTGGAAGGTTTCTCCTTCCACTTTATCTATTTGGTAATTCCCTGGAAACTCTTCCTATTATCGGACATGATCCTGGATGTTAATCTCTACAATTTCCTCTAATCATTCTCAAGAATACGACCATCTGTTACAAGAGAAATAATATTCTTGCAGTCCACTCCCTCTTACTAGGAGAACCCTCTTGTCACAACTTTGTCTTGTACTTACTCATTTTTTCACCTATGTAATCACAATTATTTGCAATATACTTGATTATCCATGAACCTCACTCAAGGGGTCATGGAAAAGAAAGTTCATAATGGAGTCAAGGCCATACAAAAATTAAAATGACAAGAGGTTGACTAAATATAATAATCAAAATCGAAATATACTCATCTCTAATTCCTAAAAAGAAAAAATAGTTCAAAATAAAGAGGATTTGTCAATTTCTTGACATATCTAAAGGAAAAATTATTTTGAATTCTTCTGAGGTGGTTTCTCATCATCATTATTTACGACATTGATTGTTGACACGTGCTCCCTTTCTTTCCTTTTTCTTTTAAGGCAATTAGAGGCATAGTGTCTATCATTTTGACAAGTTAAACACTTTGCTTTTGACGTGTCCTTATTCTTCTTATCTTGAGTCTAAGCAGGTCTTCTACCTGAATTCTTCTTACTGAATTTTCCAAAATATTTTTTGCCATTTTTTTCAAAGTTCCTTCTCCCCTTTCCTTTTCTAGTATGAGCTGCAAGGGTTGTTGTTTCTTCATTCTTTGGAGTTTGTGAGTTATTTACAGATGATAATATTGACTCTTCTTGAACACAATTAGTCCATAGCTTATCAAATGTGGGTAGTTTTTATCGTGCACAAATTCCTTGAATAAATGGTTCCCATGAGGATGGAAATCCATTAAGAGTAATTGAAACAAGCTTTAGATCTTCAATGGTGTCTCCAATGCCTAAAAGCTCGTCTCTTGGGAGTGTTTAATCCAGCTACATGAGAAATCAAGTGATATTTGATGGAATCTACCAAGATTCTTTTGGAATTAGCTTCATTCTTATTGTACTTGGATTTCTCTTCAACTCCCTCTAGCTCTGGAACGACTTTCTCCACATGATCCTGAAGTTCATTCTCTTCCAAATTAAGTAGTATTCTGGTATTCCAAGATCTAAAATTGATGTCACTATCCAACTTGTATTCAACTCTAAGATTTAGTGCAATTTTAGGCAAGAGACCCAAAAACCAGTGAAGTTGCTCGAACACTTGTCTCTAAGGCTAACTTCAATGGTCTCTCTTTCAACAAAGCTTTGATACCATGTTGAATTTTCCATAATATTGCAAAGTAAAAATTGATCTTCTGATCTAATAATTACTTGCCAATGATTTCCAATTCAGTTTTATTATGTAACATATATCATTAAGCAATCATACACAGAAAATATCAATAGTAATATAATGAAAACAGTAGGATCATAAAGAGACAGCCAAGCACAATAGAGACAGCAAATTTACCCTGGGAAAACCCAACAACCCTTCCTCTAAGGAGAAAATTTTCTTCAACAATATTTACAAATCCAAGAGAATTCTAGAAATCTTTTCCACAAATCCATGTCTAAGATGCTAGTCAAACCTGGTCAAATACCAGCTAGTCAATGTTGATCAAACCTCCAAAAATCAAAGAAATTAATGTTGTTCAATGCTAATCAATAGTCTAAAATTCAACCTGAGGTCAGCTCGGTCCTGCAGTCAAAGGGTCTGCAATCAACAGTGGTTGATTATGGCCAAAATATGCGATCAAAGTCTCCTTTATTCTATGGCCAAACTTTCCATTTTCCAGTGATCAAATTTAGTCAATCTCTCAATCAAACTCAGCAGATTCTCTGTCAAAATTGAGCAAGTCAAATACGATCAAATGGCAACTTCTTTATTTCAGTAAACCTTGATATTTCCTCTTCTTGACTTTGCACATTTGGATCAAAAAACAAAAGAATGTATGTGATTCAAATTGGTCCAAATGTGGAGGTCAAATTATGTTTTTATATTATTCAAATGGGTGAAATTTTGACCAAAAGTCACACCCCTTCATTGTGGGGCCAACTTGATTATTTGGGGCCTATAAGAAGCCCAAAATTCACAATTTTAATTCCCATTTCCATTATTTTCTTTGGCCAACTAGGGGGGCCTTTTTGCATGTTGAATACCTCCCAATGTTACACAAAAAATCAATGAAGGTTCTTGAACTTTTAACTTTACTTAATGGTCGTAGATGCATCTCATTACTAATGTCTTCGTGCTTACTACTATATTATTGTTTTCCTTAATGCTACTTAATTCCATTGTAGTCACCTCTTGCCATATACGTTAGCTAGTGCCTCCATTTTGCAACCTTACTCTTCTTGGAGAGATAATTGTGACAAGTGGATTGACCTACTCATTCTCTTTTTTTCACTTTTCCTAGGGCAACTCCACTAACATAGAATTAGGTGCTTACCCATTTATACCACCTATTTACCCAGGACAAGCTTTCTTTTTTATCTTCTCATGCTTCTTATAAATTCGAAGATAACGAGCTCACTCTTCTCCATTCTCATGCTTGTAAAAATATGAAAATGATGTTGAGCATATTTCTACCTATCCTTTGAGCTCCTCAAACCACACAAAAGACATTGTAACAAGTACATTGCTATCTATTTTTTGGGCTCGTTAAAACTAAATTAAAAAGACACCATTGAGCTTACTTGTACTCTTTTTCTTGCTCATTAATCTATGAATGAGATATGAAAAAGGACGGGGAGAGGGGGGATCATTGGAGTTTGTATCAAGAAGGGGAAATTTCCATTCACGCTACCCTTGAATATAGAACTTGTTTGCATCATTCTCTTACAACGGGATTATAAATTTCATAGGAGTTGTACCATATGTATGAGTCATTTACTCCTCTATTTGGTTACTCTTCCAGTCATTATGGAGCATGATTCAATTCCTCATGCATTATATGATAACACATGGTACCCATGAGTCAATGTTGTCAAGAGGTTCTTGTGTTGTACCAAATATGTTCAAGGAAATTTTAAGCCTATGTTGGTCATTTGCAGTTTCGTTGACCTTCTACTCAGCGATCCTTGTATCAATTATACCCAATGACTTTATCTTTTCATATTATCACTCGATATATGTTTCGTGTTGCCTAATGGGGGATACATCAAGGAACTCCTTTAACGCATGTATTCCTATCAATTTCAATTCATTATCTAGGAATTTCATCTAGAAACCAGCTAATACCTTGAAGCTTGTATTTATCAGTGGAAAGCTTCCTTGTGATCAATAATAGGTTTACGTCATTAACTCTTGATCGATCAATTCTACAAGTGTTCAATTTGAGCTACTCTATTCACACTTACAAAATGGTGCTAGGTACCTTGGGGTCCATTTTCATTATTGGTGGTCCCCTTGCATCTATTAACAATATACCTCAGTGACCACCAATCATATGGCTTCTACCATGCTTGACATCAACTCATATATTTGTATGATGTGGACTTGTACCATTGGGTTTGGGATGAACATAGATAGGAGTCATACTTCACTCATACCTACCATCCCTCCCAAGCTACAATGGAGTACTTCACTATATTCTGTACATTGAATACTACTAAGAATACTCTCATTAGTGTCCAATTTCTTCTTGATATATATTATATATAGATCCATATTGTATTTGATTATGAGTATATATTTTTATCAATGACATCAATACACAGTGTATTCGTTTGTGGCTATGTACGTGCATTTCATGTTATGGATCTACAATGGATTGTGTTGACAGCCATGCTTTCTTATCTTTTGTAGTGAGCATTGGTGTGCCTACCTCAAGGATGATCTATATAAATGATGAGTGTTCTAAATCTTCATTGATTTCTTCCTCTCCATTTCATTCTGTGTTCCATTATGAAAGTCACAATATTGTAATGTGTTTTGACCATTAGTTTCTCTTTTAACTTCGCACATTAAGGGGCATCTAGTGTAGCCTTATTTTCCATCTCATTAGTCGGCTTAAGCAACCAATGCATCCATCATGCAAAATCACTAACAATTTGCCCCAAGAATAGGGAATTTTTAGCATCGTCACTCCATTATCACTAATAATGAGAAATGCACCAATCCTCTACAATCTATAAGGAGTGATGCTCACTCTATACACTCAGTAGTAGAGTGATGAATGTCAATACTTCTGTAATTTCTCATTTACAAGGAGACTACTTCGAGAATATTTGAATGGCCTCATCTATTGGTCTAGGAATTTTTCTGACTCAAAACTCACTATAACTTGAGGGTCTAGGTTCATCCTCTTCTCTATTCAACAAGTCTATATAATGAAGTTATTCCCAAGGTAGAAGGGACATAGAGAAACATATATTTAAATGCTACCAAAATTCTCGGAGAACCTTCAACTTATCACAAGCTTGTTGTGATGTCCCTTTTGGTAAAATTACCCTTAGGGTGCAATTCTGGGCTAGGTTTTCCAAAAAGGATTTGTATTTTATAATAGTAATCTGCTACCTTTCCAATCTATAAACAATGATAATCAATGAATGTACAGTTAGTTGATTTCATCAACAATAATATAAGAAAGTCCAATTCAACAGATAATTATCATATTTACAATTCCACCTTTTTTTTCAACATCATAGATATAACCCTTAAATTTACAAAATGTAGCAAATCTAGTTGCTAACCTACACTACTAATCAAATTGTTGTAGTGACTACAATAATTGGTGAACCGCTGGTAGAATGCAGCAACTCCGCCTTCATCCCATAAATAGATTGAGCCTTCTTAATGATGCAAGGAAGTATTGAACTAGATACTATGGGTACCACTTTGAGTTACTTGACCCTTTACAGATGTGTCATTCATTTGTCTCCTTAGTTTGTTCCTATTAGTCTCTACACACTAAATCAAGAGCTCACACATGTAAGTTTTCGACAATGACATATAGAACATGATAGAGGTTTTATGTGTTCAGAACTTTAAAGTGAGTCTTTGGTGTTGCTCCACTACCAACGAGCATCCATAGCCCCGACGGAGTCACTCAAGAAATCACAAGCATTGCTTCGTGGAACAAGGTACAAGAATATGATAACAAACAATAAGAAGAAATATGCATCAAAAAAGAATCGGTGACCTAAAACTAACTAAGACATGCACAAGTAAGAAAGTGTTGGAGGTTAATTGTAAATCAGTGCACAATAAGTTACTAGCATTAGCGTGGAAAGAGAGAGAAAAGATTCAAAGCAAGCATATGAGAAATAACTATGAAATATGTCATCAATATATAACCCATGAAAGCACACATGCACACATGATTGGAGTAACAGTTGGTTATTGCAACCAACAAAGAAATGCACTAGAATCAATGCCAAAAATGACGAGTTTTTTATTGAAAATGTTGCAAATCCATGTACAAGCACCACAAGCCCATCAAAATCCAAGAGTGGAATGAGGGATGCTCATATAATATCCAAGACAAAACCCTAGCCTCACCACTAGTCAACCTAAAAGTTTCCAATAGCAGAGTGCTTTCAGCTCCCTAAGTATAAACAGTTATCTAAATGCTAGCAAATCTCAAGTGCTAAAAGTTCGTTAATGGATTTGGCGCTAGGAGGGAAGATGACAAGCTAACCCTATGGAGTCTTGTTTTAAATTTTTTATGTTTAAATGGCTCCTTCCCAAATCCTTATTCTAGTTTGTTTTTCTAAAGGAGAAAGTATTTCAGTCCCCATCAAGATAATCAACCTCTTGTCAAAGAATAAGTTTCATGGCGAGGGTAAAATATTTGCATCTGAGCAAGTCCTTCAATTTATTGAAATTTGTATCTCTAATGATGTATCTCATGACAATGCCATATGGAGACTTTTCACTATTACTTTTCAAGGCCACGTCAAATCATGGTGTAATACCTTGTCACTAGCATCTACCATTCTTTGGAACAATCCATAGATGAGTTTGTTTATGCATTTGAAGAGTCTAGTTCTAAGAAAATATTTAAAGAAATCACTGAGCTCAGAATGAGAAAGGATGAATCAATGGAAGATTTGTCTTAGATATTTCTCAATATTTTCTATAAAATTCCTGCGAAAGATAAGTATTAGCATCATTTAATTAGAGAGTTTCCATGTTTTCCTAGCCTTTTGTTGATGGTGTTGGAAACTTGCCAACACAAAGGGGATATCCCCAGTATAAAGTTCCAATTAGACTCTACACCAGTTGTTGTGGGTGTCCCATTCAGGATGATGCCCCGACTGCCATTATGGTGAACTTAAAGATAGGCCTTGGTGAGAAAATCACAAGATAAGAGAGAATTCATATTACTTTTGAGACAAGCAACAAATGTTACCTTTGTGAGACATACAATCATAATGAATATAAGGCACTTCCACAAACAGAGTAAATAAAGTGAGCCTTTATAAGAACAATGAAATCATTAATCTAATAAAGACAAATGTGGATGTGAAGAATCATTGATACATTTAAAAAGTATTTTTCAAATAACCAAGATCATGAAAAGCAAATAGGATATGCAATTTCAATAAGAATATGTACTAAAGACAATAAAGTAGTGCATTCTCCTTACTACATGTAAATGCAAACATATACCGCAATCATTAAAAGAAAAGTCTTACAATTCTTCTGATACATGCATGAAAAGATTGTCCGACTCTAGAGAGCTTCGAATGATTAAGTGGAAATGCCAAAATACACAATTACAATACCATCTCACTTGCTCCAATAATGGAGCGTGAAGCCACGACGTGCTTCTCAAAAGAATTATCTCTCTCTCCTATGCTAGAAAGAGAAGCCAAGGCTAAAAGTCCATTTTCTTGAGCCATGAGGGTCTATATATAACAAATGAGGTGACCTTTCACCTTCCATGTGACTCTTGAGCTCCCATATGTCCTTTGGACTTCCTAGTGACTTTTCACATTCCACATTTGGCTTTTCGGCTTCCACATATTTTTTACATTTTTCATTTCTTAATTACAAAATTTACATTTCACAAAATTGTGGCAAAAATCCATAAAAATAAAATAAACATATTTGTATTCATATTTGAGGAAATTGTAATTCGGTGACTGTGACATGAATCTCTATTGTAATGTATCGATACCAAGCTCTATACTTTGTTGTTATGCCTTCGAATCTTTGTGGTAGGTCTAGTTTGTATCTCATCTTTCCCTCTAAAGCATCTAGGTATATAGTTTTGGAGCTTGTTTGTATATTGTTCCACAACATGACTAGCTTCATATGTAACTTGACTGGCTCAGCTACATATTGTAGAACAATGTCTTTAGTCACCTCTAAGTCATTTTGGGTAGTCGCATGTCTAATGTGGTCCAAAAATTCCTTTAACTCCTGCCTGATAGTATCTTTGTGTCTCACCTCCCCAAGTGCACCTATAGAAGGCACTTTGTGCACTCATATCAAAGCCTCCAATCCATTGTGAAACTGCATATAAGTTGACAAAGTGTTGGCTATATGATTGTTGAGTTGATCATAGATCTACATATGCATTTTCATCTCCACCCTATCCATTTCATCCTCAACCCTTCCTTTTCTAGCCAATGATGTCAATGCATTTAAATACTTGGCACACATTCCTAGATCATGTTTATAGTTGTATGAGATAACTTTAAGATCCTCAAGTTTTCTTGTCATCCCTTCTGGACATCATACAGATGCGTCATTACCTTATGCAAAAATATCATCTCTTCATAAACTTGCTTCATCGTGTCTTCCAATTGTTTGTGTTCTTCAAGTATAGTTGATTGTAATCCTTCTCTTCTAGAACTAGTGGAAGACATCCTTTGATTTTCAACAAGGAGTTGATCAATTTGTTGCTTTGCACTAACTAATTATTTCTCCAATTATTCATTCTTTTCCATCACAAAATCAGTGTTATTTTTCGTGGCTACTCCAAAGGTTGCATTTGCCGAAGCAACTGCTCTAGGATTGATCTTAGTGTTAAACACAATAACTCTTTCTGTATGAATAGAAAGAGGTCAATCTGGTTTGTTTGAGAAGTACTCCCTCCTTTCTTGATTGTATTGATCAGTTGCTATCATTGATGTCAACCCAAGCAGCACCAGGGGCTACCCCGATCTTGCATGGGAATTTTGACTTGATAGCTTACTCTATTCTTAGTCAAGGATCTTCTATATGGATTCTACTCGTCGAGATGTTTCCGTTGATATATGGCACGCCATGTAATTCTTCATGGTTTGAGAGATATTCGTGTTTGAAGTTAGTAACCCCAGTTAGTGGGCTAAACCCTATGGGGTTGTGGCATGACACTCATAATTGGTTGTGGTCATTGAATAGTCAATAATTAAAAATGTTTTTTTGCTCCTAAAATCCCTCCAATGTTCGCTTCTTGAGGACCCTCTCAACTAAAGACATTCATATAAATAGTGACCCTCATATCCTCCCCTAGTATGGATTTTGTGGCTTCAAACAGGTCATTGTGGAATTTTTGCTAAAAATTTGTTTCTGTGAAGCTTCAGAAGCTGAAATTAAAAACCATTTGACCTAAAATCTTGATGAACCATGTGGCCAAATTTCATATCTTGGTTCACTATATTTTCATAGATATGATTTGAGGAAGTTAGGGTTTTTCCAGGCTCTCGAATTTCATGTCAAACAGGTGACGTTGGGAAAATCGTCATAACTTTCTCTCCAAGCATTGGATTTAAATTTCGTAAATAGTCACGGAAATAGGATGGATTGTAGTTTGTTGAGTATCGTTTTCAGGGCCGAAGGTCGCAACAGTGACACGTGGAACTTCGTACAAGTTCTCTCTACTGAACCAGTCTATAATCATGTCATCGTGAGAGATTGGGCATAACTCTTTCTTGAAGAATCCAATCTTGATCAGACCTGTGAGGTTGGAAAGATGACTCAGAGGGCTACCACAGGACGAAATTTCAAACCCTGGAGATACAAAATTACATAGATACAACATATTCAATATCGAGATCTTAGAAGGCAAGAAAAAGCATGCATTCAAGGATCACTGCAGTAAGGACCACACATCAACAGTCAAGGGTAAATCTCCTACAGAAAGGTATGTATGATTAGTGTTTACATTTGAATTTTGAGTATCATCTCTGACATATGTTTTTTCACGACAACGTAAGTATATACAAGGTCTCGGTTATATCTCTATGTCTCTATATGTCACAGTTAGTTTTTCGGATGTCCTATTCTTTATAATACACATTTGATGTTACACCAAGTCTACTAAATGTATATTATGTTGTAAGTTCATGTTACTTGTCTTGTCATATTTGATAGAATGGTCTCTGTTGTTGTACTTAGAACTTGGTACATCACAAGTCTTGGGTCTATCACCAGTTTTTATTGTATATATCTTTAACTCAGTTTTGGATATAGTCTTGCATAGATTCCAGGCCTATATCAAGAGTGGGAGTCTTTGTCTATTGCTGTAACAAGTCAACAAAAAAAGTGACAAGCACACTTCAGGCACACATTTTAATTTGTATTTGTATTTATTCATTATTATGCACTTACATGTGTTTTGCAGGCAGAGGTAATTTGAAGGGTATTTTGTTTTGTTTTGGTATTGGTTTCGCGGGGAAAATTTTGGCATGCAGGTAGAAGAAGATTCAAGTAAAACTTCAAGCAAGAATTCAAGAGCAGAAGTATCAAATCAAAGGAAGCATTATAGTGGGACATCCTTTGAAGACATGACAGCCATCCGTATATTGTGAAGAAGTGTCAAGGCCAAGAGTCACCGTTGTAAAGTTGTAAAAGTGTCATCATTGGAAGAGTCATTATTGTAAAAGAGTCAATATGCCTAGAGTTGAAAAGGCATTATTGGGAGGTATACGAGTCTCTATTGGGATGATGTCATGGTTGCGTTGTAGGTCATAGTGTGATTGGGTGTTTGGTCAAAATCATTGTAAATAATATTATATCGTGGATCATTGTCCCTGGTATGGGAATCCACACTCCTGTCTCATTTCAGTCATTATAGGGTGGCAGGGAGGTGCTAGGTAGGTGCATGAAGTCGCCTACAAGTTGGAGCCTATGAACACTTCAGGGCGGTAGGGTGGTGCTAGGGCGCGTTGTGGCTCACTAGGATGTTGGGGCATCCATTCAATTGATTACTGAAGAAACCAGGGCGTTGGGGCGTCCTTTCAGTGGGCGCTGGAGAAGAATGCTTTTCAAAAATTCTAGAAAGTTGTTGCTTTCATTTCAGTTGGGGTTGAAGATTAAATAATTTATTAGAAAAGCGTTCAGTGGTTTTTGACTCGGAGGGGCTTTTCCACCTAAAATTCTTGTCTCTACTGTGTTCTATTGTTTACTGTTTTTACTGCATAAACATTAATAATAATTAAAGATTAACTAATGCTCTAAAAGTTTTAAAAAGTGTTAATTGCTAAGGAATACCGATTCACCCCCCTCTCAGTATTTCCAACAATTGGTATCGAAGCAGGTTCCTTCAATAACAGTCTAACAACTGGAAGGAGATCATGGAGTATACTAAGAATAGAGTTCCTTTGTTCAATGGAAATAACTATGCACTATGGAGTGGAAGAATGCGGGTTCATTTGCTAGTGCAAGGATACGAAGTATGGGAAATCGTTGACAAAGGCTTCACACTGACTGAGGATGAACAAGGTAAGAAAATATGGTATATGATGCAAAGGCTAAAGATCTTATTATCAGTGGGCTTATCAAATTTGTTTATCTTAACATATTGAGTTGCAAAACTGCTAAAGAGGTATGGGGAAAGCTTGAAAATATATATGCAGGTGACCCAAAGGTGAAAGAAGCAAAGCTTCAAATTTTCAGGGCAAAATTTGAGCAACTCAAAATGAGGGAAAATGAAGATATTGTTGCATACTTTCAGCATGTTGATGAAAAAACAAATACATTGGAAGGTTTGGGAGAACATGTTGAAACAAAAATTGTTGTCCGAAAGATCCTCAAAACCTTACCAGCAAGATTTAACCCTAAGGTATATGTTTTGGAAGATAGATCGAATTTGACCAATCTCACATAGATGAATTGCATGGAATTCTTACGACATATGAAATGAGGATTGAAGAAGAGGACGGCACATCTCACTTAGAAACAGCATTTTCTGCATCCAAGAAGAATAGTAAGGACAAGCAGAGTCTGAAAGCAAAAACTTGCAATTGTAAGGATGAGGAAAAGGAAGAAGATGAAGAAGAATTCTCAGATAAAGAGTTTGCCTACTTCACGTGGAAAATGAGAACAAGTACGGGAAAATTCAAAGGTAAACTTCCATTAATATGTTTTGATTGTGGTGAGGTTGGGCATTTTGCAGCCAAATGTCCTCACAAAAATGAGGTTGTTACGAAAGGAAAGAAAAGTCCTAGGAAGTTCAACAAGAAAGGCAAGAAGAAATGGTTTAAGAAAAGTTTCTTCTCCAAAGAAGATAGCTCCTCATCCAAAGAAGACAGTGATAACGAAGAAGAATTCAACGGAAGAGTATTGTTTATGGCCAAGCACAATAAGAAAGAGGCACCTGACGAAGAAGGAGACGAAGAAGAAGAAATTATTGAGGTTGAATTTCAAAACAAAGTGATCAAGGTTATCAAAGAGCTCAAGGCCAAGAAGAAGCACGTCAACACTATTGAAGACGAATTAAAGATAGAAAAGGAACAGGTCCTAAATCTTAAAATCAACGTTGAAGAATACAAACAAAATGAAGAATCGCTCAGGAAATAATTAAAGGAAAGCAACAAGGAAAGTGAAGCATTGGAAGCTAAAATCATTTCTTTACGAAAGGAAGTAAAAATGGGAAAAACTCTTCAAAACTATGCCAACATCTCAAAGACTTTGGACAAACTCATCAGCAACCAGCAATCATGCAGCGACAAGACTAGTCTTGGTTACAAGAAAAAATTTGAAAAGGAGACAAGTCCTTCTATGACATCAAAAGAAGATGGATATGCAAAATCTACCAAGTAGGTAGATCTCCCAGCTAGATCAAGAGATCAAGACTCGTAGGAAGAACCATGGAAGACAATTCCTCGAAGAATATTTCCTCCCAGGTATCAACCTATATTTTAAGGTCATTGTTATTCATGTAGAAGGTTTCGACATAGAGTTGCAGAATGTCGCATGTATGTTTGGAATGAATATAATTCCAAGAGATCTCTCTGAAATGGATATTCCAGAACTCAGCAGAATATCAACAGATTTAATCATTTGAGAGATGATGTCAAATGTTACAAATGTAACAATTTTGGACACTTGGCCAAAGATTACAGACTTGGAAGTTCTTCAAAGGAATTCTCGCAAAATCAGAATGAACAAGTATGAAAAAGGAATATTGAAAGGTGTGCTCTTGCTCTCAAGGCTCAAAGCAACAGAAACATATGGTATGTTCACAGTGGTTTCTCAACGCATATGACTGGAGGTAGAAATAAGTTCATATCCTTGAAAGAAAACAAGGATGGAACAGTGTCTTTTGGAAATGACGGGTCTTCAAACGTCATAGGAGAAGGTACGGCCACTCTTGGAAGCAAGGATGCATTAGCAAAGGATGTGTTGTTGGTTGAAAATATGAATGACAATCTGCTCTGTCTTGGATAAATGTGCAATCAAGGACACACGATGTTATTCAACTCGAAGAAATGTGAAATCAGGAAAGGCAAATTTGGTAAAATTGTGGTTATAGCAAGCAGAGCTCCAAATGACATATATATTTTGGATGAGAAACCTAAAGGGTATTTCTTGGCAAAAGAAGATGAGAGTTGGTTATGGCGCAAACGAATGGGACATATAAATTTCGACAATTTGGTCAAGATCAGCAAAAAGGAAGCAGTCAAAGAAATGTCGAAAATCTCAAAATCTACAAAATGGGTGTTAAGTCAACCTTCCTAAATGGTGAATTGGAAGAAGAAGTTTACATTGAACAACCCGAAGTTTTTCTGCTCACTGATAAAGAAAACTATGTTTGCATATTAAAGAAGGCACTATATGGTCTAAAGCAAGATCCTAGGGCTTGATATGCTCATCTTGATAGGTATCTACATCAACAAGCATTCAAGAAAGGAAGCATTGACAGCAATCTCTATGTGAAAGTGAATCAAGATAGCCTAATGATTATCGAGGTATATGTGCATGATATAATCTTTGGAAGCAATGATGATAGAATAAGTAAAGACTTTGCCACAAAAATGCAAAGTGAGTTCAAAATGTCTATGCTTGGTGAGCTAACATACTTTTTTGGACTTCAGATTTCTCAACAGGATAAAGGAATATTCATATATCAAACCAAGTACATCAAGGAAATGCTCAAAAAATTCCAAATGGAAGATTGCAAGCCAGTCCTTACCCCCATGATAACAGGTTGCAAGTTAAGCTTAGAAGATTCGTCAAAGGATGCGGACCAAAGGTTGTATAGATCCATGATTGGTAGTCTCCTATATGTGACAGCCTCTCAGCTAGATGTGATGCAGGCAGTTGGACAAGTAGCACGATTCCAAGCAGCACCAAAAGAATCTCATATCATTGCCGTCAAAAGAATTCTTCGATATCTTAAGGGAACAGCAGAATATGGTCTCTGGTATCTCAAAGGAAATGATTTGGTCATCCAAGCTTATACAGATGCAGATTGGGCAGGAAGTGTTGATGATCGTAAGAGTACGAGTGGAGTGGCATTCTACCTAGGTGGTTGCCTTATCTCATGGTTAAGTAAAAAGCACTCTTCAATCTCATTATCCACAGCAGAAGCAAAATACATCACGGCAACATCTTGTTGTACTCAAGTTCTCTGGATGAAGAAAACCTTGTAATATCTTCAAGTTAAGTTTGATGATCCTATTCCCATCTTTTGCAATAACACCAATGCCATCAGTATCTCCAAAAATCTTGTGATACATTCCAAAACAAAGCACATTCCGATCAAATATCATTTCGTTAGAGATCAGGTCGCCGAAAAGAATATCAATCTTGAATATGTTGGCACAAAGGAACAAATTGCTGACATCTTTACCAAACCATTACCTCGTAAAGCATTTGAGTATCTTTTCCAAAAGCTTAGGATTCTCCCAAGTTTTCATTAGACTCTTTCTCTTATCTAATCAAGTAGAAAGAAGGAGTGGAGGTGTGTATAGGTTCGCATGATGGTTGTTTGTCAGGAGAAGTTACCCTTTTCCATTGATGACAAAGGGGGAGAGAAGGCAGTAGGAAGAGGTGTCATGATCGCAGGGGGATTACTTGTGTTGCCGTCAATGCCAAAGGGGGAGATTGTTGATCAATGGTTGTCATTGATGTCAACCCAAGCAACACCAGGGGCTACCCCAATCTTGCATGGGCATTTTTACTTGACAAATTACACTATTCTGAGTCAGGGATATTCTATATGGATTCTACTCGTCGATATTTTTCCGTTGATATATTGCACGCCATGTAATTCTTCACGGTTTGAGAGATATTCGTGTTTGAAGTTAGTAACCCCAGTTAGTGGGCTAAACCCTATGGGGTTGTGGCATGACACTCATAATTGGTTGTGGTCATTGAACAGTCAATAATTAATAATGTTTTTTTTGCTCCTAAAATCCCTCCAATGTTCGCTTGTTGAGGACCCTCTCAACTCAAGACATTCATAAATAGTGACCCTCATATCCTCCTCTAGTAGGGATTTTGTGGCTTCAAACAGGTCATCATGGAATTTTCAGTATAAATTTGTTTCTGCAAAGCTTTAGAAGCTGAAATCTTGATGAACCACGTGACCAAATTTCATATCTTGGTTCGCTATATTTTCAAAGATATGATCTGAGGAAGTTAGGGTTTTTGCAGGCTTCCGAATTCCATGTCAAATAGATGACATTGGGAAAATATTCATAACTTTCTCTCTGAGCATTAGATTCAAATTTCGTAAATAGTCATGGAAATAAGATGGGCTATAGTTTCTTGAGTATTGTTTTCATGGCCGAAGGTCGCAATAGTGACACGTGGAACTTCGTACAAGTTCTCTCTACTGAACAGTCTATAATCAGGTCATCATGGGAGATTGGGCATAACTCTTTCTTGAAGAATCCAATCTTGATCAAACCTATGGGGTTGGAAAGAGGACTCAAAGGGCTACCACAGGACAAAATTTCAAACCCTAGAGATACGAAATTACATAGATACAACAGATTCAATATTGAGATCTTAGCAGGCAAGAAAAAGCATGCATTCAAGGATCATTACAGTAAGGACCACACATCAACAGTCAAGGGTAAGTCTCCTATAGAAAGGTATGTATGATTAGTGTTTACATTTGAATTTTGAGTATCATATCTGACATATGTTCTTGCAGGACATCATAAGTATATACAGGATCTCGATTATATCTCTATGTCTCTATATGTCACAGTTAGTTTTTCAGATGTCTTATTCTTGATACTACACATTTGATGCTACATATTCTTGATGCTACACCAAGTCTGCTAAATGTATATGATGTTGTAAGTTCGTGTTACTTGTCTTGCCATATTTGATAGAATGGTCTCTGTTGTTGTACTTAGCACTTGGTCCATCACAAGTCTTGGGTCTATCATCAGTTTTTATTGTATATATATTTAGGTCAGTTTTGGATATAGTCTTGCATAGATTCCAGGCCTATATCAAGAGTGGGAGTCTTTGTCTATTGCTGCAACAAGTCAACAACAAAAGTGACAAGAACACTTTAGATATGCATTGTAATTTTAATTTGTATTTATTTATTATTATGCACTTACATGTGTTTTGCAGGCAGAGGTAAGTTGAAAGGTATTTTGTTTTGCTTTGGGATTGGTTTTGTCGAGCAAATTTTGCATGCAAGTAGAAGAAGATTCAAGTACAACTTCAAGAAAGAATTCAAGAGCAGAAGTATCAAATCAAAGGAAGCATTGCAGCGGGACATCCTTTGAAGACATGACAGCCAACCGTATATTGTGAAGAAGTGTTAAGGCCAAGAGTCATCATTGTAAAGTTGTAAAAGAGTCATCTGTAAAAGTGTCAGCATTGGAAGAGTCATTATTGTAAAAGATTCAATCTGCCTAGAGTCGAAAAGGCATTATTGGGAGGTATAGGAGTCTCTGTTGGGATGATGTCATGGTTGGGTTGTAGTTCATAGTGTGATTGGGTGTTCGGTCAAAATCATTGTAAATCATATTTAATCGTGGATCGTTGTCCCTAGTACGGGAATCCACACTCCTGTCTCATTTCAGTCATTATAGGGTGGCAAGGAGGTGCTAGGCAGGGGCATGAAGTCGCCTACAAGTTGGAGCTTGTGAACACTTCAGGGCGGTAGGGTGGTGCTAGGGTGAGTTGTGGCTCGCTAGGATGTTGGCGCATCCATTCATTTGATCACTGAAGAAACTAGGGCGTTGGGGCGTCCTTTCAGTGGGAGCTGGAGAAGAATGATTTTCTAAAATTCTAGGAAGTTGTTGCTTTTATTTCATTTGGGGCTGAAGATTAAAGAATTTATTAGAAAAATGTTCCACCTAAAATTCGTGTGCCTACTGTGTTCTATTGCTTACTGTTTTCACTGCATAAACATTAATAATAATTGAAAATTAACTAATGCTCTAAAAATTTTAAAAAGTGCTAATTGCTAAGGAATATTGATTCACCCCCCCTCTCAGTATTTCCAACAGATTGATATTGTCTTTAAGCTCATCAAATGTGAAATTGGAGATGTCCATAATTCTATCTTCATCTGGAGGTGTAATCCCCGTCTCACTGAAAGGAAGGTGCCCACCGGTCAGAGGAGTTAAGGCCGAATGTTCAAAGGTGCTATGATCGGCTCAGTTTTAGCTGCTTGGTTATCTTCCATTTGTTCATCATTTGTACCTTGGGCCTCCAAATATTCCTCCAACTTCTTTGCAAATATTTATTCCTATTTCTTCTTGTTTTCTTCTTTGACCTGTAATATTTGCTACTCTTCTTCTTCCCTTCATTTCCTAAGAGCTTCATCTTGTTGTCTCTTTAGAGCTTCATCTTGTTGTCTCTTCAGAGCTTCCTCCTCTTTTATTTTCTATTGTTCTTCTTTTCTCTTTTGTATATCCCCTTGTTTCTTCTTATCTTACTCTTATTTATGTCTACGATCTTCTTGTTGTCTCTTTGTCCTAGCCTCTTCAAGTTCTTTTCTTTTCCTTTTAGCCTCAACCGCCCCTTTAGTGTTCAAATCAACATTAAACTTCTTACTCCTCTCCTCCTCTGCATCTTGTTCCTACTTCCTCTTCAACTTAACATTATCCTGAGTGTCCATTACCTGTTGGGACCCTTCTTGATGCGTATCTGACACATTTTTTGTGTGAGAAGGGCATGCTTCTTCACCTGGTCCAACTGCTCTAGAGGCATTATAGCAGTTATTTGTATTCATCCACCCATAGAATCCACCTATGGTATTGTAAGTGGCATCTACCCATGGTATTCATTTACCCATGGTATTTACCCACCCATGGAATTTACCTGTGGTATTGCAACTAAAAAAAGATTATAAGTAACAAGACACATTTTGTAAAAGGACAGATTGTTCATCACAATGTAGATTTTACAATTATTCTTTATTTTAATAAAAAAAATCTTGGTGGTTTTGTTTAATGTGTGTTTTCCTATTTCCTTCTGGCATTTCAATTTTTCAGACCTTGGGGGCCTCCCCCCAAGATCCATTTCAATTTTCTATACCTTAGGAGTCTCCCCCCAAAATCCGAATCAATGGTATCAAATTTAGGTTATGACTCCATGGGAATGAGATTTTGAAGCATATTTCAATTTCAAATTTCTGTAGCAATCTTCAACAAACTTCATGCACGTGCTACAACCTCCACAAAGCACTTTCTTGGGCAAAACGGGAAGCATTTTTCATTTTTTGCAGGAATTTTTTAGGCGACATGTTTGCAGATCAGATCCAAAACTTTGGTGCAAATTTTACAAAATAAATAATAAATCTGGATTCCTTTCAAAAAATTACCCAAATTCAAAAAAAAAAAAAATTGACCAAATCGAAGTCCGGATGAGGGAGATATCGTTGATTTAAAATCAATGGTGTTGCAGAAAATTTTCTAACAGCAATCCGTTAACGGAGGCTTTCTTATCATCTTTTGTAGTTTTTATGTAGAATTTCAGAAAAATGATTGCAGTGCTAAGCTCCTCTTGAAAAATCACCCAATTTCAAGAAAAAAATTGGTCGAATCGGAGTTCATATGAGGGAGATATCGTTGATTTTAAATCATCTATTTTTTCATAACTTTTGTGAAGATGGGACAGTTATAACGCGATCTGAGTTTCTGGAGTGTCCAGTAGGGATTTCAATCACATGGGAAGATGCAAAATGGTCATTCTATTTCAAAAAATATGTTATAATAAATATTCTCAGTTATATTAACCGAGTTATGCCCATTTTAAATTAGTTTTTATATATAGAGCAACATTCAAAGTGGGTTCCCTTTGGAGACGTGCCCTCCCACCCCACTTTAGTAGGCACCTGCTTCACATTCATCATTTTCAGCATAGCAACATTCGACTTGGGTTCTTTGGAGATGTGCCCTCCTAGACCACGATATGTAGGAACATGCTACTTCATCAACAGTCAACATCACAGTTATGGGTCAACCGCACAAAACCCTTCTCTTTAGTGGCTCTTCATATTCAACACAAGCTTCTCAGGAGGGAACTTCACACAATGGGGACCATTGCTTCTTAAGGAGGGAGGAATGATCTGAATGGAAAGTGGCATCTACCCATGGTATTCATCCACCCATGAAATCTACCCATAGTATTGTAAGGGGCATCCACCCATGGTATTCATCCACCCATGATATTGTAAGTGGCATCTACGCATGGAATTCACCCACGCATGGAATTTCTCGTGGTATTGTAACTAAAAAAAGACTATAAGTAACAAGTCACATTTTGTAAAATGATAGATTGTCCATCACAATGTAGCATTTACAATTATTCTCTATTTTAATAAAAAGTTTCTTGGTGGTTTTGTTTAATGTGTGTTCTCTTATTTTCTTCTGGTATTTCAATTTTTCAGATCTTAGGGGCCTCCCCACCAAAATCCATTTCAATTTTTCAGATCTTGGGGGCCTCCCCACAAGATCTGGATCATTTCTTCATCATCCCTGGAGAAATAAGCATATGGTTAGGTATACCTCAACTTTGCACAATGGTGCTTGCATATACTTCTAGGGTTGTATCGATGAAAACCCATCTCATTGAATCTAAGGCGATTAAGTTCTTTAATTTATGCCTTTACTACCTTTAAATTCTTCTGTTTATATGACCCCATTTGCAGAGGAAAAATAGGCCATGGTGACTTATTTGACCTCTGCAATTGTTGAGACAAACCTGTGCAAAGTCTTTAACCAAGCTCTTGCATGACTATTTTTTATCTTACAAACTTCGGCATAAGATGTGGACTCTTATAAGCTCTAAATACCCTGATAAATGTACCCTGAGAAGATGTGAACCAGTCTGTAACTTCAACTACAACTTCCCTGGCCTTATCAATCATGCAAAGTGCCTCAACTCCAAATATCATCTGATATAACATTGCAATTAATTACTCAGTTATTTTCGCATACATCCACCTATAGCTAACCTCTAACAATATCTTGCAATATAGATGGATAGGAGGTTGCTCTTTGTTCCACTTCCATTCCAAACCTGGGAATTCATTCTTGGCACAGATCTCATATAACAAGTAGGTTAACATGTAAAACTTGCGTTGTTCACCTTGTGAAACATTTTTCATCTTTGTAACATTTTGTTGCAATTATTGGGTTATCAAGTCAAAAAATTTGAAAATCTCTCCCTCAGCAGCACATGGATAGACCATATAGACCCATCTTTCTTCGAGTAATTATGTGTTTTCATGGCCATCCATCCTACAACACATAGCCATTAGATATTAATATACTTTCTTCAATGACTTGGTTTTATAAATCTCATCAGGTTTCTAGTGAAACTTGCTCAGCTCTTGCCACCATGTCTTGAGAATGTCCTTCATGGAATACTGAAGGGAGAAAGCAGCATAGAATTTTGAATTCAAATATCCCTCCAGCTTCGGAGGCTTGTAATATGAATGAAGATCATGGGGTTGCTATGTGGCAAGTTATTTTCCATTTTCACTTCTGAGGATCATGCTTTTAGGATCAATATGTTGCAATATCCACCCAATTACCTCTGCATAGGGTAAAACTGGATATTGGCTAGCAATCCTATAGAATATGGACCTTTTAACATTAATATACACTTCCCTGTCGTCTAGATCTTATGGGAAGTCCTTAACGAAATCCTTGAATATCATTTGCCTTGTCAAGGTGGTGTACTTTTCTATGAAGTATCTTGTTTCTATTAGGATTGTTACTTTTGTTTTTGGGTTGGCCACAATGCCTTCAATATTGCTTTCAGTGGCCTCTCTTGTTGGTCCTTTGCATGTAACTAGAGACATGGTGTTGGTAAAAAATGATAAACAAATAGGTTCCAGAACTGCAATACCTGGAAACTGAAATTCACTCACGGAAAAGCGCACAATCAGTGTCACAAAAACACCTACTCTACCTTGTTTACTTATGCAAAATACTAACTTTGGGGGGGTAGTGTGCTAGCTTTAGGCACAAGCTCACAATATATAAGCAAGGTTGATCGAACTAGTCACTGAGAGAGCACAATGCACTAGCACTACTAGGAAATCTTAACCTTGGCATAGGGCAAGATCTTGAGGCAAAGGCATGGGCATTAGGAGAGCACAACGCGCCACCACTAAGAGAGGGATCATAATTCGTCTGCATGGCACATCTGCAAGGGCCATGCATTAGCATGCTTGTCCACTAGAAGTGTGCAGTGTGCTACTCAAGGTCGAACTAATAGTGATGGGCGAAGGTCACATGTTCACGGAGCAAGGGGGTTTGGGAGTAGGCTTTGGAAGTGCACTACGCGCCAATGAGGAGAGGTTGGCCTTGTGATGGGCATATGTCATAGATGTGGAGACAAGGGTTTGATGAGTTCACCAGCTAAGAGAGCGCAATGCATCAACACTTAGATTGAAGGGTCCTTGTGTTTAGAGCTAGTGCAAGGTATGATAACAAGGGGTTTCTCATAAATCAACTGTGGAATGAAAAGGAAAGTAAGAGAGCACATAGTAATGGAATAAGACTTACCATACACACATATATATACAATTAACCTATGACAAGAATACCAATAGTTTAGGAATGCGAAGGGGCAATAAAGCCAAAAAACAAGAGCTGAAATGACAGATTCAAGAGCGCAATTTTCAAGTGTCATGGAGGAGGAACTTACCCAGAAGATAGCACGCTTGCGACCAAGGATGAGAGGTTGGCTTTGTGCTCCAAAACTGTGTAGATATCCAATGAGAGAAATGAGTGTGTAATGAGCTCTTGGGGCTAAGCTATTTATATAGGAAGATCCATATGTGCGACTACGGCAGAAGTTAGAAGTGTGCCAAGCGCAGATCTTTGCGACAGGGAGTGTCAACTACCACTAGAAAGTGCGGTAGTGATAGATCAAGGAAGTGCACCTAGTGCATGTTCTTGCAACAAGGGAGATTGATTGGTGTTTTAAAATATGCTAAAGTTGCTTCTAGAAATTGCACTAACACTGTGTTTTGAAAGTGCGCTAAGCCTATGTTTCGAAAGTGTGTTATGAAGAAAGTTTCCCTAGGCTTGTGAGAGCAAAGGGTACTAACACTTAGGAGCTTTCCAGAGCAGTCTTGAACACTTAAGAAAACTTGACCAAGCATGAAATGACTTGGATGACTTGAAATAAAAGGGGGAAATTATCATTAGGGGGCTCCAAAATTTAAATGAAGTCAAAACTTTAGAGGATGTTGTAGCAGCTATAACACCTTTCTGAGAGACAACTTAAGTGTGATTTACACATCGAATAACTATCATCATATGTTTTTGATTATCCACAAGTTATAAATAAGCCAAACTTTATGCCTCCTTTTGTTATGCCAACTAGTGTTTCTTGTTCTAAGGTAACTCAAAGAAAATATCAAGCCTCGGAGGAGGAAATAATTCCCATAACTCTTCTCATCCTCCTTCATCTTCATTACCCAATGAAATAGATTCTTGTACTAACATTCAAATCTTTGTCGTTGATCAATCAAGTAATGAAGAAACTTTCCATGAAAAGGAACAAAGTTGTCTTACTTTACAAGCCAATATAAATTTCGCAGAAATAAGACAACCTAAAAATCACATTAGTAAGCCATCCTTTGATTGTCATATTGATGAAGGTCCTACTGATTTATCTTACATCTTCCCATGATATGCTCTTACCTTTGCCTCCATGTCATGCCCAAGGCATTGTCTTGGGTGATAGTGGATGTTCAAATCATTTTCTAGAGCATAACTTGTGTGTTGATGGGTTGATTCCTCAAGCTTATGTGAATGTGAAAAATATAAATTTTGAATCAGATTTAATTGGTACCTCTGCACAAGAACATTTTCGTCTTATTTAAGCCTATATGCACTATTCATTGTATCATGACTTGATTGATGAATGTGTTTCACCAACGATCATTTCAAATCCTTTGGACTCTTATTTTGTTGGGCTTGATTGTGATCAAGTACAAGATAGTAATATATTTCATATGGAAGGGAAAAAGAATAAATGCATTGCTCATATCCCTTTTGATGTCCAATCTTTAACATGGGAAGAAGATGAATTTTCAGCTCAAACTATTCAACAAATCTCTCCAAATGATTCATCTGCATTTTTATCCCATGAAGAATCTTGAGTTGTGAATGATCAAGAATCTTATCAAATCAATGGCTCTTACAGTTGTCATCATGTTGAAAATGACTTCACTGACATATCTAATTATAGTTGTGCATATTCCTCTGTTGATATTACTAAGCCACCAATATTTCACTCCCCAACATTTGAAGGATTTGAGACTTATCAGGAGAGTGAGGCACTTCTTTTTTTGTTGATGGTTATGTCAGGCCTTCACGATTTTGATAAGATCCCTAAACCAGATGACATTAGGGTTTTACCACAAGATTATTTGCATAGCCTAATTGTGTTTCATGAAGACTCATCATCTGAAGTTTTTCAAGATTTTCAAGCTCATCATTATGTTTACCATGATATAATTATTGATTGGTTATAGGAGCCCTCTTTAGTAAATTCTTAAGCAACCAATCAGCTTCTAATTTATCTTGTGCTTGGTATAAATGAAGGTATGTTTTTGAGAGCACCCCAGGATTTACAAGTTGATCATTTTGTTTACTTGAATAGAATTGCAGTTCAACTGGAAGAATCCTTTTTGGCAAACTCTGTTGCCAACAGGCGAAACCTTCTATCTCTTGTGCGAATTACACATGAAAAACGTTTTTGTTTTTGCACATTACTTTATACTAGTACTAATTGCTAATAACTTTATGTTGGCAAGTCGAGAGCAGCTCATGTGGCTACATTGCAAGTTTGACTTCACATAATCCCATTTCCATTTAAATTAGGGTTTAGGTTTACTTTTATTTATTTGTTAGTTATAATAGTTTTGCATGGCTATTCATTGTGCATGTAGTTGCATTTGCTTTGCATTTACTTCATTATAAGAAATCTCAACCTAAAAGTGCCCATGAAATTTTCATATAATGTCCATGTCATAATATGTAAACCAATCAAAATCCCTTAAATTTAAAAAGAGATATATGTAAATATTTTGGAGGGAAAAGAAGAAAACTACTTTTTTTAATTGTATTTTTTGTTTATCTCCTTATAAGTTTATTCAAATTTTAAATGTAGACACCCGTTGGATGGGGAATTAAATTCAGCATCCAACGAGTACCCATTATGCATACTTCTAAGAAGACCCACATTGGAATTTAATTCCACATCCAACAAGTGTCTATACTTGAAATTTAAGTAAATCTATGAGGAGATAAACCACAAATAGTTTTTTTTTTTCTCTCCAAAATTCATAACTTTTATTTTATTATTTTTCCTTAGGAGGCCACTTTTAGGCTGAAATTTCCTCTAATAAATTTTATTGCATGAATCTCACTCTTCATTTAGTTTGTCTCCTAATATTTATTTCATCTTCATTACATCTAGTGATCAGATATTGATCAATGACTTAAGTGATAGCTCAAATTACGAAGTGTTCAAAAGAGTGTCGAACCTGAGCAACAGGATAGATCTCATCTTCCTGATTCCAGCGCCGCAAACGGTTCGAAAAACTGACACCGTATGAAGGATTTATCGCAATTTGAAAAGTCCAGTAAACTGCAATTTTTGGACATTTGACCAAGGTTAATTTGGTTTTTGGAAATATTAAAAAAATTATATTCCAAGGAATATTCCCTGAAATATTCCCTTTTGGGGACCAATTAGGCGCTGACACGTGGTAAGCCTAGAGGCTGCCACGTGGCCCTGGAATGGTTAAGCAAAATTTTGTGTAAGTCCGACGGAATCGAACCCGTGACCTCCAGCAAGATAGGACAGCGCTCTACCACCTCCGCCCCACGTGTTTCTTAACATACAATGGTTGCATTGAATATTTGTGTTATAACAGGTGGAGGATTGGGGGTTAGGACCACCAGTAATCCCCATAAAAATTGTTCACATGTCCCAACTTAACCACCAATTGCAGCGCCCAGCACGCGGTTGCATGTTACCCGACCGCCAGATCTACGCGACATTCTCCCTAACCGTCGGGGTTAGAACGCCATATGCATGCTAGAAATTTAATGTAACGGCTCACCTCCGACGGTGAGCTTGGCGGAGCGGATAAATTTAGGCGAATATGCCATTTTATCCGGAGTTAAGTGCAGTTCACCAAATTTGGTGGAGTATCCCTAGGGGATATTGACTAAATGCACTCTAGGAGCAGTTTTCGACCAAAGAGAGTGAAACAAGAGGCTAGCTAGGTTAATTGGAGCCTTCTAAAGCTAATGGAATAGTCCAGAGAAGCTGAAGAAGTCATCTTCATAGAGATTTTCATCCAGGGAGATTTTGGAGCTCAGGGCCACCAGGAGTTGGAGGTAGTTGTAGGAGCTACCAGTACTTGTTCTCAGTGAACCAATAGTCATTCCTGACTATAATGAGCATTCTAAATCCATTGCAGGGATTTGCAGAAGCATTTGAAGACTTCTAAAGGTCGAGATGCTACAGGGAAGTTTCAAACTCCCTAGTGCCAACTGTGGAGGAAGGCCTAGTTTGGGGATGCAGTGCTCATTTTCAGCAAATGATCAGTCTATTTTCAATCTCTGTTTTGTGTTGGAGACAGTAGATGAAGTTTCAGTAACAGTTAAAGAATTCTGAAGGAGTTAGTGCCATCAAGAAGCTCAGGGTAGCTCAGAGCACTGATTGAAGGAATCAAGTCTAAGGGAGCTTAGCTCTATTTGTTGAGTGATGACAGCCATGACAAGGATATAGATCGTATTTTAAGCCCATTGGTTCAGTTCAGTAACCTTTGGAGTTAAGTGTGGAACTTGTAAAATAAACTTTGCCATAATCCCAAAGAGCAAAGTCAAGATGACAAAAGCTCAAGGAGACGTAGCCCATGATATTCGGGTGAACTCCTAGATTAAATTTGTTGTTATGTGTGGTTGTTTATTTGCTGCATTATATGGTTGTTATATGTGTTTAATATCAACATAAACAAATGGACTTAAAGCACTTAAACAGTTAAAAGAAAACATACACCTGTTTCAAGTATTTAATTCTGCAAATGTCATATATAAGCTAGATCATTTGTTTGTTTAACTGAGTGGGAGGTTCTCGTAAGCATAACAAGTTATCAAACCCTGATTTCAGATCAGGTGGTATCAGAGCAAGTTGCTTGATTGACAAAGCAATAGGTTGCTTGTTTGACTTGAAAGGTGTTTAAACAGTATAAATAATTTGACTGTTTCACTGTTTCTAAACTGTCGCTTGAGTTTATGAAGGAAGAAGGGCTGAAGGCATTCTCCTTACCCAAAGGACATCAATGAAACCCTTGAAGCACAAGAGGGTTTGTTTGCAAAACGCTGCTTGAATAAGAGTTCGACTCTACAACCATTTAGTTCAGAAGTTTTGTCAATAGATTTTGAAATATTTGTGAATTTTGTTGAAGTTCTTTTGTTCATTTCTATAATGACAACTTCTACAAGTGAGTTTTCAAAATCCTCCTCCTTCACAAGATTCTTTGATGAAGACATGAAGCGTGACTTGTTCATCATGATGGATATGGTGAAACAAATGTATGAAGATGAAAGGAAGAGCACAAAACTTCGAGAGCAGTTGAATTCCATGAAGGAAGAGAAGCAGTTGCTTTTGGGCAAGTTGCAGGAAATAGAGAACCAACTTCATATTGCAAATATGAACCTAGAAAGGATGCATGAGTTGGAGACACAGCTCCTTGTTTCCAAAGAAGCCTTAGTCAAGCATCAGTTTGAAGAAGAGGTAAACAATTCTAGTTTGTCTTCAATTTCCTCTAAGAATGTTTATGTTGGTTCTTTTGAAAAACATACAAGAGGTATAGAGTCCAAGTTGATGTCAAAAATGGGCTATGAAGGGAAAGGATTGGGCAAACATGCACAAGGCATTGTTGAGCCAATAACAGTTGAGGAAAGGCCTAAGTATTTGGCTCTTGGCTATGGACAATCTTATGGAGAAAGTTCCAAAGCAAACATGAAGGCAATTGAAACAATTCCTAGAAAGAGTTTCATTTTAGGTTCTCTACCTCAAGTTTGTAAAGATTGTATTCATGGGGAATGCAATTGTTTGAAACACACTTTGCGAGAAGAAGGTGTTCATAAGCATGCACTCGAACAAGGGAGTTGTGAAAGCTCTAAAATCATTGAAGAGATTGATGGTGTTCCGAAGGGAGCCACCTCTTCATTCAATTCACTTTCTCATGAAGGAAACAAAGGTGAAAGAGGAAGGTATAAATCTTATTTCAATCACATTTATTTTGATTATGTTAAGCATGGTAAATTTCCACAGAAGCATTGGAAAAAAATGCATGTTCCTTTTGTGGTTTGGTTAACCATAGTGTTTCTAGATGTTGGAAGAAAATGGCCACATACAGGGAACTTTTGAAGAAGAGGAGGCAAGAAGCCAAAGGTCCATTGGACAAGGAAAATTATGTTGTAAAGAGGATGAACATGTGTTTCACTTATTGCCATAAGCAAGGACATGTTGCTGAAAAGTGTTGGATTTTGAATCCAACAATGCTTCCACGAAATTTGAAGAAGGTGGAAAAAGAGAATGGCAAGAATGGAAAGGAAGTTTCCATAATTGATGTGTTTCAGGATGAGTCACATGTTGATGTCGATGTGCAGTTAAAGGAAGCGCCTTTGATGTGGATTGGTAAGAAATGGTTAGAGTTCTTATCCAAATAAAATTTGCATGTCCTTTGATTTGATACATTTCTTTGCTAATGGAATGCAAGTTGCAGGGTTTTACCAAGAAGGTGAATGGAAAAGTTGAGCATGGGACTCGCTTTATTGCAACGAAATTATGTTCATTTCATCGTTGTAAGTATATTTACATATGATTGAGGATCTTGTATTTATGATTGTGCTTGAGAGAAAGTTGAACAATGGAATACATGCATGAGAATGGTATGTATGAACAAAGGAATGTTGATGATTTCATTGTATTTGAAAATATGTGTAATTGTCTTGATGGTCGATAGCTTTGTTTAAACATGCATGCAATGTCATATCGACTTGGAAAAGTTGATTTTCTCTCCAAGATTGAAGAAGGGAGATAATGATGAAGTGTTTCAGAAGAGGTGGAATTTTTGCTACTTTGAAAAAGAATCATCAAGTTCTTTTTGTACATGCTTGACTTGGAGAGTCGGTTGTTTGAAAAAGGTATGTTTTTGATGGCTTGTGATTTAGTCAAACATTTGTACACCAAGATGTAAGAGACATGATGTGAATTTATGTCGTCAAGTTGTTTCTTGCATTATGTTGTTTTTGACAGGATGTCAGAAGAATATTTGCAGCAGCAAAAGTCGCCATAGAAGTGGTTGGACTTCTTAACATAGTAAAACATACTTTCATTGGTACATATGCAAATTTCAGTTAAGTATGCATATATTTATGATGTAATCTCACATTAGTTTGAGCCACCTTGGGTCGGTGATCAAGAAAGTGACGTTCAGCTACCTTCTGTAAACTTCTCAACAGAAATTCTGAATGAGTTCAAGGAAGACAGTTCTTAACAGGAGGACAAGCGCATCCAGGAAGGGAAGTGTCGACTACTTTCGAGTTTTGGTTCAAAGGCACTAGCCATGCAAGGCAAGTGTATGGAGGCTGAAAGAAGAGGGTGGTGTACTCTCATCTACTGTACAGATCAATATATCACTCTTTTGGGGTCCAAAAGATTCATAATGGGGAGGAGTGATTAGATATTAATCAATGACTTAAATGATAGCTCAAATTTCAAAGTGTTTGAAAGAGTGTCGAACCTGAGCGACCGGATAGATTTCATCTTCCTGATTCCGGCGCCGCGAACGGTTCGAAAAACTAACACCGTATGAAGGAGTTATCGCAATTTGAAAAGTCCAGTAAACTGCAATTTTTGGACATTTGACCAAGATTAATTTGGTTTTTGGAAATATTAAAAAAAGTATATTCCAAGGAATATTCCTTGGAATATTCCTTTTTGGGGACCAATCAGGTGCCGACACATGGCAAGCCTGGAGGCTACCACGTGGCCCTGGAATGGTTAAGCAAATTTTGTATAAGTTCGATGGAATCAAACCCATGACCTCTGGCTAGACAGAACAGCGCTCTACCACCTCCGCCCGATGTGTTTCTTAACATACAATGGTTGCATTGCATATTTGTGTTATAACAGGTGGAGGATTGAGGGTTAGGACTGCCAGCAGTCCCCATAAAAATTGTTCACATGTCCCGACTTAACCGTCGATTACAGCGCCCAACATGCGGTTGCATGTTACCCGACCGCCAGATCTATGCGGCATTCTCCCTAACCGTCAGGGTTATACCGTCATATGTGTGCCAGAAATTTAATGTAACGGCTCACCTCCAATGGTCAGTTTGGCGAAGCAGATAAATTTAGGCGAATATGCCATTTTATCCTGAGTTAAGTGCAGTTCACCAAATTTGGTGGAGTATCCCTAGGGGATATTGACTAAATGCACTCCAGGAGCAGTTTTCGACCAGAGAGAGTGAAACAAGAGGCTAGCTAGGCTAATTGGAGCCTTCTAAAGCCAATGGAACAGTCCAGAGAAGCTGAAGAAGTCATCTTCATAGAGATTTTCATCTAGGGAGATTTTGGAGCTTAGGGCCACCAGGAGTTGGAGGCAATTGTAGGAGCTACTAGTACTCGTTCTCAGCAAACCAATAGTCATTCCTGACTATAATGAGCATTCTAAATCCATTGCAGGGATTTGCAGAAGCATTTGAAGACTTCTAAAGGCCGAGATGCTACAGGGAAGTTTCAAGCTACCCAGTGCCAACCATGGAGGAAGGCCTAGTTTGGGGATGCAGTGCTCATTTTGAGAAAATGATCAGTCTATTTTCGGTGTCTAATATGTGCTGGAGACAGTAGATGAGGTTTCAGTGACAGTTAAAGAATTCTGAAGGAGTTAGTGCCATCAAGAAGCTCAAGGTAGCTCAGAGCACTGATTGAAGGAATCAAGTCTAAGGGAGCTTAGATCTGTTTGCAGAGTGATGACAGCCATGACAGGGATATAGATGGTATTCTAAGCCCATTGATTCAGTTCAGTAACCTTTGGAGTTAAGTATGGAACTTGTAAAATAAACATTGCCATAATCCCAAAGAGCCAAGTCAAGATGACAAAAGCTCAAGGAGACGTAGCCCACGATATTCGGGTGAACTCCTAGATTAAATTTGTTGTTATGTGTGGTTGTTTATTTGTTGCATTATATGGTTGTTATATATGTTTAATATCAGCAGAAACAAATGGACTTAAAGCACTTAAACAGTTAAAAGAAAACATACACCTGTTCCAAGAATTTAATTCCGCAAATGTCATATATAAGCTAGATCATTTGTTTGTTTAACTAAGTGGGAGGTTCTTGTAAGCATAACAAGTTATCAAACCCTGATTTCAGATCATCTAGCATAGCTCTTGCATCGCATAGCTCTTGCATCGCATAGCTCTTTCATTTTTCATTTAGTTTTGACTCACTTTTTGATGTTTTCCTCTATTGCATCTAGTTAGATATTTCATCCTTTGCACATACATTGTTTTCCAACATTGCGCTTTTCATTTATTGCAGGTAGCTTTGTTTGCCTCATAACATTATGCATTTATTTTGCATTGAGCATCATTTCCCTACATTAATTTTCATTTCATTGCATTGCATGACATCTTTAGTTTTCATTTAGTTTAGTTTTCTTGCATTACATCTCTATTACATGAATATTTTATTTCATTTTGCACATCATTGAAGCCCCATTCCTCTGCATTGTGTTATCTTTATTACATTCAACTTTCTTTGCTCCCTTGCATTATCCATTTATTTTATATTCATCTTCTTGCATCACTTTTCGTTATATTGCATTCAGTGGTTGTTTACAGTGCAATGCATTTGTTCTTTCATTTTGCATTGCATTGCACTAGCATTCAAGCCATGTTCTTTGCATGGTATTTTTCAAGTATGTACATAAATGATGTTGTGAAGACCTTTCCTTACTTGCTTTGCCCATAATTTTGAAATCCCAATCAATGGTTATGTGTGGTTGTGATGGCCACTCCAAGAGGTGTTGTCTTGTACACCCTGGTATTGAAGCCCTATCTCGAATATCTATTCGTGAGTTTGATCTATTAACAAGGAAAATATGAGTTGGTACTTGTGGGTAACTCTAATCGTTTCATAAGGCCTATATCCATACCCTGAAATCTATTTTCGATCTGGTCCTAAACATCTTTGATTTGTACTTTTATTTTTCACCTGTGGGTTGGAGATGTGATGTGGAAACATGGCATGAGGGCAAACCTAAGTCATAATATCTTCTAGTTTCTACAAAACAACACACAACCTCTCTTGCCCATAAAATAAGTTGGGATCTCATCCACTCTGGCGCAATGAATTCCCTAATAATAATGTCAATGTGCATGAAAAGGAAAAAATAAATAAAATGGTAAAGGCGTGAGAAAGGGTGATACAAGCAACTTCGTCGAGGCTATGGATGCGCATTGGCAATGAAGCACTACTTGTGATTTCTCGAGTGACTGTGATGGGGCTATGGACGCTCGCTGGTAGCGGAGCAACACCAAACACTCACTTTAAAGTTATGAACACATAAAACCTTTGTCATGTTTTCTATATCTTGTTGAAAACTTGCATGTGTAAGCTCTTGGTTTAGTGTGTAAAGACTAACAGGACCTAGATAAGGAGACAGATGAATGGCACATCTGTAAAGGGTCAAAGTAACTCAAAGTGGTACCCATAGTATCTAGTTCAATATTTTCGTGCATCATTGATTAGACTCAATATATTAATGGGGCGAATGCAGAGATGTTAGATTCTACGAGTGGTTCATCGATTGTTGTAGCCCCTACAACACCCCCCAAAAAAATTTAGTCCACATACCTAAATTTTGGGTCACCCTTTGCTTTTCAAGATTTTAATGGCATTCATGTGGCTTGAATCGGTCAAAATCCTTAACTGACCTAGTTGTCATCAAAGGATATGGTTGCTTAGGTTTTCACAAAGCGCATAGTCTATATCTGCCCTGCCTTATCTTAGTTCTCATTCTTTTGAATGCATCATGGTTGGAGGATTTATTGCTTCACTCATGAAATTTTAAAGCTTTATATTATTGTATTATTCTTTAAGGAAAAGGAATGTTGTGCATCAAGCTTCAATCTTCAAAATGCACATTTTCATTGAACTTCTTTTCAAGAAAAGGCATTGGTTGAGATGATACCCCCCACGTGTTATTTTTCTATTATGAACCCTAGCCTACTTTGGACTTATGATTTGATGTGGACCTTAATGTAATTAAACTAATTTCTTTACTTCATCAAGATCTGACTCGTCACAGTGTGACCAAAGCCACTTACCTCATGATAAATGACTCTTTTAATGATATGGATTCTCACACCATACTATAAAATGTTATAAAAGTGGTTTCTTACATTCATCTCTGGCTTGAACGAAATATCCATGCACTGTTTATTTCACTGCCAAGTCAAGGAGTAGTTTGTTTACGCGGCCACATTCAACCCCAATGCTCATACGACATGCCACAATATTGATCCTTTAGTAGGTTGCCTCTTGAATGTGGAAAGTGATTGCTATGACCCTTTCACTCCATTAAAGAAGTATAATGGTGATCAAGCATTATTTCTTTGGGTACAATTGGAATTATCATCATTATAATAGTGCAGTCACCAAGGCATCGTTACTTACAAGGCATAGTTGTTTTATTATTTATTATTTATCATTTCAAAATATTTTCTGTTTCTTAGCATCATTCAGCCACCATCCCTTTGTAGACATGTTTAGCTCCCACATCACAACTGGCCCACGTCATCACAGAACTTGAATGAGAAAAAATTTGTTGAAAGTGTTAATCATATATTTTCTTTGGGAATGTGCTTGTTCAAGCTTTTTTTTTAACCAAGGAGGTTTTATTTGTTTATGTTGCAGAGATTGGATCAACTGGAGCAAAATGCAGTATGGATCAAGCACATCACTTACTAAGAGAATCGTGATAGGTGTCAATAATCTTTTCCATTGAAACAAGAAACAAATGGCCAGCAACGTTTCAAATGAAATGAAGACTAGCGGGGTTGAAGGTTTAGATCTTGCTCTAAAATTGTGTAGCTCGTGGATGAAGGTTCAACACAATCTGCAATCATGAAGGAAGGCACACTTGGTAGTATCACAAACGGATTCTTGGACACATATAAAGAATGCAATGAGGGTTGTTCAAATCAAAGCTCGGCACATTATGTCACATAACAAAAGGAAATATCAGGAAAGTGGTTTTCATTTGGACATGACATATATTACTGAAAACATAATCGCTATGGGATTTCTCGCTGGAAACCTCAATTCCAGTATTTTTATATGTGGAGGGGTTTTAATATAATCATATGGAAGAGGTTATGAAGTATTTGAAGGACATCACAACGGAAAATACAAATTGTACAACCTCGCTTTGAAAGATTCTATGACATTTTATTGAAATGTGTAACTAGGTTCGGTCTTCATAAATATGAAATGTACTCTTGATTCTTGTATATTGTAAAAAGAAAGAAAAATTATTATTGTTATTTTTTTGTAGCATGGGTGTCAAGCGCAAGGTACTTTTATTTATAGGTCAAGAACCCATTGAGTGCTTCTAGGGCTTGTCCTAGTGTCAAGAAGTCAATAGAGTCATTGTCATATGAAGAAGACCCCATTGGACACATTGTAACATGTCAAAAGAATTATTTTTGTATTTAAAAGTGTCAAAATACCCTCCAAGACCAAGTCGGTCTAGCAACTAGGAAGTCGGCCTCATTAGGGCATGTCATCCTCCTTGGAAGCCTATATATAGGAGGGAACTCGACCTCCTATGGGCACTCACTCACTACTCATCATCCAAGCAAAGGAGAAGCAGAAGAAAAGCGAGAGAAGAAGGATAGAAGGACGAAGGAAAACATTTTTGGGTTCTCTCTCTCTGTCTCTCTCACGTGTGAAAGGAAGGCTAGAGTTTTGTAGCTGCAAGGTTGAAGTTGAGGAAATTGCATAAATAAGGTCACCCACAAGCCCTAGAAGGAGAAGCAACCCAAGCGAAGGTCAAAGTAAGTCTTGGAAGCCCTAGAATTTCTCACACGTTTGGAAGCAATAACTATTACAAGGCCCAAAAATTTCAGACCTGCAGTGGAGGCCAAAATTCTATAGTTGGGGGTCGAAGTTGTGTAATTGGAAGAGATTTGGCTTGGTTTGACTTGGATAGAAGAAGCACATCATCAAGAAGGTCTGGCTTGGACTTGGAAGGGTATTGGTCTTGGTATAGAGGTCTTGGAATTCATCATTTGAAGAATCTATAAGAAGAGAGGAGATTTGTGGGTTTTCTCTCAAGTGGAGAGGCTTTGGCCCTGACTTGTAGGCTACATCATGTGTTCTTGTATATTGTTGATCTTCTAGCTTTGGTAGTTGTTTGATAATAAGAATAACATAATAATAAGAGAAGAAGCTAATAATCAATAAAAGGTAAAAATACATCACAAGCAGTTATCAAGTTTGAGAGAAATCATCCTAATTGTAGCCCTACAGATTTCTCAACATGGTATCAGAGCAAAGGTTGACTAAGGGCATGATCAAGATCAATACATCTTTGAAGAAGTCATTGAAGTCAGGGATTGGTTCACATTGAAGTGAGTCCATGTGAACTTTGGCATAGAAGGTTTGGACACCTTCACTACAAAATCTTACCAACTCTAAATTCAATGGTGAATGGCATCCTTGAACTCAAGGAGGATCATGGAGTGTGCAAGGGATGTGCATTAGGTAAAAATGTTAAGAAACCATTTGGAAGCAATGCTTCAAGATCAAAAGAAATCCTGGATCTCATTCACTCTAATGTCTGTGGTCCTATGTCTACAAAGTCTCTTGGAGGTCATCTATATTATGTAACTTTCATTGATGACCACTCAAGGAAAACTTGGATCTATTTGCTAAAGTCCAAGGATGAAGTATTCGAAAATTTTCAAGAATTCAAAGCAGAAGTAGACAAAATTAAAGAAGAATAAAGGTGCTAATATATGATAATGGAGGGGGATACAATTCAAAAGAGATCATAGCTTTCTGTAAGAAGGTTGGAATTAAGAGGGAGCTAATAGTTCCATATAATCCAGATAAAAATGGAGTAGCAAAACGAAAGAATCACTCGATTGAGGAAAGTGTTAGGGCCATGTTACATGATCAAGACTTGCCTAAATTTTTGTGGGGTGAAGCAACAAAAATTGATGTCTACATTCAAAATCGAAGTCCTCGTAGATCACTACACAACATGACTCATGAAGAAGCATTCACTAGGAAGAAACCAAGTGTAGACCATCTCTGAATATTTGGTTGTCCTATCTACATTCACATTTTGAAAGATAAGAGAAAGAAGTTGGATCCTACAAGCATGAAGGGAATATTTGTTAGCTATAGTAACACTTCAAAGGCATATAAGATCTACATAAAGGAAGGGCACCGAATAGAAGTAAGCCGAGATGTGATCTTTGATGAAAGTATTGCATTCAAGAAATCAAAGGACCTCCTAATTGACTCTGATGATGAAGAACTTCCAATATTTGAATAATGCAATAGGGAGGAAGAGGATTCAAATCATGAAGAAGAAGGTCCCAATGAGCCTGTGTAACAATTCAACATCTCTGAAAACAGAAAGAGACCTAATTGGTTGAAGTCTACTCTTTTAGATGTGGAAGGACATGGAGCAGCAGCCAAAGGTACATTCAAGGAAAGTAAGAAGCCCAAAAGATATTCAAGGTATGCAGCCTATATGACAAAGTTAATCAAAGTAGAACCATCCACCTTTGAATATGTTTTCAAACATCAAGAATGGAAAGATGTTATGAATGAATAATATCAATCAATAATGAAGAATGGAGTTTGGGAAAACGTTCCTAGGCCTGAAAACAAATATGTGGTAACTTCCAAGTGGCTCTATAAGATTAAACATGCAACAGATGGAAGTATTGACAAATATAAGGCAAGATTTGTGGCTAGGGGTTTCTCCCAACAAGAAGACATTGATTATGATGAGACATTTGCACCTAAAGCTAAGTATACAACTATACGATCGTTGGTCTCATTGGCAGCATCGATGGGATGGAACATCCATCAAATGGATGTTAAGACAACATTCCTAAATGGCATTATCGATGAAGAAGTCTCTATAGAACAATCCTTTGGGATTTTAAGTGAATGATAGAGAGACCCATGTCTTCAAGCTGAAGAAGGCACTTCATGGCCTTAAGAAAGCACCAAGGGCTTGGTATGATAGAATGGACACATATCTGCAAAGATTGGGCTTCTCGAAGAGTTTTGCCGATTAGAATCTCTATATTAGGGTTGTGAAGGATGAACCAATAATCATTATTTCATATGTGGATGATCGTCTCATGACATGTGTAGAAAGTCGTATTCAAGAGTGAAAAAAACAATTGGCAGCAGAATTCGATATGAAGGATCTAGGGTTGATGCATTATTACTTGGGGTTGGAAGTTTGGCAAGGACCTGATGAAATATATCTAGGTCAAGGAAAATATGTGATTAAGATGTTGCAAAGGTTTGACATGATGGATTGCAAGCCTATGACAACCCCTATGATTACAAATTCGAAGAGGCTAAGAGGTTTTGATTCAAGCCCTGTGGATTCGACAAAGTATAGACAATTGGTTGGCTCTCTGATGTATTTGGTGAATACTCGACTAGACATTTGTTTTGCAATGAATATTCTCAGTCAGTTCCAGGTAGAGCCCAAGCATGACCATTGGATAGCAACCAAGCATATACTGAGATATCTATGAGGAACAATCCACTATTGCCTTAAGTATGATAGAAAGAATGATGTCCACTTGATTGGATTTACAGATTCTGATTGGGGAGGCAGTGAGATGGATGGGAGAAGCACTATTGGAGGATATTTTAGTTTGGGATCCTCTATGATATCTTGGATGAGTAGAAAGCAAGAGTCAATTTCTTTGAGTAGCATTGAGGTTGAATATATTGCAGCATGTGAAATAAGCAGAGAAGTTGTCCAGTTGAGGAAGTTGTTTTCATACTTGTTTGAAGGACTGGCGGACCCTATTGTTATACATTGTGATAACACCAATTGTATAAGATTTTCTAAAGACCCAATGTTCCATGGAAAGACAAAGCACATAAATAACAATTATCATTACATACGAAAGTTGGTGCAAGATGGAGTTGCAGCTACAGTATATCTCCACCAATGAGCAGGTAGTTGACATTTTGACAAAATCTCTTCCTAATAAGAAGCGTGTGTATTTGAGAGACAAGTGTGGATTGGTTGATATATCTTCTCTAGTTAAGAGGGAGAGATAGACACATCATTCATGTCTTCAATTAGTGAAGAAAGAATGGAGGATTGAAGCATCTAGTTTCTAATACTCTTTGAGAATGAGGTAGGGAATCTAATAGGTAAGAGTAGTCGAAGAGGAAATTCCTTGAGGATGTGTTATTCTAAGACAGGAAATGTCCTAGAAGAACATACCTTTTGAACACCCATGTGGGATATGTACCTTGAGAAACAATGATGATGGTGTTCATCAGTGATTGGTCTTGCCAGCGTTGTGCTCTGATCTTGTGGAGAGATAGAGTTGTTAGTCAATGCCTTGCTATGTGACAATGTTGATGGGCATGATGCAAAGAGATACGCTGAAATGATAGCTTATGAGATGGATTACCAATCTGACTCTTCTTATAAGATCTCTTTAGTTTTAGAATGTGCATATACGATTATGAATACCTCCCTAGTTAAGAGGGAGTGTTGAAATGTGTAACTAGGTTCGGACTTCATCAATATGAAATGTACTCTTGCTTCTTGTATATTGTAAAAAGAAAGAAAAATTATTATTGTTATTTTTTTGTAGCGTGGGTTTCATGCTCAAGGTCTTTTATTTATAGGTCAAGCACCCATTGAGTGCTTCTAGGGTTTATCCTAGTGACAAGAAGTCAATAGTCATTGGCATATGAAGAAGACCCCATTGGGCACATTGTAACATGTCAAAAGAAATATTTTTGTATTTAAAAGTGTCAAAATAACCTCCAAGACCAAGTCAGCCTCGCAAGTACAGTTTGTGGGTTTGTGGGTTTTCCTCTCAGGTGGAGAGGTTTTGGCTCTGGCTTGTAGCCTACATCCTATGTTCTTGTGTATTGTTGATCTTCTTGCTTTGGTAATTGTTTGATGATAAGAATAACATAATAATAAGAGAAGAAGTTAATAATCAATAAAAAAGTAAAAAATACATCACAAGCAATTATCAAGTTTAAGAAAAATCATCCTAATTGTAGCCCTTAGATTTCTCAACACGTTTCACTGTTTCAAGGGAAGAATGCTCATTTTCCCCTTGATGATCATAATTGTCATTCAATCCATCTCATAGTATCATTTGTCAAAGTGCATACTCATGGTTGAAGGAAGATATCATGATTGTAGTTGTTATTCATTGTAATGTTGCCATGGCTAGAACAAAGCTCATGATATCGAGTTTTCTTCTTTTGTCAAATGTGTGATCCTAATGTGAGTCAAATAATTTTGACGGGCTTGTGGTGTATGTATTTTAACTTGCAACATCATTAATAAGAAGTTCTTCATTTTGGAATAGATTCTTTATGCATTCCTTTGTTGGTAATAATGGCTAACCAATACTCCAATCATGTCTGCATGTGTGTTTTCATATTAGCTTTATGTTGATGAACTAATTTGTGGTGATTTCTTATATGTTTGCTTTGATCTTTGTTTTCTTTCTTCCATGCTAATGCTAGTAACCTATTGTGAACTATTGCAGTTCAAATCTAGCACATTCTTACTTCATGTGTCGAATGGTTTTGGCTAACCGATTCCTATTTAAGGTGCACTTCTTCTTCTTGTTTTGTTGCCATACTCTTGCACATTTCTTTGCAAGTTTGTCACTTGTGGGTTGATTTATTCCTCATTTTCAAGCATTTCACTCTTGATCTCATACTAACCACTCTTCATTTGAACAACCAAGAGTAAAATAGTCATGGTGGCAGTCGGGCCCACATACCAGATGGGGCTCTTATACCAAACGGTGTGGGGTCTAATTAGGACTTCACACCGAGGAGACCCCCTAACTGTTGGCAGTATATATTTCCCATCAACACGACCCTTGTTGTCTCCCTTGGCTCCTTGTTGTCAGCTAGTCGTGACCCAGATACCTAAGGAGACTTCCCTTGGCTTGCTTGATGCCCTGAGTCAATGCATTGTAGGTTCATATCCAGCTACAGGCATCCTGCTAACCCAGCACCACAGATTGCCAATGTTGTCCTTTGTCCCATCCTTGATGCCTCACTTGCCCTAAAGGATGATCCACTACTACAGTAGGGTTATTTCCAACCTTGGGTTGACCTCAGAAAGGTTACATGTTGCCACAATAAGACCCTTCCCAACCCTTGCTAGCTTAGAAGGTTGTTTTACTGCCTTAGGGAAATCAGTGTAGCCCTCGCTACCTCTGCCACTAAATTCCCATCCTTTGCTTGTCTAAGAAAATGACACTACCTTAGAGGTTGATTCGTTGCCTTAGGACAATCTGTCTAGCTCTCGTCGCCTCAGAATGATCCAATCAACCTCTACTGCCTCAAAATTGAAACTACCACCCTTAGCTTTGCCCCAAGAAGAAGATATGTTGCCTTAGACATAATTGCTTCTAATACGCGTAGCCTCAGACTCAATATTTTTGTCGCACGTGCCTCATAAATGTAGTTTGTTGCCATAGGAAAACTGCCCTAAAAAGGATCCCCTAACTCACATTTGGCCTCAAAATGATATGCTGCCATAGATAAATACCTTAGAAAGGATCCGGTGTTTCATATTTGGCCTTAGAATAATATGTTGTCACATACAAATGCCCTGGAAAGTATCGAATACCATAGATAAAACCTCAGAAACCCTTGCTACCCAGAATTGTTGCCTCAAAAAATTATGCGAAACAGAGTTCAGTCATGTAGTAAAAGAGAAAGGTGGATTGGGTAGGGTGGAATCTTTCACCACCGAAACCAACCAGAGAAAAAGGGGTCTTAAAACCCTCCAAGAGTCTCAATGCAAAAATTAGAAAGATCAACAATCCATGATGATCAAAATGAATCTCCTCCCTCCTTTTTATAGATTTCCTTCGAGGTTTTTTCCCTCCTAATTTTAATTTAAGTGGCTCACAAGTTTCCCTCCATTTGCCCCAAATTTGACTTCTATTGTAAGTTTCCCTCCATTTACCCCAAATTATCTAATGTTACCCCAATAACATCAAATAATGGGTTTCCCCCTTTACAAATGACTATAGCCTATGGGGTTAGATAGGCTACTACGTCCTCCCTTGGGCAATTTAATTAGAAGAGGACATTACATTTGCCTTACTTATGAACATATGCCAAAGAGGAGCTAGAGCTCAAGAGCTGGGAAGGATCTTGAAACACTCAAGGTGAAAAACTATATCAAGATTCTTCATAATAATATAGATTTCTTGATTTCTGCCCCATTTCATGTTATTTAATGCATACTGCTAAAGGATTTGGATTATCTTGAATAGGATACACTAGATCTGACATATCTCTAATCACATCTTGCTTGGAAGAAGTAGATTGATGTTTCTTACAGGTGCTCGGAGTTGAGGATGGATCTCTAAGAGGTCGGAGCAAGATGTTCGTCCCCAATATCAGTTAGGATCATCATCAAAAGCCAAGATTAAGGTATGCTACTCACCCTACCAATATTATTTCTTGATTGCTACGAGATTAGGAAATCAAATCTAGGGAAAATATGTGAATAGCCTATACAAGTTTTGTCACAAACCTTGGGTAGATCTATGGAGAAATCCAATTGTCTGGAGGGGAATTTTCTCACAACGATTGGACAATTGCATATGAGTTAGATTTGACTTCTTCTCGCATTCATAAGGATTTTAATTTATGTTTCCTTCTCACATTCACAAGGCTTTTCATGTATCTTGTCTAAAAAAGGTTTTTGGGCAAACTATGACAATGCAAACAAAAATTTTAAATTAGGTAAAGAAAGGAAGTTGATTCTTACACTAGAAAAAGTTGTAGATTGACATTCTCTATCTCTTTGGAATAGAAACATTATGGAGTACCTAATCGTGTGGAAGAATATGCCTCTAGAAGAAGCTACAAGGAACAAAGAGCGGTTCATGAAAAAACTCCTTCAATTACAAGCTTTGAAGGCAAATCCTTTTTGATGGAGATTGAATATGTCAAGGCCCTCGCAATCATCATTATTAATTTATTAGTTGGGATTAAGTTAGCTTAGTGGCAATTTACATCATGCTCACTTAATCTCATATTAATTATAAAGGAGATTCATTTGTATATGCATCTTGTCATGCACATTGGATTCATTGTCAAATGAGATTTTGGCCTCAAAGTGGATTGTTATTTATTGACTTTTTATCACTCTAAATGCATGGAGTTTCTTATTCTTGTTATTCATATGCTATTTGTGGAGTTTGGTCCATAACATTATGGTTGTCTTCCTTTTAGATTTGTATGGTGTTCATCATTTAGGAAAATATTTAATTGAAGTGGGAATTGTCATGAGCAAAATTCCTACTGATACTTTGCAAATTGCCCCCTCAAGGTAAGGGAATGCAAAACTGAAAGTCACTCACACCAATTGTGTATGTTGTGATCAAGATTCATTTGTTTGTTTGTATGCTTAACAGTTATATTCCATAACCTAATTGACAATGTATGCAAGAGAAATTCATCATAGCTATTGTTGTGGAGCATAAATTCCACTGTGTGCATTGCTTTGATCATATCATACTATAAATATGGGCTATTACCTCATCAAACTCTCCCCTGGGTTGCATTGTAGATGTATAAGCATATTATTAGTTGAATGGCATACACAAGACTTGTAATCAAAATTCTTCTTAGAAGTCTAGCCTACCAAGTATCTCCACTCTATAATCTCTTTATGTATGTTGTAATGCAATTTAATACAACAGTTAAGAGTTGGATATGTCTATGGTGCTCTAGACATCTACTTTACCTCTGGATTTGGTAATGTATTTTTATGAAATTATGCATTTTTTTTGCTCCAAGTTGCTTCCACTATAACTACAAGCCTCCGCAGTTTTGTGTAGAACATGTCTATAGCGTTGTAGTCATTTACTTGTTTTGGTAAATGTCTTTTTATAGAATTATGCATCTCTTTTGCTTCCAATTACTCTCACTATAACCTAACTTTGTGCTAATCCCATCACACCTAGAAGCACAAAAGCACAAATCTTGTTTCCTTTATTTAATAACCATACGAGACTAGTATCAACCATGGTACAAAACTTCGTTCTTGTGTTTTCTTCAAATAGTGGGACTTAGAAAACTTTATAATTGAATTGTGCAACTAATAAGAAATTATATTAAATCCCATAATATAAATACCACACCTTTAGTGAGCCTACCCCATCTCACCACACATCACTAGCAACTTAGTTTATTCTTAACAAAGAGAGACATCTCGTGAAAGTGTTTGATAGCAACAACCCAAACTACAACTTCATGGTTTCATAGCAAAATGGTTGATGTTTGGGATTATTAGGCCACAACAATAATACCTACCAATTAAAGTGAACCCAAACATCAAAAGATACCTGAGCAAGTCTTTTAAGATTTCTCCCATAATATTGACTTCAAAGGAAAGCAATCCTACATTCCATTAAGACTTGTTTGTATCAAACAATTTTGTACATTCAACTAATGTTTATGTTATATTTATACACTTCAATAGTATCTCCAACTTAATATTTAAGATTGTATAAGATAAATTAGAAATTAGTAAAAATATTTGTACATCAAAAATATTTTACCTGCCTCCATATATGACTAGCAAACTGAATAAAGCATTACAATATGTCACTTATACAAAGGACGTGTTCCATAATTACATTGATGCTTCCTAAAAATAACATGGGCTTTATAGGCCTAATATCAATCAAATTTGTTTCTATTGTCAACAATATCATGCCCTAAAAATTAAAACGCAAAACAGTTCCTTTTCACTCATTAATACAACATTGTCTTGTTGACCAAAGTTGCATTGAGGGGCACAGAGAATATGGAGTTAATAGGCAAGTTGTGGGTTGTTTAATGTTTCTGAGATTAGATTTCATTTTTCCTTTCACCCTTGTGAATGTCAACTTAGTAGTTCGAAGTAGCACAACTCCACTGTAGCCAAAATTGCATGTCTATATACATATATACATATATAGACATAGAAACTACTTTCTTACACTAGTATATAGACATGCAATTTTGGCTACAGTGGAGTTGTGCTACTTCGAACTACTAAGTTGACATTCACAAGGGTGAAAGGAAAAATGAAATCTAATCTCAGAAACATATATATCCTCCGTCCAAGAATTGATGGGTTCCAGATGCACAGTAATTAAACCAAAAACGGCATATTAAAAGAATTTGTTAATGTAAATTGTTGCACCACCAGATTATCTAAGCTCTAATGATGGACAGAAAAGTTGTAAATTAAATGACTCGAAGTAAAGTTGCCTAAACATTTGAGAGCAATTGTGCATAGGTTGTTTGAAGAGGTGAAAATCAAAATTAGAACTTCAGCAGGCATTTCTGAAAGTTTTAGAAGCAATGTCGGGGTCAAGCAAGGTTGCCCACTGTCTCCTACCCTTTTTGGTTTATATATCGACAAGCTTGAGGAGTGGTTAAATTCGCAAGGGGGTGATGGTATCTATTTGGGCAAGTTTGTTATAAGGCTTCTTTTGTATGCAGATGACCTTATTCTGATTGTAAATTGGCTCTCGGTTTGCAAGAGCACTTACTATCCCTTGAGCATTTTTGTAGAAGTGTGGGGATGCAAGTCAATATCAGCAAAACGAAAGTAGTGGTTTTCTCTAAGAAAAAACAACATAAGTTCTACTTTGAAGGCAACATTCTAGAAGAAGTTGCGGATTACAAATACCTCGGAATTGACTTCAACAAAAATCTAAGCTGGAATGGTTGTAGAAAGAAAAGAAATTTGGGGGGTTGGAAAGCATTTTATGCTTTTCAAAATAGGTGTAGAGACGCAAAGTTATGGGACTGGAAAACCACTCAAACTCTTTTTGGGCTTCTAGTGATTCTGGTGATTCTCTATGGTTGTGAACTATGGGCCAGCAGTACATCCGACATGCAGTGAAGACAAATTGAGAAAATTCAGAAGCATTTGATTACAAACAAATTTAAGATTAAAAGTGCAGTTCCTTATGTTATCTTGTTAAGTGAAACAAGCACTGCTCCTATTGAAGCAATTGCTATGGTGCGAGTCTTAAGGTATTTAAAAAAACATGAGCAAATGAAGGAGGGTAGATGGCCTAAGGTTGTCTTTAATGATAGATTGTGCAAAAGCAAAAAAACTTGGATGCAACAAAATAACAAATGGTTTAGTAAATGGGGTATTTGCTTGAACGCGTGTTCCATAAACAGCAAAGAGATAAAAGCTTTTGTTATGGAAAAGTTCCACAAGCGTACTTGGGATAAGGAGCTAAGAAGAAAGAAAATTTACTATATTGAAGTGTTTAATCTCACTCATAGTCATCAACCAAAAGCATACATAGAGGCCAATATCTCTTGGAGGGCCAAAATTCTTATTGCTTAGTTAAGGACTAATTCTTATCAACTCCGTTGTGAAACAGGGCGCTGTAAAAGGCCAAAGGAAGTGTGGGAGGAAAGAGTATGCATTTTTTGTTCTTCCGGAAAAGTGGAAACAGAAAAACATTTCATTTTAGAATGTGAGGCCTTCAAAGACAACAGTAAAAGTTATGTAGATATATTGGCAGCTAGCTCTTGGGATAATCTATTTAGCGAGGGGTTTGTCGAGAAGCTGGGAGCATTTATTTTGAAGCTTCAAAGAAAAAGGGCCGAATACATCAAGCGGATGAAGAAGCAATCTGTCTCATAGGCTATCTTTAGCCTCATGGACGTTAAAATAATTTCTTTCTTTCTTTCTATAAGGAGAATAATCTTCAATAGACAAGCCAATATGGTACCCAAAAAATAAAATCAAAGAAACCAGAACTTGTTGCACTCTTGAAAGTAAAAATTACGCAATTCAAGAAGCCTGGTTTCAAATATTACATCATAGAAACATGCTAGTGATAAAAGTTTCATTTTTGAAGATTGAGTAGACATCATGGTAATACAATAAAACGACAAACAAACATTGAGAATCAAATTGAGCTGACTAAGGGTCAAGGACGGACTAAATTTCAAGCCTGCTATTTAAACCGATGATTTACACACAAGTTCCATTTCTAAGATACATTTCTGGCTTTCTCCTACAAAGATATTCACTGGTTCGTCAAAGTTCAGAAAGGAAGGAAGAAACATAATTTTGAATAAGACATCTACTCTTTTCTGCTTTCAAGAATACATACTTGGAAAAAATAAGAGATTTTGATTTCTTGAAAGGAAATAAAAAAAATCCAAGTACGAATTTAATTGTACAACTATGATCTCTGCTTGAACAGTCAGTAAAATCTGGGGAAATAATCACCAGACTATAGCTTATCCAACAGTCCATCGGATTATTATGAAAGGGCGGTTCGAAAATGCATCCATCCAATAATTATTTTCTAAGAGGAAATATCCCAACTTAAAAACAACAGAATTCTATACAAAATTTATTGGATACTTACACAGGTTCAGCGGACCTATACAGCGCACATTTGATTCATTTTAAACGAGTGTGAGTGTAGTCAGGTTTACATAGAACATTTACAATGCGAGAGCTGATTTCTGCTTCATTGATTTGTGCCGACTAAACAGACTTGACAGCATACTCTTGCTTCGTGTTGGTGGTCGACGAATCATGGCTTGACTTTTATCATCAAGTGACATAAGCTTTGATAACTTTTTGTTGTTTTCTTGAGGAGCCTGCATGCATATCAAGTACAAATATCAAAAAATAGAAAATGATACCTTCCAGGAAAATTTGCACAATGGAGCTATGTCACTAATACAAATACCACTATTTGGTTTTTTCTCTTCCAACAAATGGGGATAAATATCGGTGCTGCCCGTACAATACTTTACAATGCATGCAGAGAAATTTATCCAACATGTGCATCCACAAATTCATCATATTATAGTCTTTTTTCCATAAGTTTATATGTTGAAAAATCACAACAACAGCAGAAAAGCACTAAACCTATAATAAAAAAGTGCAAAAAGGGGAAAGGAAACTTCTAAAAAAAAAGATTCTGAAATTAAGATTATAACAGTGGCATATAAGGCTGGTTGATCTCCATGGAAAGTACTGTTGAAAATGCATATCCAACCATATTAATTCGTGCATTAACTTGCTTAAACATCGGGAATGACATCCGCAATCATCCATTTTCTATTCATATTAATTCTGGAATCTTACGTCTCTACTTCATCCGAGAAACATAGACTATATATCTTAACTTTGTGTGAGCATGGATGAAATTGAAGATGCATTTTTTAAATTTGAAAAATTAAAATTAAAATTAACATATATATATATATATAAAGAGCAACTGAGTTTTGTTTCCTCAAGAAGAGACTTTTCTGGAATCTTCCAGTGTCATCATGGCAAGAGGGGCTGCGTTTGGAGGGAAGCTGCTTACATTAACTTGTATTTCACTGACAAGGACTATTAATATGACATGAAACTTACTGGCAAGGAATTCTGACATTGCATAAATTCTGCCAACGTGGACTAATGACATGATATAAAATCAGACATTAAGATTCCTTTTTTTACTCCTAACAAATTTTAGAATTGATACTTCCCCTTGGTCATTTCTATTGCAATCAACGAGCTCCACTTCTCTATCTTGAAGGTTTGATGATTTAATATTATATGATTGGCTCTAGCATGAAAATGTCTATTTTTTGCAGGCTGGGTGCAACTTAGATAATCACAAAACATAGGAGCAAGCTTTTTCTGCTTTATTTGCAGGTCCTCTACAGTTCTTCTAAGCCATCCACGCTCTTACAATTAGGAGTTGCATAGCACTAGCCACCTTCAAGAGACCATGTTTTCAGATCTAACTCAAAACATTCAGGCTGAGATTCTCCTTTTCTGAACTTCAATGATCTTTAAAGAGTTCTCATCAATATGTTGGTGAAACATATTCACACCACGAAAACAGATCCACAATCTTAGCTAAGTTTGGCACTCACCCTCTCTTCACCTCATTGATTTTCCACATTGTGATCATACATAGGATTCAATGCATGGTTTGTGATTCTCGTTCAATCTGCAATAGTTTGTTTGTGTCTAGCTCCAACATTCAATGCAGCTTGCTAGACAAGGCTTTGGATTTAGTTGGTACGCCAATTGAATTTATCTTCTCCACCAACTAAATCTTGACATTAAGAAGCCCCCCTCTGGACTTTCGTATTGATGCTCCAAATCTCACCAAAGGGGATGTTGATAGAGTTATTTGTGAGGAGGCCAATAAAGCCCATTTTAAAGTGACATGGCACACGCCAAAGGAATCCCTAACAACACAACTTCTCCACTACTACCACTTCTACCTGCATTTTCAAGGTTATCCACGGCTTAGAGCATGCCATGTTGTGACTACCATGAATCTTGGGGTTCCCTTTAGTGTAGCTTCATCTCTAATCCCATCAACTCAATGTGAAAACAACTCATCATGATTTGAGAAAGCATTGCATTTATAGACTTTGTAATTGGAAACCCAAGTTGATGAACATTTCATTGTCAAATACCCTCTTTATTAGGAGTGCTATCACCCAAAATCACACAACGAAGCCCACCACTAACTTTGTTCAAGAACCATTCAAATGATCAATTAGGGAAGGTGTTTGTCACTAACATGGTCTCTCCAACTTCTAGGTCAGTGCTTTTCTGACCTAAGGGAGTACTCCATATAAAAAATTTCAGATATATTGTCACATTTGTTCAAAAGAAGCAAACGTTTACATAAGATTTTCACTAAATTCTTATACGAATTGTCTGTGCCTTCCATTGGGCATAGATTCTAAATACTTAAAACACTATTATAGGAGAAGCAAAGGGGAGGTTAATGTAATATAATCAGGGGATTTTTTTTTTGTGCCCTACACCTCTTTTTCAACAGTTAGGTTATCAATACAATTCTTCAGACAGTAATCAAAAAGTGTAACCCTAACAACAGAATGGTGATTATATAAAAATTATCATCAACAGCGTAATTCAACAGTCCATCAAATTCCAGATTCACTCTTAACAATGCTTTGCAACATTCAATAATACAAGCTATATGAAACCTCATTTATCTACAGACAGTTATTTAAATAAAAACCTATGTGTAAATATCCATGTTGACATCCTGACTTTGACTCAAATCTGACTACTGTCTATACACGACACTTATACAGGGACCCGTGCTTGTTTTGAGAACGTCGATCTGTGGGACCAAACTGAAAAATCTGCCTCGCCACTGTCTCAGGATACTCGAGTCACCTTTGGCCTTTGTCTGTCATTTGACATATATTTGCGCTGCAATTGATCAACAAAAGAATGCTTTGGGTTCCAATGTGGGGCTACATTGGAGTGATGCACAAATGGGTTTGTAGAATTATCTCGTTTCCACCTAATGCCTTATGGGGATCTGTTTGAGGCTTGTCTCCCCAAGAGCAGATTGTAATTACCACGATCTGTGTCAGAAAACCCTATCCAGATTTTGCAGACCTTCAAGAGTTTCCCCAGAAAGCCTAACTATAAATCGGATTTTCACAAACTCGAAACCACATACTATTGTGATCCAAGCACGACTTCTTCACGATTCCAAAACGATCGAAGAGAAATGGCCTCCGCTACATCTCGAGTGACGTCTTCTGCTCAGAATCACCGGGTCGATTTCCACAGGCAACTCGTTGCCTTTCAATGGTAATCTGTGCCCATATAGAATAGTCGTTTTCAATTTAATTCTACTCCAGGAACACTACGCGGGATGGCACGATCGCTTCAGTGATTAAATCTTGCAAGTTGCACACAAATTACTCCATGTCGCCACAGAGAATAATTGACCAGAACATGGATCACCAATGTCTGTCGCTGCCCACAAGATCATTCTATGCGGCCACAGATGGTAGTTGGACAGCTTCGAAAAATTGACTTGAATGCTGACTATTGAATTACCCAATACCGGTTTTAGATGAGTTATGAAAGACATTCTACCACTATCAGTAACTTGCAGTACTTCAGATACCAGTTTCGGAGGATTTACGCACCTATCTAGAATAATGCTCAATTTCCTTGTCTTCAGGATATTCACTACTTCAGTCAGAACAAAATCAACACAAGAGAATTCGTTGTCTAGAAATAATCCTTGGGCCCAAAAACAGAAAAGTCAATTTAGCAAGAATTTTGCTTTTCCTTCGAAAGATTCTTGTGCCAAAACAGAGTAAAGGCACAAAATATAGTAAAGGAAGATAGAAGGGGTCAACTAGGGTGGAATTTTTCACCACCGAAATTGACAAAAGAAAAGAAGTCTTAAAACCCTCAAAGCTGATGCTCAAGAAACAAATGATATGATCCACACTTGAAGCTCTAAAATGAATTCAACCCTCTTATATTTATAGTTTCCTAGAGGGATCTCTTCTTAATTGATTAAGTAAACTTTACTCCAAGCCCCAACTTTGGGTTTCTTTGCCCAACTGCCCCAAAACTTGCCCAACGGTGGGAAAATTGGGACTTTTCCCCTTTATGGAGGACTATAGCCTATGGGAATGGATAGGCTATTTCGTCTTGTAGGCAATTCATTTCCCATGAACATTCAGTTCCCCCTTCCTGACATTGCTTGTCCTCAAGTAATGATAGCTTTTGTTGCTGCCCGAACTGTTATTGTTGTTGTCCCGCAACCTTGCCAAACTCTACTTGCAATTCTTCATTAGTGGGAACTTCCCTTGAATTTAGAGGGTGCTGAATGGAAACCATTTCCTGAGTTCCCAAAGGACTATCGATGCATTGATTTGCTCGACTTTGCTTCTTGCACTATCTTGCATAGTATCATACCCTTTAGAACTCATTTCGCTCCTTTGTCTAGATCCTAAGGGGCCCAGTATAGCTGCCAATCCACGATTTGGCCTTTTCTGTGCCTGTACTCCATTTATTGGACCAACTTTATCTATAATCTCTGGAGCTTCCTCCAGGGCCGCACAGTTGGGCTCCAAGAGCTTACAATCAGATGTGCTTGCACCATTCTGAACCAATTTCCCAAAATTAGAAAGCTTTGCAGGCTTAATCAATTGTGAATTATTTTCTTGTTTTGAAGCTTCCATTTTATTCTCTATGTTTACAACTGTAGGTCTCTCAGAAGAGCAACCTTCCATTGACAAAGGTTGTTGGGATTGCTCTTCCAGTGATTGACAAACCAGATTACCTTTAGTTTCATTTACGATTGCCTGACTGCCCTTTACAAATTCACATTTCTTACTGAAAAGCAATGAATTAGAGGCTCAACCAATTACAGTAGAAGCCAGGCTGGCCTTCTTGATTGGAGTTGTTCCAACAACAAAGGTATCAGCAGCTGAACTTGAGGATTCTATGAACTCTTCCTGTTTCTGTTCAATAAGATTCCCTGTTTGTTCACTAGACATATTTTCATGATTATCAGATTTGATAGAAACTGAATCTATTCCCTCATTCAGAACCTCTCTTGTACCCTGAGCTTTATTACTACTAGAAAGTGCACCTACTGTCACTTCCAGCTGTGATGAATTCTCACATGGAGACTCAACTTTCGCATCCAACCCCTCAACATATGAAACATTCTTGGCATTCACTGCATCTGCAATATCGACTGATGCCAGCAAAGGTTGGTTGTAAGTGTCTGATATCTCTTTTAGTCCATTTGCTCCCTTCCTAGAAACTTGTTTTAGTGGGTTTGGAGAAATTTCAACTACCTTATTTCTCATTTCCCTGACTTGTTTTATAACATCAAGAACAGTAGCAGGGTTCCCCTTAACAAAAGGATGTCCGTCGTTGACAAATACACGCAGGTCATCTGTGGTACAAGGGATCCTCTTAGCAATTTGTAGCAGTACTTTGTTTGGTAATATATAGCCAGTGTTTTCATCTTCCACACAGGTTATGTTATCCCTCCATTCATATAAGCCAGTGGCAACAGAAAACTGCTCTTGACTGAGGTTGTCTTCCTACAATTGTAAATATGGCGCTTCTGCCAGGGGTTCTTTTTCATAGAGCTGCAAGCATATATCATGCCTGTGTTCATAAACCTCAAAAAGTGGAGCCTCCCTACTCTCCAAAGGCATGGACTTTAATATTTGTTGCATTATGTTATGGATATATAGAAGATAATGAGTATCTTCTCTCGTATACTTCAACATTTCTGAAGGTGGTTGCTGTAAAAGCCAATTATAAATCTGGTAATCTTTATCAGCAGTGATATCACAGAAGTGTTGTAGTAGAGACTTCAGGCTATTTCGCTCCAATTGCAATACTCTTAGGGTCTGGCCTGTATCAAATAAGTTACATATGACAATTCCAAAGTCACGTTGCAACCATAGTATATCTCGATCTGCTACATGCATCCTAGATTGCACGTTGGGCCTTCCCTATGTTTTTTTATTCAACACATTAGGAGAATGCTTTGTCAACATTTTGACTTGACCACTAGGCTTTACTTGCACTTTTCGATCCAACATTTTAGAAGATCTTGTCTCTAAGTTGACTTTCTTTTGCAACTTCAGCAGATCTTGTTCATGTTTCAGCTGATTCTGTTTAGTCAAGTCACAAGCTTGACAGAGCCAATTAGATTTCTGTGGACTTGGTAGGGAAATAGGTGCTTAACACCCTATATGTGATGAAAATTCTATGACTTTGTGAATCACATCTGAAAACTTGTCAAGCCCAACACGCTTGCTTGCTTCTTGGACATCACGCAAGGACCTCCCATTCTCAAGAATTATGAAATCACTAGCATGCCTTGTACTACTGGCATGTTCCTCAAACTTGCAGATACTGACAATTTGTCTTCCTTTGGAAATGTACCAACTACATAATATCCCTTATCCCTTTATCACTCCTGTGAGCTTTACCCTTTCTGTGTAGACTATATATCGAACAAAACATCATTCAAGTAACCTAGTTGAAATCAGAAGTTTAACAGTTGACAAAACCCTATCCAAAACTATTTTCTCTGGCATTTTAGTTTTGAGCTTTATTTTAGTGGAGTTCCACAATGGCATGGTTTTGGATACAGAAACATTTCTTGGCAAACTTTCTAGTGGAGCTGCCACTTTTGAAGAAGATGCATCCAATTTGCAATTTTGGGGATGCCCCTGTTTAACACTAGGAGGGGAAGTATTATCAATGAGTGATGCAGAGGTTATTGTGGTTTGAGTTTGATCTATGTGTGGGCTTTCAGGGTTTTTAATTTGTATTGCCGAAATATCCTTGTCCATTTTAACACATGCATCCTCAAAATCATCAGCAACCACCTTTGAAGACAGTGTTTCTTGACCATGTTTCATTCCTACTCCATACCCAGAGTTTGAAGCAAATATTTGCAAATCATTTTCATGCTTCCTTTCTTTCTTTGCTAGATCCTCACAGGCACTTGTCTGCTTCTTGTATAGCCACAACCAAACATTGGAATGTGCCTTTGCTTCAGTTTCTCTTATGCTCTGCTTTCCTGGCTTAGGCTTATCGTCAATGTCGCTTGATTTGTTTTCTTGCAGCTAGCCCAAAAATCATTCCATTTACCTGCCTTCTGTTGTCTGCCCTCATTTTTCAATGCCAATGTTTGATCAGACTTGGAGGTTACAGTTGTGGCAGCTATTATATTTTGCTAAGTGGGTTGCCCAAATGTGCCCTGCCCAGAAGCTGGAGTTGATGTCCTACAAAAACCACCAAAAGCGGTTAGTTGTCCCTGACCAAAACAACCAAAAGAAAATGCACCCTTTGTCTAGGCATGATTTGGTGATTGAAGCCTGTTGAACAGGGAAGGAATTGATTGTACGAGGCTTGCTGGCTTGCTCTGCGACATCATTGCTGATGTGCTGTTAGGGAACAAGTTGTCAAAAACAGGAGTGCTTGGGCCAAAATTTGGTGTTGAAGATTGAATCATTCCAAATGGCTTAGTACTTCTAAGGGGCAAGCTCCTGTCATTAGATTTGGAAGATTGATTTCTTTTATTCTTTGCCTCCAACTTCTTCAATTCCTCAAAAGCCCTTTTGTTCCAGTATTGCAATTCTTTCATGGTTTCTGCGTGCTGCCTTTCCAACTGCCTCCAAGGTTCTGCATACTCCTCACCGAGTGTTGTTTCCCAACTGTAATATCCCAGTTTATAATTTTCCTAAATTTCTCGGGAAATTGTTTAAAAGTTTCTACCATAAATTTCTCTAAGCAATTGTAAAACAGGAACCGTGAAATTGCGGCAAAAATAAAATAACATTTCCAAATAAAAATCCAGAAATGCCACAATTGCAAATAACACAAGAAATGGAGAATTGAGCAGCTTTATTTATTTACTGGACCAATTACATACAAAGCTCTCGATAGAAATAGCTGCAGTGAAGGCCACAAAAGCTCTGCTGCAATAATAAATTGGGCCTCCAAAATAGAACTGGAAATCAATAACACCTGTGAATTTTCTACAAGCATGCAAACCCGGAAATTACTCAAACTGGTAACTCACACTGCTTATAAACTTAGTTACTACTATTGGAGGTGAACTATGATTTATACGCTCAAATCTGCTCCAAAAATTCTACAAAATTAATCAGAGGCTTCTCTCACCCAAATCTGCCAAACTCAGAAAAATCTTGGGTTAATCCCACCTGACCTGAAAAGCCCCAAAAAATGCGAATTACCCAGAAAATACTATTGTTACTGTTGCTGCTAGTGGTGAAGAACTGGAATTTTTTCCTTCGAAACTGCTCAGAGATTTTTGAAAATGTAACCCAGAGCTTCTCACACCAAACCCATAAAAACCTAGAAATGGTTTGGTGTAACTCCAAGCCAAGATCAAGCCCATCAAATGGTGTGAATTACCCAATTTACCAATAAAACGCATTGTTGAAGGAATGTTGATTTACAGCCTGAATACTGCCCGGAAAATTTTGAAATTTTAACCATAGACTCCTCTCACAAAACCCAGAAAAAAACCCGGAAAAAACTTCAGCTAATTTGATGCTAATCTGGAAAGCCCCAATTTAGTGCGAAAATTTCAGACTACCCAGCTGTGTGTCCAACAGGAACTCACCTCAACAATAATCCAAATCCACCTCCGGAAATAGCTGCAAATCTCCTCCTGTCAAGAGAAAAACTCCTACAAATGCCCGGAACCTGCAAACAAAGAGAGTTGCTCCAAATGATCATTGTAGTTCTCCTTTTGCGCCCAGGTAGTGTGAATGGTTGTGGGAAATCTCTGCAATTATCTCCAATTGAAGTCCTGAAGTAGACTCCCCAAGGCCTCACTAAGGAGACACTCGAAGTTCTCCAAAATGAGGGTGGAATTTCCGCTTGGAATTCATGTGCTAAACAACATTTTTCTTCTTGTGCTAAACAACCCAAAGAGAAGATGAACTAACAGTAAGACTACATAAAAAAAAACTAGCTACATGCGTTTGCAAACGCGTTATTTATAAAGGAAATTACATAATTGTTTTTCCTATGGAACACCTTCAGCAGAGGACACGTAAAAAGACAGCACCCGTGAGCTTAGCGTGTTGGTTGCCATGATCATTCAATCTACCAAAAGGTGGCTGTTGGATTTGCGTCGTGGAGGCAGTCTACAGCTGTCAAAATGAATCCATGGATCTAGGAACGGTCTCGGACCCTTTACGTGTTGAAAACAGAAACCTATTTGCCGTAGAACTCCTCGTTTGACCACCGTTTGACCAAGGCTTTCCTCTACGAATCTGGCTAAACCAATAGGACCTGGTCCATGTCCAGATCATTTCTGAACTGCCCACATGCCTTGTTTTGCTTGCTGACACCTGTAACCTAGAGATCAACAAAAACAGCTGCGGAATCTCAAGTCAGCTGCAGAAAGTGGCTGCATTCCGCAGCTGATGAGCAAAATCTAAGTCAAATAGCAAACACAAAAATATAGTTAGAAAACCACTTAAATGCACTCTCAGAATCAATATGTAATGATCTTTGATAGCTTATGAGGCACTGGTGAGGGGAAAAAGTCTAAGAAAGTGTGTAGAAGAAATGTAGTTTCAGGGCTCAACAAGCCCTGCATAAGCCCATCCAGATATTTGTTCAAAAATAATAAATGAACACTTAAATCAAAATTACATTTGTGATGGTCTTTCATCATGACATCTTCCTGTAGGTATCATCATCCTGCATACATGTTGACACATCTCCCAAAGATATCCATTGTCAAGGGTCTCCATCTTTTTTAGACTTCCATCAGAGTCTTCATATCTTTTCGGGAGATTTCCTAGTCAAATCTTTCTTGGTCTTCTGGATGTTGATTGCCTTTACCATGGTTGCATGTCTCACGATCTCTTCCTTCCTTTCTTCACACGTTTCTTTCTCAGGAGCTTCCAATCAAAGTTCTTCAATTGTAGTCAACCACCTCATACTTCATATGAAGACGTATTATGTTGATTTCATCTAGTGTGACTTATGCCTTCCTGCATCCTTTCAGAGGAGGAGATCATGCTTCTCAAGAAATAGTGATCCATGTTACCTGCAACCATACGACATGACATTATAATATTAAATACAAGCATACATACCTCATTTACCTTTAGGTCATCTAGGCTTCTTTCAGCAGCTTCCTTGATTGAAAAGATCTTCAACCCCTTGATCTGCTTCATCTCTTATGTCATCATACCATCATCCCATGAACTCCACAAGTTGGAGTTCCTAATGAAACACTTGCTTCCTCTCTAGATCGGTGAACCCTCCGATGAGGATTCCATCAGAGAATCTTGAGGATCTTGTATATCCCTATCTGGCAAATGTTTCCTTTTTGACTTGATGTATGATGAGCCTTGTCCTAGATGACTTCTTCCTTTTCTTAAGTTTGCAATGAGGTTCCCAAGAGCTATATCCTTCATATTTGATTGTCATGAATTTTGTTCCATCTATCCTTCATGATTCCCTATGGTGATGTCACGAGCTCTTGATTTTAATGCTTCCATGATGCCACAATGCATCTTATTATTTATTATAGCCATATCCTATAAGATTTAGGAGCTATGACAAGAACTTTTGTGAGAGAGACTATATCAACACAGTGGAGATCTCTTACTTCATCTTTTCTTGGACTTCTTCTCTTCGGCTTCCTCCACTTTGGTGATATGGGCTTCTTCTCTTTCCTCTTTTGATATTGTATTTTTAGGACAATCTTTCCTGTAATGTCCATAATTTTACATCCATAGCATTGAATCTCAACTATGCTCTTTTTTTTCTTTTTCTGGGGAACAAATTTTCCAAACTTCCATTTCCTTCCTGCAAATGTTTGAGTCCTTTAACCTTCAACACTTTTGTCCTTGACTTGTCTTCTTCCATCTTGCATAGAAACCACAAGTTGTCGAATGAGGTAACTTTCTTATCCCCGTGGATATTTGTTACCTTGTTCATTAGTTAGTGCATTTTAGAACAATGATGATTATCTTCTTATCACCTCTCCCAGATCTCGCAGTTGAGATCTTATGAAGATATCCCTTTATCCTTTGATACCTTCAATTTGTGTAGATCAGATCTAAGTGATGTGACCTTCTTTATCGCATCTTTAGGGAATAGCTCTACCAACCTATCATATGTATTTCTTTGATATCTCCAATACTGCTATATAGGGATGAGGGATCTTTGACTGATTACATAAGAATCCCTTGAGCCCTTTGATCCCTTTCCATGTATTCAGAGGAGACCTTTTCATTGATATGTTCAATGACTTCACTTTCTTCGAGGACTATGTCTATCCTTTTCCATGCAAGGAATTTCAATGACCCATCCAGCTTATAGATCTCCTTACAAACACGAAGTCATTTTACCAAATTGATTAAAGAATGAAAGATACTGACTTGACAAGTGAAGATGAAATCTTCTACTTGATCACTTTGATGATGGTAGAAGAAGATGTATTTGCTGCTTCCTTGGATGATCTTCTTCAAGGCAAGGAGAGGATCCTAGCTTCAATGAGAGGGAACTTGCCTCATAGCTTTGAAGATGATGATAATGCCTTCTTGCTTTCAAGATACTTCAACTACTTTGGTAGTGAATGAGTGCAGATCAAAATTGCTTCTAGGGTTTTGACTTTCTCCAAGATGATGTGATCCTCGTCATTAAAGTCCTTCGAGCTACCTTGCTTTGTAGATAACTTGATGAGGGTTTTTTGTGGTCTTTTGATGATGATTAGAGGATCTAAAACTTTTGTTGTTGTAGACTGCTTCTTCGATCTAGGGTTTTATTCTTCAATGTAGATCTTGATCTTTTGCTTTGATGCCTTTCTTGAAACTCGATCCTTAAGTGTCTCTTTGATTAGATGCCCTTCCCTTGACTTCAGCACCTTAGCTTTGATTCCATGTTGAGAAATCTAGGGCATAGCATTAGGTGATTTCTCTTTGATTAGTGACTGTTTGTGAATGCTTTTTACTTCTTTAGATTAGGATCTTCTTCTTCTTAGATTATTAGAGTTCTTATTCATCAAACAGTAACCAATGCATGAACATAAATAGACAAGAAACACATCATGTAGGCCACGAGCCAGGGCCAAAACCTCTCACTCTTTGAGAGGAAAACCCGCACAAATTCTTCTTATAGAGATTCCAATTGACGAATACCAAGACCAAGACCCTTGACCTATTAGCCACTCCAAGACCAAGACACTAATTCTCTTGATTGTCTTCTCTTCTTCTTGATTCCTCTCTCGCTTCGACATAGTTATCATCAAGACCTTATCACTGTCTCCTCATCAACTTCTTGCTGTCATATTCTTACTTTTGTAATGGTCATTCTTCGAACTGAGATAGATCCATTACCTCTGACTGTAATGGCATCCTTCTTGTTGTGATCATATTGACCCTTTAACACTGTAGAGGCACGAGGCTTATAATACTGTAATAACACCAAATTTGTGGTCTTCAATATGGTTCTCCATAGCATCGTAACTTTCTCACAACAATCTGAAGTGACTGTAATCCGAACTATATAGATATCTCAAAAATCCGAACCCATTACAATGGTCTTCTATTGAATCCGAACTTGTTCTTGCTTGCCTGTAGATCTCAGAGGAATCTGCACTTCTTACTGTAATCTACCATCTGAAAATCACAGAAGAACCGAACTCTGAATTGGAGATCCGAACCTTCTCTTTGTTTTTACCCATCCGAAAATTACAGAGAGAGATGTGAAATCTTCTAACTGTGGAATAGGCCGAGGTGGGTATATATAGTAGTCTGTCCGTGTATATGAGCCGACGTGACATCTCGAATAGATGTGTCTTCATATAAGTTGAGCCGACATGAGTTTCTTATGCATATTGAGGCCGACATCAAGAGGAGTATTAGTGCTTGTCGTTGGAGGGCTTTCTAGACATATTATAGACTCAAATACATTGTTATATCCCCAAGAAGGGTTCTTCATACATGACATAGACTCTTTGACTTTTAATGACCAATCCTAGGGCTCTCAATGGGAGCCATCTAAAATAAAATCACTTGCTCATGAAACCCATGGAGCAAGGCTTACAATAATAATTTTACTTTCTTCATCACATCATTTACAAAAGTCACAAGTACATGTCATTATGAACATTGAAGATCGAACCTAGTTACACTTTTCAACACTTCTCCAGCATATCATCCGCCGTAAACACATAGTTCCATAACCCATTATTCAGGCAGAGTTCAAGGTCCACCCATTTTGCCATGATGTCCTTTTCCGCTTGGTCTCTTTCCTCCATAGAGTCAAGGCTTATGAAGACTCTACTACCAGAACAGAGAGATACCTTTATCTTGCAATTTTCTCTTCAAAGGCCATCGCTTCGAAAATCCCCTCAAGTCATGCTCATGGATGGTTCATAGACGCATCCCAGCTCCTTTAGTCGATGACCTTCTCCCCAAAGCGCCTTCCTCCATTTAGTTTGTCCCTAGACAAACCAACACATCTCTTATTGACTCGGTAGACACTGAATCAGGCCATCAGAGAGGATATCTACAAACTATACATTTAGGTCACTTAGATATCCTCCTTGGTGAGCCTTGGCCCAAAGATGTCCTTCTACCTAGAGCATTTTTTGGAGCTACGAGATGGCCTCATCATCCACCCCCTTTATACTCACACACACTAGATGCACTCACTTAGGATCCCACTGGAGTAGCTTCTAGTTGGGTCCCATCAACTTCAAGTGGAGACGGATCACCATATACCACGATCTAATAGGGCCTACCAGTTGTACCACCTATGGGAACCAGAGACCGACATCCACCTCATTTTTTGGTGCCCCATATACTATCAAATCAGAGGACGATATCATTTCCTATATAGAGAGTCCAAAGGATCCCTCTCTACCTTCTTCTAGTATCCTAATTAGAGATGCCTCGCCCTCTTCATCAGAGAGATATTTAGACACAGATCTCAAACTTACACTCTGCATCACTCAAGGATGATTTGGACGATCACATCATACTTTCAGGACAACCCGACTGATTAGAGCAACAAGTAATGAGTTGACTTCCAAGGTATTCCATATAGCAGAGTAGTGACACCTCGGATCTCCCCTCATCCCCCCCTTTGGGTAGCCAATCAATACACTTGAGACCATTACGGAGGTGTCGAATAACACAACAGCTCACTCACACCCAAAGCATCAAAGGGTTTAGTACCAGACGAGTCCCAAAGAGCCCCCCCCGCAACGGGTTCCTTCCTAGCCTCAGCGAAGCAGCTAGAGACTTATCCAAAGCTTCTTTCCTTTGGCTTCTAATGTTAGGAGTATCCCTCACTCCTACATCTACCCCAAGATCATGCAACCAGACCCCTCGTTGGATCCAGGGGGCTCCAATAGCAAGCCAGCGCCACTGTCGCCCCCCTTGCCATTAGCTATCAGACTCTAGCATTCTTGACATCATCTTCCTCCAGCGTTGGACTTATCCACTTAGCTTTCTACATGATCCGATTATATATATATATATATAGATGAGGTTATCCAATTATTCTATCCTTTTTTTTTACTTCATTTCATTTTATCATAGACTTAGCTTTGGCGTTTTCTAGGAGTTGCGTTTGCACTCCCACAGTGTACTGGTACTAGTTGTATCCTTCAATCACATTGACCTATTTATGGACATTCATTCGACATCAATGGATCTCACAGGCTCTCAAATGATTCCTTAGGACCTCTTACACCTTACAACAAGCACCTATTCCATTTTTCCACGTCTAATGAGCTACTAATCCTAAATGACCTTCCTTACACCTCACACACTAGCAAGTTTAATTGTTTTCCTCACAACAAAGGAGCCAATGTGGTGATCTATGTTATTGCCAACCAAACCATGCTTCCCTATGTCTGTCAATTTTTAGTCAACGTAATTCCTCTTGCAGACCATGCCCCTCTCTCCTTCTCCCTCCAAGCTAACCCATTAACACCCTCTCCCCACCTCCCCTAGGACCTCCTCACACCATTATCTCTTTTGATGATGGGCACCCAAATGCCTACCCTTCCGGACTTCACCAACTACTCCCACCCCTTTCTCACTTCTCACCCCTTGTGTTTGGCTCCTCTTAGTACACCCTTCTCTCCTTGGATGTCTAAGATGCGGCCCTCAACTCTTATCCCCATATCACCTATATTACCTTCTCCTCAAAATACGGATCTAGTGCTATGAACAACTAGTAGGACAACACGTGAAAAGTACATTACTACCAACTCCACCACACTTTCTTAAATAATCTATCCTCCTATCCCTATCTTTGGACTTCTTACAAATACCTCTTATGTCACAAAAAACATTTCTTCATCTCATAAAGAAGACATGAATTGCACATGTCAATCCGATGCACCCCCAAAACCTTTTGGCACACCCTCTTCCCCCACCATTCCAATCTCCTTAGCAACCTTTACCGCCATACCATGTTTACCCACACGACTACCCTCTATGATGTACTTGGGCAACCCCACTATTCTCATCTCTTCTCCCCCTTCCTCATGTTACATCTTTTTTTATTTTGATATCCAACAAGTAGTTTGGAAGATGAACACTACAAAAGTGACAAATGAGGAGGGTTATTATATGGAATTATTCAAATATGCTATATATTGTTCGATTACTTATCTTGTTTATTTGTTTAACCATGTTGTGTGTTTAGAGTTCCCACAAGTCTGGTCCCACCACAATATTCACCCAATCCACAAATCAGGTTCTAAACCAAATCAACATAATTATTGGACTATCATGGTGGGCCACACATCCTCCAAGCTCTATGCCACTACCCCTTACCTACAGGTATCAATTGAGGCTAAGAGGAGACCTCTAAGACCAAAGAACAACCAAGTTGTAGACTAAAGCACTAGACCATAGATGATATCCTCACACTTTGTGCTATCATTGAGGAGATAAGACACCACTATTAGAAAGTCTTCAATTTTTTGTCAACTTTCAAGAGGCATTCAACTCAATCCAAAGGGAAGCATTATCTCATAAGCTTGGAGACAATGGTATTTCAGAGACCTTGATCACTATTATTATGCATCTCGATGAGTTTGTGCCTCGCTAACTTTGCACAAAACATGGAATTTTAGATTTTATGAAGAGCACCATTGTGGTGAAGCAATGGTGCCCCCACCCACACTACCCCAGATTATATCAATGAACTAGGGTGCTTTATATGACAACACAAAGAGGGGTGTATTTACCACCATTTTTTCATCTCAATCCTCTTATTTGCAAACAATGCGGCCCTCTTGTCCTCCAATCTAGAGTGTCTACAGAGATAGTTGAATGCCTTAGCCAATTTCTATGATCTTCTATAGTTGGCAGTCGACCTAGTTAAAACTAAGGTTCTGACCTTTAACAAGTCAAAGAATGTTCTTACAAATTATCACTTTTATCTTAGGAGGGAGAAGGTTAGGATCACCTAGTCCTACACATATTTGGGAGTTCAATTTCCAAGGCCCAAATATGGTATGAGGGAGGCCCTCTAGCCTAGATCAATGAGGGATATGGCTCCTTCACTCTTTCTAAGAGACAATGCTTCCAAATACATTTTCAAAAGATATTGTCCAAGATGGATCTATAGAAAAAACTACCAAACCTACAATCTTTTATCATTGGGAAATTTGGGGACCTGGTTCTCTTGAGATAGATTGGGTTGAGACAAAGTGCATCCAAGCCCCCATGTTTCACCACGTCATCAAAAGCAAGAGGAGAGTCCCCCAACCCATTATCCGGACGACGTTTGCAGCCCACCCTTTCTGCACTGAATCAATCTTTTGACTTGTGTCTCTTCTTCACTATGTTCAAAATTTTACAAAATTAATTTTCAGCCAAGCTCAATACCCTCATCTTACCTACTATTCCTCAAAGGCTATAGCCTTAACCAATTCCTCAGGGTCTAATCATTGCTTATTTACATATGTTACATGTCTCTGATACTCTGCGGGCATCTCAATGGACTACCTTTCCCCATTCCAATACTCTTTTGAGGACCCTAGTCATCCCCTCTCAACCAAACAAGAGAGTTGTGGGATGGCCTCATTGTCACTCATTTTGTAATTAGACACTAGATACATGCACTTATGTTAAATTAGGCAACTAGGGCCAAACTCCACCGTGGGCAGCTCATATGATGCAGATGGTATTTTTGTTGGATTTCTCTTTCTGAGAGGTGTAGGATTGATCTAAAGATCATCTCATTCTGACATGTATAAATGGAATTTTGAATTTATTTCTTCTATGGACAAATTGTCAAGGTCGGCCAACGATCTAATGTAGGCTCAAGAAGCCCAAAATTCATGTCTCTTCACTCTCAACGTTGCATATAAACAGAAGGAGCATCTATCTCATTTGGACATTCATCATCTCACACATATCTCTCTCTCCTCATCTGGTTGGGCCGTACGAATTTCAAGGCAGCCTTCTTCTCCTCCACACATGTGAAGGGTTGACTGCGTTTTATGTTTTCCTACGTTGACCAAGTTGCAACAAGTTTGACCAACATTGATCATGCATCATTTGACCTTGTTTGACTGCATTTTTCTTGGGAGAATTTCTATTTGAGCAGGCCGCATTCTTTGGCATAGATTTGGAGAATTTTTGGGCAGGTTGACCATAGGGTTGACTGTGCATTGACCAAGTTTGACGATTTCTTCAGGACTATTTTGGGCTGATTTGGACTGTTTTTGGAGGCGAATTGACTGGGTTTGACCGAGCTGATTTGGAAAAGTAATTCTACTGATTTGACCAATGTTGACTTTCTGGTTAGGGCATCCTATTGAATGCAGTTTCACTGGACAGATTTGACTGTGTTTGGGCAAGTAAATTTTGTATATTGTATTCTCTCTCTACTGAACTTTTTAAGAATAATAAGAAGATTTGATCAAAGGGTTTAACCCACATTAGGGTTTTTCCCTAGCATCCGCCAAATATTGTGTCCTCTTGTCTTGGCTTGTCTTCTGGTTATTGTTTATGTTATATATGCATTTACTAGTGATGTTAATGTGATTACTAAATTGGAAATTGATATTGGCTTAATAAGAAAAATTGAAGTAAATTGCTCTTAAGCATAGAACATACCATTGTTATCTAAAATTAACATGGTATCAGAGCTAAGGTAAGACAAAGCCCAAGCAAGAGTGAGAAGAGCAATCACTGAAATTTGTTGGACAAGGACAAGAATCAATGGCCTACGCATCTTACTTCAAATATGATGACAAGCTCAATGATAAATCTGATTATCATGCATGGAAGATGTCTCTTGAATTTACTTTGGAAGAGCAAGATGCTATGGACTATGTGCAAGAAAATATTATTGAACCTCCTTCAAATGCACCAGCTGCCGCTAAGACAAAGTACAAGAAAGGTGAAGTCAAAGCTAAGAAGATTATCAGGGATTCTATTAATAAGCATTTGGTTGCATACATCTCCGATTTGAACATATCTAAGGAGATGTATGACGAGTTGGTTGGCATGTTCAAAGTTAGCAATGCAATCCAAGTCCTCTTTCTCAAAACAAGTTAAAGGACATAAAGAAGGGAAGAGGTGAAAATATCCAATCCTACTTCATGAACATTACCGAGATCAAAAATGATCTTCTTTCAATTGGAGAAGTTATTGCTGACAAGGAGCTCTCTCTCATTGCCCTTGGAGGTCTCCCTCGTGGATGGCATGTGTTCAACACTACTATCCTCAACAATGACAGCATTCCATTTTTTGATGAATTACTGACTAGATGTACTCAAGAAGAAACAAGAATGATGGAGAGAGACATGCCTTCAAATAGGAATGATCCTACTGCATTCTCCACTCATGCTAAAAGAAAGAACAATGCAGGTTCAAAGAAGCAATGTTAAGGAAGACCGGGATTCAAAGATGGAAGGAAGGGAAGATGCTTCATTTGTAACAGGTTTGGCCACTATGCTAGGGAGTGTCCTAATAGAAGGGATACACCTCGGGATGATGACAACAACTACCACAAAATTTCTGGAGCAACATCAATCAAAGGAATGGTAGATTCAACAACAAAGGAAAAAGCAATGCTCCCGCTACTCAACATGGAAATAGTCGACCTCCCAAAAGATCAAGAAACTCCAGATATGATGAATCTAATGTTGTAGATAACAAGCAAAAAGAATTTCATCTTCTATCTGCCCTCTCTACTACCTCCCCTCTGGATACCTTGGGAAATTGGTTGATTGATAGTGATGCCTCAAGGCACTTCACTGGTTATAAGGAAGCTCTTTCAAAACTGATAGAAAAGGATGCAACTTTGGAAATCATTCTTGGAGACAAAGCCACCTATCCCGTGAAAGGAGTTGGGAATGTTACTTTTCAATGGAATCAAGGTAACACCATTCACCTTCAAGAAGTACAATATGTACCCGATCTAAAGAAGAACTTGGTATCTATCTCGACGATGGAAGACAAAGGATTCAAGGTGGCATTCATTGATGGAAAGATACGTGCTTGGAAAAGAAATTTCAAAGAAGCATTTACTCTTGGATTCAGGGTTGATAGCCTATATCAAGTTGGAGGGAGTCCATTAGGAGCTATGTCTTGCGACACATCTCTTCAATCTGAATTACGGCACCGAAGGTTTGCTCATCTGCATTATAAGGCTCTACCCGATGTGAGGAAGATGGTGACAAGTACGCCCGTATTTAAAGTAGAACATGAAGGTGTTTGCCAGGGGCGTGCCAAAGGAAAGCATACAAGGGGACAATTCCCCTCCAATGATAGCAAGACTACCGACATATTGCAATTGGTTCATTCTAATCTATCTTGTATGATGCCCATGAACTCTTTGGGAGGATATTTATATTATGCTATATTTATGGATGATTTCTCTCACAAAACTTGGATATATTTCTTGAAGAAGAAGGACGAAGTATTCTCATGGTTCCGTTCTTTCAAAACTTTGGTCAAAAATCAAACCGGGAATAAGATCAAAATATTGAGGGCCGATAATGGAACAGAATATGAATCAAATGAGTTCAATGACTACTGTAGATAAGTTGGCATTAAGAGGGAGACTACTACCGCATATACTCCTGAGCAAAATGGTGTTGCTGAAAGGAAGAATCGTTCTATTATAGAAGCCACTCGTGCCATGCTACATGATCAAAGCCTTCCGAAATTCCTATGGGGAGAAGTTGCCAACACTGTCGTGTATGTTCAAAATAGATGCCCTCATCAAGCGTTGGACTCCAAAACTCCCGAAGAAGTTTTCACTGGTAAGAAACCTGATGTTTCTCATTTCATAATTTTTGGTAGCCCCGTGTATTTTCATGTGCCGAAAGAAAAGAGAAGAAAATTGGATGCATCTGGGAAGAAAGGAACATTTGTGGGATACAGTGAAACTTACAAGGCATATATAATCTATGTGCCTAGTCAAAAAGAAGTAGAGATAATTCATGATGTCACCTTCGATGAAGATGTTGCCCTTGGGAAGATTAGGAACCTTCCTATTCCAAGGAAGGACAAAGAAGCAAATACAGGAAAACAGGGAGAATCGCAGGATGAGCCGATGCCTGATGTTGAAGGACCAATGGATCCCATTGATCCACCTCCTCATGAGCCCTCCTCCTCAAAAAGGAGACCCTCATGGCTTAGGGACACTCTCGAAGATGCCGAGAGACATATTGCACCTAGGGGGACATTTCGTGAAAGTAAGAAGCCGAATAGGTACCAAGGGTACTTAGCTGCCATGAGCACCATTGTTCAAACTGAGCCTTGCACATTTGAAGAAGTTGTGAAGCACCAGGTTTGGAAGGATGCTATGAACGAAGAGTATGAGCCGATTATGAATAATAATCTCTGGGATGTGGTCCCTAGACCCAAGGGTAAATCTGTTGTCACCTCTAAATGGCTCTACAAGATCAAGCATGGAGCTGATGGAAGTGCTAAAAAGTTCAAGGCCAGGTTTGTTGCTCGAGGCTTCTCTCAAAAGGAAGGTATGGACTATGATGAAATATTTGCACCGGTTTCCGGATATACCACCATCTGTTTGATTATAGCCTTTGTTGCCTCGCAAGGATGGAACCTACACCAGATGGATGTCAAAACCGCTTTCTTGGATGGTTCACTTAAGGAGGAAGTCTATGTTGAACAACCTGAGGGGTTCGAAGTTCAAGATCATAAGACACATGTATGCAGGTTGAATAAATCCCTCTATGGGTTGAAGCAAGCTCCTCGGGCTTAGTATGAGAGGATCAACAACTATCTGATGAAGCTGGGATTTAAAAGAAGTAAAGCTGATCTGAGCCTTTACTTTAAAGTTGAAAATGATAGACCTCTCATCCTGGTACTTTATGTGGACAATCTCCTTCTGATAGGTGCAAACCCTCTTATTCATCAATGCAAGAAGGAGTTGGCTTCCGAATTCGAGATGAAGGACCTAGGACTGATGCATTATTTCCTAGGGTTGGAGGTCTAGCAAAAGCCAGGTGAGATTTTCCTTTTTCAAGGAAAATACATTGTGAAGCTACTTGAAGGATTTGGGATGGTGGATTGTAAGTCTGTAACTACTCTAATGGAACTCAACTTCAAGAAGTTATGCGGAAGTGTTGTTGGGCCCAATTTGGGAAATCCTTCTAAGTATCATCAACTCATGGGGGCCCTAATGTTCTTGGTGAACTCCCATCCAAACATATGCTTTGCAGTGAATACATTAAGTCAATTTAAGGTCGAGCCTCATCACATACATTCGATTGCTGCCAAGAATCTCTTGAGATATCTTCGGGGCACAATCACCTATGGACTGAGATACACTGCCGAGAATGTGAGGCTCCATGGTTCTTCTGATGCTGACTGAGTTGGTAGTGTGGTGGATCGTAAGAGCACATCAAGTTGTTGCCTCTCACTAGGTTCTGCTTCGATATCCAGGATGAGAAGGAAGCAGAAATCGGTTGCTTTGAGCACCGCCTAGGCCGAATATATTGTTGCTAGTATGGCTGGTTAAGAAGCTGTTCGGTTGACGAAGATCTTTAGAGAGTTGTTTGGACATGTGCTGGATACCACTGTGATCTACTGCGACAACCAAAGTGGGACTCGTCTTTCTGAAAATCTCGTGTTTCATGACTGCTCCAAGCATATTGATATCAGGTACCACTTTATCCGAGATATGGTACAACGAAGAGCAATAAGGCTCCATCACATTGGGACTGATGATCAGGTCGCAGATATTCTTACGAAGCCCCTGGGGAAGGTCAAATTCTTAACCTTTCGTGAATGACTTGGAGTCGTGGAGAGACCCTCTTATGAGGGTCCCATTTGAGTTGGATATTGAGCTCTGGGAGCTCCGGGAGGCTTGGGGTACTTCTTGGAGCGATGAGCGACCATAGGGTGAGTGGTTCACCTTCCCCTAGTGGTGCGTTGTGTACAAGGTGAGTGGTTCACCTTCCCCTATGATACCCCATGATGGTTGATATATGCATAGGATGAGTGGTTCACCTTCTCCTATGGCATATGAGCAGGATGAGTGGTTCACCTTCTCCTGTCTATACATCCTACCCATGTAGTCTGGGACTCATGGAAAGTACCTCTCATCTGGCCAATGAGTAGGGAAATGAGGATAGGGACCACAGTACTATCGATGGACGCATCGTGTACCACCATACTCCCTATGCTAGGATGTTTGATATTGATTTGGATTAATGGAGACTGACTTCGGGTCAGTGGAGAGTGGTATGATACACTCTTGATCATTTCTTCTTCATTATTTCTTCATGGTTCAGCAAAGCAGAGCAAGGATGACAGGGATGGTTCAGATTGTCAAATGGTTTGGCAGGTTGAGTTCTCCCTGGTTGAGAGGGAGTGTTAAATTTGGCAACTAGGGCCAAAGTCCACCTTGGATAGCTCATATGATGGAGATGATATTTTTGTTGGATTCCTCTTTCTGAGAGGTGTAGGATTGATTAAAGATCGTCTCATTCTGACATGTATAAATGGAATTATGAATTTATTTATTCTATGGCCAAATTGTTAAGGTCGGCCAACGATCTAATGTAGGCTCAAGAAGCCCAAAAGTGTTAATTTTAGATAACAATGGTATGTTCTATGCTTAAGAACAATTTACTTCAATTTTCTTATGAACCCAATATCAATTTCCAGAATAGCAATCACATTAACATGATAGTAAAATGCAGATAGAACATAAACAATAACAGTAGAAGACAAGAGGACACAAGATATGGCGTCAGCTAGGAACAAACCCCAATGTGGGGAAACCCTTTGATCAATTCTTCTTATTATTCTTCAAAAGTTCAGCAGAGAGAAAGAGTACAATATGTAATATTCACTTGCCCAATCAAAGTGAAATTTTTCTAGTCAAATAGCAGCCACAGAAAGCCCTAACCAGAAAGTCAACACCGGTCAACAGGGCAGAATTTGATCTCCAAGACAGCTCGGTCAAACTCGGTCAACTCGGCCTCCAACAATCATCTAAATCAACCCAAAACAATCTGAAAAACTCAGTGAAACTTGGTCAACGCAGGTCAACGCTGTAGTCAAACCCTTCTACAGTCAACACTGGTCAAAGAGTTCGGATTGCCTCTATTTCTGTGCCCAGAAATGCAGCCTGCCCAAACAGAAATTTCCCTCACAAAAACGCAGTCAAACATGTCAACATTGGCTAGTCAACGTCAGTCAAAATCCTTCCTGAAATTTGGTCAACGCCCAAAACAGAAAATGACTATCTTCTTCTTCGCCCGTGTGGAGAGCCTGCCTAAAACTCTGTACCCAATCATGTGAGGAGAGAGAGATGTGTGAGAAGTGAGTGATGTCCAAATGAAGCAAAGGCACCTTCTATTTATATGCAAACGTTGAGGATGAATGGACGTGACTATTGGGCCTCTGAGCCTACATTAGTTTGCTTGCCGACCTTGATAATTTGTCCATAAACAAAATAAATTCATAATTCCATTTGTACATGTCAGAATGAGATGATCTTTAGATCAATCCTACACCTCTCGAAGAGAGGAATCCAATAAAAATATCAATTGCATCATATGAGTTGTCCAAGGTGGAGTTTGGCCCTAGTTGCCAAATTTAACACTCCCTCTCAACTAGGAAGAACTCCACCTACCAAACCATTTGACAATCAATACCATCCCTGTCATCCCTGCTCTGCTTTGCTCTGTTGAACCATGAAGAAATAATGAAGAAGAAATGATCGAGAATGTATCATACCATTCTCCACTGACCCGAAGTCAGTCTCCAATAATCGAGAGTGTATCATACTACTCTCCACTGACCCGAAGTCAGTCTCCATTGATCCCAGATCAATATCAAACATCCTAGCATAGGGAGTACGGTAGTACACGATGCATCCATCGATAATACTATGGTCCCTATCCTCATTTCCCTACTCATTGGCCAGATGAGAGGTACTTCCCATGAGTCCCAGACTGCATGGGTAGGATGTACCGACAAGAGAAGGTGAACCACTCATCCTGCTCATATGCCATAGGAGAAGGTGAACCACTCATCCTATGCATATCTCAACATGGGGTATCACAGGGGAAGGTGAACCACTCACCTTATGGTCGCTCATCACTCCAAGAAGTACCCCAAGCCCCCAAGAGCTCCTAGAGCTCAACATCCATCTCATACGGGACCCTCATAAGAGGGTCTCTCCATGACTCCAAGTCATTCACGAAAGGTTAAGAATTTCACCTTTCCAAGGGGCTTTGTAAGAATATCAGTGACCTGATCATCAGTCCCAATATGATAGAGCCTTATTGCTCCCTGTTGTACCATATCCCGGATAAAGTGGTACTTGATATCAATATGCTTGGAGCGGTCATGAAACACGGGATTCTTAGAAAGACGAATCCCACTTTGGTTGTCGCAATAGATCATGGTGGTATCTAGCATATGTCCAAACTGCTCACTAAAGAGCTTCCTCAACCAAATAGCTTCACAGGAGGCCATACTAGTAGCAATGTATTCAACCTTAGCAGTGCTCAAGGCAACCGACTTCTGCTTCCTTCTCATCCATGATATCGAAGCAGAACCTAGAGAGAAGCAACATCCAGATGTGCTTTTACGATCCACCACATGCCAGCCCAATCAACATCGAAATAACCATGGAGCCTCACATTCCCGACGATGTATCTCATTCCTTAGATGATTGTACCCCAAAGATATCTCAAGAGATTCTTGGCAGCAATCTAGTGTATGTGATGAGGCTCGACCATAAACTGACTCAATGTGTTCACTGCAAAACATATGTTCGGAGGGGAGTTCACCAAGAACATCAGGGCCCCCACGAGTTGACGATACTCAGAAGGATTTCCCAAATCGGACCCAGCAGCACTTCCGCATAACTTCTTGAAGTTAGGTTCCATCGGAGTAGTCACGGACTTACAGTCCACCATCCCAAATCTTTCAAGTAGACTCACGATGTATTTTCCTTGAGAAAGGAAAATCTCACCTACTTTTGCCAGACCTCCAACCCTAGGAAGTAATGCACCAATCCTAGGTCCTTCATCTCGAATTCAGAAGCCAACTCCCTCTTACATTGATGAATAAGAGGCTCTACACCTGTCACAAAGAGATAGTCCACATAAAGTACCAAGATGAGAGGTCTATCATTCTCAACCTTAAAATAAAAGTTCGGATCAGCTTCACTTCTTGTAAATCCCAGCTTCATCAGATAGTTGTCTATCCTCTCATACCAAGCTCAGGGAGCTTGCTTCAACCTATACAGGGCTATCTTCAACCTGCATACATGTATCTGACGATCTTGAACTTCGAACCCCTCGGGTTGTTCTACGTAGACTTCCTCCTTAATTGAACCATGTAAGAAGGTGGTCTTGACATCCATCTGATGTAGATTCCATCCTTGTGAGGCTGCAAGGGCTATAATCGAACGGATGGTGGTATATCGGGCAATAGGTGCAAATATCTCATCGTAGTCCACACCTTCCTTTTGAGAGAAGCCTCAAGCAACAAATCTAGTCTTGAACTTTTCAACACTTCCATCAACTCCATGCTCTTTCTTGTAGAGCCATTTCAAGGTGACAACGGATTTGTCCTTGGGTCTAGGGACCACATCCCAGACATCAGTCTTCATAATCGATTCATACTCTTCGTTCATAGCATCCTTCCAAACTTGGTGTTTTACAGCTTCTTCGAATATGCAAGGCTCAGATTGAACAATGGTGCTCATTGAAGTTAAGTACCCTTGGTACTTATTCGGCTTCTTACTTTCACGAAATGTCCCCCTAGGTGCAACATGTCTCTCGACATCTTCGAGAGTTTCCCTAAGCCATGAAGGTCTCCTTTTTTAGGAGGAGGGCTCATGAGGGGGTGGATCAATGGGATCCATTAGTCCTTCAGCATCGGGTATCGACTCATCCTGCGGTTCTCCCTGCTTTCCTTAATCCGCTTCTTTGTCCTTCCTTGGAATAGGAAGGTTACTAATCTTTCCAAGGGCAGCGTCCTCATCGAAGGTGACATCATGACTTATCTCCACTTCTCTTTGACCAGGCACATAGATTCTATATTCCTTAGAAGTTTCCCTATAGCCCACAAATGTTCCTTTCTTCCCAGAAGCATCCAATTTGCTTTTCTTTTCTTTCGGCACATGAAAATATATAGGGCTACCAAAAATCCTAAAGTGATAAACATCAGGTTTCTTATCAGTGAAGATTTCTTTGGGAGATTTGGAGTCCAAAGCTTGATGAGGGCATCTATTTTGAACGTACACAGTAGTGTTGGCAACTTCGCCCCATAAGAACTTCGGAAGGCTTTGAACATGAAGCATGGCACGAGTGGCTTCTATGATAGAATGGTTCTTCCTTTCAGCAACACCATTTTGCTCAGGAGTATATGCGGTAGTAGTCTCCCTCTTAATGCTAGCTTCTCTACAATAGTTATTGAACTCATTTGATTCATATTCAGTTCCATTATTGGCCGTCAATATTTTGATCTTCTTCCCGGTTTGATTTTTGACCAAAGCTTTGAAAGAACGGAACCATGAGAATACTTTGTCCTTCTTCTTCAAGAAATATATCCAAGTTTTGCGAGAGAAATCATCCATAAAGATAGCATAATATAAATATCCTCCCAAAGAGTTCACGAGCATCATACCAGATAGATCATAATGAACCAATTGCAATATGTCAATAGTCTTGCTATCACTTGAGGGGAATGGTCCCCTTGTATGCTTTCCTTCGGCACACCCCTGACAAACACCTTCATGTTCTACTTTAAATTCGGGCATACCTATCACCATCTTCCTCACATCAGGTAGAGCCTTATAATGTAGATGAGCAAACCTTCGGTGCCATAATTCGGATTGAAGTGATGTGTCGCAAGACATAGCTCCCAATGGACTTCCTCCAACTTGATATAGGCTATCAACCCTGAATCCAAGTGTAAATGCATCTTTGAAATTTTTATTCCACACATGTACCTTTCCATCGATGAATGCCACCTTGAATCCTTTGTCCTCCATTGTCGAGATAGATACCAGGTTCTTCTTTAGATCGGGTACATATAGTACTTCTTGTAGATGAATGGTGTTACCTTGATTCAATTGAAGAGTAACATTCCCAACTCCCTTCACGGGATAGGTGGCATTGTCTCCAAAGATAATTTCCAAATTTGTATCCTTTTCAATCAGATTTGAAAGAGCTTCCTTATACCCAGTGAAATGCCTTGAGGCACCACTATCAATCAACCAATTTCCCAAGGTGTCTGGAGGAGAGGCAGTAGAGAGGGCAGATATAAGATAAAATTATTTTTGCTTGTTATCAACAACATTAGATTCATCATACCTGGAGTTTCTTGATCTTTTGGGAGGGCGACCATTTCCATGTTGAGTAGCAGGAGCATTCCTTTTTCCTCTGTTGTTGAATCTGCCATTCCTTTGATTGTTGTTGCCCCTGAAATTGTTGTTGTTGTGGTTTTCATCATCATGAGGTGTATCCCTTCTATTAGGACACTCCCTAGCATAGTGGCCAAACTTGTTGCAAATGAAGCATCTTCCCTTCCTTCCATTCTTGAAACCCGGTCTTCCTTGACATTGCTTCTTTGAACCTACATTGTTCTTCTTTTTAGCATGAGCAGAGAATGCAGTAGGTTCATTCCTATTTGAAGGCATATCTAGTTCCATCATCCTTGTTTCTTCTTGAGAACATCTAGTCAGCAATTCTTCAAAACCTAGAATCCTGTCATTGTTAAGAATAGTAGTGTTGAACACGTGCCATTCACGAGGGAGTCCTCCAAGGGCAATGAGAGTGAGCTCCCTATCAACAATAACTTCTCCAATCGAAAGAAGATCATTTTTTATCTTAGTAATCCTCATGAAGTAGGATTGAATGTCTTCACCTCTTCCCTTCTTTATATCCTTCAGCTTGTTTTTGAGAAAGAGAACTTGGTTTGCATTGCTAGCTTTGAACATGCCAACCAACCTGTCATATATCTCCTTTGATGTGTTCAAATCAGAGACGTAAGCAACTAAATGCTTATGAATAGAATCCCTGATGATCTTCTTTGCTTTGACTTCACCCTTCTTGTACTTTGTCTTAGCAGCAGCCAGTGCATTAGAAGGAGGTTCAAAAATCTTTCCCTGCACATAGTCCATAACATCTTGCTTTTCTAAAGTCAAATCAAGAGACATCTTCCATGCATGATAATCAGACTTATCATGAAGCTTGTCATCAAATTTGAAGTAGGATGTGGAGGCCATTGACTCTTGTCCTTGTCCAACAAATCTCAGTGATTGCTCTTTTCACTCTTGCTTGGGCTTTGTCTTCACCTCAACTTTGATACCATGTTAATTTTAGATAACAATGGTATGTTCTATGCTTAAGAACAATATACTTCAATTTTCTTAGCAGCCCAATATCAATTTCTAAATTAGCAATCACATTAACATGATAGTAAAATGTAGATAGAACATAAACAATAACAGTAGAAGACAAGCCAAGACAAGAGGACACAAGATATGGCGCCAGCCAGGGACAAACCCCAATGTGGGGAAACCCTTTGATCAATTCTTCTTATTATTCTTCAAAAGTTCAGCACAGAGAGAGTACAATATGTAATATTCACTTGCCCAATCAAAATGAAATATGTCCAATCAAACAACAGCCACAGAAAGCCCTAACTAGAATGTCAACGCTGGTCAACAGGGCAGAATTTGATCTCCAAGACAGCTTGGTCAAACCCAGTCAACTCAACCTCCAACAGTCATCTGAATCAGCCCAAAACAGTTTTAAAAAACTCATTCAAACTTGGTCAACACAAGCCAATGCTGCAGTGAAACCCCTCTACAGTCAACGTTGGTCAAACCGTACGGATTATCTCGATCTCTGTGCCCAAAATTGCGGCCTGCCCAAATAGAAAATTTCCCTTACAAAACGCAGTGAAACAGGTCAACGCTGGTCAAAATCCTTCTTGAAATTCGGTCAACGTTGGTCACCACCCAAAACAGAAAATGACTATCTTCTTCTTCGCACGTGTGGAGAGGCTACCCAGAAATCTGTACCCAATCATGTGAGGAGAGAGAGATGTGTGAAAAGTGATTGATGTCCAAATGAGGCAAAGGCACCTTCTATTTATATGCAAACGTTGAGGATGAATAGACGCGACTGTTGGGCTTCTGAGCCTACATTAGTTTGTCGGTCGACCTTGACAATTTGCCCATAAACAAAATAAATTCATAATTCCATTTGTACATGTCAGAATGAGATGATCTTTAGATCAATCCTACACCTCTCGGAGAGAGGAATCCAATAAAAATATCAGGTGCATCATATGAGTTGTCCAAGTGGAGTTTGGCCCTAGTTGCCAAATTTAACAAAAAGTCAGGGCTTTTCACCCTCAATGTTGCATATAAATTTTAGGAGCATCTACCTCATTTGGACATTCATCATCTCACACATATCTCTCTCTCTCTCTCCTCATCTGATTGGATCGTACAAATTTCAAGGCAGCCTTCTTTTCCTCCACACGTGTGAAGGGTTGATTGTGTTTTTTGCTTTCTTGCGTTGACCAAGTTGCAACAAGTTTGACCAGCTTTGACCGGGCAGCATTTGACCTTGTTTGACTGCGTTTTTCTTAGGAGAATTTATGTTTGGGCAAGACACATTCTTTGGCACAAAGTTCGAGAATTTCTGGGTTGGTTGACAACATTGACCACAAGCCCTTTGACCGCAGGTTTGACTGTGCATTGACCAAGTTTGATTGATTTCTTCAACATTGTTTTGGGTTGATTTGGACTGTTTTTGGAGGTCGAATTGACTGGGTTTGACCTAGCTGATTTGGAGGAGTAATTCTGTTGATTTGACCAGTGTTGACTTTCTGGTTAGGGCATCCTGTTGACTGCAGTTTGACTAGATATATTTGACTGTGTTTGGGCAAGTAAATTTTGTATATTGTACTCTCTCTCTGCTGAACTTTTGAAGAATAATAAGAAGATTTGATCAAAGGGTTTTCCCCACATTAGGGTTTTTCCCTGACATCCGCCAAATATTGTGTCCTCTTGTCTTGGCTTGTCTTCTGGTTATTGTTTATGTTCTATCTGCATTTACTATTGATGTTAATGTGATTGCTAAATTGGAAATTGATATTGGGCTAATAAGAAAAATTGAAGTAAATTGCTCTTAAGCATAGAACATACCATTGTTATCTAAAATTAACAACTTAGGATTCCCCTAACCCAATTCATAATTGGCTTGCATCGACTCTAGGGTGAAGTCGAGCATCATATTCTTCAAGCAAATAGGACCTGCCATCTTTACCATCTTCAACAGATTGAGACAAAGGAGCATTTCATTTCCAATGTCCCAATTGCTATGAGATCCAAGGTTAGTTTTACTATCTCTTCAAGGAGTCCCTGAACAGGATGAAGTCGGGCATCGCATTCTTCAAGCGAATAGGATCTGCCATCTCTACCATCTTCAATAGATTGAGACAAAGGAGCATTTCATTTCCAATGTCCCAGTTGCTATGAGATCCAAGGTTAGTTTTACTATATCGTCAAGGAGTCCTTGAACATTCTCTCTACTTTCTTCCAATATCTAAATCAATGATCCCTAGCTTTTTATATGAGGAAAGCCCTTGGATTCAAATCCCACTCCTTTTGGCCACAACCCCAGTGGGACACCACTAGGTTGATCACGTCTTTCTTTCCCATGGTCCCAAAGGACAAGGGTACCAAGAGACAAGGGAACACGTACCACTTCAACAACCAAATCTATGAGACCTCATAGAGCCATTAGACCTCCACCAATGAGATTGTGGTAGAGTTGTTACCTTAATTCCCAAGTCAATTCACTCATCGCCAATAGACAAATAACTTCCTCCAGATGTCAATGGAAGGGTTGTTGATTTTTCAAGTGCAATAGATACAAGCACTAATTTCTGAAAAAAATGATAATTACTTCTAAAGATGTAGATATTCTTTTAGCACTTTCAATTTATCATTAAGCAATTACACTTTAGAAATTCAACCATAAATGCACAAGGGCGGTAGAGATCACAATACACAAAGATAACACAAGATTTACCCTAGGAAAATCCACTTGGGGGAAAACCCCAACAACCTTTTCCTTAGCGAAATTCTTCAGTTCAACAAGAGACACACCTAATTCTACTAGTCAAATATGATGGTCAAACTGACCAAGAATACAATGGTCAAACCTGGTCAAACTGTCCTCTTGTCAAGCCCAACAAAATTGACTCTACCTAATATGCCTAGTGTTGAAGAATCTAGGTCAATTAGGTGTAGTGTGATTCTTCACTGCTTGATAACAATTTGTGAAGCATTTTTACAATTATCTTAGCTTGATCTTCTTCTTATTATTAGTGTGTGTGTTTCATCAAACTGCTACCAAAAACATAAAGACAAGAACACAGATGTTGGCTCTCTGTCAGGGCCAAAACCTCTCTTCTCTTGAGAGGAAAACCCTTCGGTAAGTTTCTCTTATTGAAGCTTCTCATTGATCAATGCCAAACCCTAGACCCTTGACTAGGATATCATCCAAGCACAAGTCAAGTCCTTCCTCTATTTTGCGCTTTGTTCCCGGCACTTTGCTTCCCAGCACTTCGTCCTCCTTCTTCGATCTTTGTCTAGAGATAGTTCTTGCTTATGTGAGCTTCTTGATGTGATATGCTTCCTCTTTACTTAGAGATGATCTTCACTCATGAAGACACCCTTCCCTTGATCCAATGAGGTTCTTCTTGAGATAGGTCTGCAAACTGATGTAACTAAACAGCAACCCTAGTTTTGCTACGTGTGGTAGGAACCCTAGAGAATTAGGGCTCTTTTCCTTTGCTAAAGAGAGAGACTCCTTCGCTAGACTTGGGAGGCCTTGTAGACTTGATTTCTCACCCAAACAATGATAATTCATGAATTGTTCTCTAGTTGTTGTTATGCCGCAGATTTGCCTTACTTTTCTTCACACGTGTGACTGTTTCTAGCCCTAGAAATAGTCCCCTACACTTCAGTCTTCTTCCTCCTTTCTTCGCTTGTCTTGGAGACCCTTAGACTTGCCTTTTACCTTCACTTTCCTCAACTTCTACCTTTGTTTATTTCAGAGCTTGATTGATGGACGTTGAGAGGGAGTGGACAGCCTCTATATATAGAGGATTGTCCCTCCTTTGGGCTGACTTGAGGCCGACTTACTGTCCTTAAACCAACTTGACTATTTTTTCATTATTTTGTTGCTTGAAGGCTTTCGTTGCAAGAAGATGACTTTGACTTTGCTTGGAGGTATTCCTTTAACCTTTATATCATTTTATACATAGTTTAATATGCCCTCAAAGGGTCTTACATAAATACATTGACTCTTTGACTTCCTAGAAGCACTTAAAAATGTGCTTGACCTACTTCAATGAGCAAGAAACTCATTGACAAATATCATAAAAATAATTTCTCTTTTCTTGAATAAATACAAATATCAAAAATACATTATGAAGACTGGACCCAATTACATTTCTTTCAACACTCCCTCTTAACTAGGGAGGTATTCATACAACATTACAAGGTGTTTGGCTATGTTTCAATCTTTGAAGAATTCACATAAGAGAAATCGGATTTGCAATCCATCTGTTATAGCATCATATCAATCAGCATTGTCATAGTGCAAGGCCTTGACTAACAACTCCATCTCTTCATGAGACCATGAGCTACAATGCTGGCGAGACCAATGATTTATAGACACCTTCATCATTGTCTCTCAAGGTACATACCCACCCGGGTGTTCACTGAGTATGACCTTATAGGACTATTCTTATCTTGGGTTCCCAACCCTCAAAGAATATCGGTCCTCTTGCCTACTCTTGTCTTGGATGCCCTACACATCCTCAAAGAGTATCAAATGCCAGATGATTACCTAATCCTCCCATTCTTTCTTCCCAAATGAAGACAAGAATGTTGTGTCTATCACTTCCTCTCAATTGAGGAAGACATGCCCAAGTATCCTCTAACAAGGTACTTGTCCAAGTTCCTTTGTAATTGGGAACTTGTTATAACTCCCTCTTAGCTAGGGACTTGTCCATTCATCAACAACTTCTTCTTCGTGGGTCCTTCAGCTGCTTGATCTTCTTCTTTCCTTCGATGTCATGAAGTCTTGGTTTGAACTTCCTTTTAGTAGGGCACCATCCATCGATCACTTTCCTTCCTGGTTTGTCATGTCATTGCTTCCTTTGTGGAAAGTGGTCTTCTTGTCATATATCAGGATCTCTGTCATCTGGCTACTCCTTTGTCATCGTGTCCATGCTTTGGAATACTCTTCTCATGGATGCTTCGTTGAGCTTGCTTGTTCCGATGCTTTGATCTTGTAGCCCTTCATGACTTCATCCTGATATTGCTTCAACATTGCTTTGCTTTCGCTGGATGGCTTCTTCATCACAACATCTTTTGTAGAGTAGATCATCCTGATATTGCTTCAACATTGCTTTGCTTTCGCTGGATGGCTTCTTCATCACAACATCTTTTGTAGAGTAGAATCAGTTATCTGCACCTTTCATATCTCCAAGGCCTTCATAGGTGTCAAGGGTCCTTCCTTCCTTTGTCAGAGTTGTCCTGCCTTCTTTCGGGAGATATCTTCAAAGTATCTTGTCAGATAGTGATTCTCGGTGATCATGGTGTTCTTCACATGCTTGATCTATTTCTTCATTTGCTTCTTCTTGGATAGATTGGTCAACCACCTTATGCTCCTTATGAGAGCACTTCTTCATTGCTTGCTTCCTAGACTAGTCAGCATTTCTTCTTGCTTCTTAGTGAGCAATCTCATACTCCTTATGTGAGCATATCCTTTTGTTGACTTTTCATTGCATTGTAGTACATGCCTTCGAGCATGTCATTGGTGAAAGAGATTCCTTCCTACTTGATCATGTTATAGAACTATTCCCGTGACTCAATAATATGCAAATGATAACATGACTAAACTTTGATTCATACATACCTCATCTTGATTCTCCTTTGATCATCTTAGCTTCATTTGGTTGTCCTTGGTGTGGCCCTTCTTGCTTCATCTTAGCTTGCCTACATATCATCCTTTTCTTGAATCCCATGAATGGGATTCCCAATGAGACATTTGCTTTGGTTCATGAACCTTCTTTTGAAGATTCCATCATAGGACCTTAAAGACCCTTGCCTTGCAAATGTTTCTGTTGACACCTAATCTTCATGATTGGGGAATTTGTAAAATAGATAAATCAGGAATGTGAACAGTCATCGGAAGATGAACTGAACAATCACTCCTAATGTATAAATCAATAACATACCTATGGAATAAACACACGAATCAGTTTTTCTGAGTTTTCTGCCAAACTGGAGTTACTGCCTGGCCTGACATGGTATCAGAGCCAGTTCTAAAAATAGTTGTAACTCCCTTATCTCTGCCACTGCCTCTGTCCTGAAATGCTCTGCCTCCATTGCATTGCATTCACCTGATTACTCTGTCCTGAGCGCTGCCTCTGTCCTGCGTCTCAACGATGTTGATTCTCTGCGCATGAATGTGTCGGTTATACCTTGACTGGTTGCATCGAACGAATCATTACGCTCTGAATCATTACGTTGAATCCCGCTGCGTTGAATGCCTTCCAGACATCTCGATCTTTGATGGAATATGCGGCCAGCGACATCACTCCTAACTCGATTCCTGTAACAGAGCGAGGGCTGAAGACCCCGCGATCGAATCCCCGCAGCGTAGCGATCATCCTGTAGCTTCGCATTCAACGGACATAGAGGTGGAGTCGAGATGACCGTTGTGGCCATTTATGCCTCCCGCCAGAATTGACTGAAACCCTCGCCAAAGAGAGCGCGAGCAAGCGAAACCCTCGCTTTGCTTTCCTCCTTCCCCTGATTCCTTCTATTCAGAACCAGTCGCTCGCATTCTGATAATTCATTCTGGCCTGTTCCTTCTGAACATAATATTGAGATCATCCACGATCTGAATCTTCAACGACCACTGTATTTTGATCTTCATTTACAAAACAAGAAGTGTAATTTTAATAATCCTTCACATGGTGGAGAGGTTCGCAAAATTAAGGTGTTGATCTTCTCGAGAGAACTGTGTAAATTGCTTCGTCGGAACAACGGTGACAGAAATGGGGATATAAAGTCATTTCCGTTGCAGAAATTGCAAGGCAGTGGAATGTTTGTGGGGCATTCTCTACGTTCTTAGAGACCGTCATTATATGATATTCCAGAGGTAATTTCTTTGTCGTGATGGTATTAAACAAAATCCACTACTCTCACTTTGGGACAGAGGCCTGATTGATGTGTGAACTAGTGCAATGGGGATACTTCAATATGATAAGCTGCAGGCTTCATTAAAAAATTTCGTATACTGAGATAGAGGAATACTCTGTTTGCTCAATACACAATTTGTATATTGATATGAATAGTTTATTTGTAACGAAGGTCTACAGTTATATGTAATGCTGATACTTCTATCAAATATTAGAGGGATTTAAAAAAAAAAAATATAGTGCATAAGGCTGTAACGTAAGGAAGTTTTTTTTTATCAGCAGAAGTATTTTTTTACAGAATGCATTCAATCATCTCTATGGTAGGAATAGTTCTCACTGGCAAAGAGAACTATCCTGAATGGTCCCGGATGATAAAACACACCCTCATCTTCAATGAGTTGTGGAAAGGAGTGTGTGTCGGAGAAGGAGACAATGACCCAGTGCAGCCTACATCAGACAAAGAGCTCGTCATTTGGGAAAACAAGAACAGCAAAGCCTATGCATTAATCGCAGCATCTGTAAATGAAGAAGTAAGTCGCCATATTTCATCATATTCAACTGCCTTTGAAGCTTTACAAAAACTGAAAGAACTCTATGACTCACATTCTGCACTTGAAGTTGTTTAGCTCATGATTAAACTCTTCACTCTTGAATTGAAAAATAATGATCCTCTTGCTCTTGCATCTGAAGTAAAATCCATAATGCATGATATCAAATCCACTAAGGTTGAGCTGGATATCCCTCTTATTGCTTTTCTCAAGGCACTCTATCCTACTTACTCCAATTATCTTGAGTCTTTACAAGCAAATGGAAATCTTAAAGATATAACCTTTGACTCTCTTGTGAAAAAGTTTGCTGAAAGAGAGAAAGCCTTTGGAAAGAAGACAGTCCCTGAATCTTCTGAAGAGACTGTTTGCCTTGCTCATAAAGAAAAGCATCCTGCTCAAGATTCTACAAGAGGAAGAGGTGGACGAAGAGGAAGAGGAAGATACTTCAGAGGCAGGGGGGCAGACATTCTCAAGGAGAAAAAGCAGATCTGCATTGCATTCGCTACAAACGAAATGGATCACATGATGCTTCTACATGCAAGCTACCATGGGACAAAATTGAGCAGAAAAGAAACCAGCAGAAAGGTAAAACTGATGATACAGACAAAGGTAAAGCACCTGAATCCGCTCACTATATTGAGGCACAATGTAACATTGGAGTAAATGAAGATTTGTTTAATGCTTCACTTGCTTCTTCGAAAAATGATTGGTTGCTTGATTCAGGAGCAACCTGTCATATGACTCATAGGAAAGATTTTTTTGAAGATTTCACTGACAATGTTGATGGAGCAGTATACTTTGCAGATCAGTCAAAAATCAAGCCATCAGGGCTTGGCACAATCAGGCTTAAACTGCCTGGTCTTCCAGACTTTCTTCTGGATCATGTTCTATATCTCCCACAGCTCAAGAGAAACTTGCTGTCCTTGGTCCACATCCGCCAGCAAGGTCACTCCATTCATATGTTTGATGGCAAGCTTGAGGTAAGAAAAGCATCTGACCACTCACTTGTCATGAGGGGAATAGAAGAAGAAAGGCTTCTCAAACTGCAAGGAACCTCTGCTCATGCACAACATTTCTCATATATTTCTCATCATGAAGAAGGTACACTTCCATCAAGTTTATTATGGCATGCTAGATTTGGACATTTAAACTATGACAGTCTCCGCTTATTGAAGAAAAATGGTGTTGCTGGTTTGCCTACAATTCCTAGGAAACATAAGCAATGTGATGCTTGCATTCTAGGAAAGCATAGCAAACAGTCTTTTCATGATTCACATTCAAGAGCACATAGGAAGCTTGAACTCATTCATTCAGATTTATGTGGTCCAATGCCTGTTCCTTCTGCAAATGGAAATAAATATATCATGACATTTATTGATGATTACACCAGAATGTGTTGGGTTTATTTATTGAAGAACAAATCTGATGCTTTTCAAACATTCAAGAATTTTCATAAATGGATTGAAAATGATGCACAATCTCATATTGGGTCTATTCGCACTGATAATGGAAAAGAATATACATCAAATGAATTTGAAAACTATCTTCGCCAACATGGGATCAAACATCAAACAACTGTACCTTATAATCCCCAACAGAATGGTGTAGCAGAAAGAATGAATAGAACAATTTTGAATATGGTACGATCCATGCTTTTCTTCAAAAATGTAAAGATAATGTTTTGGGCTGATGCTGTTCTATGTACTGCATATATAAAGAATAGATGTCCATCTAATGCTATAAGAAACAAGACTCCTTATGAATTGTGGTATGGACATGTTCCTTCGGTAAAACATCTCAGGATCTTTGGTTCCACCTGTTATGCTTTGATACCAAAGGTACATAGAAACAAACTTGGTGCTAGAAGTCGTAAGTGTATCTTCCTGGGGTATTCAAACACCTCTAAAGCATACCGCCTCTATGATGAAGTAAATAAAAAGTTTGTTGTATCTAGAGATGTCATTTTTCTGGAATCATCCAAATCTGACAATGTTGTTGAGCGGCAACTTGATCGCTTGGATAGATTCGCAAAAACAAAATCATTTCAAGAATTTGATAATCAGATTCCACATCTTGAAGGGGGGATTCCTATACTAGATCAACATGTGGAATCTTCTTCTGAAAAACAATCTCCCCTGCATGAAACTCCAACAACGGATGATGCTTTAAGTGATGTAATTGATAGAATTGGGAGACTCAATCTTGATTCAGTCCCAACTCAATCAACAAAGCAGCCTGGACCATCTCAGAAAGGTCCCCCAAAGTGGCTGACAAAGACACTTGAAAGTGTTCATCCTGATGAAATTGGAAAAACAGGAACCAGAAATTCAAACCGACAAAATGGAGGTGATGTAGATGACTCTAATTCACCTGTTGATATGGATGTTACTTATGATTGTGAATTGAACTTGTCTACAGATTTTGAACCAACTTCCTTCAAAGAAGCTGCTTCTCATGATAAATGGAAAGAAGCGATGAAAAAGGAGTATGATGCCCTCATAAAGAATGGCACTTGGAAGCTGGTTGATCCTCCATTTGGAACCAAACCAATTGGCTGCAAGTGGGTCTACAAGAACAAATACAAAGCTGATGGCTCACTTGACAAGCACAAAGCTAGGCTTGTGGCAAAAGGCTTTGCACAGAAGGAAGGGGTCGATTATGAGGAAAATTTTGCCCCCACAGCAAAATGGGCCACCATCCGGACACTCTTTGCACTAGCTGCTCAGAACGGTTGGAAAGTCCATCAAATGGATGTAAAAACTGCATTCTTGAATGGAGATCTAAAAGAGAATGTTTTTATGTCCCAGCCTGAAGTATTTGCTGTGAAAGGACATGAACATAAAGTATGCAAACTTGTGAAATCCTTGTATGGCCTCAAACAAGCACCGCGAGCCTGGTATGAAAAACTAACTGAGCATCTTCTGAAACTCAACTTCAATCATTTTGATCTTGATGATGCAACTTTATTTGTCAAGAAAGTTGGCAAAACAGTGGTGTATCTTGTGGTATATGTAGATGATCTTTTAATGACAGGGAACAATGAAAGCTACATTGCATCCATAAAGAAGGAATTAGGGAAAAGTTTTGAAATCACTGATTTGGGCTATGTTCATTACTATCTTGGCATTGAAGTAACCCAACATCCAAAATCCATATTTCTTTCTCAAAAGAAATACATTGGAGATTTGTTAAACAGATTTGGCATGACAGAGTGCAATCCTCTTTCTACTCCAATGGAACAAAACTTAAAGCTCACATCTATTGAAGGAAAGGAATTTGAGGATGCAACAAAGTATAGACAGCTTGTAGGAAGTCTCATCTACCTCACTACTACCAGACCAGAGATTTCATTTACTGTTGGAATCCTCTCCAGGTTCATGCAAAAGCCTTGTGAGGGACATTGGTCTGCTGCAAAAAGAGTTCTAAGGTACTTGAAGGGAACTCAAGACCTTGGAATCAAGTATACACAGGTGGACGACTTCAGCTTGATTGGATACTCTGATTCAGACTTCGATGGAGACAAAGAAACTGGGGTATCTACTTCAGGATATGCTATGAGTCTTGGATCAGGAGCTGTCTCCTGGAGATCACGCAAACAATCAGTTCCAGCAGATTCCACAACTGAAGCAGAATACGTGGCAGCAGCTGAAGCAACGAAAGAAATTGTGTGGCTCAGGAAAATTCTTGAAGATTTGCAGGTAAAACAAGTACAATCAACTCCACTCATGATTGATAACACCTCTACAATAAAGTTGGCCAAGAATCCAAAGTTCCATGATCGAACAAAGCATATCAATACTAAATATCATCTGATTCGACATCATGTTGAGGCCAAAACAATCCATCTCCGTCATTGTTCCACAAATGAGCAAATTGCAGACATCTTCACCAAAGCACTTGGAAAGGAAAAGCTTGAACGATTCAGAATGATGCTTGGACTCACCAACATCCCTTCAGATTAAGGGGGGGAATGTTGACACCTAATCTTCATGATTGGGGAATTTGTAAAATAGATAAATCAGGAATGTGAACAGTCATCGGAAGATGAACTGAACAATCACTCCTAATGTATAAATCAATAACATACCTATGGAATAAACACACGAATCAGTTTTTCTGAGTTTTCTGCCAAACTGGAGTTACTGCCTGGCCTGACAGTTTCTTTTCTCCCTCAACACTCGTTAGTAAGGATGTGGAAAGCAGTAAAGAGGTTGATATTAAGGATGCTAATAGGATCATGAAGTTTCTTTTCTTTTGATGATGGAGATCTTCTAAGATTCTTAATCATGATCAAGTTCTTTCATCGTGGATGAGGTCCTATACTAGGTATGCTCCTACATGAATATCTTGAGCTATATCTACCATGCTCCTATATTCTAGAAGATATTTCTAACCATGCATTTTGTTCTCATTATAAATCTAAGTTGCACGAAACGGGGAAACGGGTACGAGTTTCCAAAACGGGAAGCGATACGAAACGCGACCTCCCCAAATTTTGGAAACGGGGAAACGCGAATATATATATTGAAAATATTTAAATATGTATATGTGCAATCATAAAGCATAAATGATACATTATAATTTATTACACTTAAACATTAAGATTTAATTTACATCACATTTACTCATGAATGATCACATAATGAAAATAAAAATATCGGAATATCCAAAAGCAATGTTTATTATATATCCAAATCTCAAAATCAGCCTTTATTTATATTAATATATGAGGCTGCAAGTACAATAAAGACTATAAGGCTGCAAGAGAGAGATCCAAATCAGGATTTTCTGCATCCACATCCCATTCTTTAGAAGGACCATTGTTGTATTGGGAGTTTCCTCCTACATAGTTGAACGACCTTAGTGCTCTTGATTAAATACACGTTTCATACCCTAGTACCCTACATGATCTTGATTATTGGGAGTTTCCCCTGCATAGAGGGCTTGATTCTCTTGATTAAATACAAGTTCCATACCTTAGTACATGATAAAATCCAATGGAAACATTGCAATCCCCCCAATCCTGAAATCCTGAAAAACAAATAAGTCTGCTGGATTTTGAGTGAGATCTAAAATTCTACTTTCTCCATATGAAATCCAACGAGGGCGAAACCACTCTCAAACATCCTGAGTCATTTCATGGTAATGTTAAAAATTTAAGTAAAAGGATGAAAATGAAAAATAAAGGAGAATATCACTTTTACTTTAAGAATTTAACATTACCATGAACAGCATATTCCTCAAACTTCTTGATGAACTGCATATCAACACTAGGGCAAAAATTCACTTTTATAACTTTAGACACACATCTAGAAGTCACTAACATACCCTAAAAGTAAATTAAAAAACAAATTAAAAAATAAAAAATAAAAAAAACACAAGTTAATGAGGAAACGTGGGTCGTACGGCCCTGAAACGTGTTTCCGGCCGTACTGGCCACGTTTCCGTTTCGGGAAACGTGGCAGTACGGCCGGAAACGCGTTTCGTACCCGTTTCCGTACGGAAACGGACCTCTATGCCACGTTTCCTGCAACATAGTTATAAATGCTACTTCTACATGAGTATCTAGAACTCTATGTATTTCATGGTTCTAGATTCTAGAAGATGTTTCTAGCCATGCAATTTTTATTTTATTCCTACATGGTCCTATCCTACTCAAAAACTTGAAAGAAGACTTTAAGTAAAGAGTTTGGCTTAGTCATAGTAGAGATCCGGAGGATCTCCCTTCTTTTGCTTCTTGTCTTCTTATTTCACCTCTTGAGTCATGTGAGCTTCTTCCCTCTTTCTTTTGTTGTTGTTGTCCTTCTTAAGCTTAGGACAATTCCTTTTATAGTGTCCATATTCTTGGCATCCATAGAATTGGATTTTAGGCATATCTTTGTTGTTTGTTCTTCGTGGACCAAATTTGCCAATTCCCTCTCTCTTGGCCATGGTAGCAAATGCTTGCTCCTTTGATCCCACATCTTTCTTTGCTGTAAGTCTGGTTTCCTCTGTCGTGCATAGAGACCACAGTTCACTGAGTATGGTTGCTTCCTTCTTGGCATATATGCTTGATGTGAAGTTGCCCCAATCCTCAAATAGAGCATTGAGTAATACAGTTGTCATTTTTCTGTCAGACATGACTTCCGCAAGGTCTTGAAAGTTGATCCATCATCTCATAGATCTTCATGAAGTAGGGAGTTATTCCTTCCTTTGATATCTTCATCTTGTACAATTCATTTCTTAGAGATATCACTTCTCCGGATGTGGATACTGAGAATAGCTCTACTAGCTTATCATACTTTTGATGTTTCAAATCTGGAGACATAAGGAATGAGAGAGTCCTTGATAGATTCTATTAGAATCCTTTGAGCTCTTGTCTCATCCTTATTGTACTTGGTTAAGGCTTAGGTTTGTTCCTTAGCAGGGATAGTGATATTCCCTTTGACATGTTCTAGAAGTTCATTCTCTTTGAGAAGTAAATCAGTCCTCTTCTTCCATGCAAGAAAGTTATTGGTACCTACCAATTTGTTGATTTCCTTGCAAAAAGACATTGATGTATATTTAGAAAGGGGACATATACTTACTTGATAGATTTTGAGATGTAGTTGACTTCTTTTCTCCTTGAAGTCTTGATGGCTTGCCTTCCTTGAATCTTGATGTTCCTCAAGATGTTTTCTCCAAGTGGGCTTGCTTGATGATGAGATTTGTTTGATGACTTGTAGCTTGATGTAGGTCCTGCTTTGATTTGCTCTTCTTGTAGGTGCCTTTGTGTAAGGCTCTTCTTCTTGCTTTGTAGTCTTCCTTGATGAATGCTAGATGGTAGACATTCTTGTCCTTTGATGCTTCAACTTTTGTAGATGTCCTTCCTTGATGAGTGTTCTTGAGATGCCCTTTCCTTGATGCGTCACCTTAGCTCTGATACCATGTTGAAGAATTTAGGGCAATTAGGTGTAGTGTGATTCTTCACTGCTTGATAACAATTTGTGAAGCATTTTTACAATTATATTAGCTTGATCTTCTTCTTATTATTAGTGTGTGTGTTTCATCACACTGCTACCAAAAACATAAAGACAAGAACACAGATGTTGTCTCTTTCTCAGGGCCAAAACCTCTCTTCTCTTGAGAGGAAAACCCTTCAGTAAGTTTCTCTTATTGAAGCTTCTTATTGATCAATGCCAAACCCTAGACCCTTGACTAGGATATCCTCCAAGCACAAGTCAAGTCCTTCCTCTATTCTGCACTTTGTTCCCAGCACATTGACTTCCTCCTTCCGGCACTTTGCTTCCCAGCACTTCATCCTCCTTCTTCGATCTTTGTCTAGAGATAGTTCTTGCTTATGTGAGCTTCTTGATGTGATATGCTTCCTCTTTACTTAGAGATGATCTTCACTCATGAAGACACCCTTCCCTTGATCCAACGAGGTTCTTCTTGAGATAGGTCTGCAAATTGATGTAACTGAACAACAGCCCTAGTTTTGCTACGTGTGGTAGGAACCCTAGAGAATTAGGGCTCTTTTCCTTCGCTAGAGAGAGAGACTCCTTCGCTAGACTTGGGAGGCCTTGTAGACTTGATTTCTCACCCAAACAATGATAATTCATGAACTATTCTCTAGCTGTTGTTATTCCGCAGATTTGCCTTACTTTTCTTCGCACATGACTGTTTCTAGCCCTAGAAATAGTCCCCTAAACTTCGGTCTTCTTCCTCCTTTCTTCGCTTGTCTTGGAGACCCTTAGACTTGCCTTTTACCTTCACTTTCCTCAACTTCTACCTTCGCTGATTTCAGAGCTTGATTGATGGACATTGAGAGGGAGTGGACAGCCTCTATATATAGAGGATTGTCCCTCCTTTAGGCCGACTTGAGGCCAACTTACTGTCCTTAGGCCGACTTGACTATTTTTGCTACGTGAAGGCTTTTGTTGCAAGGAGATGACTTTGACTTTGCTTGGAGGTATTCCTTTGACCTTTATATCATTTTATACATAGTGTAACATGCCCTCAAAGGGTCTTACATAAATACATTGACTCTTTGACTTCCTAGAAGCACTTAAACATGTGCTTGACCTACTTCAATGAGCAAGAAACTCATTGACAAATATCATAAAAATAATTTCTCTTTTCTTGAATAAATACAAATATCAAAGATACATTTATGAAGACCGAACCTAGCTACCTTTCCTTCAACACCTAGGCCAAAATTCGGCCTCCCACAAACTGCCCAAAAACTCGGCCTTTTTGCCTAGAATATGCTGCCCAAAATTTCGGCCCTGCTACCTAAAAGCCGCCCAGAAGTTCACATGTGCAAAGCTACAGGAGGAGAGAGAACCACACGTGCAAAGTCAAAGAGAGATAGATAAGATGTTAGAGATGTCTTCGTCCTTATTCTTCTTCTCATTCGCTTAGATGCCCAGAAGATACTTTGTTATGTGTGAGATTGAATTGTGTCTTGTGGAGGAGGTCAAGTGCCTTATATATAGTGTTTTGGCCAGCTTGAATGGGTGTCTCTTCACTAGGGCCGACTTGACTTGAAGGATGGGCTGACTTGACAAGTTTGGAGCCAAAATTCAAAATTTAAACTTTTCTCTTTTGAAACCAACGTGAAGAACATGTTTTATATTAATCATTTCAAGGGCTAACAATAAAATGACATGAAGAATATGTCTTGCCTTTTTCATTATATATTTCAAAGGGCTAAAATATTAATTATGAAGACCGACCATAGCTGCAAAATTCTACGGGGGTTCCATCTATGGGCTGACTTGACAAGTTTGGGGCCAAAATTCAAAATTCAAACTTTTCTCTTTTGAAACCAACACAAAGAACATGTTTTATATTAATCATTTCAAGGGCTAACAATAGAATGACATGAAGAATATGTCTTGCATTTTTCATTATATATTTCAAAGGGCTAAAATATTAATTATGAGGACCGATCATGGCTACAAAATTCTACAGGGGGTTCCATCTTATGGAGCAAGACATACCATAGCACAGCTCCTCTGGTCAAACATCTATCAAGAGCTTCCTTTCTTCAACATCAAAAGTTAGGACAAATAGCGAGATTGTAATTCCAGCAGAAGACATTTCATCCTCCTATTTGCAAGAGATAGCGGTAGCACCAAGATGTGTTGAGGCACCCTCTTGAGTTTCCTCACACGCGATATTTCTCTTCTTGGTCTTAGGATTACATATTCTAAATAGCAATATGATTCCTATATCGGCATTACAATTTTATATGCTGAGGCTTTAGATCTTAGATCTTAGATTAGATTTGCTTTTATCTTGCTTTATAAATGTGGCCCTTGTACTCCCGCTTCATATTGACTCAGATTACTTAGCAGTCCCGTTGACCATTTAATGGTCATTCGTTGGTCAATAATAAATTGTCTTATATTATCTTTTCTTGTTGATGCCATGGATTGTTATGACGCCAAGCAAATTTCATCCCCTTTAAATTCATACTTTGAATAAATAGCAAGGACTTTCAAGTAAATCAATATCCCAACCATTCAATACAAGCATAAGCAAAAGATTTTATTGTTTTTTATTCCAGCGGCCAGTACATAGTTATTTTTCTCATTTAGCAAATGAGTTTCCAGCAATATTTGAAAAATATGATTCATGCCATACAGTTATCTATTTTTTGGAACTTTATTAAGGTCAGATATACCGTAAAATACACTACAACTTCAATATTGTATCCTCTTTGGAGAAATTATTTTAAATATTAGGAATCTGACAAGATACCAGAGTCAGTAAAAAGCTTTGTTGAAGTGACGTCAGAAGTCAAGCTGAAGCCATATGTTTACAATCATAATTAATTAGGCAGTCCCATGGCTATACATAAGCACCCTGGTCGCAGTGAGAACAATATGTTATTCAACAACCATTAGGACTGACAAAATATGCAGCCTTCAGAAAAAAGATGGATTTTGGTGGAATAGGTGAACATTAATCTATAAAACAAGTCATAATCCTCAATTAGAAATGGGTATACAGATTTATAATTTTATACCACCCCAATATTTTGCTAAGAATATAACCTTATTTGAAGGAGCTGCATGTTTCCAAGCTGAATAGTGAACACTGGAATAGCTTTCATCAAAGTATCCATTTCATTTGGAAGGTCATTAATGTCTTTAAATATAGCAGCCAACAGTGCAATTTTGTGACCTTCATTGAATATTTACAAATAGCTGCATTGTAGGGCATTGCTGGAAACCCAGGAAATTCTACCACTGTAAATTGGCACACCCAACAGAATGAATGCTGATCTTATTCAGTTGAAAACAAACATAAGTCTTGATCTTGAAATGTGCTTTGAGCATTCATATTGAGTTATGTTGATCAACAGTACAGGATAGAAGGCAAAGTGGCAGAAATCTGGTATCATGGTCTAAGTTTTCAAAAGCTGAAAGCATAGCTCTTTACATGCTTTGGCCTAACCATTCAAGTAATCTAAAAAAAGTCTCATGACTACAGATTTTAAGATACATCAAACCAATGATGACATAATCATAATTCAATGAAGTGTTATAAAAGCAAAACACTCAGAATCCAGATTTGAAGAATTCCTAGCAGGACTGAAACTAAGTTATCACATTTCTTATGTCAAGGAGATGGTCATGGTCAACATGCATAAATCTGCAACCAGCATTGCTAAAGGCATATAAAGTTCATCACACATACTAGTATAATAATATTCTTGTAGATAAAAAAGGAAGAGCCTCCATAGTTGGTATACATATATCCAAGCACTAAAAAGGCAAACAAGAATTCATTTCCTTTGGTTTCTTTGAATGATCACTGGTGCAATCAGAACAGTCTAGTACAAACTGCACTGTTTTTGTCAGAGCTCTTGAGCTTACCCGTCGTCCAGCACCAAACGAATTGGGAGTAGTAGAACCAGGAGTCCCAGGCACTGACTGGACACGAGATTGTGGACCAGAAAATGATGGAATGGAAACTTCAGCTTCTGTAGCCACCCAATAAAAGTGTTCATTCAGTGAAAAATTAAACTATAAATCATAAATGATCTCAAGAGGAAGGTTGAAGGGTAAAACATGATTTTATATGCAAATAACTACATTGAATCACAAACCAAAATCAAGCCTCTACCCTGCAAACAAAGCCACTGCTCTTGGCTGTAATAGTCTAATTTTCTGACATCTAAATAAATATAAATGCTCTTAGAGCACAAACCTGGGAAGAAAAACGTTTCTGATGCTGCAGTAGAAGACGTTGAGTAGAACTCATTGCTGCCAAAAATCATGTATAAGATTTTGCATGAGATAGGATGAAAATGAAATCAAAGAGAAAAGTCACTGGTCATTCTTGATGTTAATAATCGACAGATAAGTGAAACCATTGGTAATTGTAAAACAGAATAATATTGTTTTCTCAACTGTTAATATTGTTGTGCCCTTAAAGCGATCACTGATAGTCATCTATCGAATGATGAATCCACTTACATGATAATGCTATTATGTACCATAGATCAGAATATTAAATGGTAATACCTATTTGGAATATTAGAATTTCCATACAATGCAGTCCGAGCTTCTGCTGCCAAATGCCATGAAAGACTTCTATTCACATTTGTACCTGGAAACACGAGGCCATACGTGTCAGCAGCCATCACAGAATTGCATTTGTATATATAACTAGGAAAATATCATTATGCAGAAGCATGACTTCTTAGTCTATTATAACAAGCCATCCAAAGATGTTACAACAAACTCTTCTAGACTGAAACCAGGAAAACAACTTTTATCTATTGGGAAAATATGTGTACCAGGAGGTACTGGTTGGGGTTTTGCCCGTGCATTTTCTTGTCCTATTCCAGACACTTTCTCTGCAGAACCATAAAAGCGTCCACTTGGCGGGCCTGTCTTAAGAACATATCAACAAACAACGATCAAATCAGATTTGTTTTGACTTACACTTCCATAATAGACATGTCAAGTGCAGATGAACCTTCAGACTTACATGGTAAAATATAGTGTTTATAGTATCTTGGGACACTATTTACCAGCGACTGCTGCTTCATACCCTCCTTATCATTATACTCTTGATAAGTGCGAAGCCTCTAAAATTACAAAAAAATGTCACATGGGTGAAGATCTCAACATGTTTAGATAACTTATATGTGATTCAAGCACAAAAGAGAACAAAAGCAAGTTTACAGCATCATGGTCAAATGTGCTGAAATCTGATCTAACCAACCAGCCCGCTCAAAGTGCTTGGCTGAGTGTAGCAACCAAATAACTTTATATTGTACACAAAAATACCTGATCAAGGCAAGCTATCTTAAGTTCTGTAGTTGATAGTTCTGTAGTTTGCTGACTGAGGAGGTCGTTAAGCTTGTAAGCAACAGTGCCTAGATGATCAACAACATTAACCAGAGCCTTTACTGCATAATCTTTCAAATTTTCCAAAACACTACATAGAGGAAAGATGAACCTCTGTTAAAACATGTGGTCATAAAAGAAAATGAGGAATATTATTTATCTAACTCATATCTACATGTTGGTCTCCTGGCGACCATAAATGCAAGTAAAGATGTCATCTATATAAGTTGTCCAGTGCATATCCTTTAAAGTTAGGGTTGCTTATAAGGATGGTTTTGAATTTCATATGAAAATGATAAGTTTATCATAACTAGAGCTTAACAAAATCATTCATGTTAAAGCTATGAGTATTTCAACTTTAAAGTGACTGTTGAGGTACACTCAGGGAAATGCAGCTCATGTCAAGTTCAAGCATAGAATCCCTATAAAAGTGGACATACTTTCTCAATCTCCTCTAAATTCTCCAAAATTTTGAACAAACAGTTTTGATTGTTAAAAAACTTTGCCTTTTGCTCTCCTCTCTCAGGTCTTCAAATTGAAAGTGAAGTAAATTGTGAAAATGCACTACTGGTTGGAACATTAGTGTTGTGCATTCCTAAGCGCTGATGGTGGCTGGAACTGTGCCATGGTACACCTAATCTCAAAGAAACTGTGCCACAATCTACCCAGTTTCCTGACATCCCAGGGGGCAACCAACAAATTTACATTCTATTTCACAAGAGACTTGCAACAAGAATCTAGGATCAAGTGGCTTGTTAATCAAGAATGATCTACAATATCCCAACATTCAAACATATTGGAGCATTTGATCTCCCTATCGAAGATTCTTTGGTCTGTAACTTCATCTTATAGTTGATATCATGTCATCCTTTCAAAAAAAATTCCAACCAAATTAACTTTTCAGAGAATTCTATTGAACATACCCAAGATGAAGAAAATCTTGGAGTGATAGTTCTTCACATTATTTACTATATGTTTGACTTTTCTCTGAGAAAAAATACTGAATTATAACTTACTAGTTAAATAAGAGTTCATGTCAAATTTTTGACTCAGATATTGGCCTCTAGTGATTCTGTTTCATCAATTTTATAGATGGAAAAAGCTAGCAAGATGAACACAAGTCGCTACAAGAATTCTTTGTGCGGAAGCACAGGAAAAACATTGTTTGATTAAAGCCATCTATAAAATGCTCATGACTATGCTGAATCTAAAGACACTGTATTTTTCTATTCTTAATCGGTTATTTTCCAAGACCACGGATGCAATCCTATCAACTCAGGCTCAACTGGAAGACATAATCATTATCCAACCATGCACAGAAGGCTACAATAACAAAGAAAGTGTAAGAAGGCATACGTCTGTTTCTGTTCATTATGAAGATATGACATTTCACAATACTCTGCCGCAGAATAAAGTTGCGGCCTTAAATTCTTGAGCTCCTGCAATTGGTGACAAATCAAACCATCAAAATTTTGAGATAACCCTTTCAGCATTAGACAGTTTCACTTCCAAATATTTGTAGGATGACGTTTTCCTTAAATTCGTTCCAGAGTCATGAAAAACGTAAAGAGAAGATGAAATGTATTTTCTGAAAAAGGGTTTTCAATTTTTTTAAGTAAATAAAAAATTGCAAATGGAGAAACGGAGACAAATGCAAAATATCTAAAACAAGTTACAACAAACAAATGCAAATATCTAAAACAAGTTACAACAAACAAATGCAAATGGAATTATACAGTGACTGCATCTCATGCTGAAACAGACAGCAGAAGGCGAGTTGAGCGTTGCTCCTCACGCTTGCAGCCTCAAGACAAATTCATCTCTTCAGTTCCAGAGTTCATCATAGAGCTCCAACAACTCCCCTCCATGCTCAGTCCAGGCAGGCAAGATCATTTCACCAGGTTCTTCCGCTCCAAGGGTATTTCAGTCTTGAATGGTAGAAGAGCTATTGTAAAGGGTTCTTTACAAGTTACAACCCCCACTACTAGTCCAACGACCTCTTCTCAGCCTGGAGCACTCACTTGACGACATCATCAAGCTCTACATCAGGAATTTTATTGTGATTGTGAGAATTGCACACTCTTCCAGACTCAAACTCCCTTTCCCATTTCTTCAATATGTTCCTATACTTCCTGTCAATTCTCTTCTACATTGTACAGGGCTTCCTTCACTTACTTTTTTATCTTCCTGCATTATTGATCGCCTAGATTTGTTTTTTTTTGGGTAGGAGATGCACTAGACACTCATTTTGCTATTTGTGCCCACCCTACTCTTGAGTCCCATTGACCTTTCTTTGGCCATGAACCGACACTACTATAATTTCAGTTTCAATTTCAATTCCTAAGCATGTCCAGAAACAATGGTTGAATGCAAGTTGGATTTCTATAATTTGTTATGGTAAACATCTCCAAATCAATAGCTAATTGCAAGTTGGATCTCTATACATGCAGATGTAGAGCATCTCCAAAAGAACATCCAAATGCAAGTAGTACTCGTTATTTGATCAGCTGTAACTCAATAACATCCCTTAAAACAATACCCAAAAATCCAAACAAAAAAAACAACAACCGCATCATCTGGGCAATGTCCCAAGCAATACTAAATGCAGGTTACAGTCAAAAGGCTTAAAATCTCTCCCTCTACAAAACATCGAGGATCTTTAAAGCATGTCTAAAACAACACCTAAATGGCAAGTAAGGGAAGTTAAATTGCCTAGAGCCCATTGAAGGACACGCAAGAAACAAGGCCTAGTGAAAATCAATGTACCTGAAGAGCATTGATGAAATGCTTGCTTTCTTGCATGGAAACTTCGTCGTATGTCATGGCTTCCTCTTCTTCACATAGGTTTTGCTGCTGCATCTTCTTTGTTTGTTACTTGGGTGAAGCACCCACTGGCCTCTGTATATATATGGGGACTGTACCCTGCTCCTCCTGTATATCGATGCTCAGAGATTTGTTTTTTTCTGAGATCTTATGATTGCATACGGACAGGGACGATGTATACATGTATCGCAGATTTGCAAATGATTTGTGTTGACTGTGCAGTATATACTTTCAAAGTTGCAGAGACTTGTGCTCAATGAAAGCATGTGTGATACAAATACGAGGAGTGTGTGCAAAGATACAGGAAGAAAGATGGCAGATGTATGTAGATTTTGGTATAATTCAACAGGCCATTAATGCATAATGCAGTCGAGGACCATAAAATGATTGTTAATTGTAGAAATGAATTGATTATAGAGTGGATCTCAAGGTAAGTTATCTTGGGATGGTTTCCCTTGTGATTGAAGGGAAATGTTTAGTGTGGTATCTTAAAGATATCAAGGGTTATCATTTTGTCCACTTTTAATTAGGTGGGTGAGGGATGGATGGTAAGAGAAACAAGTTGGTTAAGATTGTAGTACGTACCATAAAATTTTAATATGGTAGGTAAGAATTTGATGAGAAAATAATTAAGTAGATTAAGATTATAAATTAATAAATTTTGATTATTTATTAATAATTAAATTTATTTTTAATAAATTTAAAATATGTTTTTTATATTTTAAGGCTAAGGTTATATTACGCACCATAAAAATTTAATATGGTAGGTAAGAGTTTGATGCGAAAATAATTAAGTAGATTAAGATTATAAATGAATTAATTTTGGTTATTTATTATTAATTAAATTTATTTTTAAGGAATAATTTTTTTAAAGAATAATATTAAAGTATTTAAAGGTAGAAAATGAGAAGTTTTAGAGCAGTTTAGTTTGTAATAGTCATTTAAATGAAGTATTATGTGTGAAGAGGTGTTCAAATTTTTTTGATTCACATGTGTGTACGAAAAATAGGTTTACATATTCGAGAGACTTTGTGTTACTAGAGTGCCTAGTAGCTGATTTATCTAGTTAAAAAAAAAGTGGTGGAAAGTTTGGAGTTTTTAACCATGGTTCAATTTCCATGAGGACTTTTCTTGAGCCATGGGACACATTTAGTTTGTGGTTGAACATGTGGTTGCACCTGGGGAGGTCAAATTAAATGGTTTTGTGACCCTAAAAAGGGAGTCAAAGGAACTTAGCTTGAATGGGTTGGTAAACGAGAGATCAAATTAACTGGTTTTGTGATCTTAAAAAGGGAGTCAAAGGAAGAGTGGTTTGGTAAACAATTTATTTTACGATGAAGACATATTGTATTTGGCTTGTTAATAGCATTCTAGTGATATATATTAATATAATAATAAAAAGTTGAAATTGTTGATATTAATATAGTATGGAAGAGTGTTGTATTCCTATCTTGTCATATTATGTAAACATTTTGACTCAATCAAATTACATAAAATTAAAAGTAAAACAAAACTAATAAAATATTATTATTATAATTATTAATTAAAACATTTTGACTCTCTCAAATTACATAAAAATATATTTTTTTAAATATAAAATAAAATAAATAATTATAATTAATAATTAAACTAATTTGACTCATTTTAATTTTGGATCTACTAACCATCAAGAGATCAAATTTCTTGAGATAAAAACTTGTTTTAAAACGAAAATATATTTGATCCCTCTTAAATTAAGATAAATATTCTAACTAAATTTATAATAATTAATTTATTTTCTTAAAATTTGTTTTTAAAAAATTAACATATTTTTTAAACATATATACTATTTTTTTGTTAATTACTTTAAAAATTTATTACAAAATATCTTGACTCGTTTCAATTTTGGTTCTACTAACCATCGAGAGATCAAATCTCTCGAGATAAAAACTTTTGATTCTACTAACCATCGAGAGATCAAATCTCTCGAGATAAAAACTTCTTTTAAAACGAAAATATATTTGATCCCTCTTAACCTTTAATAAATCTTAAATTAAAATAAATCTTCTAATTAAATTTATAATAATTAATTGAATTTCTTAAAAATTACATTTAAAAAATTAAACATATTTTTAAATATATATACCATTTTTTTTATTTTTGTTAATTACTTTACAAATTTATTACATTTATTTAATTTAATATCCATCATCTTGTGACAGTATACAACATATCATTATAATAAAATAGGAAAATCTCACACCACTCAAAATTGTAAAAATAAATAAAATAAAAAATACCAATTAGACAAGATGGCAAAGTCTCAAAAATTCTATGCTTATGGAATAAGTCTGATCCCACCAACCACCAAAGTTTTAAAGAATATATGTATTTTATAAAGTGCAATATCACTTTACCTTAGTCACTCATGTTACACAAGTTAAAACGAATTTGAATGGTAATGGAAAGAGTTCCTATGTCTGATTGAGGTATCAAAGGCACTTTAATAAATACCATTTGTCTTATATTAGGCAGAAATTCATTGGAAGGGAATTATGAAACTTTCCCACTATCCATTTAGGATAGATTTGAATAAATTACACAACTTCCAAAGGATGATTATTCAATAATAAAAATGGATATTAATTCAACTTTATCATTTTTTATTTAGCTTTCACGTGTGCTGGTTGAAGAAATAGGGCCCTCACAATCTTAATTATTCCATAATAATCTATATATCACGTCATTCAAAGATTTTATTTTACGATTTTTACGTGACATGATTAGTAGCCATTGAGTTTTATTTATATTTGAAATATTATAATATTTTCTCACAAATCCTACTTAATGGGTTTAATTAAAATGTTTTTCCATAAGTGGGTCGAGGTGTATTTTAGCACGTAAATAGAGGTTTCATTAATGGTTCAAGTTAGATTTTCTAAAAAACATTGTAGCAGATAATTTATTTGAAAGATTTTCGAACAAAATTTTTCATAAATAATATTTTAATAATTCCAAATTTTGGAGTTATATATTTAGATTTTTTTGTTGGGGCACGTTATTAAAAATTTCCATAAATAATAATTTAATAATTTTAAATTTTGGGTTGTAGTATATTTAGATTTTTTTTGTTGCTCATGTTATTTAAAAAAAAAAAAGTTAGGGATTTTGATATTCAAGCGATTTTGATTTGTGTATTATTATTTTAATTTGTATAAATATATAGATCATGAATTATGAATGAATGTATGATATTTTAATGTTTACCAAATTAAAAATAGTTTATGGGATTATTAGTTTTTCTGTTTTTTATTTTTTGCAATTTAACCATTTTCTTACTCAAATTGATGATGAGCTCGCCCAACCTTCTAACACTCTCTTCACTGAAAAGACAATGCCAAGGAATTGATGCTAATATATTGTCATGATTGTCTCTGATGTCTTTGAAAGCATCAAATTCCAAAATGAAATGTTTTTCCAATTCCACTGCCCCAGAAGCGCAAAAAGTGCACACTCGTTCTTCTCAAGCTTCTTTAGGTCTTTTCCACCGCCATGTTTCACACTGAAGTTGATGTGAGTTAGTTCTTAATTGAGCAATAAGAATCTTTGCTCTCCACATATTGCTAGCTCCAATGTACTCTTTTTGTTGGAGATCACAAATGGGGTTGAATTCCTTAACATAGTACTTCTTCTTTCTTCCCAACTATTTCCCCCCTATACGCTTACGAAACTTCTCCATAACAAAATTCTTTAACTCCTTGCTATTGTGGGATAAGAATTAAGCTAAATATTCCATTTTTGCATCCATTTGTTGTTTTGTCTCATCCATGATTTCTTTCTTTCACACATACTTTCATTGAAAATAAATTTAGGCCATCTACCTACTCTCATTTGCTCAATTCTTTTTAGGTACCTTATGAGACGCACCATAGCAATTGCTTCGATGGGAGTTGTTATTGTTTCACTCAATATTATCTCATAAGGAACATTATGGTATTTAACTATTTTAATATAATATTAAAATTGTAAAACTAAATAGTTAGTGCGTATTTATTTATTTTAAATGTTATATAATTTGATTGTAAATATGGGATATCTCACTTAATCATAGGTTTGTTATTTTAAATTTATTAATAGTAAGTCATCTCCTAGTTAAGATTATGAGTTCATAAGGACTAATAAGTTCCTATGGGTATTTATAGTCCACACATACAACCCAATAGCCAATAAAAACATAGTGACATGACTCTTGTAGGAATTCCAAACACCTAGGTCTATTCCCCATTAGTGTGCACAATCTAGGGGATGAAATTTACTTATTTGCACCATAGTCCCTTAAATAATCTCCATTCCTTTTAGGGCTTTAGGGAAAAATTGTACAAAAAATTATCGAAAATCCAATTGTTACAAGAGTGCTTATAGAAGTCTTTACATAGGCTCACTCATTATTCTTAATGAGAACTCCTCACGTGCATACTATTCTAGCTCTCAGCGTAAACTCCAGCTCTCAAAACTAGTTTTTCAACATAGAATATGGCTACCACCCCTTGTAGCACCCCAAAATTTTATTTTCCTTCACTTCTTCCTATCTAACAATCTGCACCCCACTTTCGTTTGAATTAACTCTTATTTTATTGACTCATACTCTTTATAAAGATTATTATACTCAATCCATGCTATCATAATTAGGTGAGTTGTCTCTCCCACCCACCTCTTACATGAGTGTACATACCCTCATGCTTCAATAACTAGTGAGGTGACTCTTTTACCAACCTCACACATGCATTCAATGATTGGCTCTCAATAAGTCAAAGGAGGATTCCATGGTAATGACATATAATATAGAAAAAGTGACATGAGATTATAAGCATATGGATTTCCCCTTGGACCCCCTTTGAGCACCCTCTCTTGTGTTTCATAGCCCCCTATGACTCTATGTTTATTCATCTTACAACCAATGATATATTTTATTTTATCATTTTCCATGTACAATGTTTACATATTACATCAGTTGACCCCAATCATTTATTATATTTACAAATATACATTTTTAATCTTGGGATCAAAACTAGAATGTTAAAAGGTGTTGTCTAATGAGGCGACGATTTCACTTGGACAACAAATTTCTTATCGGAATCCTGCAATTTTTTCAAGAAGTTCGACCGTGGGAGTGTTTGAATCATTTTTTGATGGTGGAAATGGCTTCAACGCCATCAAGAACCCATGGGGTACTCAAAATTCTAAAGCTTGACAACTGTAACCCCAATTTCCAAACAAAAAAAAACGTTGGATTTTGTCAAATTTATGTCGAATTTTCCAATTTTTTTAGAGCAAAAACATCGTCTCCTTAAACTACTCAAACCCAATCCCTATAAATACAAATACATTAATATTATAATATAGATTACTTAAAAAGAAATAAAATCCCAATTAAAAAAAAAAAAACAACAACAACAACAAACAAACAAACAAACAAACTTTTTCAAAATTTATGTAAAGGTTATTAACCATTATTTATTATAAATGATGGAAAATTAAATAATAAGTCATATAACAATTACATGGAGTAATCCTTTTAAATTTCAAATATTGTATTTTAATTTAATTTAATATGATAATTTTTTAAGATCCATCACTTAGAAGATGTTAGCTCGTAATCTTGAAAAGCAAAGCATGTGATCTTTTCCTCAATGTAAAAGGTGTGTTAAACATGTTATTTCAGCCCCCCGACCTTTGAATGCTCCCTATGAGTCTACTCAAAATAAATGAAATGAAATGATATTTTAATGTCCACGAGAATAAAAATAGTTTATGGGACCATCAGTTCCCTGCGTTTCGCCTTTTGTAATTCAATCATTTTCTTATTCAAATTGATGATGAACTAGCCCAGTCTTCCAACAATCCCCTCGCTGAAAAGACAATGCCAAGAAATTGATGCTAACATATTCCCATAACTTTCTCTGGTGTCTTTGAATGCATCACATTCCAAAATGAAATGTTTTTCCAATGCCACTACCCCAGATGTGCAAAATGTACACACCCGTTCTTCCCAAACTTCTTTAGGCCTTTTCCACCATCTTGTTTCACACAGAAGCTGATGCGAGTTGGTTCTTAATTGCAATAAGAACCTTTTCCCTCCATGAAATGCTAGCTCCAGTGTACTCTTTTTATTGGAGATCACGCGTAGGGTTGAATTCCTCAATGTAGTACTTCTTCTTTCTACCCAACTCTTTTCCCCATACCCGTTTACAAAACTTCTCCATAACAAAATTCTTTAGTTCCTTGTTATTTGTGGTACAGGCATTGAGGTAGATATTCCACTTTTGCATCCATGTGTAGTTTTGTTTCATCCAAGTTTTCTTTCTTTCACTCATGCCTTCATTGAAGATAACATTAGGCCATCTACCTACTCCCATTTGCTCAATTATTTTTAGATATCTTATGAGTCACACCATAGCAATTGCTTCGATGGGAGTTGCTCATGTTTCACTCAACATTATCTCATAAGGTACTGAACTTTTTATTTTAAAATTGCTCATGATCAAGCATTTTTGGATTTTCTCAATTTGTTTCCATTTTGAGATGGGGGTGCTACTAGCCCACAATTCACACCCATATAGCATCACTGGACAAACTAGGAATCCAAAAAGCACTTTAATCATTTTCCAATCCCATAACTCTGCCTCTCTACATATGTTTTAAAGAGCATATAATGATTTCCACCCTCCTAAAATTCGCTTCTTTCTGCAATCCTCCCAATTAAATTTATTGTTGAAATCAATCCCAAGATACTTGTACTCGTTTACTTCTTCAAGAATGTTTCCTTCAAAGAAGAACGTATGTTGCCTCTTCTTCTTTTTATTAGATCATTATTTTGGTCATGTTAGTATAATTTGACTTGCATCCCCACTACTCTACAAAAATGCTCAAGGGAATATAGGTGCATCTGCAATCCATGGGCCGATCTAGAAATCAATAAAATATCATCAACATATAAAATAAGCTTTATCACAAACTCCCTTGACTGAACACCATCTCCACCTTGCAGATTTAGCCACTCTTCCAGTTTATCAATATATAAACCAAAAAGAGTAGGGGATACAGGGCAACCTTGCTTGACTTCAATGTCACTTCTAAAGCTTTCTAAAATACCCGCTGAGGTTCTAATTTTGACTTTCACCTCTTCATAAAGTCCATGGGCAGCAGCTCTATAATGCAAAGGAATTTCAAGTTCTTCCATTCTACGCCACAATTTATCTCTTGGGACGATGTCAAATGCCTTTCTGAAGTCAACAAAGTAGCAAAATAATTCTTCTTTGGCCCCCCAAACCTTTTCAATAATGTGTCTCGATGTGATACCACGATCCACTATAGAATGCTTCGGCCTAAAAATTGCTTGTCCTTTTGCCCTATTTTCTTTTACTTCTGCCGACTTACTGATTCTATTTTCTACCATGTTGTCGAAAATCTTTGCAAACAAAGGATTGATCATAATGGTTCTATAATTGGAAGGATTATTAATGCCTCCACTTTTTAAAAAGGGGTATTGCTAGGCTAATCGTCCAGTCCCTTGGGAATCCTTATTGAATGATGTTGTTGAAAATTTCCATGATGTGCGGTGCAAGAGTGTTCATTCCCCATTTTAGGTACTCTGCTTGAAGTTCAACCAAGTCCTTTGCCTTTCCTGTTTTCAGCTTCTTAATTCCAATCTCGACCGCTTGTAACGTGAAGAGCTTTGCAGTTGTGTTGATCATGGGGGAGGCTCAGCCTCTGATTCTTTTTCATAGAGTTGTCTTGCATTTTCAAACCAATGATTAGTTGTAATATTATTTTCGATTTGCTTCTTCCTTGGTTGAAGTTCTTGCTAGAAAAATCTTTGGGTTATTCTTGCCTAGATATATTAACTCTTCTCGCCTTATTTGCATGAACTCATCTTTTTTCCTTTTTAGTATCTGCTTATATAACTTTACATTCATATTCTCCTTGCTTGTCTTTTTCAAGGTTCTCCTTGCCATTTTCCATTCCTCATCAAACCAAGCATTTACTAGAAAATAATTTGATTATGATTTCCTATTTTTTGCTATTTTGCACTTCTCAAGTGCACTTTGAATTATATTTGTTACATCATGACTGTTGAAGCTTTGGAAACCAGTTTTCTCCTTCTGAATTAATCTCTCTAGCATTGTCTTGAAGATAGTACAATTTTCTTGTGTTAGAAGAATTTTGCCCCTTGATAGTGATTGTTGAGAACATTGGGTTTTCCTCCCATGTTGCCTTTCTTCTAACCATGATAACTATATATAAATTGGGTTATGGTTTGATTTTAAGTCCCAAATATGCTCTCCAATCTTAACTTCGTCTATATTTTCTATCAAGCTTTGTGAATAAATTCAATGACACTTGCCCCATTATATGTGTTGCAAGTGAAGTTCCCAAACATTTTCCATATATCTAGACCATTGAAAATAATTAAGTTGAAAGCACCAAACAGTGTAAGCAACTCCTCTCCAAAATGATTGCTAACTTTGTCATCTTTTGAACATCTCCATCGGGGATGCTCCTCTTAAGTGAGCCATATAGGATTGAGATCTTCTTTAAAACAAAGAATACTAGTTTGTTCATTTGTTTTTCTAGCATTGAAATCTCCCACTAAAAGAACTTCTCCCTGCTGAGAGTGCGCGACAATATCTTGATTTAAAGCTACATATTGATCCTTGTTGTCTAGCGCCTTATTTTTTGTAAGTTTTTGAGACTTGAGGGGGAAAATAACATGCTGCAATTCTTATGTGATTCTCATTCTCTGATATTTTGAACCATAAATATTGTTTATTTGCATCTTCTTTCATTAACTGAATGTGACGACCTTCTTTTTCTTTCACTCAAACTAGTATTCCCCCATACCTTGTTCCAAACTGCTAACTTCAAATAATCGTCAAACACAAGAGTTTTGCAACCATCATGTTCATGAGTTTCCGTGAGACAAATTATGTTCCTACCTTCCGTAATAGGCCCTAACCCAGGTCCCCCCCCCCCAGGGTAACCTCTACAATTCCAACAAACTAAACTTAGGTAGACCTGGGTAGGATTTGACTGCTACACAGTTTGCCACATAAGACTCAAATTTGAGTCTTCACCCCTTTTCATCCATGTTGATCTTGTTGTTTTCCTCCCTATTATCAAATTCTCTATTTTTTCTTTACTTCTAGCTTGCTACCCTGTTTTGCCCTAAGGCCCAAACATTGCAATAACTGCTTTACCATTGTACAACCATGCCCTTTTCCCTTCATTTCTTGCTGCTCTAATTTTCTTCACTTCTTCCCTTCTCTCCTCCTGTTGTTTGTTGTTTAAATCTTCATCTAAGAAGAAGTGTGAGTCTTTCAAGAGTTTCTTTTTGCTCAATAGATGGTGTTTGTCTTGCACGCTTACCATGGTGACTTTAATGGGTCGAGGCCTCTCTTCACATATCTTCCCCACCCTCCTTACTTGGCAAATTTTCCCTTTCCAGTGTAGTTTCTCTTTCATAATGTCCCTTGTCAAATTGAGAGTACTTTCATTCTTCCCATAGTCCATTATTCCCCTGATAATAAAGTTTGTTTTCATGTCCTTTATTTCTTTGTGTTCTCTTTCTTGTGCTCTATGAGCATTTGCATCTTCTTCTTCCTTTGTCCTTATGTAACCATTAGTGTCTTCAACTCTAACTTTAATTTATTTTGGATTGTCTTTCTTATTGTTCTTTTTTGCCTTCTCTTTCAAAAGGTCTATTTCCTGAGATACTTATGTATCTACCTAAGTTGGTTTAGAAATTATCACATCCTTGTTTGCTGCTATTTATTCTTTCATGGTTTGCCATGATGTCTTCATGCTTTTTCATTCTCGTTTTCCTGTCTCTAGAGCCTCTTGTAACATTGCTACTTGCTCTTTTAAAATTCTACTACCTTCCATTAAACATTGATTTGCAAATGTGATCTCTGAAATGTGTGGTCCCTTTTCTATTCTTTGGCTTCCAAAATCTCCAGCCTTGTCCTGGCCTTCATCAGTTCTTGGACATAGATATCTGATTATCAAGTAAGAGGTGTAGATGTGGGATTGTAAATGGTTGACTCTTCTTTATTTTTGTTGCTCTTATTTATTTTCTTTCTCTCAGATTGTTTTCTTCTTCTTTGTTCCCATTTAAGGCGAGTAAGCCTATGCATTAAAATGCCCCGATATTGCTTTGCATTTACCCAAATCCACTTTCATGTTTTGTCTCTTGAAGCAATTTGACTTGACCCAAATGATTTGTTTAAGTGAAGTGGAATTTGACATTATTTTGGATGTTTGTGAAGCTCGTGTATCCAAAGATGGTGTATTTTTATCGTAGATTAACTATTTGTGATATGTGAATGATCCAAAGATTAATATTATGGTTTAAAGGTTTTTGAGTGCCATGTGGAGGGTTTGGTAGTGTGGTGATTATGTAAAGTTTGTTTGTTTTGTTTGTTTGTTTTGTTTTGTTTTGTTTTGTTTTGTTTTTTGTTTTGTTTTGTTTTGTTTTGTTTTTTTTTTTTGGGAATTGTGTGTATACTATATTCTACTTTAATATATAAATTTGTGAATTGTAATTATTATTTTTTTAATTACGATTTATGACAAATTATATTGAATAAATTAAATTTTAGTGTTTATTTTTTTTATGTTAGTGGTCTAGAGTTTAATGGATTTTTTTGGTGTTGTTTCATTATAATTAAATTTGAATTTATATGTTATAAGTCTATCGTAACTTAATTTGCATATTATACTAAGTTCACATTTTATAAATGTATGTATATAAACACTTGCACTCTTTATGCAAATATTGATGTTAATGGTGATTATTAACATTGTTAATTAGTGTGATAAAATCATGTTTTCATTCAAATTATGTACATGTATATTATGCTTATAAGCCCCGACATGGTATCAAAACATATGTGGAATGAAAGCATGTTTTTTGGTGTTTAAGAAGGGTTGTGTCAAGACAAAAATTTATAAAATCATAGAGCGAAGGTTTGAAAAGAGAAAAAACCTAGGAGAGGAGGAGAAAAGGTCATTCATGTTGAAGCACTTATTGATGTTGCCATGAGGTTTATTTTCTTGACATTTTTTAAGAGAAGTGAGGCAAATCTTTTTACCCAAAGAGTTATGCCTTCTCGACCCCTAGGCGATGATTGTTTGCCCCGTACTAGTATGCTTTACAATAATTTTGGGTGTGTTAGTTCTTTTCATTTTGCATATGTTTTATATATATTTTTAGTCTCGTGTCTTTTTACAATGGCCAAATTTATTTTTACAATAACCTATTGGTTATTGTAAGATAATGAAAAATACCTTGAAACAAGGATCTTCAAATACCTAGAATGGAATAACTATAATAATACAGGGCAATAAATGGCAATGAGAAAGAATAAAGGGTTGGTGTCACCTACACACCCAAGGGTGGATTATATGTGTAAATCCTAAAAGATGGAAGAAAACATCACTAGATATACTCAAACAAATAATATGTTTTTATTAACAATATATTAGTTGATCACAAATTAAAGGAATCTTCAACTAATTCAATGATGAGTCATCACTACAAGTAACTAACCACTCTTACCTAATCAAGTGATGAGTCATTAATAAGAGTAATTAACAACTCTCAATTAACTATTTTATAAGTAATTAATGATTAAAATACTAGATTAATTAGCTCATAAACAAAATAGCTCATGTACAATACATTTAGGGCTTTATTTTAACATAATTAGCCTCATTCAAATGAATATATTATTAAAGAACTATGAACTTGCATGGTAAATAGCTTAAATCAACATATATTTCTTCACATACATAAAAATATTATGTTTGGGAATACAACAAAAACTCTATAAGAATTAATAAGAGGTCACATGTCAAAAGGGCCTCCTATTATGGAGTTTGGATAGCTCTATGAGGGCACATGGGCAGTCTACCATAATGATGTCACATTGTAGTAACGTCAATTCGAGGATACAAGGGTAGTCTTCTATATGAGGACATGATGATAGCCTCCCATGTGATGTTATGGTTGTGGGGTGTTCTTGCATGACACAACAATTATGGTGGCCTTCTATATAAGGTTGCAAATGCATTTTCTAGTGTGGTGTTGGTTAGGTGGCCTTAAAGTGTGCAGTTATGCCACCCTTATTATGCATGAGTAGTTATGAATCCCCCTCCCTTTTTTATAATTTTTTTATCAAGTTTATAAAAATCTCTTTTATCAAATTATTTTTTTGTAAAATAGCATGATTGTCCATGGGTGTGTGATCACTAAGCATTTTAATGTATATGGGAAAAGGCTATATATGCAACCCTTATAGAGTATATGAAATTATTTATAGCCAACCTAATCCATCTTAACGCTGGACTTACAAAGCGGTGAGAGGGATCAAATCTCTTTTTACTCTAAGAGAGGTTTGCACCTCAAGAGAGAGATTTGATCCCTCTCGGCGCTTGGTAGATCCAAAGTTATGATGGATCTAGGCTAATTTAATTATTAGCCTTTAAATATCCCACATTAGAGAAGAATACCATGGGGAAAATAGATAGGTTAGGAATACCATGGGAAAAAACATAGGTTAAGAATACCATGGGAAAAAACCATGGGTTAAGAATACCATGGGAAAAAATAATGTGCGAGAGAATTTTATATTTTATATTTTATTTTATTTTATTTAGTTTTAATGTTAATTTTATTTTATTTTGACTAAGTCAAAATGTTAAACATTACAACATCTCCCCATACTAGGTTGGAGAGTGCCTCTTGGCGCAAAAATAAGATTAGTGTGTAGTTAGAGATTTGGGGGGAAAGGGATAAAGTCTAAGTTAAATTTAGAAGATATCATTCAACCATGAACCCTGGCTTAATTACTCCTAGGTGCTTAGAAGTGTTGAAATAATCAAATCAATATCATGTGTTGCTTCAGAGGCTTCATGGAATATCTTAATATGGTGCCTATAAATATTTTTTGCAATAAATTAGAAGTGTTAAAGGTTTCTTTTGAGTTGAAAGTTATTGAAATAAGGACATATGAGATAATTATTACTAAATTCAAGAGTAATGAGAGTGAGTCAAAATAAATTAATTATAATAAATGAGTTAAGCACTTTGTTGCGCTTTGTCCCCTACTCTTTTATGCATTTATATTGGCAAATTTAAGGCATGCTTGGAATAACTGAGATATGACGACACTACTTTAGTTGGAATAATAATCATATTTCTTCTTCACACTAATAACATAGTTCTTCTAGCGAGTTGCCCTACTGAACTTAAGAAGAAACAAATATTTCACCAACATTTATTTTCAATAGTTGTATCTCAATAAATTCTTATAAGACAAAAGTTATAATAATGAAATACAAGAATATTAGCTATGCTAATTTTGTGTTTGATAATAACAACTTAGAAAAAGTTATTTCTTGAAAGATCTATTAAAAATAAGCATATGAGAGAAGCAAAACAAACACAAAAGAAAATGTGTACACGAGATTTATCCAAGAAAACTTTTATTAGGAAAGCTAGCCTTCAAATATATCTTCATTGTCCCTCGCCAATTTTGGCCAAGTTGGTCAGTTGAGACATCTTACAATGGAGTATACCAAACTTATAAACAAGCAGCCTTCACCACATCAGATACCATGGGTGAATACCATAGGCCCATAAAGTACCAATGGTAAACCTGTTATTGATCAAATCAAGGTTAACATAACATTCCACCATTTAAATTTGAATTGGGTTAAACACCTACCTCCCTCAAAGTTTATATCAGGCATCTAGGATTACAACATGTCAACCACCACAATTTTAATGCATAGGTCTATGTCTAGGCCTTACACCGGTGAACCAAAAATTCAAGGGGATGCATGTTTAAATCTATCTTATAGCCATGATCAATTCCAAAGCTCTTACTATTGTATTCTCAAACATATCAATACAAGAACATCACCTTATTTCATTTACGAGATTGTGCCTACTATGAATAAAAGTACATGTATAGAGTAATTATCATCATCTCTTTGCAATTTTCCATGTTGCCATTCATTTGCTCCAAAGTCCTCTTAGATAATGTGAGTGGGAAACATGAAGTGGGAGTCCCCCAACAAAATACTTATATTGCATTCAGTGCATATCAAAATAATTTGCTTCTTAAAATAGTGCATTCATTTTAGATTTTTTTTTTTTTTTCAACGCAAGTTATTATTGTCAAACATCAAGAAAGAAGGACATGCAAAAGAGAAAATTCAACTTCAAACCTATGACTATGAAAAATGAAAGGAAAAATAAAATCCACAATTTAACTCTTCTATATTTTGGCCATATTTTCTAGTTAATGTTGCCCAAAATGCAATAGAGTTTGTTGGAATCATGAATTTGAAGTGTGAAGTTCGCATAATTCGAATGGTGTTTGAATGCACCAAAGGGATTTGCAAGGTGTTAAATCCATCTATGCATTCAAAAATGCATTTTAAAAAACATAAAATCATACTTTTGCTAAAAATTATATCACTAGATTAGGGCATGAAAAAACAAAACATAGAATAGTTTATATATATATATATATATCTATATATATATATATATATATATATATATATATATATATATATATATATATATATATATATATATATAACCAATAAATAAATTAAAATCAATAAATTAATAAATTTTTGAAAAAATATAAATATAAATAATCATATATATTAGTTAAAATTTAAAATAATAATAATAATTATTGTTATTTTAAATAAATAATAAAAATCATAAGAATATAAATTGATTAAGAAAAACAGGGGTGGTAGGAGCAGCAGGGGTTATCTTTCGCCCCGACGAACAAAAGGAGCTTAAATTTGCCTGGGGATTAGACATCTCAATCAATAACCAAGTTGGATATTTAGCGTTGTGGCAAGGGTTGGAATGGGCAATCACTAAAAAAAAACTAAGATTTTGGTTTTTGGTGATTTAATGCTCGTGATACGACAAGTTCGAAAAGCCAAGGAAAAATTTAATCCCTCCCTCCCTCCAGTTCTTCAAAGGATTATTCTGCTATCACATCAATATGAATATATTGAATTATATCATGTGTATAGAAATTTTAATTTTGAGGCAGATGAAATTGTTAAGAAAGGGACAATTTTGTCTTAAGGGGCTATGGAAATAGAACTAGGTTCAAAGTGGTATCAACCAATTCCTTGAATATTATGAATCAAAATACACATTATACATTCAATTTTTCTAATCACCTCTAATGGAAAATTCCCTTAAGAACCAAGTTGTTTCAAATGTAGTGTTCTCAGGTGTCAAGATTATTTATTCCCCTGGTGACCTCAAGATTTGGAAGACAGACCAAATATGAGTGATCAAATTGTGGAATAAAGGTGGAGCAAGTTCGTAACATGTATAAAAACACCTAGAGTGCTCAAGTTGTACAAAGCATAAATAGGTGGACACGGGCTCTCTCCTAAAAAAGCAGATTATGGGGGTGGCTCATGAATTGTTGGTCTATTCATATGTTATGGGCCTTAACTCTCTTTGGCCTCCTCATTGCGCTCTTCACTTGGAAATCGATACAAAATTCTATCACGGAGGTTCACACAATCATGGTAGATGTATTCAATTATTTTGCAATGGCTCCCCATGGGTCAAAGGAATTATATATTTGTTGCAATAACTCTAATAAAGGGTCGGGATAATCCTATGAGGAAAGAGAACAGTAAGGGCAAAGTCTTTCTCGAATCGCTTGGAGAGATTTGTCACACTGTGGTTTAACAATGGATGGAAGGGATGATGAGGCCCATAATCTTTCGCACAAGAGATTGAACGTGCTTCTGGACAGATTAGCGACGATCATCGAAGGGTTGATTTTGGCGATGTTAAGGAGGATTGAATTGGAAGAGCATTGGATGCAAATTAAGACACAATTGTTGGAATTGAAGTTGGTTTTGCTGGAAGGAAAAGTTGAAAAACTAGAGATGGAATGCAAGATAGGAATGATTGTGATGGAAATAAGGATGACAAAGATGGAGGAGAAATTTGAAAATGAGCCTCAAGACAAGGACGCATATACAGAGGCTACTGAGGAGCTTGAGAGAAAGTGGATGAAACTAGATTAGGAGTAGTAGAAGGAAGGCCAAGCATATGCTTAGTCTACTGAAGCTCTTGCAAAGGGACCATCCAATGTCAGTTAGAATTTTGTTTTTGCAATGTTATGTAAATATAAAATGATACTAGGTGTTTATTTTTTGAGTCTATGGAAGGTATATGTTCATGATCTTTGTTAGAAAGAGTTGCAGGCATAGGTTGTCTACATTTTAGAATGATCAATTCAGTGTTTATGAAGAACAATCCAAATGGTGTATGGGACCTGGCCCAGAATCCATTTTGTTTATAATAAAACTAAACTAGTTGTTACTTCAAAAAAATCAATTAAGAAACCCAAAAAACAAATAAAAGTCAAATGAAACCAAACAACATGAAACAAAAAACCACTAATAACTTAAATGGGTAAAAGTAAATTAAAGTAAATAAAAAGGGAAAAAAACTTGAATAGATCATAAGGGAAAAATAACTAATAAAAATAAGACCCACAACAAACTAAAAAATGAATAGAAAAGCAACATAAACCTAAGGCACTAGCCTATATCCATCTTAACTTCGGATCTATCAAGCATCGAGAGGGATCAAATCTCTCGAGGTGTAAATCTTTCTTGAAGTTTTGCACTCAAAAAAGAGATTTCCACCGCAAGATGTTTGATCTATTTCGATGCTTAATAAATCCAGAGCTAAAATGGATCTAGGTTGGTTTATCTATTGATTGGTATTATGATGTAAGGGTTTGTTTTTGTGTAATGGGTTCTTTATGAAAGAGAATAAAGCCCATTTTTGGATCACAACCTTAAGACTCACATCAAATTTTATATAAGTGATTGCTTTATTGAGAAAAATAATTTTATAAGATAATATTTAAATTAACGTGTAGTCTAACTAATAGATGAAATGACCCTGTTTCGAGCACTTTTTCTGGTCATTTTTTCCTAAAATATGGTAGAGATTTTTAAGAGTCACAAGTTCAAGTTGTTTAATCTACAAACTTTGAGTGCCTCAAGGGTTTTTCAGGGTGTTGAATCCATTTATGCATTCAAAAGTGCATTTTAAACAAGAAAAAAAAATCACGATCTTGCTCAAAATTGTATTTGTTGTCACAGAAATAACAACAGGATCGAGACCCCAAGTTTGGGCATAGGGGCCAACAAGGCTCCATTGTAGTCTAGAAAAACACCGACATGTTCACCTTACCCATAATGGGTAAGGAGTCTCACCCGAGGCATGTTGCGACCTTAGTTAGATGGGGGTTGAAATCTAGTATCGGGAAGAATCATATTAGAGAATCAAGAAGCAGAGAACACTGAATCATTTTACAAGGAAGTCAGATCGCAACAGACCAAACATGTTGTAATAGAGGGATTACTTAAATATGTGCATACATAAAAAAATTAAAGAAGGAAGGAAAAAGCCACTGTAATCATCCATCATAGTATTGAATAAAAAGAAGCATGCAATCATTTTGAGAAGTAAGAAAATATGAGTCCGTATATTTTGCAGCCTAAATTTATTTAACTAAGTTCATCTATCCATTTCCTAACAGTGACAGAGAGTAGAAATCATCACAGAGGCAAGAAGAAAACGCGGTCGAGTTCCATAAATCAACAGAGAGGGTTTGCAGGAGAGTTGAATACAACAAGCATCTACAGGTACCAACGAACTCGTAACATTTCACATTTAATATCTTTCTTTTCAAAATCTTTGTGCATATATATAAATTTAGAGTCCAAGATAAAGTCACAGACAACCGAACACCGAAATAGAAACCATCCATAACAGGCCGAGCATAGCCACGAGTTCAAAAGTTAACCATAGAGCTGAAATAATTACATAAGTTAACAACCCAAAGGCATAAATACACAAGACCATGAAACAGTGAGGCCGAAGCCACAACCCTCGACAACAGACCCAGAGAAGACTGCAAACAGAAAATTCTTCGAAACAGACAGATATAGAAATGATGAGGCACGACCCTACCCGATACAAGAGTGTAGGTGTCAGGGCAGAGATCAGCGGACGACGAGTCCAGTTATTCACCTGTAGTGGCCACCAAACAAGGTCGTAAGAATCCAAGACAAGAATCATAAAAAGAAAATGAAAACAGAGACAAGGGTTTAAGGAGAGTTCACTTACCAAAGGAGCCAAGCCCTTGCGAACGAGGGAGGAAGCCATGGACCAAGGTCACAGTCGCTAGAGCGTCCACTGCTCACAAGGAGCTAGAAGAATTAGTAACAGTAGCAAACGAAGCAGAACCATAAAGCATGGAAGGATAGCTTACCTCTGTTCAAATGCTGGATGAAAGCTAAGAGTCGAGCCACCCCACGACCGTGACCTACAACAGAACGACAAGCTTACAGTCAAACAGTGAGGCGAAAACCTTGAAGACAAAAGTATAATCAAAACCACACAACGACAAACAAATTTACAGAGCCGAGGCAACCCAGAAGTATAGCTGAAGTAGCATATGCAGAGCCACAAGATAGGTGGCCGACACAGGACAAAAGCCGAGGGTTTCATGCCCATGAAGCCGAGCTTCGAATTGACACACATAACCAATAAACAAAGGAGCATCACAGACACAGCCGAGCCATACGGCCGCGGAAAAGCAGAGACCAACAAACAGCTAAGACCCTCAACTACGGGAACCATAATCATTACCAGAGCTTGCAAACAGAGAGCCTCACGGAGAACCATCTCGAGAACAGGATAACCAAAGCCCTCAAGGAGCAGCAGCCTGAAACCAGTAGCAGAGACCTCACCTTGACGAAGCAGCAGAGCACCGGAGCAGCAACAAAATGATAAAGGTTAGGGTTTCTTTGGCACAGTGAAGAGGTGGGAGAAGTGAGACCCGAGGATAGGACAATTGTCCTCACAACACTAATTCACCTGTACCACTCCATAAAACCAATTAACTATAAAATCATCCACTCAATCACACATTAAATGATATGTCGTAAGTGACCAGGGCTGGTCCCATCAATATTGGTATCAGAGCAGGTTAGGGTTAATTTGTTTCTTTCACAAAATGGAAGTTGGAAGAAGAGGTCGTGGTAGAGATATTTGAAGAGTAGCAGATGAAGGATTGAGAGAAGAGATTAGGATCCTGAGTGCCCATTTGGTAGCAGTAGAAGGGATCCGGAAGGAGGGGACGATAGTGAGGAAGAAGCTACAGTTACGATAGATGGATCAGATGAGGAAGGACCTGAAATCAGATTGTTAAGGTTAGTTTTATTGGCTAGCAATAAGCCAAATCCTGATATTTCAAACTATGATGGTAGTTTGTCCACAGATGTACTGTTGGACTGGATCAGTGAGTTAGACAAATACTTTGAATGTGAGGAGATCAGCGAAGATAGAAAAGTTAAATTCGCTGCCACCAAGTTGAAAGGACATGCGGCCTTATGGTGGGACAGTGTCCAAGCAGAGATGAGAAGATCAAATAAGCCACCCATTAAAAAGTGGACCAGAATGGTCGCTAAAATGAAGGGTATGTTTTTGCCCAAAGATTAATAGATTTCTCTGTATCGACAAGTGCAGAATTTGAAACGAAGAGGAATGACTGTGAAAGAATATACTGAAGAATTTTATCGGGTGAATTTGAGAGTAGGTTACGTTGAAGACACCCCAGAAAAAACAGCAAGGTTTGTAAATGGCCTAAGGCTAGAGATATTGGACGAGATAAGTATTCTTTCTCCAAAAACCATAGAGGAAGCATACCAGAGTGCCTTGAAGGCAGAAGAAAAGATCACTAGGAAGCAGAACGCCAGAAGAGGACGTGGATCTGGCAGAGGGAAAGGACAATCCTTTAGCAGAGGTAGGACTTCCAACAACAGTGAAGAAGGCAGCAGTTCAAAAACCTCAGGGATAACAGAAAAGGAAAGTGGCACTAGGGGAGGAAGGCCATACCAGCGAGGAAGGGGTAATGGCAGAGGCAGAGGAGCTGCCTACCAGTGTTACAAGTGCCATAAGTGGGGGCACAGGTCCTTTGAGTGTCTTGAAGGTGAACAGGTTGGACAAAGAGGAGCATATGTTGCTCAAACAGAGGAAGCAGAGGCACAACCCCAAGAGGTAGAGAATGTACCGGAGACAGGAGAGGCCTTAGTCTTAAATAAGGTACTGCTGAAACCGACAAAGGAGACAACTGACCAAACCTAGAGAAAGGCATTATTCCGGACTATGTGTAAGTCGACACATGGACAATGATGCAAACTGATTATAGACAGTGGAAGCACTGATAATCTGGCTACAACAGAGATGGTGGAGAAATTGGGTTTGAAAAGGTTAAAACACCCAACTCCCTATAAGGTGTCTTGGTTACAGAAAGGACATCAACTGCTAGTTGATGAGTAGTGTGAGGTGGAATTCCATATTGGAAAGTATAGGGACAAGGTGACTTGTGATATCATGCCCATGGACATGTGTCATATTCTACTAGGTAGACCATGGTAGTATGACTGAAAATTTGTTCATGACGGAAAAACAAACTGCTACAAGTTTGTCAAGGATGGGATTAAGCATACACTAGTACCGATCAAGGAAGAAGAAACAACAGATACTAGTGGGACAAAAGTGTTGCTGATGGGGGGAAAGGAATTTTTAAAATAGATTGAAGATAATGAGATAAAGTATGCTGTTGTAAGGAGACCAAGAGCAGTGTTGTTGCATACTGAAATTTTTGACTTACCTGAAGAAATCCAGGATTTGTTACAGGAATTCAACGACATTGTGGTGGATGATTTACTAGATAAGTTACCACCAAATCGAAGTATCAGTCATCAGATAGATTTCATCCCCGGAGCTAGTTTACCAAACAAAGCTACTTACCGGATGAGTCCTAAGGAAAACGAAGAGATCAGGAAGCAGGTACAGGAATTGTTGGACAAAGGATTGATACGGGAAAGTTTAAGTCCCTGTGCAGTTCTGACAGTTTTAGCTCCCAATAAAGGAGGCGAGTGGCGTATGTGTACAGATTCAAGAGTAATAAATAAAATTACTATCAGGTACAGGTTTCCATTGCCACGAATAGATGACATGATGGACTAGATGAGTGCAACAACATATTTCTCGAAAATAGATCTAAAGAACGGATACCACTAGATTAGAATAAGAGAAGGGGATGAATGGAAAACAGCTTTCAAAACCAATGAAGGTCTGTATGAATGGCTAGTGATGCCATTTGGGTTGAGTAACGCCCCTGGCACTTTCATGCGCCTAATGAACGAGATGTTGAAGGAGTTCATTGGAAAATTCGTGATTGTATATCTTGACGATATACTGATTTTCAGCAAGACCAATGAAGAACATTTTTGACATGTTAGATATGTTTTGGAGAAGTTACAGCAAAATAAGTTGTTGATAAATTTAAAAAAAAATTGTTTCTTTCAGGAGGAGTTGGTCTATTTGGGTTTTGTGATTGTAGAAAATGAGTTGAAAATGGACCCAGAAAAATTTGCAACTATAATCAGCTGGCCATCCCCTAAGAGTGTGTTCGAAGTTCGGAGTTTTCACTGGTTGGCAAGTTTCTATCGCAAGTTTATAAAGAATTTTAGTGGAATCTATGCACCCATGTTGGATACCATCAAAAAGGCAAGTCAACCTTTCCATTGGATTGAAGCTGCAGAGAAAAGTTTCCAAATATTGAAGAAGAAGATTACTAAAAGGCCAATTTTGAGATTGCCTGATTTTAACAAACTTTTCCAAGTTTGTTGTGATGCTAGTGGTACAACCATTGGAGCCATACTCAGCTAGGAAGAAAAACCAATAGCTTACTTCAGTGAAAAATTAAATGAAAGTAGGCAAAAATACACGTCTTACGACAAGGAGTTTTATGTCGTCGTCTAAGCATTGAAGCATTGGAGACATTATTTGTTGGGTAATGAGTTTGTCTTGTTTTCTAATAATTCTGCATTACAATATGTTATGCAACAACATAAGCTGAATCATAAACACACAAAATGGGTTGAGTACTTGCAGAGTTTTACATTCGTATTGAAGCATATCAGTGGTCAAGCCAACAAGGTAGCAGATGCACTAAGCAAAAGAGTTTTACTCTTACAAGAGAGCACGATACAAGTGTTGGGTTTTGAACACCTGAAAGACTTGTATCAAACCGATGCAGATTTCAAGGAGGCTTACGAACCCTGCCAAAATCCCTTGTTGAGGAATAACAGTCCATGGTTGGACTATAACTTACAGGAGGAGCTGCTATTCAAGGGAGGACAACTGTGTGTTCCAGAATGTTCAATGAGGGAGAACATCATCCAGGAAAAACATAGTGGAGGTCTAGCTGGACATTTCAACATTGATAAGACCTTGGATCAGCTCAGTCATTTTTACTACTGGCCGAAGATGCAAAGAGACGTGCAACAATATGTAACCAGGTGTAAAATGTGTCAGTTGGCGAAAGGGCACAATCAGAACACGGGGTTGTATACACCCTTGGCTATTCCAAACAAACCGTGGGACTCAGTCAGTTTGGACTTTGTCTTGGGTCTACCAAAAACACAGTGGGGTTTTGACTCCATCATGGTGGTGGTGGACTGTTTCTCCAAGATGGCACACTTCATCCCTTGCAGGAAAACCAGTGACGCCACCCATGTAGCACACTTGTTTTTCATTGAAATTGTCAGACTACATGGCTTACCCAAGTCCATTGTTTCCGACAGGGATGTGAAATTCACAGGACATTTCTAGCACACCTTGTGGAAAAAGCTGGACACAAAGTTAAACTTCAGCTCCGCTTATCACCCACAGACCGATGGGCAGACAGAGGTGGTGAACAGGAGTTTAGGAAACCTGCTACGGAGTCTAGTTGGGGAAAATTCACGAATGTGGGATCGTGTACTTGCCCAAGCGGAATTTGCTTACAACGATTCACCAAATCGAAGCACGGGAAGTAGTCCTTTCCAGATCTTGTATGGAATGCATCCTCGAGGAGTGCATGAGTTACGAGATTTGGGACAGTTAGAAAGAAGAAGCGCTGACGGGGAAGATTTTGCAAGAGCAATTAACGACCTACATGAGTAGGTGAAGTCAAAATTACAGGACAACAATCAAAGGTACAAACAGAAAGCAGATTTGAAAAGACGGGAGGTACAATTTAACGTAGGGGATCAAGTCCTAGTGCATCTGCGCAGAGAAAGATTCCCTAAGGGCGAATAAAATAAGTTAAAGTTTAAGAAAATTGGACCTTGAAAAATTCTGCGTAAGTTTTCTACAAATGCCTATGAGCTGTAATTGCCTCCAGGTATAGGAATATCACCCATATTTAATGTGGCAGATTTATTCCCATACATTGCTAGTCCTAAAGGGGATAGTTCGCCGCAGCAAAATCGAGATGCTCAGGAACAGAGTAGTTCGTGGATGAGACAAATGCCTTCAGCTCAGCCACTTGAGATCGAAGGAATCCTTGATACACAGGTGGCCAAGCAGACTCGAAGAAAGGAGTACCTACAGTACCTTATCAAGTGGAAGAACCGTCCCATTGAGGACAGTTCGTGGCTTGACGCAGGTCAAATACAACGTGCAGGGTATTTTATCGAGGAGCTCATGGACCGAAGCCATGAATTTTCATCTACCCTGGGAGCCTGATGCAGGAGCATCCAACTAAGGGAGGTCATGGCTGGAGTATTTGTCTTTGCAGAGCGGAAGGAGTTTCAGTTAGTTTTTTTAAGTTCCATTTAAATTTCTAGTTAACAGCATTTAGGACTTTATGCTAAGTTTAAGGCTGTCCCAACCACTATTTATTTTTTATTTACTGTTCTTTTTTATTTTAATTTATTGTTTCAACTTAACTTTAGAATACAGACAAGGATGAACAGTTATCAAAGAATAACTAAAATGTAACTACTGACAGTTTAAATAACTGTATAGTGATCTTTAAGCAGGAAGGAAAAAGCCACTGTAATCATCCATCATAGTATTGAATAAAAAGAAGCATGCAATCATTTTGAGAAGCAAGAAAATATGAGTCTGTATATTTTGCAACCTAAAGTTATTTAACTAAGTTCATCTATCCATTTCCTCACAGTGATAGAGAGCAGAAATCATCACAGAGGCAAGAAGAAAACGTGGTTGAGTTCCATAAATCAATAGAGAGGGTTTGCAGGAGAGTCGAATACAACAAGCATCTATAGGTACCAATGACCTCATAACATTTCACATTTACTATCTTTCTTTTCAAAATCTCTGTGCATATATATAAATATACAGTCCAAGATAAAGTCATAGGGAAACGAACACCGAAACAGAAGCCATCCATAATAGGCCAAACATAACCACGAGTTCATAAGTTAACCACAGAGCTGACATAATTACATAAGTTAACAGTCCGGAGGCATAAATACATAGGACCATGAAACAGTGAGGCCGAAGCCACAACCCTCGACAACAAACCTAGAGAAGACTGCAAACAGAAAATTCTTCGAAACAGAGAAACAGAGAAACGACGAGGCATGACCTTACCCAATACAAGAGTGTAGGTGTCAGGGCAGAGACCAGTGGTCGATGAGGCCAGTTATTCACCTATAGTGGCCACCAAACAAGGCCGTAAGAATCCAAGACAAGAATCATAAAAATAAAATGAAAACAGAGACAAGGGTTTAAGGAGAGTTCACTTACCAGAGGAGCCGAGCCCTTACGAACGAGGGAGGAAGCCGTGGACCAAGGTCACAGTCGCCAGAGTGCCCACTGCTCACAAGGAGTGAGAAGAATTAGTAACAGTAGCAAACGAAGCAGAACCATAAAGCATCGAAGGAGAGATTACCTCTGTTCGAATGTCAGATGAAAGCTAAGAGTCGAGCCACCCCACGACCGTGACCTGCAACAGAACGACAAGATTACAATCAAACAGTGAAGCGAAAACCTTGAAGACAAAAGTATAATCGAAACCACACAACAACAAACAAATTTACAGAGCCGAGGCAACCTAGAAGTATAGTTGAAGTAGCGCCCGTAGAGCCACAAGATAGGTGGCTGACACAGGACAGAAGCCGAGGGTTTCATGCCCACGAAGTCGAGCTTCGAATCGACACACAGAATGGATAAACAGAGGAGCATCGCAAACACAGCCGAGCCATACGGCCATGGAAAAGCAGAGACCAGCAAACAGCTAAGACCCTCAACTACGAAAACCGTAATCATTACTAGAGCTTGCAAACAGAGTCACGGAGAACCATCCTGAGAGCAGGATAACCAAAGCCGTCAAGGAGCAGCAGCTTGAAACCAGTAGTAGAGACCTCACCTCGATGGAGTAGCAGAGCAGCGGAGCAGCGACAGAATGACAAAGGTTAGGGTTTCTTTGGCATAATGAAGAGGCGAGAGAAGGGAGACCCGAGGATAAGACAGTTGTCCTCACAACACTAATTCACCTGTACCGCGCCATAAAACCAATCAACTATAAAATCATTCGTGCAATCACACATTAAACGATATGTCGTAAGTGACCAGGGCTGGTCCCATCAATTCGCAACATTGACAATGGAGTCTTTTAGGGCGGCTGCATCGACCATCTTCTATTCTATTTTAGTTGCATATGCTGTGGCAAGATCTGACAACGCACTTCTTGTTGCAACGAGGGTTTTCTTGAGTTCTCGGTTGGCAGATATTAAATCATGGCACACAGCCTAGATATGGTCACATTATTCGATCAATGTGGAAGCTAAAAAGTCTTCTGGGGCATTGGTCACAACATCAGAAATTGAAGGCCACAGTGCTTGGAATTTTTCGGTGATCTACTCTAACTGCCTTTGAAGTTGTTGCTTTTCTTGGCGAAGCTGATCACGTTCTGTTCTGAATGCAGTGATCTGTTGTTGTTGTCCTTCATGTTTGGCTGTTAAATCATTGTGCAACGCCGCAACTCTTTGTGTGGCTAGTTGAATAAAATTAAATAATTGGGCTGAGGACTAGCCTTGGATATCATCCTGATTCATGGTAGAGGGTTATGGGAACCAACTATTCAAGGGTTACCCATTGGAAACAATTTTTTTTCAGTGTCCATGGTGAGAGGTAGCCTGCTATGAAGGTTTAGTCGATAGTGAAGTGGTTTGGATGGAAATGGGGAGGGTTGGAATTGAAGGAAACAAATGAAGCGGTAATGGTATTGAGTTGACAGTGAGTGGATGGGTAATGATTGGTCTAGTGCCCAATAGTGGACCCAACTCCAATAATAAAGACATCATGGAAGTGGTGACGACTTCTGCGCTGGAGAATGTCATGAAGGACTAGAAAACAGAGTCAACCTCCATGTCCATCTGCGTTCCCAACAATGTTCCAAAGGGTATAGTGTGTGAAATGGCGGCAGATGTGGATGTTGTATGCGGCGATGGGTTGGGTGAACTAGGTGACACAACTAAAGTGAAGGGTGGAATTTCTTCAACAATGGGCGAGGTAGTATGGGATTGGGGTTCTTCAAGTGTGAGATCTACAATGTGACTAACAGGGGTCGATTGCTGCTTTTTGGCCCGGTTTTGTAGGTTTTGAAATACGGGGTTTTGGGATGGTAGGATTGGACTGGGAATGGGGTCCTACTAGTGGCAGTGTAGCAACTAGAGGAGCGGTAATCAGTGGATCTTGATGTCTTGAACCTTGAAACTCAACAAAGGTGGAAAATGAACATGTTGAGACTTCAATGTTGGTGATGTTTTCCTTTAGGGAGCTCATTTGTTTCTTAAGTTGTTTGATGACCAGCTGCAAATCCTCCCTGGATAAGCACTTTATGGAATCTGAAACTATTTCTCTCGGTAATGGTTGGGTTACCATCCCTTCGAAGAAATAGATTTGCTTGCCTTCTCGAATCTCCCCTGCAATGCTTGGCCATGAACCGACCTCTGTGTGGAATGCTTCGGCGGTCAACATAAAATTTTGGGGTCGCATATGGAAGGTGTGGGGGTGAACATAGTGCGACCTTACCCAAGTGCTACCATGACTAACACCAAACCAAATTTCTGACGAGTACTCATCAAGTAGTGACTTCAAAACCCTTTCCGTAGCCTTGACAACTTCCAACATTTTCTTGTACCAGCCGATGAAGGAAGCCTCGTTTATTTCCTTACTGCTTGGGTCCCTCGAGGTTCTCTAGGGTGTGTACTTGAGGGCAAGAGTTTGGTCTTCTATGATGGGAGCCAACTCCCGACCCTCTAGTGGGCACCATTTCCACATCACCATAGCAACAACAATGCACATAAATGAAATGAGTTGCCGCTTTGAAAAGTTCCTGGAGAATGAAAGCACACAAATTTAGCTAAGTACCTTCTACGCAATGCTCCGCAACTGAAATTGTATCGAGCGTGCACTTATTCTTGGAAAAATGATACATTATCTTCCCCGCAATAATGTAGCATGCGAACTTGATGTTCAGGGTGTTGATCAACTCTATGTGTGCTCCCTTTCCTTCTCTCTTTGTATCATACTTGTTGTAATAATCATCATTTCTTATCTTCTTCACTCACTTGGAAGTTGTCTGGAATGCAGTTGGTACCGTGTCTCCACCCTCCAATAAACCTATGAGCCTTTGAATGTCCACTACATGAAATGGATATTCTTTATCAAGCTAGAGCAGTCGTCCATTCGTTTTGCTGACCAAGGACTTTATGCACTGCATTGCGACTATTTTCATCCCAAACATAGGCAAACTTCTCAAATTAAATAATGTGTACCACTGGATTCCTCTGAAATCAGTTTTGAATTTCATTGTTACGCTTCCATCCTCCTTCTTTGTTGGTTCAATGTAGACTTCATGTTTTAGGGCCGAAAACAGGAAAGAGTCCGAGATATTGTTGTCAACCAACACAACTTTATCATATTTCCCATAAACTGGCTCTCTCATTACAATTCTCTCATCCAATTTGAGCTCCAGAATAGATACAACAGTCTTTGTCATCTTGGAGCGACACTAATAGACACAAAATACAGGGGGTTGGGATCTGATATTGGAACTACATAACTTAGAAACAGAATGCAAACTAAGCGACTCTACCACCTTGGCTTTAGACTCTGAAGAATTTAGAATTTCCATGCAGATTAAGTAGACCAGCTCGACACGAAATTTCTGATGAGACCTCCTAACTAATTACTACAATAACTTTCCCTGTGCATACTCAATCATGTTAATCATGCTATCAACTGAGCTGGACTAACTCGGATGACGTAATACCGAAAAAGGAAAGGTGGAGTTGATGGGTAATTATGTTATCATGATGGAAGACACTTAGGAATTGATTATGGCTATAATGAGAAAGATTTAATGGAAATTCGGGCTGATATTATAAATTATTACTAATTATTACGAAAATCACACTTAACATGTGTGACTCCCCTCGACCATAATCAATTGTTGTGGGGTGGTAGAGCATTCACAACTGGAAGAGACATGGCGGAATATTTATTTGGAAATGTAAAGAATTGAATGACCAAAAAACTTAAGCGACTAATGACGGCCCAACTAAATGAATCCTACCTACTCCTACCTATGGTCTCCTTTCGGAGATCCAATAAATTCTTAGTAACATTGTTTGATCTATGGAAGGATTTCAAGTGTGCATCGTTCACCCATCCTGATAGAAATACATCGTCCAGTTGCGTGAGCTTAACAACTCCTAACTGTTTTACTTCCGCAACAACAATCAACCCTAACCAATGCATCTTTAGCTTTCCAAGAAGCTTCAAGAATTTGTTATCGTATAACAAAACATGTCCTCCTACTGTGAATGATTTTGTCTTAATATTCCTGTCATGCCATGCCTTCTGCCTTTTTTTTCGACCATTTTATGGAAATCTTCCATAAACCTAGCCTTATCAAGCTATGAAAGTTCATATAACCTTTTCTGAATTGATTCCTCCTCTGTCATATGAGTGACCTAAGCTATGAAAAGGTTGGGAATAGAAAATTAAGTTGGTACCGCAACCTCCCATCCATACACAATTTGTAAGGGTGTATGCTTGTGTAAACGCTTAACATTTGTGCGATATGCCTATAGAGTCACAAACACTCTCTCATCCCAATCATCCCGGTTGGCTGAGCATATCTTAGTCAAACCCTTCTCCAATGTCTTGTTGAAGGCCTCCACTGTACCATTTTCCTGAGGGTGATACGGGTTGCTCCTATGGTTTTGTATCATTAAGTTTTGACGTAAGGAGGCAATTGTTTCATTTATGAATAGGGTCCCCTAACCACTGGTGAGACTCCTGGGGCACCCAAAACTCGATACGATGTTCTCAAATATGAATTTGGCGGTGGTATCCGCAGTACAGTCCTTAACTGGTGTTGCCTCTGCTCATCTGGTAAGGTACTATGTTGCTGTGATGATATACCTGGCATGAGAGTGACGCGTCGACGAATTGATAGGTCCTATAAAGTCGACCGCCCATTTCTCAAATATCTGTAGTGCACATACTGGTTGCAATGGCAGTTCATTATGGTGTTATGGTCTCCCAACCCTACCCTTTGGAAAAACATCACAGCCTCTAACATATTCCTTTGCATCTTTGAAAATTTTCGATCACCATAGTCTTGCCTGTAATAATTTCCTTGCGGTAGCCTTTCCTCCAACATGTCCACCCGCAACTCCTGAATGACACTCCCATAATACATTGTGTCTCTCGTGGTGAAGGACACATCTGCACAACACCTGATCAAGGCACAATTTATACAGTTGCCCTGCAATAAATTGATAATCGACAGCTCGGACAACCATATGTCTTCGTTGTGTGTTTGTGTATCTTTTGGAAATTTACTTGTAGCTAAAAAGGATGCAATGTCCTCCAAGTAATCTGGTATTGCTTCAATCCGAAATAGATCGATGTCTGGTAGCTGATCATCAAGTGATCCTCCACTTTCTCCTGATTCCACTCGTGAGTGGTGATTAGGTCCCACATTCATTCGACCGGGCTTAACAATTACATCAAATGTGAATTCCTTGAATAAAAAAATCCATCTGCAAATTCTTCCTTCAAGTACAGGCTTGTTCACTAAGTATTTCAAAGCGGAATGGTCAGTGAAAAACTTGAACGGGCCTCCTAGCAAGTAGCGTCTGAATTTTTTGAAGCGAATATACCATCGCAAGTGCTTCCCGCTCAGTTGTGGTATAGTTCTTTTCTAATGTGGACAATTTTCTGCTGGCAAAATAAATTGGGTGCTCGATATTCCCTTCCCTCGGCTGAGCCAGAACAACACCCAGAGCAATGCTTGATATATCAATGTGGACATGGAACTGTTTGTTCCAGTCTGGGTAGACCAGGATCAACACACTTGCTATTTTTTTATTTTAGTATATTTTGTGTAGCCTCATATTCTTTCAACCGCATGAATCGTTCAACCTTCCTTAACAGCTTCTCCATAGGTGTAGTAATCTAGGCATAGTTGCGGATAAACCTCATGTAGTACCTGGTATGTCCCAAGGCGGATCTGAGTTATTTTACTTGTGGATGTGTCCATATTCATGATTGTCGCAACCTTAGCAAGGTCTACACACACTCCTTCTTTCCACACTATGTGGCCTAAGAGCATGCCAAAAGGGACTGAAAATATGCACTTCTTCAAATTTAACGAGATCTACAACTATCTACATTGGTCAAATATGATTCTAAGCGGACAAGAGTGTTTCTTCAGCAGACTATCGACCGTCCAATCATCCATATAAACTTCTAGGAACCTGTGGATGTAATCCCTAAAGGTGGAAATCACAATCCTTGAGAACACCACAGGTGTATTATTGAGTCCAAATGGCATAACATGATATGCATAGGATCCCCATTCCTTGGTAGATGTAGTTTTCTTCTTATCCTTCTCTACGATCCTAACTTGGTGATAACTAGAGAATCCATCTGTAAAACAATAATCTTCATTCCTCGCCACATTATTTAAAACTTCATCACTAAATGGAGTAGGAAAAGGATCATGCACACAAGCGTTGTTCAGACAACGGTAGTCCACACAAACCCTTATCTTTGTGGCGTATTTCTTATTTTGTATCACAATCAAACTTACCCACTCTGCTTCATCCACTAGGAATATAAGCCCCGCTACTAGCATCTTATCTATCTATTTTTTTTCACTTTCTCCTTAACCCTTGGGTTCAGTCTGTATGGTCAATATTTTACTGGATTTGCATACGGTTTTAACATGATTTTCATCTTCCCTAGTTCTTCCTTAATCCCCTTGAGTTCCGGAACAAACGAAGGGAACAAGTATTAAGAGGTCGAAAATATCCTTTGTAGACTACTAATCCCAATAATCTTCAATTGAGGCTAACTTTGGTTTTCCATCGGCCCCAATGTTATGTTTCCTTGATGTCCCTTTCCCCTTCTGTTTCATGGAATGATAGATGGTGTAATTCCTCTAGATCATCCTCATCTGGTTCTGTGTCCACCTTCCCACATGCTACAACTTCATGATATCCGACCTCAGATATATTCTCTAAAGTCTTCTGATATATGGGACCCTCCATTCGTTGACCCGTTGTAAGAAGAATCCACTTGAAATCCTGCAATACCTCAGTCAACCTCTTGTCATTGTCTAAGAAAGAAAAACTACTGACAAACTGATCATCCAAACTATCCCAATCTCCAGTCTGTCTCCTTATTTCTTCTTGTACATACCAAAAGGTTCCCAAGGCGTGTATAAAACCATGGACCCATAACTCCTTTGGAAATCCATGTTGATTCCATCTATCCTTACAAATTTGCAAATGTTGTCGAGGGTTAGAGTCCCCCCTATACTTGACGAAATCTTGAGGGTGCTCTCTTGCTTGTATGAATCTTACTTCCATGGCTATTTTGATCTTCTACCATTCTCAGAGGTAGTTATGGTGAACTCCCCACCACTTTGCCGGTGTCGCTTGTAATGCGACATTTAGTAGAGGTACTTTGTCTTCTTCAAGAACAATTGCATCAATCCTGTTGATAAATGAATTTACTGAATCTATACCATTAAATATAGGGAATTCTCATACCTCAGTGCCAATCCAATTGATCCAACATATTGTGGCACAACATCTAGTGTTTATTTCATATCCACCTTGCTACCAATCATCCCAAGTGACTTTTGAGCCAACCTCCAAACTTTGAATGCTCCACCAGCTGATAGACCCTTCAACTGTTAGGTTGATGTAGTCCTCCCTTCTTCCTATTGTTAATCTATACAGTTGATCCAACAATCGTGGCTCTTCCCTGTCATCTGTTGGTTCTGTGAATCTTGGTCCCTGATAAGGGTCTATAGGTTGAATCACCCTAACCCCTTCTACCTCAAAAGTCATCAGTTCCTTCTACAAATCAATTATGGTGTAGTTCTCAAAGGCCTAGTATATCCCAAGCAACACTTGGTAGGGGTCCTTTTCCCCATGATTTCTATTACTTCAAAGTTTGCATGGGTTTTCACCCCCCGCTACATCCACTTGCACGTCTTCCAGTCGCCCAATCAGGAGGATAAAATATTGATTCGCCATATGCAGCTGGATTGGTGAAAATGTCAACTGAGGTTTTCCTAGGGCTTCCCATGTTTTCCTTGGAAAAATGTTGACATCTGAGCCTAGATCCAACATAGTTTCCTTAATCTAGAACCTCACAATCTGAGCATCAATCTGGAACAATCTTCCCATTCTCTTCTTGTTCCTTTGTACACTTTTAGAGTGTATTTCGAGTAGGTTAGTTGATATGACTCTTCCCTCAACTGCCCCTTCTGGGATGGTCACTTTCAAACTTTTCTGCAACTTCCCCATCATCTGGTCATCGTTCACGATTTGCAAAAATAATCTGAACCATTCTTCGATGGGTCTAACATTGGACTGTGGTAGGTCCAAGCTCTTAGATTTAAGAGATTCTGGCTACTCCTTCTGTGACCCTCCACCTTCTTTCAATTTTAAAAAGTTTTGTGGCTTCCTTGTAAGACTGCTTTTTTTGCTCAAGGTCATATGAGTGCTTTGAAGAGGCTAGTCTTATAATCATGGGCTGGTTTGTGGCTCCCATATAAGCTCCAGTCTTTTTGCCTCCATGTGTGACTATATTGATATTCGAGAGGGGGGCCGCCTATGGAAACCTTGGCTATGCATTAATTAAATTTTCTCCCTTTTGACGGTTCTGATCTTCCTATCTTGCACTTAGTTTTGGACAATCCTATGTTGCATGTGCATTGACCTTGCAAGGAGAGCACCATGGTATTCTTGGTAGTGGGAAATCTCATGCAACATGCCCTTCTTGATCACAGTTGTAACAATGAACTGGGCCTTTACCTCCTATCCTTCCTCCCCTTGTTCCTCCTCCTCCTCACCCTCGAGGAGTCTTGTTGGCTCGGAAGGTCGATTGGTCTAACCGATCAGCTAGAGCATCCAATATCCTACATTGATTAGTATGGTGAGTTGTTGAAGCACAAAATTCACAATAATTGTTATTTATAAAATCGGAGTATTTTTGCAGTATCGGGCACGACAAGGGGGGTGTCCATATCCCCTACATACCTCATAATACTTCGGTTAGATATGCCCAGGGTATAAACCATGCGATCCTATTTGTGCGACTCTTGTTGCAGGTGTAGGCCCAGGTGGTCCTACTAGTGTAGACGTGGTATTTTCACCTCGCAACCTTGGACATTCTGTAGCAACATGACCTTCCACTAAGCAGGTTGTACACCATACATTTGGTCGCGTCGGGCGGGCTGGTTGTAGATCCTTCAACTTCTCTGTCATATTTTAAATTTCATGTTGTAGGCCCAAAATGGACGAATCATGCGGTGTCACTTCCCCCCGATACTCATGTGGATATCCTGCCATAGCCTCAATCCGAGTTACTTTCTTGAGAGCATCTTATAGGGTATCAATTTTTTGTTGCATTAATAGCATACAGGTGCAAGGAAATAGTGCTTTGATAAACCAGTCCCTTTGGTGATTTGGATCTATTGGGTAGCTTAGTTTACCAATTTCATCCTTAAATCTTTGCATCATCTCCCATGCGGTCTCTCCCTCCCACTGTTTTATTTCCCATAGCTCCGACAACCCTTACTGATTGGTTTGTGGAAGTTTAAATTCTTGTACAAATTCTCTTTTAACATCATCCACAGTTGGATTTTGGTGTAACTCTAACCACTTTATGAACCACCTCAAGGCCCTTTCCCCGAGAGTGGTCTGGAATTCAATTAACTTCACATAATCTGGAGTCTGGCGGGACCTCCATATGGCTTCGCACAGATACCAGTGTTGTTCTACATCATTGTTCTCTTTATTAGAGAACTCGGGATACCTAGTGAATGATCCTGCCATTTTTTACTAAGCCTGTGCTAAGAGTACAAATCCTAGCAAACCAGGCTCTAGTGATCCTTGCAGACTTGTACCACTACTACTAATTCCACTATTACTAGAACTAGCTTTGTAATTAATATGCACACTGTGAACTCTTATAGTTTTGATTAACTTAGATAGGAATTTGTCAAAATTATGATAGAGTACCATGGGAAGGTTAGGGGAGACACTACCTGACTTTCGAGGAGGAAGATCATTGATTCCTTTAGATGCATCATCTTCAGCAAATAGACGCCTTATAGCAAAGTGCATATCATCATCCATACTTACCTCCGAGCCTAGGTGTCCCTTTCCATCCAAAATTTCCATTTCTACTAGCGAGGGTGGGTCCATGTCACCTTTGGACCCACGCCTGTTGCAGTCGTATCTTACCTTCCCACTGAACTTCCTTCCATACTTTCTTCCTTTGTTGGATCTCTTAACACCGCTCCTGCTTGGTGCAATCCCTTTTGTCACTTAATCACCTGCATGGCCCTTTCCTTCCATTTCTCCATTATCTGTGCTCTCAAATCCTTGGCCTTTCGAAATTCTTTTGTGTTCATCCTCGTGACATTCTCATAGTTCCCCACTCGGTAGCATCCCTCCCTTTAGATCCTTTCCCTAGTGTTAGGCATTTACGCTGCCATGCTTGGGTTCTGGAACACCAACAAGCCCTCTTCCACCATTAAAACATTAATCCATAGGGTAACCTCCTTCAATAGCTTCCCTCACAACCCCGATCGGAACATGACTTCAGCTTTTGAAAAAGACCGATGAATTTTTGCTGCAAACTCAATAATATACCCCTCTAGCGTGGTCTGTACCCAGAAATCTATCACTCTTGTCAGATTTGTATCAAGGCGATGTAGCGCAGTAAGGTCTGCTTGAGTCTAGACGTGACGAGAGGGATTTTTTCCACTGGACTTTCCTTTCACTTGCAATCTCCACAACTAATTATAAAGATCTTCTGGGAACTTGCACCAGAATATCTCATACTAATCACTAGCTAGCTCTGAGTACATTCCTTCCTTTAGCTTCCCGATACTTCGTCGGCAGAATTGAGCTTGCTGAGAAACAAACTGGTCCACTTGCTCATTCCACTAGTTTTGCAGTTCTTTCTTAAAGATCCTCGATACCATATTCCAAACCTACCTTTTGAAAATTCAGGGTCCCGACAATGGAACCATTTTTTGGCGTAGAAATAACAATAGGGTCAAGAAGTCGGGTTCGGGCACAGGGGCCAACAAGGCTCTGCTTGTAACAACCCTAGTTAAAAATCCATGTAAAAAAATATAAGACCAAGGTCATGGGACACTTATTCCAAGTTGAATGTTGGGAAAAACGTCCTAGTGGGTGTTCATTTTGGTTATTATGGCTAAAGAAAATTAGAAAAGGCAAGGGCAAAGACATTGAAAAGACAAAGTGGCATTAATTGGCATTTATTTATGAAAATAGTGGAAATTAGGAGAAAAGGAAGGTGAAAGGTCACAGGTTGCATGTGAGGAGGAAAATGAAGGAAAAAAATGGAAAATGAAGAAAATAGAGGCCTCATTGATAAAAATGCTTGTGAGGATCAGTTGGCAAGACTTTTGATAAAGGCTTGGTCAGTGTTACCTTTTGTTAGCTCAGTTTTGGAGCTCTCTCATTATTCTCTCTCTCTCTCTCTCTCTCACTCTTGGACACTTAGAGTTTTATTGGAGCACTTTGGAATTTGATCAAGAAAGGAAAAAGAGGCAAAGAGTAAGTAGAGATCAAGTAAGGAAGAGCGGGATCAAGCAACTACAACAAAATTCTTTGAAGGTATCTATTTGCATGTGTGGTTTCCTTTCTATATTTCGCATGCATGGTGTTGCATGTGTGTTCTTGGTTCTGTTTCTGTCATTGGCATGAGTTTTGGTAGGTGTGATAGTGTGTTTCATCCTAGCCTTTCCATTTCTGGATAACCATGGTGTGATGGGGTTCTCATGTTTTGTTTGAGCTGGATCATCAGATGGATTCGAATCTAAGTGAGGTGGATCTTTGAATAAAAGAACACATGGCCTAGTAACCCCTGAACTAGACTGTGGGTTGTGGTAAAGCTATATTTTGTGTTGCTTTGGTGGGCCTAGGAATCCTCGACCGGTGAATGACAAGATATACGGTAAATCCTAGATGTGGGTTCTCTCCATTAGAACTAGTAATCCCAGGATGGGATATATGGTAAAGCCTGAAGAGTGGAGTCTTGGTTAGGGCCTAGTCATACGATGTGGATTGCGGTAAATCCTAGAGACTGGTGTCTCGGTTATGGCCTAATGATTCAATGTGGATTGCGGTAAAGCCTGGAGATTAGGAGGCAGGAAAATTCCTCACGGTGCAGGTGGAGAAATACAAGTGGCATCCATGCTTGTTTTGGCCTAGTGATCTAGTGGAGATCATGGTAAAGCTTGTATTACATATTTATTGTTTTGGCCCAGTGATCCAGTGTGGATTGTGGTAAAGCCTAGTTTTTATTGATGAGGGTTAGGTAGTTTAGCCTCGGGATGCCCTAGTTGGTTCTTTTGGTTTGAGTCCCACATTCATGCTTGGAATATGGCATGAGGGTGATTGGCTGAAGAGAGATCTGTCTCAGCCAATCTATGGTCAGTGGAACGTGGTAGTCCCATATCACGTTGGCTTTTGCATTCATTAATAAGGGGTTCCTTCCTTGGTATCTTATGTGTAAATGTACTGGTTTATATATGGATTCTATGGTTGATGTATCCTTGATATTTCTGTTGTTATTATGCTGGCTATAAGCATGTATTATGACAGTGGTGATGTATGGATCTCCTCATGTTTTGATTTGTAAATGAACGAAAAAAGGCATTTATGACCTAAAAGATGATAATGCAACTAATGATATAAGGGAACAATGCTTCTTAGTGATTCTTAGATAAGTATGAGACCCCTATGCTCAGTTATGCTGTTAAGACCTGTAGCTTTCATGTTTGTGACATGTTTGACGAAATTCCTGTCATGGCTAGTAGGGGTCCAATCTAGTCCTTGTTGATGTTTTTGCAAATGTATCTTTGTTCCACTGTGAAATTTCATTTCTGAAGGTGTCATTGAGTTCTGGGTAGTGACCTGGGCTCTGGGCCTGAAAAAGTGGCACAAATCTCGGAGTCACAGGCATAACGTGATTCGGATTTATACATGAATGCAACAAATTACATATATAACCATAAATACAGAGATGCAGTAGAAATAACACTTCGTTTCATTAATATTAAATACTGAAATATGCTTACAAATAGAATGGAAATAAGACTAGCTCGGGCGATGGTAGCTTATCTCTGAGAAGATATGTGGCGGCTACATGCCTCTGAACTGAGTTACAATGAGGCTAAAGGGTTTTTTTATTATTGAACAATAAGAGAAAGCCGTAAACAACCAAAACCCTAACCCGAGGAGATGTAACACCAAGAGTTTTTGGGCCCCATTGGGGTTAGTTGGGTAGCCAACTTCCCAGGGTCGTAACTTGGTCACATTATCTCTGTTTGACGTGTATGATTCCTCATTGGAAAGATCTCTCTTAGGACTACAACGGTTGATGTGATTACTATGGCAATTACTAAGAAATTTTGCCAAAAAAATGTCGTTTATGGCCTCAAAACGGCTCCGAAAGTTCATGATCCGAAAAATTGCCAAAAATAGTAAATTGTGCTACAATTAAGGAAACTGAAAAACTGAAAGAAACAATGGTGACGGTCCAATTGAAATAGGTGGGTGGCCACCAATATCCACCTGGATCAATCCTTCCCCCTTAGGAAGCAATGGTCTCCATTGCGTTGAGTTCCTCCATGAGATGAGGAAACTTCTGCTGAACATGGTCCCTGGTGAGCCATTTGCCTTGGTGAAGGAGTTGGCCTGCTTTGACAACTCGATATAGTTGTATCCTCTATTACCAAGTGTTCTTGATCTGATCAGTTGTGGTACGTTCCATGTAGTCCGAGTTGAGCTTTGTTGGTGTGAGTTGTTCTGTAATGTCAGATGTGTCCAACAATGGTGGACAATATGGCCGAAGGCAATCTACATTGAACACTGGGTGCAAGCCAAGGAATGGGGGAATGTTGTGCTCCAAAGCATTGTTTCCAACAGCCTTGGTAACGGTGTAAGGACCATATCGGAGTAATCTGAGCTTCCTTTGGGCTCTTGTAAGGCGTTCTTTCTGTAAATGAAACCAGACTTCATCGCCCACCTGAAACTTGTGTGGCACCCAATGTTGATCATGTCGCTACTTATACTTGGCATTTTCCACAATGGAGTGGCAATATATTGGCCCGTTGGGTAGAGGTGCTCCGGGAGTCAGATCGAACAAATGCTTGACCTGATAGTGCAACAGTACCCCTGTGGGTGAGGAGAAGATGTCCCTATATTCTTTCATGATCGTATCCACCTGCTTCTGCTGCGTGGAGGAACCCTTCCTGGGGGCCATGGATGTGGCTACAATCTTCCCCTTACTTTGAGAGTGAACCAGAAAGAAAATAAATTTCCTAGTATGGGAGATGATCTTACTGCATTTCTTAGCAGAGATCAAAGAGGTGGCAGTAGGTGGGGTTACCTCCGGTATCCTATATAACGTATTACCCAAAGAAATAATCATAGAGCGAGGTCTAGACTCATATACAACATTTCACTTCCACAAGTATGGTTTTCCTAATAATACATCACACACGTCGAGAGGAGCAATAACACACAATACCTCATCTGTGAAGGGCTTGATGTTGTAGGGAAGGTGACACTGCTGGCTGACTTGGAGATCTTGTCCTTGGTGAAGCCACCTGATGTTGTACGGCTGCGGGCGAGGTATGGTTAGTAGGCCCATTTGCTTCACGACCTATGTTGAAATGAGGTTCTTTTGGCTACCACTGTTGACAATGAATTGCAGCGGTGAACCCTTTACCCACATTTGTGAGTGGAAAAGATGCCCCCCCTCCTCTAGATCTTCGGGTTCATTCTTCTGGATCTTGGCGGTGGCAACAATGGCGCTGGGCTCCGCATCAATAATCTTCTTCCCTTTGCCATTCCCCTTGTCAGGTTCTCACTCATGGTTAGAACATGCATCTGATTCTGAAGCCTTTAACTTGGCCACCAACGACTGGTTGGTCTGATACTCACTTGTGTTGTGAGTGGAGCTCTTATGGAACTCACACCACTTTCCTGTGTCCTTCTTTGACTTCATGGTGGTGTTCTTTTCTTGCAGCTTCAATGGGTTATCTTAGGTCACCCCGCCTTGGCTTTGTCCTTTGTTCTTTAGATTCGTAGATCCAAAGTCTCACTTATTTTGTTTAAACTTATGCTCGATCTTGACAGCATATCGGTATGTCGTGCCAAGTGAGGAGATGTACAGGAACTCCATCTCGTCTTGGAGGTACCTGTGTAGGAAGTCATGGTATTTGAGTATCAAATGCCGCTCATAATCCTTGATACCCAAGTTTGTGCGAAGGGTATGAAAAATATTAGTAAAATCTGGCACGTCTTGGTCCCTTCCCTACCGCAACGTGGTCCACTTTATGTATTTATCCTCATAGCTTCCGACACGGTAGTATTGCTCCTTAATGGCATCACAGAATGAATTCCAAGTGGGTGTGGCTGAAAAAAATGAGGTCGTACTGTCATCCTTCTGTCCGCAGTAGGTTTCCCACCAATCCTTGACGTGGGGGCGACTTTGAGAAGTGAAAAAGTGATATTTTCCTAGCTAGAAAATTCATGAATATAAAAATATCCTTCTAGCAGATTTAACCATTTATCTACAACATCCGCATCTATCTGACCCTCAAATATGGGAATATCAAAGTTAACTTGTACCTTAAAAGGTGTGGTGCTTCCAGAGTAACTACTGGAAGTAGATGTGTCACCCTTGAGTAGTCATAGAAGGATCTGGGCAAAGTTGTCCATCATCGCGTTCCTTTGTCGCTCGAGGGCTTCTTCGAGCAAGATTTTGATAGGATCTCCTGCCCCCTCATCTTTCTTTTAATCTGCCATGGGAGGCTGTCGAGATTTGCGAGGCTGGTCTTACAAAGGTTCGACCAGTTCAAGCCCTAACCCCTTATATCCCGACCTTGTTGGGGACATGCAAAGAAAAACAGAGAGAGAGAAGACCGCTCTAATACCACTGATCCAGATTTAAACAGGAACACAATAAATTATAGATATAACCATAAATATAGAGATACAACAGAAATAACACTTCATTTCATTAATATCAAATATTGATATATGCTTACAAACAGAAGGGAAATAAGACTAGCTCGAGCGATGGTAGCTTATCTCTGAGAAGAGATGTGGCGGCTACATGCCTATGAACTAAGATACAATGAGGCTCAAGAGCCTTTTTATTATTGAACAATAAGAGAAAACCCTAAACAACCAAAACCCTAACTCGAGGAGATGTAACGCCAAGATTTTATGGGCCCCGTTGGGGTTAGTTGGGCAGCCAACTTCCCAAGGTTTTAACTTGGTCATATTATCTCTGTTTGACGCATATGATACCTTGTTGGAAAGATTTCCTTGAGGACTACAATAGCCAATGCGAATTTCATAACAATCATTAATGAATTTTGCCAAAAAACCTCTTTTAGGGCCTCAAAACGGCTGTAGAAGTTCAGGACCCGAAAAACTGGCAAAAATAGTAAATTGTGCTACAATTAAGGAAATTGAAGAACTGAAAGAAACAATGGTGAGGGTCCAAGTGGAATAGGCGGATGGAATCCAATATCCACCTGGATCACAACACTAGGAAAAAAGTCCCCAGACGCTTGCTTGCCCTTGTTGTGGGAGCATCTGGAGTGTTGAAAAATGTGTAACTAGGTTCGGTCTTCATTAGTATGAAATGTATTCTTGTATATATAAAATGAAAAAGAAATTATTATTATTATTGGAGCATGGGTTTCATGTTCAAGTTCTTTTATTTTATAGGTCAAGCACCCAATGAGTGCTTCTAGGGTTTGTCCTAGGTATAAGAGTCATTGTCATATATGGAAGAACCTATGGGCACATTGTAAATTGTAAAAGAAAATTTATTTTGTCTTGAAAATGTCAAAATACCTCCAAGATCAAGTTGGCCTACATGAGTTGTCAAGTCAGCCTAAGTGAAGAGACATGTCCAACCTTGAAGGAAGCCTATATATAAGAGGAAATCGTCCTCTATTTGGATCATTCACTCACTCTTCTCTCATACGAAGAAGGAAGCAACAGAAGGATGGAGAAAGAAGTATGAAGAATAAGTCAAAGTTTATTTTTGGGTCTCTCTACTTTCTTTTAGGAATGTGAAGTTAGGGTTTCTACATTAGGGAAGTCTAGAAGTTCGATTTTGGAAGCAGGAAGAGAAAGAAGGTAACAAAATGTCTCTTAGGGTTTCCTACTAGCCCTAAGACTCAAATCAAGGCAAGTGAGGTCAAGGGAAGAGAAGCACGAGGGAGATCGAAGTCTCCTAGTGTAGCAGCAACAGTTGCTGGGGTAGAATTTCAGATTTACTGGGAAGGTCAAAGATATTGCAGAAAGAGGTCGAGGAAGACTTGATCTTGAAGGGTGCTTGTTTGAGTCTAGGTCATGGTATTCGTCAATTGAAAGGTCTAAAAGATAAGAATAGATTTGACGGGTTTTCCCCTCAAGAGGAGTGGTTTTGGCCCTGGCTTGGAGCCTACATATTGTGTCATTGTTCTTACTATTTTGGTAGTTGTTTGATGTATTGCATATTGAACTAATAAAGATAAATGCTAATAAGTAAAAAGTTAACACAAGCAGTTATCAAGTTAATAGATTTAACATATATATTGCCCTTCTGAATTCTCAACATGGTATTAGAGCTTTGGTTATCTAAGGGAATCATAAAGATCTCGTCTACAATAAAAAAGGTCATCAAAAGGATTGCAAGGCATCTCAAGAAAAGCATCAAAGAGGTATGGAGTCTCATATTCTCTTCAAATAAGGAATCAATCATAGAAAAAGATGAAGGACTCTTCTCTGCTCTCTCTGCAACATTTCAAGACGAAGACATATGGGTAATTGATAGCGATGCATCAAGGCACATGACTGGTCACTCCAACCAATTAAAGACCTTATCAAAAGGAAAAATTGCATACTTTGTAGAACTTGGAGACAACAAGAGTTATCATGTTAAAGGCATTGGATCGTCATCCATAAATCTAGAAGATGGAAGCAACATCCACCTCAACAACATTCTTGTTCCTGGTTTGCACAAAAATCTACTTTCTATTTCAAGCTTAGAAGATAAAGGAGATAGAGTAGCATTCATTGATGGAAAAGTAGTTGTTTGGGCAAAAGACTCAAGCATAGAAAAAGCTAAAGTAATTGGTATCTGAGAAGGAAGACTCTACAGATTATATCTCCTGTAAATCATGGCCTAGTTCACACTGAGATTAGTCCATGTAAACTTTGGCATAAAAGGTTTGGTCATCTACATTTCAAAATTCTTCCAACCCTAAATTCTATAGTAGATGTAATACCAAGTCTAAAGGAGGATGATGAAGGTGCCTGCAAAGGATGTGCATTAGGAAAAAATACCAAGAAACCATTTGGAAGTAGTGCTTCATGGTCGAAAGAAATCTTGGATCTCATTCACTCTGATGTATGTGGCCCTATGACTCCAAAATCACTTGGAGGACATCTTTTTTATGTCACATTCATAGATGATCACTCAAGAAAGACCTGGGTTTACTTAATGAAAACCAAGGATGAGGTATTCACTAAATTTCAAGAATTTAATGCTGAAGTGGAGAACCTTACAGGAATAAGGATTAAAATACTAAGATTTGATAATGGAGGAGAATATACATCCAAGGAGATCATAACATTCTATAAGGAATTTGGGATTAAGAGGGAGTTGATAGTTGCATACAATCTCGAACAAAATGGAGTTTCATAAAGAAAGAACACGTCCATTGAAGAAAGTGTAAAAACAATGATACATGATCAAGGTCTACCGAAGTTTCTAGGGGGTGAGGCAACTAAGACAACAGTCTACATACAAAATTGATGTCCTCATAGATTTTTAAAGAACAAAACTCCTGAAGAAGTGTTTACTAGGAAGAAGCCATCTATCAATCATCTTCGAATCTTTGGATGTCCTGTGTACATTCATATACCAAAAGACAAAACAAATATGTTTGATCCTTTCGGTGTGAAAGGTATATTTGTTGGGTATTGTTGGGATAGGGTCCCTGGGGTCATTTTGGTCAAGTTTTGGTACATTTTGTAATATCTATTTGTAACGAATGTAAAGTCTCCGTGAAATGTGGAAGTAGAGCGGGAAGTTAGTATGAGAAAAAGGGGAATTAGTCCCTTAGATGGGTAAGTGATAGAGTGGTTTTGAGACCCGCCCATGGTCTGCAGACCATGGTATTGTAAAGCAAATGCTATATATAGATGAGTCATAGTGAGTCAAGGGGGGGGGGGGGACTTTTGGTGAAGAATCACTGTAAGGGCAAGGTGCTAGGAAGGAAAGGTATGTTTCCTATACTTAGGCGAACAGGGAAGGCTCCTGCAGCTGAGTGCATGGAGACCTTGGTAAGTCCGCAGGCTGAGTGCGTGGGCCCCTACAACTGAGTGCGCAAGGAAAATAAGTCTGTACTAAATTGAATATACTTAATAATGACAGTTTTGAGCCAATTCTGATGCATATGTGCCTTATTTATTACTTCAACAAGTTTATGTATCTTCGCTCTATATTATGATTTACAAGAATTAATGCTTATTTGTTGCGCAAAAGTAGTATATATTTAGTATTTAGGCATGTTAAGTATAATTAGGAACCTTCAAAGATATGGAAGTTGTATAAATGGTTTTACATTAATTATATGTTCGGAAGGGTTAAAGGTGCGCGAAGGTATATCTAAGCCATAAGGACTGCAGGAACCTATCACATAGGCCTCTAGATGTAGAAACCTGGTTCTGTCATCCCCCAATACTGCTTCATGTGAGACTGCAGCCTGCAATGCGCAGGTTGTTGCTGAAAGGGCCAGCAGTTAGGGTTTTGTTAGTTTGCACAGATAATGTTGAACCTGTGTTAGGCCCCATCAAGCCAACAAATGGTTCCATTTCCGGGACCAGGATCTATCTAAGGAATGTGTGATGTCAAATTAGTGGTTCCCTACTAAGAAGGAAACCAAAAAGTGGATCGATTAGAAGTTGTGCGCATTTTCAGCTCAGGAGAACAGAAACCTGCGGTTATCCAAGGAACAGTGGCTGAATACATACCTTTACATAGACGATACTGAAGCTTTCTTTTATTTCTTCCCTTGTGAACTGCATGAGTGGCTATCCAGATTAGCGGATAGTCAAGGTACATGGAGACTTGACGACCCTATTGTGTGGACCCCAGAACTAGTGAAGCACATGGAAGCTTTAGAAAATAACATTGCGCGATCTTTTATCACTGGATTGATCGTATCCTAGGAGGATTCATCACTGAGCTCGTGATCAATACAAGCATCAGATATAGTGAAGTAGAGCACAAATTCTCCAAGGGACCAAGAGGTATGTACTTAAAATATTTTAAAACTTGGATTAAGATGTTGTTGGGTGAGAAACAGGTTATGCCATTACATTGATGTTTGGGACTGCGAGAAGTGGAAAACCCTTAAGAAGGAATGAAGAATCAGGTTCTGAATACAGTTCTTGGCTTGAGGGGGCTTGACCTAGGTTTAGTGTTAGTTAGCCAAACAAATCCCTACACTACTTGCCCTTTCGGCATCAGCCCGCGGAGTCCGGACTGAAGTCTCACCTGAAGCAGTATGGGGGGATGCTGGAACCAAGTTTCCACACCCTTGAGATGGTTGTGATGTTGGTTTATTCCAAATATACCTGCCTTCGTGCAGGGTGCTTCGTAATCTCATCTATCCTTCAGAACCTTTGCAATCTGTTACAATCGGCTTTCTCGCAGCCCTAAACAGGGGTTGAAGTCCTTTCGCGCTGCTAGGGCAGTGAACTGCGCTATTTCCAAAACTAGGCTACGTATCTTACTTATCTTATTGACATATCTTAATTATCTTTGCGTAAACAAATGTTCTTACTTGCATTCACTTAACCAATATAGTTATACACATTCGCGCATCATATAAGCATTAGAAGTGAAATTCATAACTAATATAACAGATGCATAAATAGGAAATGAAGACACAGAAATGATAGAAACTTCTCTTTATTAATACTTACAAATGATTACAGACTCGACTCGCCCTACGCACTTAGCTGCAGGGGTCCATGCACTGAGCTGCATACTACTAGGCCTCTGCGCACTCAGCTGCAGAGCCTCTACCTACACTACGACCCAAAACTTAGACTTACACTTTAGAACTATCTCGCATACATCTTCATTATTTGATCTTTCTTATGTCTATTTCTACTTAGAGCTTCACTCTATTTATACAATCCCATGGTCCACAGACCATGGGTAGACCTTCTACAGCCAACGTTACATTGTCAAAATAAGGGCGGACAACCCTATGACTCTTTAACAACTACGCACTCTGTGCCCACAAAATGCAAAGTCTTTACATTGGAATTACAAAATTGAACCAAGATTTGGGCTCAAGCCCCAAAACTGCCCTTAGGGGATCCTGCGCCTAATAGGCACTCAACCCAAACATCGTGACTCACCCTCGAGTCACTCTACAGGTGCAGAGATCTTAGCGCGAAGACCTCCCAGCTTTGTTTGGATCTCGACAACTTCGACAGCGCATTGAGAAGCTGCCTGTTGGACTTCTTCCATGCGTTGTTCGGTGACTGCTGCTGTTGAACTGCTGCCCTGAATCCTCTCCTGAGTTTCTTGCAGTTGCATGAGCTTTGCTTCAATGGATGTTGTAATTGTATACGCCTCATCAATCCATGGATGTAGGTGCACTTTTAAGACGGCTTCGTTATGCCGAGCGACATCCACTTGTTCTATGAGCACCTTTCCCTGCTGCATCCTTGCAAGCCTCTATGTAAGGGAAATTGTCTGCGTGGTCCCTTTTACCTCATCGTATTTATGTTGTAGCTCGCATGCCTCTGTCTCTAGGCGCTCTATGTTCAGGTCCTCCTGCAGGGTGGTTAGGACCTCGAATGACTGTTCAAACAGCTTCATGCAGTTTGTCACTGCATTATCAACCGCCGCCATTGTTGTTGTGACCACGGTGGGACATTGTTCTATGGCCTCAAACCAAGCATCAAATCGTGAATAGTGACTTTAACGGTCACTTTCCAGCAGACCTGCGGGCCAGCGCAACTATCCTCACGTTGTCGCGGACCATGTGACACTTCGCTACTGCGCGCAGTCCTGGCATCGCGCAGTTCCTAGGTAGAGTAGTTTATAGTCCCGCGCCTCCTTTCAGCTGCTTAGAGCGCTAAAACTGTGCCACTTTCATATAGTCACATCGCTGGATCACTGTTGTATGGCTTCAAGCAACTACCATTCACCTTTCCTGGGAAGGGTTCTCCATTTAACTTGACTAGTTGTACCACGCCTTCGTCGGTAATCTCCTTAATAATATATGGCCCTAACCAGTGCATCCTAAACTTCCCTGGGAATTTATCAAACTTACTATCATATAACAACACCAAATCATTCACCTTAAAGGTGCGCAGCTTAATATGTCAATCGTGCCATGCCTTTTCACGCTGCTTTTGGACCTGCTAGTGAAATCCAGCCAAAAATCGTTCTTCTTCCAGCTCATCCAACTGCACGAGCCTCTCTTCCAGGGCTCCGTGATCCGTCATACCTGTGAGTGCTATTATGCGTAGACTAGGCACGATGTATTCCATAGGCATTATGGCTTCCACTCCATAGACAAGCCTAAAAGGTGTCTGTCCCGTCAGTTTCTTGCATGTCGTTCGATAAGCCCATAACACTGCAGGTATGCGTAGGTCCCAATCACTTCGTTGAGCATTGCATACCTTGGTCAGCACATTTTCAAGCACTTTTTTGAACGCCTCCACTGTCCCGTTAGCCTATGGGTGATAAGGTGTGCTCTTTTGATGATACACTTGAAATTCCTTTGTTAGTGCGCTGATCGTCTCATTCAGGAAGTGTGTACCGCGATCGCTCATCAAGATCTTCGGACATCCAAATCGCGTTAGTACATGTTCAAATAGAAACTTCGCGGTAGTCATGCCCATGAAATTCTTCACCGATTGCGATTCTTCCCAATGAGTCAAGTACTCTGTCACAGTGATAATATACCTCATGCCTATCTTTCCTTAAGGTTTGATGGGTCCTACAAAATCTATTGCCCACTTTTCGAAAGATTGAAACGTCATTTGTGGATTCAAAGGCATTTCATCCCTTCGTGATGGCCTACCTGTTCTTTGACATACATCACATGCCCTGGAATATGCTTTTGAATCCTAATGAAGGGTTGGCCACCACAACCCTACACGTAGAATATTCTAGGCGGTTTCTCTCCTTGTGTAATGTCCTCCTGCGGCACCCCCATGAGTGTCCCCAAGGATGCTGCTTCATTCAAATTTAGGTACATACCTTCGCAGTGTTTCATCATTCCCCATCTTGTATAAATGGCCAACAATGACAAAGAAATTTGTCGTGCGCACCACTAATTCCTTCTTTTGCTGGACAGAGTATCCCTCTAGTGAAATTCCAGTTGTTAGAAAGTGTATTATATCTTCAAAATGTCCATCCGTGATGCGCACAGCAAAGAGCTATGCGTCAAGTAATCCTTCCTCCAAACTAGTAGGTTCCTCCCCTATCTCAATGCGTGACAGGTGGTTTGGTCCCACGTTCAATCGTACAGGCTTCACAACAACTTCAAAATTGTATTCCTGGAACAATAAAAGCCATCTGCAGATGCACCCCCCTCAAGTTGGGGATTTTCTTTATAGACCTGCATCCATGTGCACGGATCATTCTGTCCATTATACTTGTCTGTCAGTCATATTTTAGGCTTCCCAAATTGTACTCGCATCATTCTCCTACATTCGCGCCAATCATCAAAGCTTCCTTTGTGCGTACCCCACCATCTTGCGGGATAGAAAACACCCAATCCAAGGCCTAGAAGCGTTGTTTTGCCAGCACCTCCCTTCCAAATGCATCTAAGAAGGTATCTACCTCATTTAGATGATCATAAGTAGGTAGATATCTTACTTCTTTCGACACGCAGCGCAGCAACCGGGTCATCATATTGCAATTCAGCGTAGTTACTTCGTGTAACCAATTCTGCCATCGTTCTACTTCTTAATCAGAATCTGAAGTGCAAGAGCTCTCGCGCACCCACGTAATCCGCCCATCCGTGGTGGGATTCACCCAATCTTGGTCTCGCGCGGTTATCTTGTAGATGCAGTCCAAATCATCATCACTCTCATAATCGCGGACCGGCTCCGTATAGCGCGATCCTTCAACAGGGTCCAGGGGTATTATTATGCACAATGATTTCTTCTTAAAGATCATCTTCCACTTCTTCAGATTGATTACCCCGTTCATATCAGTGGCCCAGTCAATTCCCAGGAGCACGGGGTAGGGATTGTTGTCATCAACAATCTCTATTACTTCAAATTCTGCCAGCGCGCTTGCTCCATCGATATCCACGGTTGCTCCCTGCAATCACCCCATGGGTATGATTTTCTGCTGGTTCGCCATTCTTAACTGAACTGGAGACCATTGCAGTGCAAGTCTCCCCATTCGCTCCGATGTTTGTTTTGGTAAAACATTCGTGTTTGATCCCAAATCCAGAATGACTTGGTTCATCTCGTATTCTCCGATCTGCGCGGTTAGTCTCATTTCATGCACCATCCTTGTCTTATGCTTTCCAATCTTGCGGACTACACGCAGTTCACCTGACGCGGTCCCAACACATCTGTTGATGAGCTCCTGTAACCATTTTACAGCCTTACTATCATGCAATAGCTTCATACAGGTTTCCAGGAATGTTGTGAGCATAGAGGGGTCCATCTCCAGCTCAGACTTATCTTTGCTTCCTGAAGTGGAGGCTTCAACGAAGCTCTTCTTATCTTCCATGAAGGTTTCCCGAGCGCTCTCCAAATCAAACTCATCTTCTTGCACCAGGGCTTTGCGAACCCATGTACTGTCTTCCTGTTGTTTTCCCTTGTCATCTCCTATCGCTATTCCACTTCGGAGCACAATGTTTACGTTCGGATCTTCCTCATGTGGCTCATACCTCATCATATGCAGGTTTTGAGTCGAGGGAGGTAGGAGCGCTCCTTTGTCACGTATCCTAGCCATCAGCGTAGGATTTTCTTCTGTCTCATGATCAAACAGCATGCAATATTTGCATGACGGGCACGTTGGATTAGTGCAATCGTGGGCATAGTGTCCCGACCCTCTGCATTTGTAGAAAATCAACTGTCCCTGACCTCTACCAGGTCCTCCTCCGCCTTAGCCTCGTCTGCGCCCCTAAAATCCTGTCCGTGCCATCCCTGCATTCTGATTAAGGAGCCACATTTTGGCTTGAACCCTGTAGGCGGGAGTTCTATCCATCATTAATTCATAGTTCCTACAAGTATGCTTGTCATGTCCCACCGACTTGCAAAAGTTGCAGAACAACTGTTGCAGAGTTTGTGTATACTTATGTAACAAGTGGCAGTTATCTGTGGCATGCTTTCCGACTACTTGATAGATAGCGCACCACAAAGCAGGCGTCGTGCTAGGTCCTGCTTGAGCTTCTAGCATTAAAGGCATTGGTCCTCCTCTTGCAAGGTAATTTGTAAAGATTGGGCAGTGGTCTTAGTCATGACCTTGACTCTTGCATTTCAGGCACCATACTTCCTTGCACACTTTTGGTTGAACCATCCTATCCTGCTTCAAGCTTCGCATCTCAAGGCACAGATTCTTTTGCTGCACGTGGATCTGTTGAACTCCTAGATTAGGCTCTTGCATCAGGGTCTCATGCAGTATCATGGCAATCTCCAAGGCTTTTGCCTGAGTTGTTATCTTCTGCTGCGACAACGCACTCCTTAAGTGTGGTAGTAGCGAAGCTACAAACCACTCGCGATGCTGTCCATCTATCAGATTCATGTTTGCTTCGCGAATTATACATTTCAGCCTCTGATCCAGTTCCCAAGGCATCTCGCCTGGTATCATTGTGATTTCTTTGAATCCAATAATCGACTGCGCTCCAAATTTAGGCCTACAAAATTCCCTATTTAGTGCTGCTTCGATGTCAGCTACTCTCACATCCGGGTTATCGTTGGAGTACTTAATATACCAAGTTAGTGCGCGATCCTGCAGGGTGCTAACCAGTGTCACTTTTTTTATATGATCATCTGTAACACCTTGAGCTTCCCATACAGCCTTCACTACGAACCAGAATTGGTCCAGGTCCTCATTTCCCAAGCCTTTTAACAAAGGAATCTTTACTTTGTTCACCATATTTAAGCATGATGGTGGTGGGGGTGGTACGGGTGAAGATGGAGGTGATGGTGGTGAAGATGGTGGTGGTGTGGGCGGAGGTGGGATTTGCAGAATTATTTGTCTTATCAGATGAATAACACTTCGCTGAGAGACCTTCGCGAGCTCTTCCTCGTCCCCTCGTGGAGGTGAAATCAAGGGGATATTTTTTAGACCCTTATTTCCTTCGTTCCTGTAAACCTTTCTGCTTTGCATAGCCCTGAACATCAAGGTAATTGCATGACCTGCTTTTCATACAACAACATTTTAATCCAAGTATTCAAAGACTTTACGTACTTACCTCGCGGTCCTTTGATAAAGATTCGCTCTGCCTCGCTGTAATTGACTGAGATGTCAACCACGAACTCAGCAACAAATCCTCCTATAATGCGATCGAGCTAATGATTGACAGTGCACGCAATCTTATCCTCCGATGCTTCCAACCTTCGCACTAGCTCTGGGGTCCACACAATAAGACCGTCAAGTTTCCACCTTCCTTGGCTATCTGCTAGCTTCACGATCCGCCCGTATAGCTTAGTAGGGAAAGACGCGAAAAATATTTCATGGATCTCTGTATACAGGTAGCTATCTAACCACTTTTCTTTTGACAGTCGCGGTTTTCTGTTTTCTTGTGCCGCGAACTTGTGAATTATTCTATCCAACCAGCGTTCGATTTCTTTCTTAGTTGGATTCCAATGATATGACATCACACATCTCTTATGCATATTCCGGTCCCGGCAACAAAATCATTTTGTTAGCTTGAGGGGGCTTGACCCAGGTTCAGCGTTAGTTAGCCAAACAAATCCCTACACTACTGGCCCTTTCGGCATTAGCCCGTGGAGCGCAGACTGAAGTCTCACCCGAAGCAGTATGGGGGATGCTGGAACCAAGTTTTCGCACCCTTGAGATGGTTTTGATGTCGGTTTATTCCAACTATACCTGCCTTTGCGTAGGGTGCTTCGTACTCTGGTCTATTCTTCAAAACCGTTGCGATCTATTACGATCGGCTTTCGCGCAGCCCTAACCAGGGGCTGAAGTCCTTTTGTGCTGCTAGGGCAGCGAACTGCGCTATTTCCCAAACTAGGCTACGTATCTTACTTATCTTATTGACATATATTAATTATCTTCGCGTAAATAAATGTTCTTACTTGCGTTCACTTAACCAATACAGTTATACACATTCGCGCATCATATAAGCATTAGAAGTGAAATTCATACCCAATATAACAGATGCATAAACAGGAAATAAAGACATAGAAATGATAGAAACTTCTCTTTATTAATACTTCCAGATGATTACAGAATCGACTCGCCTTGCGCACTCAGCTGCAGACTACTAGGCCTCTACGCACTCAATTGTAGAGCCTCTACCTATGCTACGACCCAAAACTTAGACTTACACTTCATAACTATCTTGCATACGTCTTCATTATTTGATCTTTCTTATGTCTATTTCTACTTAGAGCTTCGCTCTATTTATACAATCCCATGGTCCGCGGACCATGGGTAGATCTTCTACAGTCGACATTACATTGTCAAAATAAGGGCGGACAACCCTATGACTCTTTAACAACTATGCGCTCTGCGTCCATAAAATGCGGAGTCTTTACATTGGAATTACAAAATTGGACCAAAATCTGGGCTTTAAGCCCCAAAACTACCCTTGGGGGATCCTGTGCCCAACAATAGTCTGCTATTAGGATCATATGATAGCGATGACGAAGGGACTATTCTAAGAACACCACGAAGCACGTTGCAAATAGTCAACCAGGGTATCCCGTGGATACCCCATCCATCCACTCCATCTACACCTCCACCTCCGCATCAACCATTCAACATGGCGAACACAATGAAGCGAAGACCTCAAACAATTCTGGTTTGTCACGGATGCTATATGGAAAACACAACAGATTACAGATGATAATATGAAGAAACATAGCTAGTCACGATGCTGGAGGACAAAGCATTGACTTAGTACATCAAGTTCTGTATGGTTAGACCTGAAGCGACGATGGCAGAGACTCAACACGAATTGAACAGTGAGTTTAATAAGCCTAAGACTCAAGCGTAGTTTGTAACTGAGTTTAAGGAAATACAACATAGGGTAAATGAGTCCTTGTGGGATTTCGACGAGAGGCTAAAATGCCTGATCCAACAGGCTAATATGAAGATCACAAATGATCAACACATAGATTGGTACATTGCTTCGATGTTTCCTCATTTGAGATTACCATTATCACAACAGAAGATAGGAACGCAAGCAGAGGCTGTGGAGATTGCGATGAGGTTGGAAGCCTCACTAGTGCAAGATACGAATGTTGGAGTACAACAGATTCAGTCACAGCTGGCAAGCCTACACATGGAGTTGCAGAGCTTGAAGACAAGAAAGGAAGCTCAACCAGAGGTGCGCACTGAAGTCTAGTGTATAAAATGCAAAGACAAGGGACATGATAAGGATCACTGCCCTATTTATCAGAATTACTTGATTGGAGGAGGTCATGTTCCTTTGAAACTTGAGAATATTGCAGGACCATGCGCAAGAGTACCCTTATGGTGCACTATTTGCCAGATAGATGGGAAGCACTCAACTAACCATTGTCACCTATTGCAAAAGTTTGTGCAGACTCCATAACAATTGTTTTGTACCTTCTATAAGTCAGTTGGACATGATGAGAAAAATTGCCAAAGCTATGAATTAATGCTGGAGCGAACCCCAACGTATCGAATGTAGGCAGAAAATCAGCCTCAAGATCAGGGCGCAAGTGTGGTGCACGGAGGATTCCAAGGTTGTGGAAGAGGAAGAGGAGGAGCTACTGGAAGAGGTCGCAGACAAGTTATTTTCTACAACTGTGGAGAAGTTGGACATTTTGCGCGTGACTGTTAGAACCTGACACATCCATCCTATCAGTATTGTAGACAGTTCGACCATGTGATTGAAGATTTTCTGGTGCTTATAGCCAATATGCAAGAGAAAAAGACACAAAATCCCACACAAAATATACAGATGATGAGGGAAGAGCCTCGCGAAGAGGACCATAGCATTAATATCGTGACACGAAGTGGTATTGCCATAGGAGAAGATAAAGGAAAGCAACCAGAGACCGAAGGTTCGGTGCGCAAAGCTGTCAAAAAAGAAGTTGTATTTGATCTTGACAGAGCTAAAGAAACTCTCATGGAAGCCAAGAAGAACTTTACTGAGGCTTCTACATCAAGGAGTCAGGAAAAATCGGTTGGAAACAATGAAGTGCAGGACATGGATCCCTCACTATTGGCTACTTTTCTAAAAACTTGTATGAAGCTATTGTGGGATAGGAAGGCAATAGAAGGGCTCTAGGAGCTAATTGATAACTGTACGGGTAAAATCAAGACTCCTCCCGAACAACGCGCTGTGAGGAAACTGGGTAAACATAAGAAGTGGACAAGGAGCAAAATGAGGCTGACCGCACAGATTGGAGAATATGAAATGGATGAAGTCATCTTGGATCTCGGATTTGATGCGAACGTACTACATAAGCAGACATCGGAAACGATAGGGATACTTGCATTATAGTGGTCTCCTATAGAGCTACGTATGGCCAATCAACATAAGATCATTCCTATGGGGCGCCTATACGGGGTGACAATAGACATTAAGGGAGCAAGTGATCTGACCACTTTGAAGTAGTTGAAGTAGTCTATGAAAACAATCCTTACCCTGCACTATTGGAAATTAATTGGGCCTTCGACATGGATGTTGTAATCAACTTGAAGAAGCGAAGGATTACATTTGAAAGGAAGGCGCTGTGAGTTATTGTACCACTGGATCTTGCTGAGGGGGCGTGCTACACTGAAATAGTTTGCGACTATGAAGAGGACAAAAATTTGGATCAAATATATAAGATTACTGCGTGGGATGAAGATTGGATCAATCCCACTGTATATGAGCGAATTACAGGGGATAAAGACTGTTCCTGTACCTTGGATTCAGATGAAGAACTCGAGCATTGACAGAACAGGTTACATGAAGTTTCAACGTTGTGCTGCAATATGATGACAAAATCACTTTGGTGTGTATCCACGGAGGTAAGAAATGTTCCTCGTTATTATGGCTTGGATGATGTTAGTTTATTTCTAGATAAGTTTGAAAGGGAGGTCCTAGAAGAGCATCGGTTTCAGGCTCTTGATCTGGCACTGCATGCCACACCTGCTCGTTGGTGGGGTACGCATAAGGATAGCTTTGGTAACTAGAAAAAGCATAAGTGAATGATGAACCTAAGGTTTGGGTATGCGAATACCTGCATGACAGAGAAATATTCAGGCAAGGATGATTTACGCGAGCATTTGGCACAATGGACTAAAGATTGGGGGGGGAACCTCAACCAGAATGGGTACATATCTTTTGTCACACCCTAAATACTATTCTGATGAATTGGTACTTGGAAGCGAAGCCATGGGATGACCGAATGGGATATCCTAAGGGAAATTTTCTTGTTAACTTTCAGCTTTAAGGATGGATTTGAGTGTATTGATGAAGTGCTCCAGGAAATCAAGGCCGCAATCTTCAGGACGCCTGAGGATCTGGTAGAATGGTTTCAATCAGACTGGAACACATAGCTGTGCCATGCATTGGAATGCTACAATGTGAAGGCAGAAGCAGAAGAAGAGGACCCACGGAATATCAACATTCCAGAGATCGAAGGACAACCCGAGGTTGAAGGACCCAAAGCAGTGAACCCTGATATAACAAAACCTATGAAGACTAGGCAAGTAAACATTGGATTCGACGCGCAACCCAAGTTTGCAAAGATAGGTGATTATTGGGATGAAGATACAGTTGATAAAATCACGGAACTGTTGCGTGAATACCAGGACTTGTTTACTACCAAGTTTTCGGAACTGAAAGGAATAGTAGGGGATCTAGGTGTAAAGAAGATCACCTTAAATCCTGATGTGAAGCTTGTGAAACAGAGACCCTATCGTCTAAATCCCAAGTATAAGGATAAGATGTGCAAAGCGCTAGACAAAATGCTGGAGGCTGGAATCATTGAACCAATGGAATAGTTTGACTAGGTAAGCCCTGTGGTTGTTCCAGAAAAAAAGCAACAAGATGAAATCAAGATATGGGTAGATCTGAGAAAGCTCAATGATGCGTGCGTTCATGACCCATTTCCAACTCCATTATAGATGAAGTTTTAGAGAATGTTGGAGGGCAGGAAGTCTATTCCTTCATTGATGGGTTCTCAAGGTACCATCAGATTAAGATCATGCCGGAGGATTGCAGCAAGACTACCTTCGCGACAGAGTGGGGATGCTTATAGTACACAGTGATGCCATTCAGGCTGAAGAATGCGCCCATGATCTTCTCAAGGGTTTTAATTTCCACTTTTAAAGAGTTTATCCATAAATTCTTAGAAGTGTATTTAGATGACTAGACCATGTTTGGATTAGTAAAGTGCCACATTGCTAGTCTGTGCCTTATGTCGGATACTTGTCATAGATACCGGATTTCCTTGAACTTGAAGAAATGTATCTTTTGTGTGCCTTATGGAATCCTGCTAGGCCATGTGGTGTGTAAACAAGGATTAATGGTAGACCTTGCGAAGATAGTTGTTATTGTCAATTTAGAAGCTCCAAAGAATGTAAAGAAGTTGTGTGCAATGATGGGCCACATCGGCTACTATGTATCAAAGCTTATGCACAGATAACTGCACTGATGGAGAAATTACTAAAGAAAGACGTGAATTTTTTCAAGGATGAGGAGTGTCAACACATTCTAGATGTGTTAAAGGAAAAGATGGTGACTGCATCGATTTTGGTGTTTCCAGACTGGAAGAAGGAGTTTCATGTTCATGTGGATGCCTCCTGTATTGCGTTGGGTGCAGTATTGACCCAACCAGGTGAAGGTGAACTTGATCATCCTATAGCCTTCACAAGTAGGAAATTATCAAAGGCCGAGAAGAACTACTCAACTATAGAGCGTGAAGGGTTGGAAATGGTGTACATGCTACAAAAGTTTCGACATTACCTGTTGGGCGTGCACTTTAAGATGTATACATATCACTCCGCTCTCAAGTACTTGGTCAACAAGCCTGCGTTGGGGGGGGAGATCTGTAGGTGGTTATTTCTCTTTTAGGATCTCCAGGGGGGAAAATCTATCCAGAATTGACATAGGTGAAGAACCCACTAGTGTGGAAGACAGATTGTCGGATGCGCAACTGTTTTCTATACATCACAGATGATCATTTTGCATATATAATTCAGTTCTTAACCACTCGTAAAACTCTGGAAGGATATTATACACAACAAAAAAAGGAATTCGTGGTCCACGCCGCTGATTTTTTCTGTAATAATTGGACACTTGTATAAAATGGGCAATGATGAAATACTGTGCCGATATGTTTCAGAGTTTGAACGATCCAGCATCCTCACTGAGGCACATGGAGGAGTGGCGGGAGGACGCTTTGCAGGTAGAGAAACCACACAGAAGATTCTACGTGCAAGATTGTGGTGGCCAACGATGCATAAGAAATTCTAAGGCATATTGCAGGACATGTGATGCTTGTTAGAGGACAGGGAAGCCATCGCGGAGGGACAGACGACCCTTGAACCCACAGATCTCGTTGTAGGTATTTGACAAATGGGTGAATGATTTTGTGGATTTGATACAACCACCAGGGAAGAAGATGGGAGCACGGTACATTATTACTGTGACAGAGTATTTGACGAGATGGGAAGAAGCACAACGAGTCAAAGACTGTAGTGTTGCTACAACTACGAAGTTCTTGTTTGAGTATGTCTTGACTTGGTTTGGATGTCCTAAGATACTGATGAGTGATAGGGGTACACATTTCTTAAATGAAACAATTGTTGCGATGCTTGAATAATTCCAGGTTTATCATCAGAAGAGTATGCCCTATCATCCTCAAGCTAACAATACGGTCGAATCATTCAATAAAATCCTGGAGAACGCATTGACAAAGGTCTGCAACACGTAGAGGAACGATTGGGATGTATGCATATCAACGGTCCTATGGGCATATAGGACGACGTGTACAAAGTTGAGGACCAAACTCTGTTCAGGTTGGTCTATGGGATAGAGGTTGTGATGCCCATGGAGTATATTGTGTTGAGTTTGTGGATTGCAACATTCATTGATATGGCAGATCATTAGACTATGGAGGAGCACCTTGTGTAGTTGTTTGAACTTGAAGAAGACTAGTTTTTAGCAGTATTTCACCAACAGGTGCAAAAGGAGTGCAAGAAGGCTTGACATGATCGACATATTACGCTGTGCAGCTTTCAGGTGAATGATTTGGTCCTACTTTATGATAGACAATTCGTGAAGTTCCCTAGGAAGTTTCAAATGCATTAGATGGGACCCTATGTAGTCAAGGAAATTACAGATGGTGGCTCAGTTCAGCTCGTGAAGCTGAATGGGGAATTATTTCCAGGTAAAGTTAATGGAAGTCGCTCAAATTTGTATAAAGGGGATCCCGTCCTTGCCCAATGACTACATGATGGTGGGATAGTCTTAGTACTCCAGGAAGCTGCAAAGAAGTATGGGACTATAAAATACACTGCCCAAGAAGTGGAAAAACGAAGTAAGGGGGTTGCGTGATGGAAGCAAGAAGCGCGCCAGGAGGAGTCACGCCATGGAGGTTGGGGCCGCACAACTAGGTCACAAAATAGCCGTTGGATGCACTGTAGATAATAGGATGGAGAAATTTTCGTTAGAAGGAGTGGGTAGGCTGCATTTATGGCAAAAATATTTGGAAATCTGCTGCCAAAGATGCATTTATGATAGAAATTTGGAGGGAACGGTCAAATTTGAATTTGAAATCGCTTATAAGTCTGGCATGGTGCCCTGCATTATAACACTTTTCTCTCTGAAAATCGCTTGTGAAATTTCGTACCTTAAGTCTATGAACCGGTCTGATTGGGAAGATGTTTTCTTACATCCGTGGTTAGCTAACATGCCTGAAGCATTCCGTGAGGCTTTGTTGGAGAGAATGATGGCCACTAACCTCACAGAAGTCACCAGTTCTAAAGCCGCTGCCTCTGAAGTCGCACAAGCAATGGAAGAAACACCCTCTGTACCTACGGTGCCAAGGTATCCTAGGCTTAAGCCGTCTGCTGCTGAGAAGAAAAAAAAGAATACATAGCAAGTTCCGGTGCACCAATCATTGAGGAAAAACCCCCAAGAGATCCGCCAAAAAGGGAAAATGGATAAGTCCAAGCAACCACATGAACTCTTGGATCTTGATGAATAAGAGCTTCATGGAGGAATTGAGGAGATGGAAGATGAAGAGGGAGAGCCTATGAATCAGCTCCTGAAGTATATCCCACCATGACAAGGCAAAGAGAAGGTCCCGAAAGATCCAGATATTGGCAGGTTTATGGTTTCTGCGCCACTGCTACCAGAGAAGGTACTATTTGAAGGCGAACTCTTAGGGCACATTCCTGCGTTTAAAATGGAAGATTGAGATCTGGCAGATCATGAAAAATTCCCCCAACTGGTGCTAAATAAGTATTTGACGAAGATCTACTATGAGGAGGCTGAAGTAACGTGCCTGGAGCCAATGAAATGGGTCGCAGGAGTTGAATATGTTGTATGTAGCACATTTTAGTAGGACAACCATCAACACGGTCTATTTGCAACAATTGCTCACGTTGGTTCATGATGGGTGTCTCTGGTTGGGAGAACCCATCCCCATTACGGATATGCTAATCCACTACATCACAATGTTGCCATACCAAGGGGTGGATCCAGCCGAGGAGTTTGGAGGAAAGACCAAGGAAAAGCAACTCGCGGACAAAATGATGAGCGAGTTCAGATTAGTAAAGAAGTCACACATATATTCCATCCGCTCTATCACAAACAAAGCGGTGTAGTTTTCTGTGCAGATCTTGCCTTGTAAGGTCATGAGGAAGTGTAGTGCAGACGAGGTTCCGGCACCAGTAATTTTGCTTGCGGCCCAATATGATAAGGGAGTGTAGTACAATTGGCTGTAATACCTTTGTAAAGAATTTTTGCTCAATTGTCGCAAAGCGCAAGATGATGGCAAGGCATTCCATTATGCCTGGCTATTGTTGTTGATTGCCCTAGTCGTGTTGAGGATGCCCAAAGATAGTCAATTCCTTCCACAGGATGCTGACTTACCATAAGCCATAAAGTTCGATTCACTATGGGCGATAAAGGACCCTACGAGGGTCATGGAGATGAAGATGTTATAGGTATTAATCGAGATGGATCTCTGCATGGTAATCAGCCAAAGGTCAAGGTTGTCACCAACCCTCTTTGAGCAGTTGGAAGATTATGCAAAATTCAAGGCAGATTTTCACAATGTGTCTATCCACGTGAGGAAAGATCCAAAGAAGAAGTGGCACAAGTTTTCATACTTGGTGGCTGAGGTAGATGCACAAGAAATTGTGGGGAAATGGCCAGGAGAGTGGCTGCAACTATCATATCTCGGTGTGGGTACGAGCAAGGCTAGAGAAAGTTCCTCCGCGCAGGCCATAGTAGCATAGAAGCAGAAGGAGGCTAAGCAAATCGTAACTCGAGAGAAAGCTGCGCGACAGAAGAAGGAAGCTTTTGCTAAGGCAACTATTGAGAAAGACCAGGTGGCTAAGGAGACCACTATCAATGTTGAGGAGTCTACTTCTCAGCACTCTGAGGACAAAGGGGAGACTGATGTTGAAGGAGGCGGGGGTGAGGAGTAGAGCACTCCCTTTAAACTATAGAAGTGGACCAAGGAGACAACTTCCGGGCCTAGAAAGAAGCAGAAATCCGACAAGCACTCACACGTTGATCTAATGGTCCTCACTGAGGGGGACTTGGATGAAATCGGAGACAAGGTCCGCGACACCACGATGGAACTGTGGACGCAATTCGAACAACAATACCTGTAGGTGCTGGGGAACATGCAAAAGGATCTGTGCGACCTGTAGATTCAGATGGGATGACTACAAGTGAGCATTGGTCAGGCGAGCAGGATTCAAGTGAGCCTGCAACAAGCAAGCGCGATTGTTTTGGATACTGATCGAAATCTGGATCTCATAGTCATTCCCTTGCCAGAGGGATCCCTACGCATGCAGTCAGAGGAAGGAAACACTTAGTTGGCACATATCAAGGATGTGGTTGTCAACCTTGCAGCACTGCCTATGCAGACCCTTCATGAATCACATCAGGGAGTATCCGATGAGCTCAGGGTCAGGGAGCAGCATGCGCTGCTATTAATCAGTGAAGTGAACACCAAAACTGAACAAATATTCATAGAAAAGGTGCAGGCACTGAAAGAAAAGGAAGATATGGCCACGCACAACCAAACCTTGGAGGAAACGATTGCACATGCATGTAATGCGTTGCCACAACTCAACATTCCCGAAGATGCAGCCTCAGCAGCAAAGATTTGGAAGTTGGATGTAGTAGTTTGGGAATCAAAGGAGGAAATCAATCACATCCGATTTGAGTTATAGATGCAGATCTCCGAATTACAGTTAAAGTTGCAGCCAACCACTCTGCTAGAAGTCTGGGAGCAGCGTGAAGCAGCCATAAAAGAGGGAATGGCCACTTTAGATGCAACAATCAAGGACTACACAGATCTCTTTGAGCAGGTAATGGAACTCTAGACTTCTTTGCAGGAGGACCCAACTCTACAAAAAATTGGTACAGATATCAAGGAGAAGAAGTAGCAATTTGACGAACTCAGGGAAATTGTGCGCACTTTGGCGCCTGTCTCGCATTTCGCTTGATTGAAAAAAGGAAAATAGTTGCAAACATAGATTGAGGAGCTGCAAAGAAAATAGGCCATCTTGAAGGCCAAGACACAGCCATGGACAGAGGAAGCTAGCCAGCTCACTCTGTCAGTTCAAGAAAAATTGAAGACCATCCAGTAGACACAAAGGATGATGGGCCTCGCGGTGGAAGGCCCTACTACAGAGAAGTTGGTCGAAGAAGTACAACAAGATGCGGTGCAGGGTACTGTTGATTTGCAAGTACTGAAGGTGGAGTTCTGCGAACTCCAGGTGAAGATTGTTGTGCCAGTCGAGTGACTCGAGGGCGAGTCACCCAATTTATGTTGGGGAACTGTTGGGATAGGGTCCCTGGGGTCATTTTGGTCAAGTTTTGGTAAATTTTGTAATATATTTTTGTAACGAATGTAAAGTCTCCGTGAAATGTGGAAGCGGAGCACGAAGCTAGTATGAGAAAAAGGGGCTTTAGTCCCTTAGGTGGGTAAGTGATGGAGTGGTTTTGAGACTTGCCCATGGTATTGTAAGGAAAATTCTATATATAAATGAGCCATAGCGAGTCTAGGGGGGGCAAATTTTGGTGAAGAATCATTGTAAGGGCAAGGTGCTAAGGCAGGAAAGGTCGATTTCCTATACTTAGGCGAAAGGGGATGGCTCTTGCAACTGAGTGCGCAGAGACCTTGGTAAGTCTACACGCTGAGTGTGCGGGCCCCAACAACTGATTGCATAGGGAAAATAAGTCTGTAATGAATTGAATATACTTAATAAAGATAATTTTGAGCCAATTCTGATGCATATGTGCCTTATTTATTACTTCTGCAATTTTATGTATCTTCGCTCTGTATTATGATTTACATGAATTAATGCTTATTTGTTGTGTGAAACTAGTAGATTTGTAGTATTTATGCATGTTAAGTATAATTAGGAACCTTCGCAAAGATCTGGAAGTTGTATAAATGGTTTTACAGTAATTATATGTTCGAAAGGGTTAAAGGTGCACGAAGGTAGATCTGAGCCATAAGGACTGTAGGAACCCATCACATAGGCCTCTGGATGCAAAAACCTAGTTCTATCATCTCGCAATATTGCTTCGGGTGAGACTACAGCCTGTGTTAAGCAGGTTTTTGCCGAAAGGGCCAACAGTTAGGGTTTTGTTGGTTGGCGCTGATAATGCTGAACCTGGGTGAGGCCCCATCAAGCCAACATGTATAGTAACTCATCAAAAGCATATAAAATCTATATGAAAGATGGACATCACATTGAAGTTAGTCGTGGTGTCATATTTGATGAAAGCATAACATTCAAGAAACCATAAGAACTTTCTATAGATTCTGATGACGAAGAACTTCCTATGTTTGAGGAAGAAGTTGATAAGGAAGAAGGATCTCACCATGATGAAGAAGGACCTAGTGAACCTATTCAACTTGTGGTCACTCAAGAAACAAGGAATATACCTAGTTGGTTGAAGTCTACACTACTTGATGCAGAAGGTCATGGAGTAGCTCAAGGATCATTTAGAGAAAGTAAAAGACCCAAGAGATACTCCGGGTATGCTTATAAGCATAACCATCTACTTTCGAAGAGGCTATAGAACATCAAGAATGGAAAGAAGCCATGAATGAAGAATATAAATCTATAATGAAGAATGGAGTATGGGAGATCATACCGAGGCATGAAGACAAATTTGTAGTTACTTCCAAATGGATCTAGAAGATCAAGCATGCAGCCGATGGAAGCATAGAAAAGTATAAAGAAAGATTTGTGGCAAGAGGGTTCTCTCAACTTGAAGGCATCAATTATGAAGAAAATTTTTCTCCAACAACAAGATACACAACAGTTCAATAATTAGTCTCTCTGGCAGTGTCGATGGGATGGAACATCCACTAAATGGATGTCAAGGCTACGTTTTTGAATGGCACAATAGATTAAGAAGTATACATAGAAAAACCTTTGGGATTTGAAATCAAAGATCAGAAAGCATATGTTTGAAGATTAAAGAAAGAATTATATGGCCTTAAGCAAGCACCAAGGGAATGGTATGCTAAAGTGGATGCATATCTACAAAGACTAGGATTCACAAAAAGTTATGTTGACTCAAACCCCTATTTTAAGGTTGTAAATAATGAACCTGTAATCGTTCTTCTATATGTAGATGATATTCTCTTAACAAGTTTAGAAGGTCAAATTGAAGAATGTAAGAAGCAATTGGCGACAAAATTTGACATGAAGGATCTGGGGCTGATGGATTACTATCTGGGACTAGAAGTATGGGAAGAACCTAATGAAGTCTATTTAGGTCAAGGAAAGTACGTGATCGAGATTCTAAAGAAGTTCAACATGATGGATTACAAAGATATGACTACTCCAATGATCACAAACTTGAAAAGACTAAGGAGTTCTGAATCAAGCCCCATGGATCCTTCCAGATATAAACAATTGATTGACTCGTTAATGTACTTGGTGAATACTCATCCAGACATATGTTTTGAAGTAAATATACTTAGTCAATTCCAAGTGACGCCGAAGCATGATTATTGGATAACAAAAAAACATATCCTAAGATATCTGCGGGGAACCATCAACTACTGTTTGAAATATGATAGAAGGAATAATGTTCAATTGATTGGTTATACAGTTTCCAACTGGGGAGGTAGTGAACAAGATGGAAGAAGCACTACAGGAGGATGTTTTAGTCTGGGATCATCTATGGTCTCATGGAGGAGTAGAAAAAAAAACACCGTTGCCTTGAGTAGTGCTGAAGTAAAATATATTGCAGCATGTGAAGTTAGCTGGGAAGCAATTTGGTTAAGCAAGCTATTTTCTAACTTATTTGACGGACCGATGAACCCTACTGTGATACATTGTGATAACACAAGTTGTATTTGTTTGTATGAGGACCCAATTTTTCATGGGAAGACAAAGCATATCAACAACAAGTATCACTATTACGAGAGATAGTGCAAAATGGTGTGGTGAAGCTACAATATATCTTCACTGATGAGCAAGTAGCTGACATGTTGACAAAATCATTTCCAAACAAGAAGCTTGTATACTTAAGGGACAAGTGGGGTTTGGTGGATTTTTCCTCTCAGATTGAGAGGGAGGGATAAACACAAGAATTATTGTCTTCACTTGGGAAGAAATAATGGAGGGTTGGGTAACCATCTGGCATTCGATACTCTTTGAGAATGTGGTAGGGCATTCAAGAAAAGATTAGTCGTGGAACGATATTCTTCGAGGATTATGTACCCAAGATAAGAATAGTCCAACGATAGGTCATACTCTGGGAATACCTAGTTGGGGTATGTACCTTGGAGAGACAATGATGTTGGTGTCTACACATCATTGGTCTCCCAACATTGTGCTCTATTCTTGTGGAGAGATAGAGATGTTAGTCAAGGTCTTGCTATATAACAATGTTGGTCATTATGATGTTAGACAAATGGGTTACTAATCAGACTCTTCTTATGAGATCTCTTCAGATTGAGAATGACCATGTACCTTCTATGAATACCTCCCTAGTTAAGAGGGAGAGTTGAAAAATGTGTAACTAGGTTCGGTCTTCATTAGTATGAAATGTATTATTGTATATATAAAATGAAAAAGAAATTATTATTATTATTGGAGCATGGGTTTCATGCTCAAGTTATTTTATTTTATAGGTTAAGCACTCATTGAGTTCTTCTAGGGTTTTTCCTAGGTATAAGATTCATTGTCATATATGGAAGACCCTATGGGCACATTGTAAATTGTAAACGAACATTTATTTCATCATGAAAATGTCAAAATACCTCCAAGATAAAGTCAGCCTACATGAGCTGTCAAATCGGCCTAAGTGAAGAGACATGTCCACCCTTGAAGGAAGCCTATCTAGAAGAGGAACTCGTCCTCCATTTGGATCATTCACTCACTCATATCTCAAAAGATGAAGGAAGCATCAGAAGGATAAAGAAAAAAGTACGAACAAGATAAGAATAGTCCAACGATAGGTCACACTATGGGAATACCTAGGTGGGGTATGTACCTTGGAGAGACAATGATGTTGGTGTCTACACATCATTGGTCTCCCAACATTGTGCTCTATTCTTGAGGAGAGATAGAGATGTTAGTCAAGGTCTTGCTATATAACAATGTTGGTCATTATGATGTTAGACGAATGGGTTACTAATCAGACTCTTCTTATGAGATCTCTTCAGATTGAGAATGACCATGTACCTTCTATGAATACCTCCCTAGTTAAGAGGGAGAATTGAAAAATGTGTAACTAGGTTCGGTCTTCATTAGTATGAAATGTATTCTTGTATATATAAAATGAAAAAGAAATTATTATTATTATTGGAGCATGGGTTTCATGCTCAAGTTATTTTATTTTATAGGTCAAGCACTCATTAAGTTCTTCTAGGGTTTTTCCTAGGTATAAGATTCATTTTCATATATGGAAGACCCTATGGGCACATTGTAAATTGTAAACGAACATTTATTTCATCATGAAAATGTCAAAATACCTCCAAGATAAAGTCGGCCTACATGAGCTGTCAAATCAGCCTAAGTGAAGAGACATGTCCACCCTTGAAGGAAGCCTATCTATAAGAGGAACTCGTCCTCCATTTGGATCATTCACTCACTCATATCTCAAAAGATGAAGGAAGCATCAGAAGGACAAAGAAAAAAGTATGAACAAGAAGTCATTTTTTTTTTGGTCTCTCTACTTTCTTATGGGAATGCGAAGTTAGGGTTTCTGCACTAGGGAAGTCTAAAAGTTCGATTTTGGAAGCAATAAGAGCAAGAAGGCAAGAAAAGGTCTCTTAGGGTTTCCTACTAGCCCTAAGACTCAAATCAAGGAAAACGAGGTCAAGGGAAGAGCAACAAGAGGGAGATCGAAGTCTCCTAGTGAAGCAACAATAGTTGCTGGGGCAAAATTTCAGATTTACTGGGGAGGTTGAAGATATTGCAACAGGAGGTCGAGGAAGACTTGATCTTGGAGGGTACTTGTCTGAGTCTAAGTCGTGGTATTCATCAATTTAAATATCTAAAAGATAAGAAGATATTTTACTAGTTTTCCCCTCAAGAGGAGGGGTTTTGGCCCTAGCTTGGAGCCTACATACTGTCTCATTATTCTTACTATTTTGGTAGCTGTTTGATGTATTCCACATTGAACTAACAAATACCAAAGCTAATAAGTAAAAATATAACACAAACAATTATCAAGTTAAGAGAATTAACATTTATATTTCCCTACTGAATTCTCAACATGGATCCTCCTAGATGCACCTTGGTCCATATCAAGAGAGAGTCTAGGGGTTTGATGCCCTAAAACTTCAGTCGATCTCAGGGGCTAGTTACTTGAGTGGTTGGGATGGCTCCTGGGAGTTCTGTTGCTGATGTGGAAGGTCTTTGTGATGTGTTTCATTGGTTAAACTTCATTAACTGAGACATAGGGAGTCAAATAATATCATAGTAACTTCTCAGCACATGTTTACCCCGGTTGGTCGGTTTCTTGGGTAGATGTGGGAGGAGGGTCTTACAGAGTGGTATCAGATCATGGGTCACCCTTCAGACTAGATGGGCGATGTGTTGGTCATGCATTAATGTCGGTTGCATATGTGTTCCTTATGTTTGTAGTCCATGTGCTTGTTGCATTTGCATGGTGTTGATCATGGTTGTAGTGATGTCGCCATGTGAAGGTTGAGGGTGTTGTTGTGGGATGTGTCATCATGAGTGTATGGTTGTATATGCATTTGTTATGCATGTCAGTGTCTACATGTTGTTATGCATGCATTTTCATGGAAAAAGTTGTTGTGCATAAGGTCATTATATGGAATTAGGTCATCATGACGATATTGGTATGTTATGATGCTGATTTGTTGGTTGAGATAGAGCAGGAGATGCAGATCATTAAACTGAAGTTGCAACAAGTCAGGGTAAGAGCAGATCATCATACAAGTTTGTATGGTGGGCATGCAGGTATGTTGGTTAATGATTGTTAGAAGCATTAGGGTTGCTAATATGCTTGTCATTTTATTATTATTATGGTAACGTGTATGATAAATGCTAGTTGATTAGTGTACTCATATGCACATGTGTCATATAGTCATTGTTGGCTTGATGGGCCATGACCCAGGTTCAACGTTAGTCATCCAAGAAAATCCCTACACTACTAGCCCTTTCGGCATCAGTCCATGGAGCGCAGACTGAAGTCTCACCCGAAGTAGTAAGGAGGGATGTAGGAACCAAGTTTCCACACCCTGAGATGGTTGTGATGTCGACTTTATATCTTATGCCCTTACTTCCCGTAGATCGATAAGTCATTAGGGATTATCAATGTAATTTCTCTCCCGTCTTTCAGGACCTTTACGAAGATACCCGACTGTCCTTCACGCAACCCTAAACGATGATTCAAGCACTTACGCGCCTTTGTAAATATGTTACTGTATAAGTTCCCGAATTATCTTAAGTGTTCACCAACTTTATCATACAATTAAGATTGTCTTTGCGTAAGCATATATTCTTACTTGCGTTCAAATAACATATAGAAACAAGTATATTCGCGCATCAAATTAGCATTATAATGTAAACCTAGAACTTAACATAATATAATTGCATGCAATAACCAGAGGTAAAATACACAGTAATTTCATAATACTTCTCTTTATTGATGATTCAGATTTTCAATACAGACTCGCGCACTCAGCTGCGGACTTCTACCCTAGGCCTCTGCTCACTTAGCTGCAGAGCCTCTTCTTACGCTAAGAATCTCACTCTTAGCTTGTCACAAATTACTTAATGACTCCAACTTACTTCCAACTTACCTCCCAACTACTAAAATACTCTTCTAATAGTTTTTTATACAATCCCATTGTTCGCTGACCATGGGTAGATCCTCTACAGCCGACATGACTTTTACAAAAGAAGGGTGAAAAACCCTTAGTGACTCTTTACATCTTTGCACTCTGCGACCACAAAATGCGGAGACGTTACAATCTTTATACAAAATTTGGTCTTTCTGCCCCAAAACTTAGGCTTTTAGCTCAAAAATGGCTCTTAGGGGAACTCGTTCCCAACAGGCCCCCAACACAAACATGGTGACTCACCATCGAGTCACTCTACTAGCGTGGAGATCTTGTCGCGAAGACCTCCCAACTTGACTTGGATAACTGCTACCTCGACGGTGCATTGTGTTGTTGCCTGCTTCATCTCCTTGACCAACTACTCTGTCGCTGGCCCTGTGTTGTCTGACTGAATCTTCTACTGAGTCTCCTACAGACTAGCCAGCTTGCCTTCAATAGTGGCCGTGATCAAGTAGGCCTTGTCCAACCAAGGCTTCAAGCAAGCCTTCAACATGGCTTCCTTGTGTTGAGCTGCATCTACCTGCTCTTTCAATGCCTTGGCCTCCTGCAACTTAGCTAACCTCTGCGTGATGGCGACAGTGCATGTTGTCGCTTTGACTTCGTCGTAGTGCTGTTGTAGCTCCCGCGCTTCTATTTCCAGCTGTTGTACAATAGGATCTTCTTGCAGGCAGGTGACTACCTCGAGCGACTGCTCGAAGAGCGTGGTATAGTCCTTCACTATGCTCTCTACTACTGCTACCACATCTTTCACAGCGGTCTCACACTACTCTTTGATCTCTGGCGGAGTCGAAGGCTGGGCCTTCAACTGCAACTCTGCAATTTTGAGGTTTAGCTCCAGCTGAACCTTTGCCAATTTATTTCGTGCATCACACAATCTAGTAGCGAGCTTCCGAATCCTCACATATACTACCTCAGCCTCGGGAATTCCCAGCTTCGGGACAGTCTTGCACGCCTCAGCCACGACTGCGGCAATGCGTTGGTTCTTTTCTATAATTTCTTTTACAAGGTCAAGGGAGGAGTCTCTCTGCATAGTTATCTGGGCATTGTTGACCTTCTATTCACTAATCACCTGCAACGCGTGTTGTTCACAGGCCTAAAGTTCCGTGATCACGCCGTCCTGCAAAAGGTGAAACGCCTCATTAGGAAGTGCGGCCAGGTTGAGTCCAACTCTCTTGAGGGTGCTGACAGCGGGTCTATCAACTTCAGTCTCTGTTGTCAGTGCTCCATCCAGCAACACTATTGCTTGGGGATCCCTTGCGTGCAGCATCCCTGCGGCTTCTGAGGTGCCAGGTGCCAAACTGGTTGATGCCGCACTGGTCTGTATCTGTGATGGATGGATTTGCGGCTTGCGAAGACCCATATGTATAGCACCCAACGCCTGCTGCTATCGCTGCTCAAACTGCTACAACAGTTCCGTGGTGACATCCAGCATCGTATCACCTATGTCATTTAAGTCCCCCTCCGTTAGGGTGATCGGGTTTAGAGACGTCTTGCTAGCCTTGGACTTCTTCTGTGGCCCTACTTTCCTTGGGTCTCTGGTGGGCTTAATGTAGAATGGAGTCGTCTTCGGGTCCGCTCCTCCCTGCTCCGTCTGATCATCTTCTTCCTCGGTCTTCGGGGAAGGCAACTTCTGACTCCGGTCAGAGCTGCGCTCCCCTTTGCCTTCCTATCCACCCGACTGCTGCGTGGCAACATGCTCTGTCTTGGCCTTGTCATCAACCTCCTTTCTCCTCTTCGCGACTAGCTATTCCATCTTCAGCTTGGCTTCTTCCTTCTTTTGCTGTGCGGCGGGCTTGCTAGATCCCGCTGTCAAGTCCATGGCATTGCGCCAATCTGCCAGCCCATGGTCGAGGACTACTACAAGTGCATCATCTATGGCTAAGTATGGCAGGTCGTGCCACTTCTACTCAGGGTCCTTCCGCGCCCGTATTGAGACATGGTGGAATTCAACCTTAAATTCCACATACTCCTGCAACTTCTCAAAATTTGTAGGTGTCAGCCGCGGCTTGTAGTTGATGGACATATGGATGCTCATCTCCTTTAAGATCCAGAAGATTTTACTTCCTTTATCCACTGAGGATCCTTCGTTGCCCACAGCGAAGTGAAATTTACTGCCTCTTGTAGGTCTGACACGACTAGAGGAAACTGGCTATCTTTAGGTAGCTCCCACACAACCAGCACTATGGACAACAAAAACCATGCATAGTGGAATGTTTTACCGTGATCTTATGCCTCGCTACAGTTTGCAAGGAACTCACTGTAGAGGTAGTGCGCCCAGTTAGATTGAATTCCCTCCATGCATTGGGCCGCCAAAGCTATCACTGGTGCCGACACTTCATCTGCGCGACACTTCCGCATGACCTTCCCTGCCAAGATTTGCATCGCCACTTTGACCACGGGGTCAGAGATACTCGAAATGGCTTAGCCGTGCGGCTTGTTGGAAATAATACTGAGAGGGGGGTGAATCAGTATTATTAAATCAATAAAACTTTTTCATTTCCACATTAAGATTCATATATGCTACTTCAGTTAAGGCAAACTGCATGTATACGCAACTCTGTGTAAAGCAACAAGCATATATCTAGTAAACTTATGATTCAGTTAGTTGATCCTTAATGAGTGCATCAGAACATTAATAACCATATGAACAGTAAACAGGAGTAGTAAAATAGAATAGATCATCACACACAAGAAGCACACATGAACACCATGATGTAAGGTGGAAACACAATGTGGGTGAAAACCACCTGCTGCAAGTCGTCTCAATCTTCTTTTAATAAGAAACTTTTTTTTACAATAGTTCTGTACTGGTGCAGTCTTATACCAGTACACAGGCTGCTACCTGCAGAAGGCTACAACCTTCTCTCGTTCTCCAGACTCTCCTGGAAGGGAGATACAACCCCCTTAGCTCTTGTACTAGCCGATCCATTTACTAGTACGTAGGTGCCGGCCTACTGAATGCTCCAACCTTCATTCGTTTTCCAGCTGCTACTGGAAGGGAGCTACCACCCCCTTAGCTCTTGTACTAGCTGAGGTACTAGTACGTAGGTGCTGACCTACAGAAGGCTTCAACCTTCTCTTTTCTTCCAGGGACCACGTTTCATAAATTTTCAGACTGGATCCATGAACATCAATCAAACATCAAATAGATCTGCAATCAACCAACTTCCTTGTACAAATACTGAATCAATAACTTCTCAGAACACAGTACCAGTAACCAGACACCAATTCAGAACTTAGAACACTGCAATAATAAAATGAAGCAGCTAAAACATATTTCAAGAAAATTCTGCTACTTCACCAATAGAAACCTGCGTACATACGCAGATATGTCAAAATGAACCTGCGGGTATCCGCACTTCTGCAGTGTCGATCCTGCGGGTATCCGCAACTCTGTAGTGTCGATCCTGCGGGTATCCGCAACTCTGTAGTGTCGAACCTGCGGAATACGCTCCTGCACTGTGTTCAACCTGCGTATATCTGCGCCTCCGCTGTGTCAAACCTGTGGGTATACGCGCTTCCATTGTGTCGGACCTGCAGGTATAGATAATTTACCCTTTTTCTTAATCAGACTTCAATTATACCCAGATTATCAGATTTATAGATCTGATCATGTGTCAAGGAGATCTCGACCCCTTAGTAGATCTTAACCATCTTGTAATGCTCAGGTTCCTCCTTGATTCAGGTCCAGCTATAATTCACCAACCGATCACCAGTATTTCAGATCTTGCTCTTCTTAAGATATTCAACCCATCAGTCACCTGCCAGCCAAATGATCTCCTTTCCTTTTTATAGTCTAGGCCTTACTCAGACCATGGTCCAAAACCAAAGAGATCCAATACTAGGGACCAATACCTGGGTTCAATACTTTAGATGCAAAACCACGGACCAAAACCATATGTTCAAAAATGTCGGACTAAATACCATGGACCAACCATAAGATTTCCCATGTGTGCGCACTTTTCTTTGCATGAAAGTGTGTGTACTTTACGTACGCACTTTTTGTTCGGTACACCTGTGTATATGTTCACACCTTTTGTTCGGTGCACCTGCGTATGTCCATGGCTTTGTGAAAAGGAACCTTCGGGTATCTCATTTTCTACCACTCTGAGAGCCTGAACTATGATCTGCTATTTGAGTGAGTTTCCATCAAGGACAACACTTATGTCATCGAGCCAAACCTGTGCCAAACCTATGTCAGAATGCCAACACGGCTTTTTTACGAGCTTGAATTTTTCCTTCATTGCCTCGGCAAGCACATGCTTGCCGACCTTTCCGCCAAATGCCATGGCCATATTTTCTCTTGTGTACAACAGCCGCATGATCCTATGGATCAGCATGTCAATGATGGGTATCGGCTCCTCCAACCACAGACACCCATCATGCACCAAGCACATCAACTGCTTGATCACTACCATCATGATAGGTGCGTGGTTGTAATGCGGCACCCATAGCAGGTTTAGCAGGCCTGCCTTGTCCACACCTTTCAGCCACTTCCTCAGCTCCAAAGCGGTCACTCCAGTATTTTTGTGGAAGACACGATGCATAAGTTGGTCTGTCGCTAAATGAGGGAAGCGCTCCGTGTCAGCTAAGTCCCAGTCCTCCAACTTCAAAAGGGGACACGCCCCAAGTGCGGTCCCTCAAAGACAATTTGGTCTGGTAGGAGGGGCGTGTGCAGGGTGACCTTACTCTCATCAATATCTTTGGGCACCTTCGTCTTGCCCTTGTGCGAAGGAATGTATTCAGGAAGCTTAGAGATGGGGTTCGACCCCTCAATTTCAACATCCTCCGTTTCCGCTGCAATATCCTCATCATCCATGGGGATTTCTTCGGCCTCTTCTTCCAGCTCTAGGTCAAGCATTTTGGCCTTTTCTTGCGCGGTGGGTTTTCCTAGCTATGGGTGCTTCCTAGGTGATGCACGCACTAGCGGTTGCATTTTCGGCTTGTCCTTCTTCGATTTTGGACCCTCCTAGGTCGGCGTAGGCCTTGGCCTGGGTGTCTTAGGGATTTAGGCGCTTTTGTCGGTACTTCCGCAGACGCAACTTCCGGGGCAACTCCCTCTCCTGCCACAGCTACCTCTGGAACAACTCCCTTGGCTATCACTACTTCAACGCTCATAGCTTTTGTGGGCGTCAGCATGATGCTATGCAACAACTCATGTGTCTCCTTTCGCAACGTCTCAAACACTGAACTTTCTACCAGATCTCAAAGTTTTCACGGTTCATGTGCGCTTGAGAGCTCAACACCTTTGATTTATATCTTTTGACTTAGTTATCGGAGAACCCACAGTAAAAACCATTTTTTGTCAATGTTTCAATCCTTATTCCAATAATTAGTAGTATTACTATCTTTGTTACTCTTAATAATAATTTTCAAAACTATTAAGTATGATGATAATAATAATAATAATAGTAACTAATTAATTATAACAATTACAATAATAATTATGATAATAACTATTACTATTATCATTAATTATTATTATGAATTGTTATTATTAATTATTAATTAAGATCTTTTAATAAATAATAATAATTATTAAATAATAAGTATTATTAAATAATAATTAGTATTTAATATTTAGTAAATAATAGTTAATAATTAGTATTTAATTATAACATTTACAATAATAATTACGATAATAACTACTATTATCTTTAATAATTATTATGAATCGTTATTATTAATTATTAATTAAGATATATTAATTAATTAAACTATTATTAATTATTATCAATTAATAATAATTTATTAATTATGATTAACTATTAACTATTATTAATTATTATTAACTATTAACTATTATTAATTATTAATTAACATCTATTATTAATTCATTTAACTAACTATGAATTAAAAAAAAATTTAAGAACAATAAAAATTACCTAATCATTGATATTTAATCAATAATTATAATGATTATAATAATTAATTATAATAATAATAATAATTATTATTATTAAACAATTATTATTTATAAATAATCTATTAATTAATTAAACTATTAATAAAAATTAAACATTTGGTAGTAAAAATTTATAATAATGATTACTATTTTTAAAATTATTAATATTAATTATTAAGATTATTATTATTAATCAATATTAAGATTAAGGATTAATATTCGATTAAGATTAAGGATTAAGTATTTATTTAATATTAATAATTGGATTTAATAATAATAAATTTTAATACTTAAAATTAATAAAGTAACTCTTCAATAATTATTCAGAAATGATTCAAAATTACAATAAAAACTTAAAAAAGATAATAATAAATATTATTAATTAGGCTGACCTTCATCTCAAATCAACTCTCATAATTATTTAAATCTCTCAGTTTAGCTCTTCTACTATTAACATTCAAGAAGTCCTGATGATGGATCCCTGTTGGAATTTGAAACGTTGACAAAAAGTGGTTTTTACTGTGGGTTCTCCAGTAACTAAGTCAAAAGCTCAACACCTCAATTCTCAAAATGCCAAGTGTTTTTCGATGGGAAACCCTTTGTAATTTATAGGCATTTTCGAATTCAAATCCGACCATTCCCCCCACAATCGGTTCATTAATTCTAGATTGGCGGCATATTTTCAAAGATCTGGTCCATAAATTCCGACTTAAATGATGCCCCCCGCTCCATTTGGCCGTTTTCTGATCATCAAATCATGAACAATGTCTTTAACGGTCACTTTCCAGCTATCCTGCGCGGTTTTTCCTTTGGTAGCGCAACTGCCTGCGCGCTTCTGTGGGCTCTATGACATTTCTTTGTTCCGCGCAGTTGCCTAATCGCGCAACTCTCTAACCCGGGGCAATGTAGTTTATAGTCTCGCGCTTCCTTTCAGCGGCTTGAAGCACTAAGACTGTGCTTCCCTCATATAGTCACCTAGCTGGATCACCAGTGTATGGGTTCAATCGACTGCCATTCACCTTCCTTATGAAGGGTTCTCTATTCAATTTGACCTGCTGAACTGCTCCACCATCGGTAATCTCCTTGATGACATATAGCCCCAGCTAGTGCATCCTAAATTTCCCTGGAAATTTATCAAATTTGCTGTCATATAGCAAGATCAAATCATTGACCTTGAAGGTGTGCAGTTTAATGTGCCGATCGTGCCACACCTTTTTGTGCTCCTTTTGAACTTGTTGATGAAATCTAGCTAGAAATCAACCATCCTCAAGCTCTGCTAGTTGCATGAGCCTCTCTTCCAGGGCTTTGCGATCCGCCATTCCTATGAGTGCCGCTATGCACAAACTAGGTACAATGTGTTCCATTGGCATCACAACCTCTACGCCGTATATGAGTTTGAGAAGCATTTTTCCAGTCAACTTCTTGCAAGTCGTTCTATAGGCCCATAGCATCGCAGGTACATGCACATCCTAGTCATTTCTCTGAGCATTGCAGACCTTCGTTAGTGCGCTCTCCAGTATCTTATTGAATGCTTCCACTGTCCCATTAGCCTGCGGATGATAAGGTGTACTTTTTTGATGATACACCTGAAATTCTTTTGTCAACACGTTGATTGTTTCGTTAAGAAAGTGCATACCGCGATCGCTCATCAAGATCTTTGGACACCCGAATCTCATTAGGACATACTCAAAAATAAATTTTGCTGCTATCGTGCTTGTGCAGTCCTTCACAGGCTGTGCCTCCGCCCATCTGGTCAAATACTCAGTCGCGGTGATGATGTACCATGCACTCGTCTTCTTTCCTGGTGGCTGAATTGGTCCCACAAAGTCAATTGCCCATTTTTTGAATGGTTGTAATGTCACCTGCGGCATCAGAGGCAATTCATCCCTCCGTGATGGCTTGCCGGTCCTTTGACATGTGTCACATGCCCTACAATATGCTTTCGAATCCTTATGCATGGTTGGCCACCACAACCCAGCATGTAGAATCTTCTGTGCTGTTGCTTTCCCTACATAATGTCCTCTTGCAACTCCTCCGTGAGCCTCAACAAGGATGCTGCTTCGTTCAAAGTCAGGCACATAACGTTGCAATATTTCATTTGACCCCATTTTGTACAAGTGCCCTGCAATGATAGAAAAGTCTGCCGCGTGCACTACTAGTTCCTTCTTCTATTGACTTGTATAACCTTCCGGAGCTGATCCTGTCGTCATGAAGTTGATAATATCTTCAAAGTGACTGTTCGCGACATGCACTGTAAAGAGATGTGCGTCAGGCTGTCTTTCCTCCAAATTAGTAGGTTCCTCTCTGGTTTCAATGCGCGACATATGATGAGGTCCCGCATTCAGTTGTCCTGGTTTCACAATAACTTTGAAGTCATACTCCTGGAACAATAACAACCATCTACATTATTCCCCCCCAACACAAGCTTGTTGACCAGGTACTTCAACGCAGATTGATCCGTATATATCTTAAAGTGTCCGCCCAACAAATAGTGCCTGAACTTCTGGAGCACATACACCATAGCTAATCCTTTACGCTCTGTCGTGGAATAATGTTTCTCTGCTTTAGACAACTTCCTACTTGCGAACGCTATAGGATGATCTAGTTCTCCCTCACCGACCTGTGTCGGCACGACCCCCAATGCAATACATGATGCATCCAAGTGAACATGAAATTCCTTCTTCCAACCCGGGAAGACTAGGATCGACACAGTGACGATTTTCTCTTTCAGCACATCCAAGCTCTTTTGACATTCATCATTCCAGCAGAACATAACATCCTTGTTCAACAAGTTCTCCACAGGCACGGTGATCTAGGCATAGCTCTTGATGAATGCCCTTGAGTTGCGTGCAATTATTTCACATTCCTTGACGCCTCCAAGTTGATTATCACTGCAATCTTCGCGGGGTCTACCATCAACCTTTGTCTGCATACCACATGACCCAACAAGATCCCAACAGGGACACAAAACCAACACTTCTTCAGATTGAGCACGATCTGGTATCTCCTACATGTATCTAGCATCAAGCACAGACTTGCCACATGGCGCTTGACCAATCCAAACACTATCCAATCGTCAAAGTATACCTCCAGAAATTTATGAATGAAGTCTTTGAATGCCACAATGACTATGCGCGAAAAGATCGTTGGCACATTCTTCAGCCCAAAAGGAATTACAGTGTATTGAAAAAATATCCCCATTCAGTTGCGACGGTCGTCTTTCTTCTATCGTCAGGCACGATTTTGATCTGATGGTACCCAGAGAACCCATCAGTGAAAGAGTATGCTTCTTGGCCGCCTACATTATCCAGGACCTCATCAGTGAACGGGGTTAGGAAAGGATCATGCACACAAGCGTCATTCAATTTCCTGAGATCTATGCATATCCTTATTTCTTCCTTCTGTTTATTTTCCTGAACCACTATTGGGCTCACCCAATCAAATTCTTCCACCTGTTCAATAATACCTGCTGTCACACGGAATGAGTCATTCTTGCAGACAAGACCGACCTCCCTAGTATCTAATGATATCTAGCGACAAACAAACCAATCAACTTCTATCTTTCTCTAAATATGCAGTTTATAAATAAAGGCAAACAAGTGTTTTAGGCCTACCTTGGGTCCAATGCAAGTTTGTGGAAGCCTCGCTCCGTTGATCCAAATGAGCTCCCTTGTAGAGAATCTGCAAACACAAAGAAGCACACAAATTAAATAGCACCTGAAAAGCCAATATAATAAAGCATACTTATCATGATGATCAAGGAATTCATGAAGCAAATCATATAAGACAATTTGTTGAGAAAAATGAATCTAATTGTATTAATTTAAATCAAAGAAGAACTTTACAACCTGTGCCTTGATGCTGTACAAGCTCCTCCCAGGGTCCATCAAGAAGTCTCCTCTACTTTGACAAGTTTCACTCTCTTCCCAATGAAGCCAAAAGGTATGTGAGATCTCCTCTCAAGCTTAACTAGGAAGTCTCAATTCCACCAGCATTTACCCTAAAAAATGTTCAGCTTCTAACCTCCCTAGCAACCAGCCCAATGCCTTAATTTATAGTGCAATAGAGGGAAGTTACTAGGTCCTCCTTCAAAGGGATAAAGCCCTCCTTCAAAGGGATAGCTCCTCTCATCAAGGGATTAGCTCCTTCACTTTTGGGATGCATGAACCACCTAGGAGCGAACCATCCACGTCAAGATTCCTTCTAGAATCATCTAGAATTAACCCAAAGTGATTTTTTAAGAATAAACTTGTGCCTTTTTGACTTTCACAGGGGTCCGCAACCACTCCTTTAGAGACAGAGCGGGCAGGTCCGCAGGTAACACGAACAAAGGGTGCGGGACTGCAGGCAACAGTGAGAGAAAGTGCGGAACCAGAGCTTTATTGATTTTTAAGGTCTTTCTCTCATTTTCAAAGCTTGACATGAAGAGCTGAGGTTTGAGACTTGCTTAGGAGGACAATATGAATGATGATAGACCCATACTGACTGCAAATAGTCATGATGACAATATTTTGTGTAACAGATTGCCCCCTAAAGTGCGAAGTATGTAGTAGATGAGGATTTCATTTATCATCTAGGAAGAGTGAAGTACTTTATCATTTCGAGGATCATCTTGTGGAGAGCCCAGTTGGAACCTGTAAAAACATTCAATGCAAAATATATATATGAGATCATATCATTGCTGAGGTAGGCATTCCCATACTCAGATCAAAACTGACTAGAAAACTAACTACTGCTCTGATATAGGAATGATCTTGTAATACATCACAAGTATAGACACATGTAGACACAGTATGGATGCAGCCATCTGTTTATGAATAGTCCACTATATAATGAATACAAAATTCCTCGCAGCCTGGATGGTGGAAACTAGATCCAGGGTCTTGATTTCTACTTCCTGAAATAGTACGATTCTATCCATGCGAATGAATGTGTCGAAGTCGAACATGGTAGAAACCACTTGATTACCAGTCAATGATGTAAACTGTTAACAAGTGTGAGAGAGACCACCAGTAATGTCAATGGCTCTCAAAGTACTCAATACAATCCATGAAATGTGAATAGATGTGTTGATTTCGAACATGTCACGAAATCCTTTGATCGAAGGTCAATGATGCAACCTATCGTCGAAGGCGAGAAACCTGCCATTGAGGCATGTAGATCCCAAGGTACTGACGATTTCTAGATAATGAGCTGAAGTCGATAGAAAGCGATCCGTCGTAGGCAAGCCCACAACACGAAATCATAGATCAAGTTTGAAGAAATTTAGTTGCAAGGACTGACTCAGGGATGGTCAAGATGGATGATAGATATTTTGCAGATGAATGGTTTATTTGCACTGACCTCTTGAACACATAACGACACAACAGATGGTTTGGTGACAATTTACCCAAAGTTAATACCCAGAAACCGGCTGAAGACTTTCAATATGGTTTAATCAACTGTTAGGCAAAGGATTTCCCAACCCAGGTGAATAAAAATGTCGTGTTCAAGAGTGGTTACAAAGTATGACAAACAGGCTCATTTTTCTCTCTTTTCCCCCACCATTTCTAGCAAGTACCTCTTTATTTTTGACAAGCTTGAGGAGGATAACATTTGCTTGATTATAAGCTCTTCCTTCGGATGAGTCCAACTTAGTTTAAATTTGAACCCTAAGAAGGAGTGGTCCGTTCCTGTTTGTAATTGAATAGGTCCTTTACTGTTAAATTTTAACGAGTCCAGTATAGGAGAAACTCAGCGTTTTTCAATTTTAGAGAGTCTGAAAAAACTTAAGAAGACTCCATGGTTGTCCTTTTTCGTAAATTTGTGTCTCCCAAGCCCGAAAAAGTATAAAATAATACTTGATAGAACCGCTTGACCATTACGATCAAGGAGTACTTTTCATAATTAGTGCCTCTGATCTGAAAAAGTAAAAAAGCGATCAATGACACGTCGTTTTATAACCAATATCGAACTTGAAATGACAAAAATCCGGCAATCTTTTCATGTTTTTACGGTCAGAAAAAGGGTTGTAAGTGGACCGTCTTTTTAGTTCCGTTTTAACGAGCTTAAAAAGAAAAACTCGGCAACCTTTTCATGTTTTAGGAGTCAGAAAAGAGCTTAAAGGTGACTCTAAGGTTTCAGTTTTTCATAAGTTTTAACGAGTTCGAAAAAAATGATAAAAATGTACTCATGGTTTTCATTTTTTCGTAAGTTTTAATGAGTTCGAAAAAATGATAAAAATGTACTCATATGGCTGACTTTCAATTTAATTTACCAGCAGGAAAAGACGGAAAGAACTCGGCATTTTCATTTGTTTTACGAGAATGAAAGATAGCAAAATAATCTCGGGATTTTCATGAGTTTAACGAGTCTTGAAAATAACTGAAATTGACTCGAGATAGGTTTCATTTTTACAAAAGCTTGAAACAGAGAAAAACTATGCTTCAAGGTAGTTTCATTTTTACACAAGCTTGAAACAGAGAGAAAACTGTGCTTGATGCCCCCTAAGCATAACTGCTAGAGCGCATGCCCCCCAGCTTCATTTCATTCAACTAAGTACACTGATTAATAGCTGGATGGAATGAAGGTTCAGTTACGAGATCATTTGAAAGACTCGACCTAAAACTGTAAGAAAATTATGCAAAAAACTGAAATAACTAACCTAAATATACAACTTAACATTTATGAGATCTAGTCAAACTCTCGACTCAATTAGAGGAGGATTTGTTTCATTTTTTAATGAGCTTGACACAGGAAAAGAACTATGCTCGGATTCGGTTTCATGTTTATGCAAGCTTGAAACGAAAAACTATGCTTGTTATAAGTTCGCATGCCCCCAGTATAATGACAAAAATCAAGGTACATGCCTCCCAAGCTTCATTGCATTCAACCAGGTGGATGAAATGAAGTTTTACTTTCGAAATCTTGGAAAGACTCGTGGGAGTTGTTTCATTTTTTAGTGAGGTTGACATAGGAAAAGAACTATCCTCAAAACCCTTGTTTCATTTTTTAAACGAGCTTGACACAAGATAAGGAACTACTCTCTAAAATCCTTGATTCATTTTTTAACAAGCTTGACACAAGACAAGGAACTATGCTCATGACTCCTTGTTTCATTTTTTAACGAGCTTGACACAAGACAAGGAACTATGCTCATAACTACTCTCTACAATCTACCTAACAAGGAACTATGCTCTAAAATTCTTGATTCATTTTTTAACGACCTTGACACAAGATAAGGCACTATGCTCTAAAAACCTTGATTCATTTTTTAATGAGCTTGACACAAGACAAGGAACTATGCTCAAAACTACTCTCTACAATCTACCTAAATAACCTATGACTCCTTGTTTCATTTTTTAACGAGCTTGACACAAGACAAGGAACTATGCTCATGACTCCTTGTTTCATTTTTTAACGAGCTTGACACAAGACAAGGAACTATGCTCTGAAATCCTTGATTCATTTTTTAACGAGCTTGACACAAGACAAGGAACTATGCTCAAGTCTACTCTCTACAATCTACCTATATAACCTATGACTCCTTGTTTCATTTTTTAACGAGCTTGACACAAGACAAGGAACTATGCTCTAACCAACTGATTCATTTTTTAACGAGGTTGACACAGGAAAAGAACTATCCTCATACCTGATTCATTTTTTAACGAGGTTGACCTAGTAAGAAGAACTATCCTCTAACCAACTGATTCATTTTTTAACGAGGTTGACTCAGGAAAAGAACTGTCCTCATACTCACTGATTCATTTTTTAACGAGGTCGACACAGTAAAAGGAACTTTCCTCGAACCAACTAATTCATTTTTTAACGAGGTTGACACAGGAAAAGAACTGTCCTCATACTCACTAATTCAATTTTTAACAAGGTTGACACAGGAAAAGAACTGTCCTCATGACATCCTATTTCATTTTTTAACGAGGTTGATACAGGAAAAAACTATCCTCGCACTCACTGATCATGGCTTCCAACTGGAAGAAAGACATGTCAATGGACACACCTTGATCATGGCTTCCAAGAGGTCTTCATCAGAAGGAAGAATAGTTCTCTGGAAGGAACACATGTCAAGGGACTCAAAAGGGATAAGAACATCGTGTTCAAGTAATCCCATAGAGTTTTCCATGTCAATTACCGGATCTAAATCAAAGGAAGATGAGCAAATAGTGAGAGGCTCACGTACATTGGTAACTGAAAACATGGGACCAGTTGCCACATAATTAACCCGTGGCGGGGTAGATACCACTTTAGAATCAGGAACATTTAGGGGTGTCATATTATTGGTAGTTGAAACAAGACTAGGGAACGAAAGCTGGTCTACAGTCACAATATTTCCATTGTGAGGGAAAGACATCACGCGAAAGAGTGTCGATACGACAACTTTCATTGCATAAACATAGTCTCGCCCAAGGAGTAAATTGAAATCCAAGGGACCTTGAACTACCATAAGATCAACACAGAGAATTTTACCTTCCAAGGTAATAGAAAACTTAGGAAGGATCCCTAAAGGTTCGCTAATGGTTCTGTTAAAAGCTTTCAGATTCTGCGTAATAGGCACAAGCTGAGGGGAACCCAAAGCTTTCCAAGCAGTTGAGGATAAAATACTAACAGAAGCACCTTCATCTACCTGTGTGCGATGTATGTCCCTACCACCAACCTTGACAATGATTTGGAAAGGGATGGAGGAAGGAAGACGAGGTTATCTCAATATATTCCAATCAAAGGAAAAGACCTCAGTACTTGGAGGGGGTTCTGTAGAAACAGATGAAATGCCCCCCGACGTAGAAGAATCTGATGTAACAAAAAGAACCTGAGCAGTATGAATTTCACTCTCTAAAGGGAGAGTGGGATCGACCGAATGTGAAATTGAATCGACCACTTGATCAACTAATGGATCATCAACCTGAGTGATATGAGTTTCACTCTCCAATGGAAGAGTGGGATCGACTGTACTTGAAATTAGATCAATCACTCCGTTAGTTGACGGTAGGTTGGGAGAAAGTTTACGGTAACTAGTTGGAAATTCTTGCTGTGGAATAGTAAGGTTTTCCAACAATTTTGAGGCTTCATCCATGTGAGGGCAAATGTGAGTTTGATGACTCCCTTTGCATAACTTACAAGGAAACCTAACTTTACCCTTTTTCCCAGGAACCTGACTATCACTGGTTGATGGATCAATGAAAAGTTGATGAGATTTTTCTGACCATACTTCCAAGACCTTTGGAATACCAGGACAATTGATAAGGAAGTGGTCACCCTTACAAATCCTGCAAGGGTATTTGGGTTTATGATGCATTTTGGAGGTTTCCTCAACACAACTAACACCTACAACCATGGTTGGTTGGTTGACTTCTTTCTTAGCTTGCTTCTTCTTCTTCTTCTTCTTCCCTTTCTTCTTCTTCTTAGTCACCTGGTTACTAGTGTCAAGGCTTTTACCAAGCGAAGAGGAAGAAATGGAGGAAGAAATATTAGGCAAAGAAGGTAAAGGGTCAACAGAAGGTTGGTGATGTTGAGATGGTGAACTCTGTTGAGGTGAAGCATTCGGTTGAGGTGGAACAATTGGAGTATTTGGGGCCAACGAAGTTGAAAATAACCATATCGGTAAACCTATTGTAAATCCAAGTAATGACAAAGGAGCCATATAAGGAGGACCAACATTTCCAAAGAAAGGAAAAGTACTAGGATTCTCGTTAAGAGGGGTTCCTTGGTTGGTAAATTCCGGAACAGTTGCCATTATATTGAACTTCAGTGAATTTTATTAACAATTTAAAACTAAAATTAACAATTCACAATTCACACCTAACAAGTAAAATTCACAATTCACACCTATGGTCTCTAAAAGCAAAAACAAACAAATTAACACACACTATCAAATCTAGGAGTCAAACCACACACAAACAGTAACTTTCCGTACCGAAATCACTAGTTGGTGATGAAATCCAACGTCGCAGAATTCAATACAGAAATGGCGGTTGGAACAGTTACCCCGACAACCTGCTTAATGAATAGACTGGCACAAGTTTCTCCACTAAACCGTCTCGAGTGAAGAGAACCCCCCAGAAAATCCAAGTGAGTCTAATCGACATCTGCTCCAGGTACAGTGGGATCTTCCCTCCACCGTCACCATAGGAAAGAATCCTACAGAATATGGTCACTAAGGTTACCAATGGAAACAAATATACCTGGGGGAACAGTCTACAATCCGATACGCACGCAAGGGCAGAGTAACAAGCTCAATCCCCTTGAAGGCTCCTTGACATAATCCAAGGTTTACCAACAAGTGACCCCAGGCTCCTCGACAATGGTTAATCCGAGGTTTACCGTTTTTAATATGTGAATATCTTCTATCGTTCCCAATGAGGAAGGATTGATTCCCACACTGGTTCAGATATGATCTCGTGCTTCTCCTTTAAGAGGAGCTTTCCCAGAGCATAGATGTAACAATTGGAATTTCTCCCTACCGCAAGATCAACTACTTGTTTGTTTTACTGTCTTGGAGAGTTAACTAAAACCTATTCCAAGACACTAGCCTAAGCTAGATTGGTGGAAAGAGGTAAAAATTACTAGATGAATTTTAATTAAGCGCTGTGTTATTTAGGCTGTTATTACTCAAAAAGGGTAAATGAATATGAAACCAATGGTGTTATGACCCGACCCAAAACTGAATGAAATCAAATATGATAATGTAATCTTTTCAATTCGATGAATCCTAACTAAAATAAAGAGAGAGTTTCCATTCACTTCCAATAATGCAAAAAATTGATCATTAAGAGAAAATATAACAAATTCTCTAATGCACTAATTTCATTAAGAAAAACTAATGCAAATCAATTCCAAAACATTTTTTATTTTTATTTTGTGTGTTAAAAACAAGCATAAAAATATGTAAATTCAAATCAAAGAACGTTGATCTAAATCTACAATTGATTTTTCAGAATGTAAACTATGCAATTGTAATCTATGCACAATTCACTTGAAAAGTATGCAAATGTAATCTATGCACATTTTTCATTCATATTCTAAAAATGAGAATTCTAATTATGCAAATGTGATCTATGCAAGAGAATTCTCAAACACAAGATAATTCTAATGTAATCTAAGAACCAATCAAGTGTAAGTCAAGAAAATTGGGTGAGAGTTCCAAAGATCAAAAAATAAAAACACTCAAAGGCGATTAATGCAAAATTGTGAAAAGACTGAGACAAACCTCCAAGTAATGACCAAAGGAAATCAAATTAAGAATTTCTCAAAAAAGAGACTCAAAACACCCAATTGATAAAAGCTTAAAACAAGAATGCCAATGGAATTAACCTAAGAAAAGTTCCTGACAAGTCACGTGCAGATCTGGGCAGAGGCTAAAAACACCTAAACAAATCCTAAGCTGACTGAAAGAGAAAAACTTAAGTTTTTCAAAATTTTGACAGGGTCTGCAGGTCCGCAGTTCACACAGGTGCGGGACCACTCTGTGTGTAAAGCAAAAGTGCGGATAGGTCCGCACTATGTTACAAGAAGAGGGTGCGGTCCTCTCCCAAAAGTATGAAAAACAAAAAATAATCCAAGATCTACTAAACCTACCCAATTCCACACACAACAAGCCAAAAACAGAAACAAAAACACAGTTTCTCAAGTCAAAGTAAAGCAAATCAAAAGATCAAGTCCCCAGCGGAGTCGCCATTTTGTCACACGGAATGAGTCGTTATTGCGGACAAGAATGACCTCCCTATTATCTAATGATATCTAGCGACAAAAAAACCAATCAACTTCTATCTTTCTCTAAATATGCAGTTTATAAATAAAGGCAAACAATTGTTTTAGGCCTACCTTGGGTCCAATGCAAGTTTGTGGAAGCCTCGCTCCGTTGATCCAAATGAGCTCCCTTGTAGAGAATCTGCAAACACAAACAAGCACACAAATTAAATAACACCTGAAAAGCCAATATAATAAAGCATACTTATCATGATGATCAAGGAATTCATGAAACAAATCATATAAGACAAATTGGTGAGAAAAATGAATCTGATTGTATTAATTTAAATCAAAGAAGAACTTTACAACCTGTGCCTTGATGTTGTACTAGCTCCTCCCAGGGTCCATCAATAAGTCTCCTCTACTTTGACAAGTTTCACTCTCTTCCCAATGAAGCCAAAAGGTATGTGAGATCTCCTCTCAAGCTTAACTAGGAAGTCTCAATTCCACCAGCATTTACCCTAAAAAATGTTCAGCTTCTAACCTCCCTAGCAACTAGCCCAATGCCTTAATTTATAGTGCAATGGAGGGAAGTTACTAGGTCCTCCTTCAAAGGGATAAAGCCCTCCTTCAAAGGGATAGCTCCTCTCATCAAGGGATTAGCTCCTTCACTTTTGGGATGCATGAACCACCTAGGAGCGAACCATCCACGTCAAGATTCCTTCTAGAATCATCTAGAATTAACCCAAAGTGAGTTTTTAAGAATAAACTTGCGCCTTTTTGACTTTCATAGGGGTCCGCACCCACTCCTTTAGAGACAGAGCGGGCAGGTCCGCAGGTAACACGAACAACGGGTGCCGGACCGCAGGCAACAGTGAGAGAAAGTGTGGAACTAGAGCTTTAGTGATTTTTAAGGTCTTTCTCTCATTTTCAAAGCTTGACACGAAGAGCTGAGGTTTGAGACTTGCTTAGGAGGACAGTATGAATGATGATAGACCCATACTGACTGCAAATAGTCATGGTGACAATATTTTGTGTAACACCTGCCGTGAGCATCTTATCTAACTCAATGTGAACCCTTTCCTTATACTTCACTTTAAGGCGGTAAGGTATTTGTTTCATAGTTTTCGCATCCGGTTTTAGGGTGATCTTCATGACACTGAGGTCTCCTATTATTCCCTTTAGATTAGAAAACTTTGTGGGGAACAAATCTTGATATTCGTGGAGGAGCTCAACGACCTGATCTATTGTTGCGTCGTCCCAATAATCCCCAATCTTCACGAATTTCAGCTCCGCCTCTATGCCAATGTTGACCTATCTAGTTTGCAGCGACGCGGTTATGTCTAGATTTTCTATCTACGGTCCTTCAACCTCGCGGTGACCCTCAATTTCCAGAATATTAATCTTTTTGGGATCCTCGTCTTCTTCTTCAATGGTCACATTATAGCATTCTAGCACGTGGCTCAGCTGGGTAGTCCAATTAGGTTGAATCATGTCCAAAGGATCCTGCGGTATCCTACAGATCGCTGCTTTAACCTCTTGTAGAGCCGCGTCAATACAGTCAAACCCACCCTCAAATCTGAATGTCATTATAAACCACTGGTGCAAGATGTCCCATTCTTCAATTCCATGGCAGAGCTCTGTTTCCAAGTACCAATTCATTGGTATGACATCCAGGGTATGACAAAACAGATGCACCCATTCAGGCTGGGGCTCCACTCCATAAGCCTTAGTCCATTTGGCCAGGTGATCGCGCGGATCATCCCTTCCATCATACTTGTTTGTCATCTGTACTTTTGGCTGTCCAAAATGTATTCTCATCATCCTCCTATATTCGCGCCAATCACCAAAATTATCCTTGTGCGTACCCCACCATCTTGCAGGCGTAGCGCGCAATGCCCAATCCAAGGCCTGGAAGTGATGCTTCTCCAACACTTCTCTTTCAAATGCATCCAAAAATATATCCACATCAGTCAACCCATCATAAGAAGGTAGATTCCTTGCTTCTGATGACACACAGTGCAATGATTTGGTCATCATATTACAACGTAACGTAGATACTTCATGCAGCTTGTTATGCCAGTGCTCTATTTCTTCGTCTGAATTTGATGCGCAGGAGCTCACGTTCCCATGCAATACGTCTGTCTGCTATCGAATTTACCAAATCCTGGTCTCATGCTATTATCTTGTAAATATGGTCCAAATCATCATCACTTTCATAATCGCGGACCGGTTCTGTATAGCACGTCCTTCTGCAGGATCTAGTGGCACCACTGCGCGGAGCGATTTCTTTTCAAATACCATATTTCTCTTCTTCAGGTTGATTACCCCATTCATGTCAGTGGCCCAATCGATCCCAAGGAGCGCAAGATAGAGATTGCTATCATCCACAATCTCTATTACTTCAAAATCCGCCAGTGCGCTCGCGCCTTCGATGTCAACTGTTACCCCCTAAAGCCTCTCCATTGGGATACTTTTTTGTTGATTCTCCATCCTTAACTGGATCGGAGACCACTAAAGCGTAGGTCTCCCAATTCTTTCCCATGTTTGTTTTGGAAAAACATTCGCGTCAGAACCTAGATCCAAGATAACTTGGTCCATTTCGTACTCCCCTATCTGTGCGGTGAGTCTCATCTCACGTCCAGTCCTTGCCTTATGCTTACGAAGCTTTCTGACTACGCGCGATTTGTCGTAGCGCTGCCCTTGCCAGCACACCGATTGATTAGTTCCTGCAGTCCCTTCATAGAATTACTATCGTGGAGCAGTTTCATGCAAGCCTCTAAGAATGTGGTAATCATGCATGGGTCCATTTCTTCAACTAGTTTCTCCTGACTTCCTGAGGTAGAGGCCTCAGCGAAGCTTTTCTTTGCTTCAATAAAGTTTTCTTTTGCGGGCTCCAGATTAAACCCAGTCTCCTTTTCTGGTGCTTTACAGACCCATTCACCTTCTGCAGGCTGCTTCCCTTTATCCTCGCTAGTCGTCGTTCCACTCCGCAACATAATTTTTATCTTAGGGTCTTCCTTGCGAGGATCAACCCTCATCATCTAGAGGTTCTGCGTCAGCTATGCCCCCTTGTCGCGAATCTTAGCCAACAATATAGGGCAAGCCTCGGTAGTGTCCTAGTCTTCCACAATTGTAACAAATCAGCTGCCCTTGGCCTCTAGCAGGCCCCCCTCCAACTCGGCCTCGGCTGCGCCCCTGATACTCACCTCGCGTTCCCCCAGTGCCTTGGTCTGGAGGCCGTGTTTCTACCTACACCATGTATGCAGGTGTCCTATCCATCATTAACTCATAACTATGGAAATTACGCTCATCAGGACCTACTGATTGACAAAAATTGCAAAAGAGCTATTGCGGCGTCTGTACGAATTTTTGCAGAAAATGGCAATTGTCAGTCGCATGTTTCCCAACTACCTGGCATATAGCACACCATAGCATGACCCCTGTACTTGGCCCTGCTGCAGCCTCTAGACTTAGAGGCATTGTTCCCCCTGCTACAACATAGTTCACAAAGATGGGACAATGATCCTTGTCATGCCCCTGACCTTTGGATTTCAGGCACCAAACTTCTTCGTGTGCCTCCGACCGAGCTATTTTATCTTTCTTTAGAGTTTGCATTTCGAGGCAAAGGTTTTGCAACTGCGCATGAATCTGATCAACCCCTAGATTAGCATCTTGCATTGGTGTCTCATGCAGTTTCATCACGATTTCCAGAGATTCTGCCTAGGTCCCTATCTTCTGTTGTGATAGTGCAACCCTTAGGTGGAGCAGGAGCAAGGCCACGAACCATTCGCGGTGCTGCCCATAAGTTAGGTTCATGTTGGCCTTTCGGATCATACACTTCAATCTTTGATCCAAATCCTAGGGTGTCTCCCCAAGCTTCATCATGATCTCCTTGAATCCCATAATTGATTGCGCTTGAGACTTAGGTCTACTGAATTCTCTATTTAGCGCAGTCTGGATATCTGCCAATGCAGACGTTGGGTTATCAGTATTGTACTTAATGTACCACGTTAGTGCGCGATCCTGCAAAGCACTAACCAACATTTCTTTCTTCATTTTATCATCCATGATACCCTGAGTTTCCCACATAGCCTTTATGACGAACCAAAATTGGTCAGGATCTTCATTTCCTACGTCCTTGAATACAGGTAGCTTTACTGAGTTTGCCATGTTGAACAGTGGTGGAGGTGGCAGTGGTGTGGGTGATGGGGTAAGTGGTGGAGGTGAGGATGGGGGCGGTGTGGATGGATGGGATGAGGATGGAGGCGGTGTAGGTATTCGCGGGGACCCTTGTCTTATCAATTGAATAACGCTTAGCGGGGAAGCCTGCACTGATCCCTCGTCGTCACTCAAAGGATGTTCAATTAGTGGGCTATACTCAGGACCTTTTCTTCCTCCATCCCTGAAAGACCTTCCACTTCGCTTAGCTCCAAACATTAAGGTAACTGCATGACCCACTTTTCACACAAGAGCATCTTAATCTAAGTATTTAGTGATTTCAAATACTTACCTCACGGTCCTTTGAAGAAGCGGTGCTTTGCTTCACTGTAGCTGACCAAAGTATCAACCGTAAACTTTGTTACAAACCCTCCTATGATATGGTTGAGCTAGTGATCGAAAACACGTGTGGTCCTATCTTCAGAGGCTTCCAATCTCCACACTAGCTTCGGGGTCCAGACAATCGGATTATCAAGCCTCCACCTTCCTTAGCCGTCTGCCAACTTCGAAATCCACTCGTATAATTCAACTGGGAAGGAACAAAAGAAGATTTCATGAATCTCTGTGTACAGATATCTGTCTGACCACTGTTCCTTTGTTAATAGTGGATTCCTGTTTTCTTGCACCGCAAATTCGTGGATCTTCCTATCCAACTAATCTTCAATCTCCTTCTTAGTTGGGTTCCAATGTTGTGACATCACACATCTCGTTATGTAGATCTCAATCCCGGCAATGGAACCATTTGTTGGCTTGATGGGCCCTAACTAAGGTTCAGCGTTAGTCATCCAAGAAAATCCCTACACTACTGGCCCTTTTGGCATCAATCCATGGAGCGCAGACCGAAGTCTCACCCGAAGCAGTATGGGGGGATGCAAGAACCAAGTTTCTGCACCCTGAGATGGTCGTGATGTCGACTTTATACCTTATGCCCTTACTTCGCACATATCTATAATTTGTTAGGGCTTATCGATGTAATTTCTCTCACGTCTTTCAGGGCCTTCACGAAGATACCCAACTGTCCTTCGCGCAACCCTAAACTATGATTCAGGAACTTACGTGCCTTTGTAAATATGTTACTGTATAAGTTCCTGAATTATCTTAAGTGTTCACCAACTTTATCATACAATTAAGATTGTCTTTGCGTAAACATATATTCTTACTTGCGTTCAAATAACATATAGAAACAGATATATTCGCGCATCAAATTAGCATTATAATGTAAACCCAGAACTTAACATAATATAATTGCATGCAATAACCAGAGGTAAAATACATAGTAATTTCAGAATACTTCTCTTTATTGTTGATTCATATTTTCAATACAGTCTTGCGCACTCAGCTGCAGACATCTACCCTAGGCCTTTGCGCACTCAGCTGTAGAGCTTCTTCCTACACTAAGACTCTCGCTCTTAGCTTGTCACAGATTCCTCAATGACTCCAACTTACCTCCCAACTACTAAAAGACTCTTCTAACACTTCTTTTTATACAATCCCATGGTCCGTGGACCATGGGTAGATCCTCTACAACCTACATGACTTTTACAAAAGAAGGGCGAAAAACCCTTAGTGACTCTTTACATCTTCGCGCTCCGCGACCACAAAATGCGGAGACTTTACATTCTTTATACAAAATTTGGGCTTTCTGCCCTAAAACTTAGGATTTTAGCCCAAAAATGGCTCTTAGGGGAACCTGTTCCCAACAGGCCCCCAACACAAACATGGTGACTCGCCCTTGAGTCACTTTGCTGGCGTGGAGATCTTGTCGCGAAGACCTCCCAGCTCGACTTGGACAACTACTACCTCAACAGTGCATTGTATTGCTGCCTGCTTCATCTCCTCAACCAACTGATCTGTTGCTGGCCCTGTGCTGTCTGATTGAATCTTCTGTTGAGTCTCTTGCAGACTAGCCAGCTTGCCTTCAATAGTGGCCGTGATCAAGTAGGCATCATCCAACCAAGGCTTCAAGCGAGCCTTCAGCATGGCTTCCTTGTGCTGAGCTGCATCTACCTATTCTTTCAACGCCTTGACCTCCTGTAGCTTAGCTAACTTTTGCATGATGGCGACATTGTGCGCTGTCACTTTGACTTCGTCATAACGCTGCTGCAGCTCCTGCGCTTTTGTCACCCGCAGTACAATAGGATCTTCTTGCTAGCAGGTGACTACCTCAAGCGACTTTTTGAAGAGCGTGGTACAGTCCTTCACTACGCTCTCCACTGTTGCTATTGTGTCTTTCACAACGGTCTCGCGCTGCTCTCTGATCTCTGGCGTAGGCGAAGGCTGGGCCTTCAACTACAACTCTCCAATTTTGAGGTTCAGCTCCAGCTGAACATTTTCCAATTTAGTTCGTGCGTCGCGCACTCCAGCAGCGAGCTTCTGAACCCTCACATCTACCAGCTCAGCCTAGGGAATTCCCAACTCTGGGAGAGTCTTGCCCTGGAACCCGTTCCCAGCAGACATGAATGATAGTAACCTGTGGTTGTATGCATTGCTATTGTTGTTTTATGCTAGATAACTTGATGATTATGTTATATGTTGTTGATGAGTATTTTATAGGTTAACTTGTTGTTTTTATATGATAGTTATCTTTATGATTAGGTTATATGTCGTTGATGAACATGATATATAACTTGTTGTTATATGCTAGTAACTTAATGATTGGGGTTATTACCTTATGTTCTTGATGTTATATGTATCATACTAATTTGGATTGGTCTATGGAAATGGTGAGGGTTATGACATTCAAGTATGAGTAAACATATTGTGATATTATGTCATACTAATCTAGATTGATTGTGCAGACAAGATAGCCTCCCCTGAGATACATTAAGGTATTATTGATTATGTTGTATATTTCGTGCTTGACTATTGATTATGTCGTATATTTTGTGTTTGAGTGTTTGGGGTCTATTATGTCGTCTAGTTGATTTATTTAACATGGTATGTTTGCAAGTTGGTTGAATGTTTGACGAATTGCATAATATGAGTATGTGTTCAAATGATCTTGTTTTAAGATGATTGTACTAACAAATATGTGTTGAGAGAGTTGATATGTACTTGAGTGTAAGTAGGTGATAGTTGTAGCATTATGTCTAATGACTACGAGTTGACTATGGATTATTACGTGATTGTTAGTCTTGGTAAAGGTTGATTTCAAATTAGTAGATATGTTGCCATGATCCTTGGAACATGTGGTCGACATGTGTGAAAAGTTGTAGGAAACATGCTTGGTATTCGCATGACAAGGTAATAGTTGATGTGCTTATATAACTATCCATTAGGTGATGTGACAATACATAGTAAGACATAGTTGCAGCAAGGTAAAGGTTAAAGAAAGGAATTGGGTGAGAATTCCTCTGGCTATGTTTGGAAATCACAATTCCAAATGAATGAGTGCTTTGTATAAAGAAATTCTTCTTAACCCTAATTTGTCAGAAATTATGTGGATAGGTGCTATATTCATGGACCTGTATTTGACAGGTATAGCAGCCAGTGTCTAGTTATAGCTAGATCTATCAAGGGAATTGGAGACCCTTGAGACATGGCACAAACGTGTTCAGCTACAAGGCAACATGCTTGGCATAACAAGGTAAGCTAACTGGTATATTTTTATATTTAGTTATACACTGACAATTATGTGTTTATGGTAATGTGATGCAGGGAGTTGCATGGCAAGAGAGGTTGCCATGAAATCTTGAAGAAGGCTTAGGTTGAGCTTTCCTTGGGAACCATGGGATTGAGTCATGGTGTCTATTGTTAGTCTTGTGCTTTTGGTATTTTGTGATTTGTTGAGCTTGATTTGTGGTTTTGTTTATGTCTAGTGCAAGGCCTTGCCACTTTGTTTGTGGTGTTGTATTGTTATTGATTTTCATGGTTTTCTTCTTGTTTGTTTCTTGTCTTGCCTTTTATGTTTTGAGTCTTGGGAATTGGTTTTGGAAAGAGGAAATTTAATAGAGTTCGGGGAGAGTTGTGTGATACCCAACAAGTGATGTAAGGCCCAGACAAATATCAGTGCATGTATAAGGGCAGTTGAAGGCAAAAGTATGACAGCCAGTTGGATTGGTTGGGTCCATTGGTGTAAATGGATGATGTCAGGATAGTCATTGGAAAGGTAATAGGAATGGTAAAGTTAATGGACTTGAGGTGTCAAATTCCTTGGCTATCTTGAGAAATGTTGTTCTCAATGTTGTGCATGAATAAAGGGAGTTATGTTAACCTTCACCTTATGATATTTGGTAATTATTTTGTAATCATGTTTATTATAATGCTTATATATATGCATGTATATATGTATGTATGTATGTCGTTGTTTGACAAGATCATGTTTTTTTTTTTTTTTTTTTTTTTTATGCATATCGTTGCTTGATAGGGTCGTTAGGAATCATTCTTGTGGAGGAATGATTGCTTATGCAGGTGAATGGCATGAAGAGGTTCTTGATTTATGAGGAATCAAGTGGGAAGAGTAGTCATGACCAATATTTGAGGTCAGTATCATGTCGATATGAATTGATATTGTATGCTTGTATTATGCCTATGTTTATGTTATGACAGGTAAGGTTGAAGGATACATCAACGTAATGAAAACAATGTACTTTGCGGCATGCTAGGATAAGCATGGATGGTGGATGGACATTGGAAGCAAGGTTGCTTGGTAGAGGTAGTATGGTTTTGGATGTGCGGTGCTATTATTATGTATATGTTGTGCGTGTTGTATATTCAATGATTGTACCTATGGTGATGTGTAATGTTGTGTATGTAGTATTGTGTACATATGATGTTGTATACCTATTCTAAATATGGTGTTGTGTGTATATTACATATGTAGTGTTGGGTATAGATGGTGCTATTTACATGGTTGATATGTGGTGTTGTGTACATATTGTAATGTGCACATGTTGGATATGCGGTTTTGTGTGCATATGGTGTTGTGCGTATGTTGGATATGCAGTGTTGTGTACATATGGTGCTATGTACATGTTGTATATGCGGTGCTATGCACATATGGTGTTGTGTGCATGTTATACATGTGGTTTTGTGTACATATTTTGTTGTGTGCATGATTGTACATGTGGTGTTGTGTGCATGATTGTACATGTGGTACTGTGTGCATGATTGTAAATGTGGTGCTGTGTGCATGTGGTGCCATGTACACATTGTACATGTGGTGTTGTGTACATGTCGTGCATGTGGCATCGTGTACATGTGGTATCATGTACATGTCGTGCATGTGGTGCTGTGTACATATGGTATTGTGTACATGTTGTACAGGTGGTGCAGTGCACATGTTGCGTTATGTGCATGTTGTGTAGGTGGTGCCGTGTACATGTGATGTTGTGCACACTTTGTGCAGGTGGTGTTGTGTATAAGTGGTACTATGTACATGTTGTACATATGGTACTAATGTACATGTGTTATTGTATGCATGTCGTACATGTTGTGTTGCGCGCAAGCGGTACTATGTATGTGCATTGTGTATTCGTGGTATGATGCAGGAGCATTTGACTCAGAAATATCGTTGTATTTTAGTAGGCATAGGGGGTCTTGTGTTTCAAGGAAGTTGGTTTCTTGAGTATTAAATTAATGTAATTATTAAGGTTTTGAGTGATTTTAATGAGAGAAACTAGAATAGGGATTAATTAAGTATTGTGAGGCATATTTGTAAATGTTCTCGAATGTTGGAGAACATGAGAGATTTAGACTAGTTAAGATTCCATAGGGATTGTGAGATTTGAAAATCAATTGTAAATCTTAGATTAGGAATTGGTTTCATGATTTGTGGAACTAGAGAGGATCCTTAGGGATTAGTTGCCTCAAAAGTGGACTTAGAGGATATTCAGGATTTAGTTCAAAAGATTAATGATTTGAACTGAAATGGTTTACATGATCTTTTGTATAAATGTAAGCCTAAAAGGCATAGAAGATGGTTAGCTAGTTAGAGAGTTACTATTTAGTTAGTTAGAGAGTTTGATTGTAAGCCTACGGGCAGGAAAGGGAAAAGGTCACTGATTAGAAAATCAGGTCACAGAGAGAGAGAGATACTCATTATGTAATTATTTGTTTATATATACACAAAGACTTCTGTGTTGATTGATGGAATTATAGATTGTGTGTGAATTAGAGTAATTCTGCATAGTATATGTATGCAGGTGGAATTAAGCAGAACACAGAGAAGAAGTGGAGGATGAAGGATCGTGATCTGATCATTTGAATCCATTTGAAGGATCAAAGTTGAAGTTCAGGACTGACAATGTTTAAGAGTACGCGGAAGTAAGTTCAGGAGGAAGTTGTGTTTCAAAACAACCAAAGACCAGAAACCCTGGAGAACACCTAATACACAGAAGAACAGAGTGAGGATAGTGCACAAAAGAGGAGTACAACAATCAGAAGTGATTGAACAAGTTCAGAAGGGATAAACGCACAAAGGAAAATATAGGTGAGTCAGGTGAATAGACTAGAACAATTGGAAATTGCATAAGGACGAAGGAAAGGAAAGGCACAAAGAAATGAAGTAACCGTGCACAGGAACCATTGGATAAGTCAGATCAATAGACGAGATTGTGTGAGATGAATGGCAGAGATCTTATCACGCAAAATAAAGTCAAGAAGTGAAGGGATTGGATTAAGCCATGTGTTAGCTAAATAGTGGTGTGGTCTTCATAGGCAGTAAGTAGTTTCTCGCGCGGGCTCAAGGCTGTAAATGGTATTTCTGAATTCTACACGATTAGCCTTAGGGGTTGACACGTAGCACACGATGGGAAGAAAAAACCACTTTTCTCGTGTGCTCTTTGTCTAATACTGATCGTGCATGTAATCTTCACGAGATTACGTGAACACCATTGGATTGAGGTAGGAGGAATAAATGGTGGAGATCTAATGCGCTAAGGAGTCAGTCTGAAGAAGTGAGCAGACAATGCGATAACCGTCGAAAAAGGAGACGGATCAACTTGTGGATTGAACATGATAAAGGGAGCATTGATATACGTGCAAAGGTCCATGGAATGACGGAAAGGTAAGGTTTAAGTTGGTTTATGGAATATTTCTATTATAAGAGAGTTATAATAGAAATGAGCGGAATAATGTATTATGACTTAAGTTGAGTTCAACCAAGGTCTAAAGACCGTGGTATGGTTAATATGCGCGGGTAATTACCGAAGGGTTAAGTTATAAGGATTAAGAATTAATCAGAGGTCTATTAAAGTTTAAGGCTTTGGATAGTTAATTAAATGTTTCCGCATAGAGTTTAATTAAGAACATTAAACCTTGGTTATAAAGGGTTTTCACCATCGATCAGGTGATTAATCTTGGGATGCAGTGTGACATGCAATTTTATTTGCATACTGTGGGGAAAGATGCAGCTTTGTTGCGTCATTTTTGGTATCAAAGCCGAACAAGGAGATTCTGTGTGTAAAAGCTCTTTGAGAAACTTAGAACAAAGTTATGTTTTGAAGGTGTGTATACAGGTGAATGGCGATGAAAGCAGGCAAGAGGAGATCATATTTTACATCTGACAAACAGTAGGCACACAGAGATAAAGTGTAGCTGAATTTACAGATGCAAAGAAATAGAGAACAATCCATTCAAAGTGTAGGTGAATGGTAGAACAAGATCATGCAAGATCTTGAAGGTGAGATGATATGTTTTTGTTTTAATTTGGTTTGAAGATTGTGGTTTCAGAATTCAGGTTGTAGATGAAAGAAGATATCTCAGCAAAGAAGCAGTAAAGAGGAAAGTTGGTAAGAATTTCTGAGTTAAAGAAGAGGTGGCCAGAACCTAGTATTTCATTTGTGATTGAAATACAAGAAGACAATTGTGTTCTTAAAAGGTGCAGATGAGTTAAAACCTAGAAGGAGCAGAGGGAAGTGCTCAAAGAGGTTCCAAAGATAGAGAACCATGTGCTTTCCAAAAGACCAAGTACAAAGGAGAGCTTGGTGAGGTAAGTGGTAGCAGGGAGGAATTGCTGTTGCAGAGGCTTTAGTACAACTCATAGTAAGTGAGTGAGGAGCTCATGAAGATAGAGAAGAAGATGACCACTGATAGTCATAACAGAGATAAAAGACGTTCTAAGGAAGACCACAGTAGAAGAAAGGTGAAGAAAGAGGATGCCAAGGCCATTGGCATACAGAGACAATTAAGTGAAGAAGAATATGAGAGGGAGAAGGCTGAGATTGCAATCCATGTTGAGTTATTGATGGAGATGTTGCAGATGAATAAGGATGAGCAAAATCATGGTTATGTCATGAGGAAGAAAGTAAAGTGGCAAAGGCTACAAAAGAAAAGAAATCAGCAGGTGAATATGCAGTTAGTAGAAGAGCTGAAGAAGCTTGAACATATAATGAGTGTTCAATTGAGATCTGAAGAACTCAGAGAAGTTGAGTTGAAAATGGAAGTTTCCATTTGTGAAGCAGAACAAGGTGAAGTTCTCAGTGAAGATGAAGACTGGAGATATGTGAAAGATCTTGAGAATTCAAGACAACAAGAAGTTTACTTTGCTGAGGAAGGAATTATTGATGATTTTCTGAACTGTTGGATAAATTCAGATCAACAGGAAGATATGAAACCTTGTATATTTGAATTTGATAATTTTGATGTGATTACAGGTTTTGCAAAGGATGAGCAGTCTTTTGAAGCTATCAAAAGTATGGAAGAGTATCTTTCAGAAGATAAATACTCTGAAGTAAAGAAGGATGGAGAATGTCTCTTAAATGAGAAAAGCAGTGAATTATTGTAGCAGAAAGAATTTAGCAAAGCATTGATGTTTGAAGCTGTTACAACACAGGAAAAATTTCTTGTGAAAGAAGGAGATGCAATTCAGTATGAAGAGCTGATATGTGAAGCAACAGTTGAGACTGTTGAACCTTGTAATTTTCAAACTGATAATTTGTGTATAAATGCAGGAATTATAAATGATGATGAAGTACTTATGAAGAATCACAAAGAACTTGAATTACTGGAGTATTTACTGGAAAACATAGAGTATGACAATGTTATTGCGGAAGAAGGAGTTCATTACAGTGGACAAGAGTAGAAAGACATCATTGAAAAAGATGGTGTGGAAGAAAGACTTGCTGACAGTTTCGAGAGTCCTTTAGAGAATTCTTTAAAGAGGTGGAATCAGCATACTGATGTGCTGATAGAGGAGGAAAAATCAAAGCAGCATACTGAAATGTTTCTAAAATTAGAAGAGGCACTAAGCCCTTATGTTTTTCATTTTAATAATTGTTTTGTGAGTGTAGGTTTTGTTGCAGATGTTGGAGAAAATTTGGCACAGATGAGCAGCAAGTAAAGATGGAAGAGGAAGATTTTGTGGAAGTATTTAATCCGTGGAACAAAGATATTATGTTGCTGGAAAGAATGCTAAAGAATCAGGATTTGATGCAGAAAGAGATAATCATGAAAGAGGGCAAGAATGAAAGGGCAACAGTAAGAATCCGAAAAATTCAAAGAGAAGATAATGAACAACAGTTTGAAGATGAGTGGACAGAGTACAACAAAAAATGGCAGAGTATGTACTAGCCCAAGGATGTGTTGGAGATGGAGATTGAAGAATTATGGCAGTTGATGATGAAACAATCTAGATTGAGGAAAATGACAATAGGAAGAGTGATCAATCAGAATTTGAAACTGATTGACAAGGAGAGGAAGATGAAACAGAAGACAACAAACATACAACAACAACAAAGGAATAGAGCATTCAGATAACTACAAACTAAATTTTGGGACCCTGGAGGTTTTCTATCAACATATGAGAATACATGATCAGGAGATCATGAATGTTTTCAACCTTGGGAGTCTGATGCAGGAGCATTCGGCTCAGAAATATCATTGTATTTTAGTAGACATAGGGGGTCTTGTGTTTCAAGGAAGTTGGTTTCCTGAGTATTAAATTAATGTAAATATTAAGGTTTTGAGTGATTTTAATGAGAAAAACTAGAATAGGGATTAATTAATTATTGTGAGGCATATTTGTAAATGTTCTCGAATGTTGGAGAACATGAGAGATTTAGACTAGTTAAGATTCCATAGGGATTGAGAGATTTGAAAATCAATTGTAAATCTTAGATTAGGAATTGGTTTCATGATTTGTGGAACTAGAGAGGATCCTTAGGGATTAGTTGAGTCAAAAGTGGACTTAGAGGATATTCAGGATTTAGTTCAAAAGATTAAGGATTTGAAACGAAATGGATTACATGACCTTTTGTATAAATGTAAGCATAAAAGGTATAGAAGATGGTTAGCTAGTTAGGGAGTTACTAGTTAGTTAGTTAGAGAGTTTGACTGTAAGCCTACATGCAGGAAAGGGAAAATTCCACTTATTAGAAAATCAAGTCAGAGAGAGAGAGACTCATTATGTAATTATTTGTTTATGTATACATAGAGACTTCGATTCTTGAGTGTGTGATGTGTGTTGATTGATGGAATTATAGATTGTGTGTGAATTAGAGTAATTCTGCATAGTATATGTATGCAGGTGGAATTAAGCAGAACATAGAGAAGAAGTGGAGGATGAAGGATCGTGATTTGATCATTTGAATCCATTTGAAGGATCAAAGTTGAAGCTCAGGAGTGACAGTGTTTAAGAGTACGTGGAAGTAAGTTCAGGAGGAAGTTGTGTTGCAGAACAACCAAAGACCAGAAACCCTGGAGAACACCTAATACATAGAAGAACAGAGAGAGGACAGTGCACAAAGGAGGAGTACAACAATCAGAAGTGATTGAACAAGTTCAAAAGGGATAAACGCACAAAGGAAAATATAGGCGAGTTAGGTGAATAGAACAGAACACTAAGAAATTGCATAAAGATGAAGGAAAGGAAAGGCATGAAGAAATGAAGTAACCATGCACAGGAACCGTTGGATCAGTCAGACCAACGGACGAGATTATGTGAGATGAATGGCAAAGATCTTATAGCGCAAAATAAAGTCAAGAATGTTGTGTGTGGAGCATGATTGTTCAGAGGTCTTTGTTTCAGCCGGATGTATACCCCAGGATGTTTTGTACACCCCTCCACGCGGCTGGGGGGTCCGGGGGCCAGCGGTCCCTCGGTGGGGGCTCGGGGGCAGCGCCCCCGAAGCCAAAAATAAATGTAAAATTGCCTTGTAAAAGTATAGTAATTTCTAGTCAATCTGGGCCGTTCATTAGGCGGATGATCTGACGGTAGAACTTATGTTTAGTTTAGGGTTTCTTGCCCTAGAAGGCAACCCCTCTCTTTGTATGAGGGTATTGTATTTGAGGCTGTGAAATAGATGTGTATTCTGTGAGCGAGAAACAGAGAGGTGAGACTGTGAGAGAAAACAGAGGATATTACGGCGGATTTGCTGTAGGTTGTGTCTCTTCATTTTGCTGGATAATAGAAAGGAAGGACTGGCTGTTCGGGGTGGACGTAGCCCAAACTGGGTGAACCACGTATATCTGTGTCTCTCTTGTTTTGTGCATTTTCTGTGTTTATATTTCTGCAATATTTTATGTGTTCCATTGCTCCGTAATATATAATTTTTCTAACAAAGAAGTGAAGGGATCAGATTAAGCCACGTGTTAGCTAAATAATCGTGCAGTCTTCATAGGCGGTAAGTAGTTTCTCCGGTGGGCTCAAGGCTATAAATGGTATTTCTGAATTCTATGCGATTAGCCTTAGGGGTTGACACGTAGCACACTGCGGGAAGAGAAAACCACTTTTCTCGCGTGCTCTCAGTCTAATATCGATCGTGCATGTAATCTATGCGAGATTACGCGATCACCTTTGGATTGAGGTAGGAGGAAGAAACGGTGGAGATTTAATGCGCTAAGGAGTCAGTTTGAAGAAGTGAACGGACGACATGATAACCGTTGAATCGAGGGGACAGATGAACAATGCGGATTGAACGTGATAAAGAGAACATCAATATACATGCAAAGTTCTGTGGAATGGCGGAAAGGTAAGGTTTAAGTTGGTTTATGGAACATTTCTATTATAGGAGAGTTATAATAGAAATGAGCGGAATAATGTATTATGAGTTAAGCTGAGTTTAACCAAAATCTAAAGACCATGGTATGGTTAATATGTGCGGGTGATTACCGAAGGGTTAAGTTATAAGGATTAAGAATTAATCAGAGGTCTATTAAAGTTTAAGACTTTGGATAGTTAATTAAACATTTCCGCATAGAGTTTAATTAAGAACATTAAACCTTGGTTATAGAGGGTTTTCACTATGGATCAGGGGATTAATCTTGGGACACAGTGTGACATGCAATTTTATTTGCACACTGTGGGGAAAGATGCAGCTTTGCTGCGTCATTTTTGGTATTAGAGCCGAATAAGGAGATTCTGTGTGTAAAAGTTCTTTGAGAAACTTAGAACAAAGTTATGTTTTGAAGGTGTGTATATAGGTGAATGGTGATGAAAGCAGGCAAGAGGAGATCAGATTTTAAATTTGATAAACAGTAGGCACACAGAGATAAAGTGTAGCATAATTTGCAGATGCAAAGAATTAGAGAACAATCCATTCAAAGTGTAGGTGAATGGTAGAACAATATCATGCAAAGATCTTGAAGGTGAGATGATATGTTTTTGTTTTAATTTGGTTTGAAGATTGTGGTTGCAGACTTCAGGTTGTAGATGAAAGAATGTATCTCAACAAAGAAGCAGTAATGAAGAAAGTTGGTAAGAATTTCTGAGTGAAAGAAGAGGTGGCCAGAACCTAGTATTTCATTTGTGATTGAAATACAAGAGGACAATTGTGTTCTTAAAAGGTGCAGATGAGTTGAAGCCTAGAAGGAGCAGAGGGAAGTGCTCAAATAGGTTCCAGAGATAGTGAACCAAGTGCTTCCCAAAAGACCAAGTACAGAGGAGAGCTTGGTGAGGTAAGTGGCAGCAGGGAGGAATTGCCGTTGCAGAGGCTTTAGTATAGCTCATAGTAAGTGAGTGAGGAGCTCATGAAGATAGAGAAGAAGATGACTACTGATAGTCATTACAGAGATAACATAGGTTCTGAGGAAGATCAGAGTAGAAGAAAGGTGAAGAAAGAGGATGCCAAGGAAAATGGCATACAAAGACAATTAAGTGAAGAAGAATATGAGAAGGAGAAGGTTGATATTGCAGTCCATCTTGAGTTATTGATGGAGATGTTGCAGATGAATAAGGATGACTGTTTAGTCAATTTAGTGTGTCCTAAATTGCTACATTAATTATCAATCCGGGAGTCGTAGACTGATGAAGTGTGGTGCACTATATGTGCAAGACAGCCCCTTTCTTACCTTTTTGTCGTTTTCAATTTTTATTTTGTTTTGGGGGTTTTTATCTTCGTTTATCTCCTAATATGAATGGAAATCCTATCCCTGAGTTTTAAGAATACTCTAGAAGGCAAGTATGGATATAGATTTTAAGGAAATTATGTCTTCTATAATGATTTCCAGAACTTAACACTTCAGAGGGTCTTAGAACATACTAGTTGTGAAAATAATACTTGAACAAGAAAAAAAATGTGCTGCTATTCAAATCAAGCAAATAATGAACTACTGATCATGACACCATTATCTCTGCTGCTGTCTAAATACAGAAAAATGAATTAAGCTACTACACTCAAACAAATCAAAAACTGTGATCTAGTAAAAGTAAAATCAATTCACATCATTCATAGTCCGATACCTCGCCAGGTAGTCTAAGCTATGGCTTTCGGAGATAACGTCAATGATATGAGCAAGTTGATGTCTAATTGCAGAAAAATAAAACTAAAATCAAATCACATCATTCATAGTCCGATACCTCTCCAGGTAGTCTAAGCTATGGCTTTTGGAGATAATTTCAATGATATGAGCAAGTTGATGTCTAATTGCAGAAAAGTAAAATTAAAATCAAATCACATCATTCATAGTCCGATACCTCGCCAGGTAGTCTAAGCTATGGTTTTCGGAGATAACGTCAATGATATGAGCAAGTTGATGTCTAATTGCAGAAAAGTAAAACTAAAATCAAATCACATCATTCATAGTCCGATACCTCGCCAGGTAGTCTAAGCTATGGCTTTAGGAGATAACGTTAATAATATGAGCAAGTTGATGTCTAATTTGTAGAAAAGTAAAACTAAAATCAAATCACATCATTCATAGTCCGATACCTCACCAGGTAGTCTAAGCTATGGCTTTTGGAGATAACGTCAATGATATGAGCAAGTTGATATCTAAACTAACTAACAAAGCAAGTGAATAAGACTGAAATCAATAAAACAGAACTGGAATTAAAAAAATTAAGAAAAGCAAAGTCAGCAGAGAGGCTAATTCCATGTCACTAATTATTGTGAAAATTGTATGAAAATGCCCGGGCCTACTTTATCTTGAAACATACACACACTGATCATTGTTAACAACAATAAACAAAACTTGAAAAATCATGTACAAGAATGAAATGTTAATACCATAGCAAATGAAATATACACAGGTGGATAACTATGAAATATGTGCAATGGAAATAAAGAAACAATGCATAAAAACTTTACAGCAATAAGGAAAACGAAACCTCAGCGTGCAGGGGCCCTCTGCACGGCCTTGGTCAATAGGCTATCAATCCAAAATTATGCTCACGCAGTCATATAAAAACAAAGTCTTCTTTTATAATTCAAAACAGAGGAAGAATCCTCTCGTTACCACAGTGGGATTAGTGTCACGACACAGTAGACTTAACAGAAAAATTACATCAACAAAAGACTAACTCTATGCGTTTGGAAACATGTTATTTATAACAAAAGCTTCATAACTGTTTTCCTGTGAAACTACGTCAACAGAGGACACGTAAAAGACAACGTCCATGAATTTAGCATAATGGTTTCCGAGATTATTCAATCTATCAAAAGTGGTTGTTGGATTCGCATTGTGGGACAATCTACAACTGTCCACATGACCCCATGGATCTAGGAACGGCCACAAATCCTTCACGTGCTTGAAAACGGAGTCCTGTTGCTGTAGGACTCCTCTGTGTGACCACTGCTTGACCACCGTTGACCACGACTTTCCTTGATGAATCTGGCTGAACCAATAGGACCTAATCCATGTCCAGGTTATTTCTAACTTTCCCATGTGGCTTGTTTTTCCTGATAACACCTGCAACCTAGAGTTTAACAAAAACAGCTACGGAAAGTTGAATCAACTGTGGAAAGTGATTGGATTCCGCAGCTAATGAGAAAAATCTAGTTCAAACAGCAAACACAAAAACATAGTTAGAAAACCACTTAAATTCTCTTTTAAAATCAATATGCAATGATTTTGATAGCTTATGAGGTCCAGGTGAGGGGAAAAAGTCTAGGAAAGTGTGTAGGAGATATGTAGTTTCAGGACTCAACATACCCCCACTGTGAAGGTGTTGCATGTCCCCATGCAACCAAAACTTTGACCCTCCTCCTTTCAGTTCATGTGTTTTGAGACCTCTGCCAACACATCCAACCTTCTTTTCTTCTTTCTTGGGACCACTGTCATCCTCGGCTTCCTCATTAGGCACTTGAATTTGAGGTTGATGAGAACCCTGCTCAACCTCCTGTTCATTTTATTCAATTTTCTATTTTTCTTCTGCCATAGCTTAAGATGCAACATGGTGTTGTCGTGAATAATCTTATCTAACCTACCCTGTTCTTTCAATGTTTCATTTTCTCTTTTGATGTGTCTATTTAAGACCTCCAGCTCAAAAACTTCCTGTTTTAGTGATTGGATTTGAGCTTCTTGGGCTGTATTAGGCTGGGCAGATGAAGTGCCTTGGTCTGTGGCCGTTTTCTCCAATGTCTCAATATAATCATACATTTCTTGCTGGATTGGATCTATCTCAGGTGTAGTCTTCCTTGGGTTGTCCCCAAAATCTGGTTGAGAAGGATTGATCTCAAAATCTGGCCGAGAAGGACTATTTTCAAAATCTGGCTGAGGAATAGGAGTATGGTGTGGGCCATGGCCAGGAGGGATTGCTGAAGGTTGTTTCGGTGTTTCCCCTCCTAAATCAATAAAGTGGGGCCCTTTAATTTGTACTTTCCTCAATTTCCCTTTAAGTCTAGAACTTCTTCTTAAATTTTGTGGGCTAGTGTCCTCTTTCTCCCCACTCTGTTTTTCTTTCCCTTTCTTCTTTGTTGCAGCTGACTGTTCCTGAAGGTAAACTAGTCTTTTAGACAGTATTTGGTGGTCCTCTTCTGAGGAAGGTTCTGGGGTTTGATAGACAGCCTCAATATTTCTTTTCCCTTTTGATTTTCTTGGCTTCTTACCCTCAGTTCTTTCCTTCCTACTTTCAGACAGTTTTTCTTCCCTACTAGTTTCTTTAACTATGTTAGTAGGAGTGTCCTGAATTCTAACACTTGTTTTCTTTCTTCTGCTTTTCCTTGATGAGCTGCTTTCAGGTGTTTCATGTGGATCTTGAAAGAAATTTCTAACCAAAAACTGCTCCCAGGTGTCCTTCTTTTCCTTTAATTGTTTTTCAATCAAAATTTTCACAAGGCCGTGATGGTACAGGTGGGGTTCTACGTCCCCCAGATTCTTTTGGACGGTGATGGACATTTTTTTCAGGCTATTTAACAAAAAGTAGGGAAAATTAATAGTTTGATTTTCTAGAAAATTCATCAGCAACCGGGTGTGGTACATATACATTGACCCGAATCGTCCCTCACATGTGATAAATTTTTGGATTATCAATAATAGACTGGCCCACTTTTCTTCTAAAGTAGAGACAGGGATTCCACGTTTGAAAATGGTTATATCCATACCTGGATTGCGTAGGATAACCCTCCATGCTCTCTTGTCAAAGCTTTTATTTTTGAACCACCTTTCTCCCTCCTGTGGAAGTTCCGTTGCGACTATTATGGATGCCTCTGTGATTGAGAATTTAAGGTCTCCAACCTCAGCTTCCACGCCATCAAAAGACCTCGCAAAAGTCTTCGTAACTTCTTTGTTGTAGCCTCTGAATTTCTGAATGAATTGTAGCCACCGTGCCTTCCTTAGCATGCTTTTCAATTGCGGATACCCTTCCATAAATTTGGGCCCTTCCGGTTCTGCTCTTAACAGAGGACCCATTCCTTCCCCTGCTTTAAAATACGTCTGTGTGAGTGATAGACTGACGGAGGTGAGACGGTTGTGCTTGCGGGGGATGTAGAAGGACTGTGGAGAAAAACCAGTAGTCATAAATGGATATGGAGATGGATAAATGATGACTGAGTGAATGAAAACTAGTCATGAGAGGGTTTTTATTGGTGGAATGAAATGAAATAAAGTGAAGTGAAATGAAGTGGAGTGAAATGTAGTGGAGTGAAATGAAGTGAAGTGAAATGTCATGAAACTATGAATACAATGAGAAAAGATTTTTTTTTGGAAAATATAGGGTGTGAGGAGTTCCTGATTTTCGCCCTGTATTTTCTGTATAAGACTGCCAATCAGTGATTGGTTTTCAGGCTTATATACATTTTTTTTTTTAAAACAGAAGAGAGCAAAGGCTAGGCTGGTGGAGAAGAAGGATTCTTCTTCACCAGACTTATTGCAGAATTATCTTGTAAGATTTTGACAAATTCCTCTTTTGAGAGTGGCTTATGATAGATCTTTAATCTGTGGCCATTCACAATAAGAGGAGTTTGATGTTCATCAATGGTTTTGATTCTTACCACTCCATTGTTAAAGATTTTGTCAATCTCATATGGCCCAAGCCAATGAGTCTGAAATTTTCCTTTGAAATCTTTAAACTTGGAATCGAATAGCGATGCCCAATCTCCTTCTTGAAACTTTTTCTCCTTGATGTATTTGTCATTCCACTTAGCTCTTTGATATTGAACTAGATCAGTTCTTAGGACTGCTTCTTGTCTGATCTCATCTAGCTCATTCAACTGCTCCATTCTATGCTTTTGGGCTTTTCATAGATCCATTCCCAACTGAACTGCCATCTTGAAAGTTTTGACTTGGAACTCAATGGGGAGCAGGACTTATTTCCCATAAACAAGTTCATAGGGAGAATGTCCTGTTGTATTTCTCCATGTAGTTTTGTAGGACCACAAGGCTTCAGGAAGCCTTTCTGCCCAATCCTTTCTGTGTAGATGAACAGTCTTGGTAATGATGCCTTCAATAAATTTGTTTGTAGACTCCACTTGACCATTTGCTTGCGGATGGTAAGGAGTAGATTTTTTGTGCTTGACTTTGTATTCTTCCATCAGCTTCTCCACCAGGTTGGATGTGAATTGACTTCCCTGATCTGTCACAATTTCTCTTGGAACACCAAAGCGAATAAAAATATCCTCATAAAGAAAACTAACAACTGAATGCTCAGTAGCAGAAAATAATGCTTTGGCTTCTACCCATTTAGTGACATAATCAGTACATACCAATATATACTTTCTTTGTTTAGATGGTCGGTTAATAGGTTCAATGAAATCTAAAGCCCATTTTTCAAAGGGTTCGATGAGTACCTGTGGCTGCAATGACATTTCATTTGAAAGGGTAGGTTCCCCTACTCTTTGGCAGCTGTCACACCTTTTGACATATTGTTTTGCATCTTTGAAGAGGGATGGCCAATAATATCCTAAAGAGAGGATTTTACAGGCTGTCCTTTTGTTAGCAAAGTGTCTGCCGCATGGCTCATCATGACATGCTTTGAGGATATCAGGCATTTCATCTTCCCTAACACATCTTCCGATCACAAGATCTGGCCCTGTTTTAAACAATTCATTAGAAATCCATGAATATTTTGAACTCTCCTGAATAATCTTTCTTCTTTCACCAGGAAATAAATGTGGAGGTAGTTTCCCTATAACCAAATAGTTAGCTATATCTGCATACCAATGGGTCTTAGTAGTTATTGCAAATAAATATTCATCAGGAAACTTGTCCTCTACAGGAGAATCTTCTTTAGTATTCTAAATCCTAGACAAGAAATCAGCTACTGTATTTTGTTTCCCTGGTCTATCCAACACAGTAATATTGAATTCCTGTAAAAGTAGGAGCCACCTTGTAACTCTGCCATTAGTAATAGGTTTGTTCATTAGATATCTAATTACAGAATGATCAGTATGAATAAAAGTTTCATAACCTGTTATATAATGTCTGAACTTATTGATTGCATGAACAATAGCTAAGAATTCTTTTTCAGTCACAGTATAGTTCAACTCAGTGGGAGTTAAATTTTTACTGGTATAGTAAATGGCATAAGGAACTAAATCTTTTTGACCCAACACAGCTCCTAAAGCTGTATCTGAAGCATCTGTAGAAATATGGAAAGGAAGTTTCCAATTTGGTCCTCTCAAGATAGGCGCTTCAGATATTCTTGTTTTCAAAGTTTCAAATGCTGATTGGCAATCAGGATCCCATTTGAATTCACAGTGTTTTGTAAGCAGTTTGAAGAGTGGAGATGCTATTTTAGTGAAGTTTTCTATAAATCTTCTATAGTATCCAGTGAATCCCAAAAAACTTCTAACATCTTTTTGACAATTTGGAATAGGAAACTTGGAGATGACTTCAACTTTTGATCTATCAACTTTAATCCCATCCCTTGAGATATGATGTCCCAAAACAATACCTTCAGTAAACATCATAAAGCATTTTTCATGGCTTAGTGAGAGTTTTGTTTCTTTACATCTTATAAGGACTTTTTCCAAATTTTCTAATGCTTCTTCAAACGAATCACCATAAACTGTAAAATCATCCAGATAAACCTCTACACAATCATGGATTAGATCAGAAAAAATTCCTAATACTTCTCTTTGGAATGTTGCGGGTGCATTACATAATCCAAAAGGAAGCACTTGATAAGCAAAAGTTCCCCATGGACAGGTAAATGTGGTCTTATCCTGATCTTCAGGTGCTACCTGAATTTGATTATAACCACTAAAACCATCCAGATTGAAAAGTACTTTTTGCCTGCTAATGTATCTAATACTTGATCGATAAAGGGCAAAGGAAAGTGATCCTTCAAAGTTGCTTTGTTTAATTCCCTGTAATCAATGCATACCCTCCATTTACCATTATTTTTGGGTACTATAACTAAAGGAGAAACCCATCGACTATCTAAAATTGGATAAATGAAGTTTACATTGAGTAGCTTTTGGAGCTCTTCTTTCACTGTCTCCCTAAGATTTGGATTCATCCTTCTCTGAGGTTGTCTGATTGGTCTACTATTTTCCTCGATATAGATATGATGGATGCAAGTCTTAGGGTCAATACCTTTCATATCAATATACTCCCATGCAAATGTAGTAGAATGTTTTTGCAAGATTTTGGTTAGCTCTTCCTGTTGTGATTTTTCCAAATTTTTGTTGATATTCAATGTTTTACCTAGAAGAATCTCGATGGTAGAACTACCAAACTCTTCCATAGAGTAAAGAGACATTTGTCTTGATGATAAGTACTCAATATCAGAATCTAACTAAAATTGTGTGTGGTCATATTCTGAAGATGTTTCAAAATTTTCCAATGTGTTCAGAATTTGACTATCTTCACTGATTTTAGAAATGGTAAAGACAGGTTGTATACTGTCCTCATCATCGACCCATTCATTGTCTCCTACTTCTGTAATTGCTTTTGCTAGAGGATACAGATTGAATTTCTTTGTCGAACTACCATCAGAAATGTGCATATCTCCAGATCTTCAACTAATGAAAGCATCAACTGTGGCTAGCCAAGGTCTTCCTAAGATGAGTGGTGCCCTCCTAAATTACTCTTGGGAGTCAAAATCATGAAATCTACTGGATATTCCCAAGAATCTAAGGAGACTGAAATATCTTCTAATACACCATCTGGTTTGATTATTGATCTCTCTGCAAGTTGCAGTAAGGTGGGTGTAAAAAGAAGATTAGGAAGTTTAAGCTGTTCCATAGTCTGTCTACTCATAATGTTGATAGCAACCCCTAAGTAAATCAAATTATTTGGAATTTCTATCCCATTTATATGTGTCTTGACAATTGGACTACCTGGATTTACATATTTTTGCATGGTAATTTTTCCCATCATGATATCTGCAATTTTTCCTACCAGGTGGATTCTTCTTGTATCTCTTGGTTTCCATCCTGGTCTCTTAAGACTCAACTCCTTTATTGTTTTTGCTAGAATAGGAATCTCTCTAATGGTTTGTAGCAAGGGAATCTTGATACAGACATTTTTTAATTCATCTAGAAAATCATAGTCAGGTAACAAGATTTGTTTTTCTACCCCTTTGTCAATTTGTAATCGTTCAGGGAAAGGAGGTGTGGATGAAGATGTAGGTTGCTTAACTATGGGAGTTGGGGGAGTTGACTCTTTTTCTTTTTCTTTCTGAATGTTTGGGTTTTGAAAGATGCTTCCTCAGAACCTTTATTGGCTTTAAGAGAATCCTCCTCAGAGGTATCTTACTTTTGAACATCTATAGAAGGTTTTTCTAAAACTCTACCAGACCTGAGTTGTACACCATTGAGAGGAACAATCATATAGGTAGGAAATTGTTGTCCTTCTACCATGTAAGCACTCTGAGGATTTTTGTTGTTGGGATTTGGCAATGGCTGGGCTGGTAGTTGATTTGTCTTTTGTTGAAATGGAAGCAAGAGTTGAGACCTTGGATTTTGTTGAGAAGGTTGTTGTTGCGGAAATGGTAATGAAAGTTGTGGGTTTTGATTTGGAAGTTGTGGATTTTGTTGATTTTGAAAAGATGGAGGGTATTGATAAAGTTGAGCAAATCTCCCATAAGGATTTTGCATCCCTTGTGCCCATGATTGGTATGGATTTTGAGATTGAGGCCAAGGTTGTTGCCAAGAATTCCAATTTGGGGGGAGCTGAAAGTTCATAGGATTGTTAAATCCTTGATTTTGTGGCCGCTGCCATGGTCTTCTTGAAACAAAACAAAGGGACTTTACTGAATTTGAATCTTCCTGAAAGACAATTTTGAGCCCAGGAATTGAAGGACAATCCTTGGTCTCATGGCTTTTTGAGCAAATCACACGTTTCTACAACTTTTGCATCCAAGGGACATTCCCTTAAAGCATGTTTCTTTCTACATTTTGGACAAAAGATGGCTAAGGCTTCGACTTCTGCTTTCTATTTGTTTTGTATTTTAAGGGTGTCTAGTTGTTCAATAAGGCTCCCTAGAATATCAGTTTTGAACTCATCAAGCATATTGCCAATCTCTGCCCTACTTACTGATCCAGTTGCAGATTTGTTTGCTCTAATAAGATAAGGATCTCCATGCCCTTTTCCAGTTTTAGATTTTCCCCTTGAGAGATGGACACATAATTCTACTATGTCATGGAGTGGAAGTTGAGAAATATCTCCCTTCCCCATCATGTTTAAAATATCCATCCATTCATCTCTAATGACTTTTAACAGAAGGGATTTCAAGGTTTCCTCATCTAAATTACTCATTTTTGCTCTCTTTAAGTTGTATTGAAATCTTTCAAGTAAATCCTCCAAGTTTTCATCTTGTTTTTGCATCATCTTGAATACCTCATCCTTATGATTGGTGGGCATACAATAATCCAGGTATCTATCCAAAAATGTTTGTTTCATATCATTCCAAGTCCTAATAGATTGAGTGACTAATGCAATGAACTATTTCAAAGCAGCTCCTTTCAATGTTGAAGGAAACAGTTTTAGTTTTTGAGAGTCTTCCATATAGCCATAGGTTCGGCACAAGACTTCAAACTCAAATAGAAATGTTTCAAGATCCTCACTTCGCAACCCATAAAAGTTTGGGAGGACCAATGGTGAAATGTTTTTCATTGTTGTATGGGTTTCCTCATCGGCTATAGGGAATCCAAATGAGTTATCTCCATCCCTATTTCCCCCATTGTTACCTCTACCTCCTCCATTGTTTCCTCCTCCTCTACCTCTACCTCTACCCCCTCCTCCAAATCCATTCACTACTTCCTCTGTCATGATAGTTTCCTCAGAGTTCTCAGAGTCCTCTGGTTCTTCTATTAATGGCAAACGAGGAAGAGTTTCTCTCTCCTCTTCTTCAGGTGATTCTACTTCTTTGATTACAATATGTTCCCCTGTAGAAGTGAAGAAAGGTTCTTCTCCTAGGTCAGATTTAATGGATAGTGTGGGAGAGTCTCCTAATTCAGCTGCTGCCCCTTGAATTCCAGGAATCCTAAGGCTGGGAGTGTGAGTCGGAGATGATGGAGGTGTATCTTGTCTATGCCTTGAAGTAGCTGGAGTTGTGAAAATCAAACTTTTGGCCCTAGCTATAAACCTTCCCCTAGAATCTCTTGCTCTATGCATGTCATTTTTTTTTGTTGTTTATTTTTTCAAGTCGGGCTAATAATTCTCGTTTTGATCTTCTAGGTCACACTAGGTGCAAGAAGAGAGCATAATCAAGAAATTATTGAACTAACAACTCTCTTTTCTGATCCTCCAGATCACACTAGGTGCAAGAGGAGAGCATACTTCAAGAAGTTATCAATTTTTCCCTTTTTTTATGTAAGAGATTGGCTACCTAGTTACACTTCCCCGACAATGGCGCCAAAATGTTTAGTCAATTTAGTGTGTCCTAAATTGCTACATTAATTATCAATCTGGGAGTCGTAGACTGATGAAATGTGGCGCACTATATGTGCAAGACAGTCCCTTTCTTACCTTTCTGTCGTTTTCAATTTTTATTTTCTTTTGGGGGTTTTTATCTTTGTTTATCTCCTAATATGAATGGAAATCCTATCCATGAGTTTTAAGAATACTCTAGAAGGCAAGTATGGATATAGATTTTAAGGCAATTATGTCTTCTATAATGATTTCCAGAACTTAACACTTCAGAGGGTCTTAGAACATACTAGTGGTGAAATTAATACTTGAACAAGAATAAAAATGTGCTGCTATTCAAATCAAGCAAATAATGAACTACTGATCATGAAACCATTATCTCTGCTGCTGTCTAAATACAGAAAAATGAATTAAGCTACTACACTCAAACAAATCAAAAACTGTGATCTAGTAAAAGTAAAATCAATTCACATCGTTCATAGTCCGATACCTCGCCAGGTAGTCTAAACTATGGCTTTCGGAGATAATGTCAATGATATGAGCAAGTTGATGTCTAATTGCAGAAAAGTAAAACTAAAATGAAATCACATCATTCATAGTCCGATACCTCGCCAGGTAGTCTAAGCTAGGCTTTCGTAGATAACGTCAATGATATGAGCAAGTTGATGTCTAATTGCAGAAAAGTGAAATTAAAATCAAATCACATCATTCATAGTCCGATACCTCGCCAGGTAGTCTAAGCTATGGCTTTCGGAGATAACGTCAATGATATGAGAAAGTTGATGTCTAATTGCAGAAAAGTAAAACTAAAATCAAATCACATCATTCATAGTCTGATACCTCGCCAGGTAGTCTAAGCTATGGCTTTCGGAGATAACGTCAATGATATGAGCAAGTTGATGTCTAATTTGCAAAAAAGTAAAACTAAAATCAAATCACATCATTCATAGTCCGATACCTCGCTAGGTAGTCTAAGCTATGGCTTTCGGAGATAACGTCAATGATATGAGCAAGTTGATATCTAAACTAACTAACAAAGCAAGTGAATAAGACTGAAATCAACAAAGCAGAACTGGAATTAAAAAAATTAAGAAAAGCAAAGTCAGCAGAGAGGCTAATTCCATGTCACTAATTATTGTGAAAATTGTATGAAAATGCCCGGGCCTACTCTATCCTGAAACACACACACTGATCAGTGTTAACAACAATATACAAAACTTGAAAAATCATGTACAAGAATGAAATGTTAATACCATAGCAAATGAAATATACACAGGTGGATAACTGTGAAATATGTGCAATGGAAATAAAGAAACAATGAATAAAACTTTACAGCAATAAGGAAAACGAAACCTCAGCGTGCAGGGGCCCTCTGCACGACCTTGGTCAACAGGTTATCAGTCCAAAATTATGCTCACGCAGTCATATAAAAACAGAGTCTTCTTTTATAATTCAAAACAGAGGAAGAATCCTCTCGTTACCACAGTGGGATTAGTGTCATGGCACAATAGACTTGATAGCAAAATTACATCAACAAAAGACTAACTCTATGCGTTTGGAAACACGTTATTTATAACAAAAGCTTCATAACTATTTTCCTGTGAAACTACGTCAATAGAGGACACGTAAAAGACAACGTCCATGAATTTAGCATAATGGTTGCCGAGATTATTCAATCTATCAAAAGTGGCTGTTGGATTCGCATCGTGGGGCAGTCTACAGCTATCAACATGACCCCAGGGATCTAGGAACGGCCACGAATCCTTCACGTGCTTGAAAACAGAGTCCTGTTGCTGTAGGACTCCTCTGTTTGACCACCGTTGACCACAACTTTCCTTGATGAATCCGACTGAACCAATAGGACTTGATCCATGTCCAAGTTATTTCTAACTTGCCCATGTGGCTTGTTTTGCCTGATAACCCCTGAAACCTAGAGTTTAACAAAAACAACTGCAGAAAGTTGAATCAGCTGTGGAAAGTGACTGGATTCCGCAACTAATGAGCAAAATCTAGTTCAAACAGCAAACACAAAAACATAGTTAGAAAACCACTTAAATGCTATTTTAAAATCAATATGCAATAATTTTGATAGCTTATGAGTTCCAGGTGATGGGAAAAAGTCTAGGAAAGTGTGTAGGAGATATGTAGTTTCAGGACTCAACAATGACCAGAAGCATGGTTATGTCATGAGGAAGAAAGTAAAGTGGTATAGGCTACAAGAGAAGAGAAATCAACAGGTGAATATGCAGTTAGCAGAAGAGCTGAAGAAGCTTGAACAAATAATGAGTGTTCAATTGATATCTAAAGAACTCAAAGAAGCTAAGTTGAAAATGGAAGTTTCCATTTGTGAAGCAGAACAAGGTGAAGTTCTGGGTGAAGATGAAGACTGGAGATCTATGAAAGATCTTGAGAATTCAATACAACAAGAAGTTTACTTTGCTAAGGAAGGAATTATTGATGATTTTCTGAAAACAAATTCAGATCAACAGGAGGATATGAAACCTTGTATATTTGAATCTCATAATTTTGATGTGATTACAGGTTTTGCAAAGGATGAGAAGTATTTTGAAGCTGTCAAAATGATGGAAGAGTATCTTTCAGAAGATAAATACTTTGAAGTAGAGAAGGATGGAGAATGTCTCTTAAATGAAAAAAGTAGTGAATTATTGCAGCAGAAAGAATTTAGCAAAGAATTGATGTTTGAAGCTGTTACAATACATGAACAATTTCTTGTGAAAGAAGGAGATGCAATTCAGTCTGAAGCGTTGATACGTGAAGTAACAATTGAGACTGTTGAACCTTTTAATTTTCAAATTGATAATTTGTGTATAAATGCACGAATTATAAATGATGATGAAGTACTTATGAAGTGTCACAGAGAACTTGAATTACTGGAGTGTTTGCTGGAAAACTCAGAGTATGACAATGTGATTGCAGAATAAGGAGTTCATTATAGTGGACAAGAGCAGAAAGACATCATTGAAAAATATGGTGTGGAAGAAAGACTTGCTGATAGTTTCGAGAGTCCTTAAGAGAATTCTTTAAAGAGGTGGAATCAACATACTGATGTGCTAATAGAGGAGGAAAAATCAGAGCAATATACTGAAATGTTGCCAAAATAAGAAGAGGCACTGAGGCCTTATGTTTTTCATTTTAATAATTGTTTTGTGAGTGCAGGTTTTGTAGCGGATGCTGGAGAAAATCTGGCACAAATGAGCAGCCAAGTAAAGATGGAAGAGGAAGATTCTATGGAAGTATTTAATCCCTAGAACAGAGATATTATGTTGCTGGAAAGGATGCTAGAGAATCAGGATTTGATGCAGAAAGAGATAATCATGAAAGAGGGTAAGGATGAAAGGGCGGCAGTAAGAATCTGACAACTTCAAAGAGAAGATAATGAACAACAGTTTGAAGATGAGTGGACAGAGTACAACAACAAATTGCAGAGTATGTACCAACCCAAGGATGTGCTAGAGATGGAGATTGAAGAATTATGGCAGCTGATGATGAAACAATCCAGATTGAGGAAAATGACAACAGGAAGAGTGATCAATCAGACTTTGAAACTGGTTGACAAGGAGAGGAAGATGAAACAGAAGACAAAAAAACATACATCAGAAACAAAGCAACAGAGCATTCAGACAACTACAAACTAAAGTTTGGGACCCCGGAGGTTTTCTATCAACATATGAGAACACATGATCAGGAGATCATGAATGTTTTCAACCTTGGGAGTTTGATGCAGGAGCATTTGGCTTAGAAATATCATTGTATTTTAGTAGACATAGGGGGTCTTGTGTTTCAAGGAATTTGGTTTCCTGGGTATTAAATTAATGTAATTATTAAGGTATGAGTGATTTTAATGAGAGAAACTAGAATAGGGATTAATTAAGTATTGTGAGGCATATTTGTAAATGTTCTTGAATGTTGGAGAAAATGAGAGATTTATACTAGTTAAGATTCCATAGGGATTGAGAGATTTGAAAATCAATTGTAAATCTTAGTCTAGGAATTGGTTTCATGATTTGTGGAACTAGAGAAGATCCTTAGGGATTAGTTGAGTCAAAAGTTGACTTAGAGGATATTCAAGATTTAGTTCAAAAGATTAAGGATTTGAACTGAAATGGGTTACAGGACCTTTTATATAAATGTAAGCCTAAAAGGCAGAGAAGAGGGTTAGCTAGTTAGAGAGTTACTAGTTAGTTAGTTAGAGAGTTTGACTATAAGCCTACGGGTAGGAAAGGGAAAAGGCCACTGATTAGAAAATCAGGTTAGAGAGAGAGAGAGACTCATTATGTAATTATTTGTTTATATATACACAGAGACTTCGATTCCTGAGTGTGTGATGTGTGTTGATTGATGGAATTATAGATTGTGTGTGAATTAGAGTAATTTTGCATAGTATATGTATGCAGGTGGAATTAAGCAGAACACAGAGAAGAAGTGGAGGATGAAGGATTGTGATCTGATCATTTGAATCCATTTGAAGGATCAAAGTTGAAGCTCAGGAGTGATAGTGTTTAAGAGTACGCAGAAGTAAGTTCAGGAGGAAGTTGTGTTGCAGAAAAACCATAGACCATAAACCCTGGAGAACACCTAATACACAGAAGAACAGAGAGAGGACAATGCACAGAGGAGGAGTAAAATAATCGGAAGTGATTGAACAAGTTCAGAAGAGATAAATGCACAAAGGAAAATATAGGCGATTCAAGTGAGTAGACCAGAACACTGAGAAATCACATAAAGACGAAGGAAAGGAAAGGCACGAAGAAATGAAGTAACCGTGCACAGGAACCGTTGGATCAGTCAGATCAACAGACGAGATTGTGTGAGATGAATGGTAGAGATCTTATCATGCAAAATAAAGTCAAGAAGTGAAGGGATCAGATTAAGCCACGTGTTAGCTGAATAGTGGCGCCGTCTTCTTGGGCAGTGAGTAGTTTCTCGCGCGGGCTCAAGGCTGTAAACGATATTTTTGAATTCTACGCGATTAGCCTTAGGGGTTGACACGTAGCACACTGTGGAAAGAGAAAACCACTTTTCTCGCGTGCTCTCAGTCTAATATCGATCATGCATGTAATCTATGAGAGATTACGCGATCACCTTTGGATTGAGGTAGGAGGAATAAATGATGGAGATTTAATGCGCTAAGGAGTCAGCCTGAAGAAGTGAACGGACGACGCGATAATCGTCGGATCGAGGGGACAGATGAACAATGCAGATTGAACGTGATAAAGGGAGCATCAATATACATGCAAAGTTCTGTGGAATGGCGGAAAAGTAAGGTTTAAGTTGGTTTATGGAACATTTCTGTTATAGGCGAGTTATAATAGAAATGAGCGGAATAATGTATTATGAGTTAAGTTGAGTTTAACCAAAGTCTAAAGATCGTGGTATGGTTAATATGCGCTAGTGATTACCGAAGGGTTAAGTTATAAGGATTAAGAATTAATCAGAGGTCTATTAAAGTTTAAGACTTTGGATAGTTAATTAGATGTTTCCGCATAGAGTTTAATTAAGAACATTAAACCTTGGTTATAGAGGGTTTTCACCATGGATCAGGTGATTAATCTTGGGACACAGTGTGACATGCAATTTTATTTGCATACTGTGGGTAAAGATGCGGCTTTGCTGTGTCATTTTTGGTATCAGAGCCGACAAGGAGATTCCGTGTGTAAGTTCTTTGAGAAACTTAGAACAGAGTTATGTTTTGAAGGTGTGTATACAGGTGAATGGTGATGAAAGTAGGAAATAGGAGATCAAATTTTAAATCTAACAAATAGTAGGCACACAGAGATAAAGTGTAGCAGAATTTGCAGATGCAAAGAAACAGAGAACAATCCATTCAAAGTGTAGGTGAATGGTAGAACAAAATCATGCAAAGATCTTGAAGGTGAGATGATATGTTTTTGTTTTAATTTGGTTTGAAGATTGTGGTTGCAGGATTCAGGATGTAGATGAAAGAAGGTATCTCAGCAAAGAAGTAGTAAAGAAAGTTGGTAAGAATTTCTGAGTGAAAGAAGAGGTGGCCAGAACCTAGTATTTCATTTGTGATTGAGATACAAGAGGATAGTTGTGTTCTTAAAAGGTGCAGATGAGTTGAAGCCTAGAAGGAGCTGAGAGAAGTGCTCAAAGAGGTTCCAGAGATAGAGAACCAAGTGCTTTTCAAAAGACCAAGTACAAAGGAGAGCTTGGTGAGGTAAGTGGCAGCAGGGAGGACTTGTTGTTGTAAAGGCTTTAGTACAACTCATATTAAATGCGTGAGGAGCTCATGAAGATAGAGAAGAAGATGACTATTGATAGTCATAACAGAGATAATTGAGGTTCTGAGGAAGACCATAGTGGAAGAAAGGTGAAGAAAGAAGATGCCAAGGAAAATGGCATACAGAGACAATTAAGTGAATACGGATATGAGAGGGAGAAGGCTGAGGTTGCAGTCCATCTTGAGTTATTGATGGAGATGTTGTAGATGAATAAGGATGACCAGAAGCATGGTTATGTCACGAGGAAGAAAGTAAAGTGGCAGAGGCCACAAGAGAAGAGAAATCAACATGTGAATATGAAGTTAGCAGAAGCGCTGAAGAAGCTTGAACAGATAATGAGTGTTCAATTAAGATCTACAAAACTCAAAGAAGCTGAGTTGAAAATGGAAGTTTCCATTTGTGAAGCAGAACAAGGTGAAGTTATAGGTGAAGATGAAGACTGGAGATCTGTGAAATATCTTGAGAATTCAAGACAACAAGAAGTCTACTTTGCTGAGGAAGGAATTATTGATGATTCTAAACTGTTGGAAAAATTCAGATCAACAGGAGGATATGAAACCTTGTATATTTGAATATGATAATTTTGATGTGATTACAGGTTTTACAAAGGATGAGCAGTCTTTTGAAGCTATCAAAAGTATGGAAGAGTATCTTTCAGAAGACAAATACTCTGAAGTAAAGAAGGATGGAGAATGTCTCTTAAATGAGAAAAATAGTGAATTATTGCAGTAGAAAGAATTTAGCAAAGCCTTGATGTTTGAAGCTATTACAACACAAGAACAATTCTTGTGAAAGAAGGAGATGCAATTCAGTATGAAGAGCTGATATGTGAAGAAATAGTTGAGACTGTTGCACCTTGTAATTTTCAAACTAATAATTTGTGTACAAATGCAGGAATTATAAATGATGATGAAGTACTTATGAAGTGTCACAGAGAACTTGAATTACTGGAGTATTTGCTGGAAAACTCAGAGTATGACAGTGTGATTACAGAAGAAGGAGTTCAATACAGTGGACACGAGTAGAAATAAATCATTGAAAAAGATGGTGTGGAAGAAAGACTTGCTGACAATTTCAAGAGTCCTTTAGAGAATTCTTTAAAGAGGTGGAATCAGCATACTGATGTGCTGATAGAGGAGGAAAAATCAGAGCAACATACTGAAATGTTGCCAAAAGAAGAAGAGGCACTGAGGCCTAATGTTGTTAATTTTAATAATTGTTTTGTGAGTGCAGGTTTTGTTGCGGGTGCTGGAGAAAATTTGGCACAGATGAGTAGCCAAGTAAAGATGGAAGAGGAAGATTCTTTGGAATTATTTAATTCGTGGAACAAAGATATTATGTTGCTGGAAAGAATGCTAGAGAATCAGGATTTGATGCAGAAAGAGATAATCATGAAAGAGGGTAAGGATGAAAGGGTGGTAGTAAGAATCCGACAACTTCAAAGAGAAGATAATGAACAACAGTTTGAAGATGAGTGGACAGAGTACAACAACAAATGGTAGAGTATGTACCAACCCAAGGATGTGCTGGAGATGGAGATTGAAGAATTATGGTAGTTGATGATGAAACAATCCAGATTGAGGAAAATGACAACAGGAAGAGTGATCAATCAGAATTTGAAACTGATTGACAAGGAGAGGAAGATGAAACAGAAGACAACAAACATACAACAACAACAAAGGAACAGAGCATTCAGACAACTACAAACTAAAGTTTGGGACCCTGGAGGTTTTCTATCAACATATGAGAACACATGATCAGGAGATCATGAATGTTTTCAACCTTGGGAGTCTAATGCAGGAGCATTCGGCTCAGAAATATCATTGTATTTTAGTAGACATAGGGGGTCTTGTGTTTCAAGGAAGTTGGTTTCCTGAGTATTAAATTAATGTAATTATTAAGGTTTTGAGTGATTTTAATGAGAGAAACTAGAATAGGGATTAATTAAGTATTGTGAGGCATATTTGTAAATGTTCTCGAATGTTGGAGAACATGAGAGATTTAGACTAGTTAAGATTCCATAGGGATTGAGAGATTTAAAAATAAATTGTAAATCTTAGATTAGGAATTAGTTTCATGATTTGTGGAACTAGAGAGGATCCTTAGGGATTAGTTGAGTCAAAATTGGACTTAGAGGATATTCAATATTTAGTTCAAAAGATTAAGGATCTGAACTGAAATGGGTTACAAGACCTTTTGTATAAATGTAGGCCTAAAAGGCATAGAAGAGGGTTAGCTAGTTAGAGAGTTACTAGTTAGTTAGTTAGAGAGTTTGACTGTAAGCCTACGGGCAGGAAAGGGAAAAGGCCACTGATTAGAAAATCAGGCTAGAACGAGAGAGAGAGAGAGAGAGAGAGAGAGAGAGAGTCTCATTATGTAATTATTTGTTTATATATAAACAAAGACTTCGATTCTTGAGTGTGTGATGTGTGTTGATTGATGGAATTATAGATTGTGTGTGAATTAGTGTAATTCTGCATAGTATATGTATGCAGGTGGAATTAAGCAGAACGCAGAGAAGAAGTGGAGGATGAAGGATCATGATCTGATCATTTGAATCTGTTTGAAGGATCAAAGTTGAAGCTCAGGAATGACATTGTGTAAGAGTACGCGGAAGTAAGTTCGGGAGGAAGTTGTGTTGCAGAACAACGAAAGACCAGAAACCTTGGAGAACACCTAATACACAGAAGAACAGAGAGAGGACAGTGCACAGAGGAGGAGTACAACAATCGGAAGTGATTGAAATAGTTCAGAAGGGATAAGTACACAAAGGAAAATATAGGCGAGTCGGGTGAATAGACCAGAACAATGAGAAATCGCATAAAGACGAAGGAAAGGAAAGGCACGAAGAAATGATGTAACTGTGCATAGGAACCATTGGATCAGTCAGATCAACGGACGAGATTGTGTTAGATGAATGACAAAGATCTTATCGCGCAAAATAAAGTCAAGAAGTGAAGGGATGATATTAAGCCACTTGTTAGCTGGATAATCGTGCGGTCTTCATATGCAGTAAGTAGTTTCTCACGCAGGCTCAAGGCTGTAAACGGTATTTCTGAATTCTAGACAATTAGCCTTAGGGGTTGACACGTAGCACACGGTGGGAAGAGAAAACCACTTTTCTCGCGTGCTCTCGGTCTAATATTGATCGTGCATGTAATTTGCGCGAGATTACGCGATCACCGTTGGATTGAGGTAGGAGGAATAAACGGTGGAGATTTAATGCGCTAAGGAGTCAGTCTGAAGAAGTGAGCGGACGACGTGATAACCATTGGATCAAGGAGACAGATCAACGGTGCGGATTGAATGTGATAAAGGGAGCATCGGTATATGTGCAAAGGTCCATGGAATGGCAGAAAGGTAAGGTTTAAGTTGGTTTATGGAATATTTCTATTATAGGAGAGTTATAATAGAAATGAGCGGAATAATGTATTATGAGTTACGTTGAGTTTAACCAATGTCTAAAGACCGTGGTATGGTTAATATGTGCGGGTGATTACCGAAGGGTTAAGTTATAAGGATTAAGAATTAATCAGAGGTCTATTAATGTTTAAGACTTTGGATAGTTAATTAAACGTTTCCATATAGAGTTTAATTAAGAACATTAAACCTTGGTTATAGAGGGTTTTCACCATGGAATAGGTGATTAATCTTGGGATACAGTGTGACATGCAATTTTATTTGCATACTATGGGGAAAGATGAGGCTTTGCTGCGTCATGGTATCGTGACATGTGTATTCATTGTGTTGTACTCTGTGTATGTATATGTGTTGTGTCATACACTGTGTAGAAATTTTGAATAATTTAACACATATTCAACAGAGATTATCCTGATCATGTACTATTGCGGAATACATACACAATACATAAGCTCCTCTACGTTGATCATCAATATAGCAGCATCAATAACAATAAAACATTTGAGCATTCACACATTAACACAGTATGTAACCCGGGGAAAGCATCTCGCTAAAAACCCCACACTATCTGTATATTAATGATTGAGACCATGTAACATTACAAAGTACAATGCTTATCACAAGCAATCCAGTACCAGCTCCACCCGTTACACACAATACAACTCAGATCTGATCTCCAAATCTATTCCACTGATTGCCTGCCTCCACTGCTCAATACCTGCTCAAGAACTGATGAGAATGGCTTACCAAACTCGTATTTCACCTCAAAATAATCACTCACGCTTTGTTGGACGTGAGCAAAGGCTGCAATACTGGGCAAATACGTGAGCAAACTCATTGGCATACTCAATCCCTTGATTGTGCAAGATCTGGTGCACAACTAATAGTAATCTGATTCTCTACCACTTGTCCCTGTTGAACTGAACATGCACTGACATGCATCTGAGTTAACTGATGTATTCATTAGTTGCATCATGAGTTAATAATTAGTTTAACAACTCATCATTAGTCTATTTGCAGTTAGACTAATTACAACTAGTTTAACTAAGTCAAACTGAACACAACTCCATCAACTCCACAATCAACTCCACCAAACTCAACTGATTGAGTTCTAACTGAAGTCATGCATGCAACAACTCAACTGACTCATAAGAAAAGTGTATTTCCTTCTGACAGCTGCATGTGCCACCTCTGTAGCTCAAACTGAAGTGCTCCAAGAGAATAAGATCAAGTTTATAGTCCAAATATTATTATGAGACAATAATATTTGACTTTTCTATTTTTGACAGCCAGTCTAAAAATAGACTTTGATCACTCACACTGTGATCACTCACACTTTGATCAAAAATAGAAGTCCATCTATTTTTCCCAACTTGACCAATCATCCATAAACAACAACCTGCAATCCATAGACATGATCCATATGTCTAAAAATAGACTTGCGCCAAAAATAGCCTGCGGGCACACTTAGTGAAGGCGACTCTTTTCACTAAGCTCCATCATCTTGTTGCAATCTCAACACACTAGGTGTAGGTGTATGTATGTATTGTATTGTGTTGTACATCGGGTGTAGGTGTATGTATGTGTTGTGTTGTACATTGGGTGTAGGTGTATGAGTTGTATGTCAGGTGTAGGTGCATGTATTGCATGGTGTTGTATCTCGTGTGTGGATGTATGTGTTGTGATGTACAATGTGTACATGTACGTGGTTGAAGAGAAGGCACTGGGTATTTTTCAGGTGTGGCAACTGATGTGGTGTGCATACGAAAAGGACAAAGGATAAAGGTAGAAGCTGAGGATTGATTGAAGGAGAAGTATTAGTATTTTATTTTAGTTATATTATGCATGTGATCTATGATTCCGGTTTGTGGTGGGTACATGTGATCTATGATTTTGATTACGATGGTTGTGTTTTGAGCTAATCGGATGTGATATGTTTGTACATGATGATTTGATCGAACAACTAGTTTGACTTGTTGTGATAGGAAGTAAACAGGATCGCAAGTGTACCTTATTGATGAGCTACTGATGAGGTATGATGCGAATTTATTTCAATTTATTTTAAATCTAATGGAAGTTATGTGCTTGGTATAGGAAGCACAAAATTGTTTGGTTGGGTGGTGGAAACTGACTGCAACGATTAGCAACAACAACAAAAGGAATTCAAACAAGCAACAATACGTTGGTAAAGCACTTTAGGAGCAGGGCCGTTGTGGGATATTGGTGCCCAATAATGTCCATTGATTTCCATGAGCATGCTATGATCGATATGATGGTGTTGAGGCAGGTATATGCCTTGGTTGTTGACCTTTTGATACGAGGAAGCCTTTCTAAGGGATGGATCGCCTGGGATATTGGATGCTGGGGAACTTGGAAGGGGAGTGACTACATGGACGGGGGTGACCAGATTTCCTAAGGGACTGTGTAGCAGAGAAGGGTAGGTCAGGGATGGATTTGTTTTGGTCATTAGCATTGCCAGATGGAATAAGATGCACATTGGGAGTGCACCCTAGACCAATGAGTTGGTAACTGTTTGCTGAGAGGACAAGTGGCGCAGGATTGTAGCGTTGGACATTGGATGCATATTTGAGTTTGCAATGGATTCTAGATACCCTAGGAAGGAGGTGAATACTAGTACTATTTTTGAGGGTGGAGGTGTGACCCTCTCAATTCCCTTATTACACATGTAGGCATCGTATCCTTTTATTTGTTGGTTTAGAAAATATGCATATGTGTATACGTAGTTATTTTAAATACCATAATGAGCTATGTTATAAAGCTTCAACAAATGATATGTTTGTCATGTTTCAACAGTGTTAATTGTAAATACTGCAACGAGTTGTGTTATAAAGCTCCATGGGCAGTATGTTTTGCGTACAATAGTCTTGTTGGTTGTAGGTTTCATTGAACACTGAGGATGGTTTTCCCCCAAAGGGGAGGGTTCTGTAATAGCCCTGTTTAAAAATCCATGTAAAAAAAAATATAAGACCAAGGTCATGGGACACTTATTCCAAGCTAAATGTTGGGAAAAAATCCTAGTGGGTGTTCATTTAAGTTATTATGGCTAAAGGAAATTGGCAAAGGCATTGAAAAGGAAAAGTGACATTAATTGAAAATAATGGAAATTAGGAGAAAAGGAAGGTGAAAGGTCACATGTTGCATGTGAGGAGGAAAATGAAGGAAAATAATGGAAAATGAAGAAAATAGAGGCCTCACTGATAAGAAAGGCTTCTGAGGATCAGTTGGCAAGATTTTTGCTAAAGGATTCATTTGGTGTTACCTTTTATCAGCTTAGTTTTAGAGCTCTCTCATTATTCTCTCTCTCTCTCTCTCTCTCACTCTTGGACACTTAGAGTTTTCTTGGAGCACTTTGGCATTGGATCAAGAAAGGCAAAGGAGGCAAAGAGGAAGTAGAGATCAAGCAAGGAAGAGCGGGATAAAGCAACTACATCAGAATTCTTTGCAGGTATCTATTTGCATGTGTGGTTTCCTTGATATATTTGGAATGCATGGTGTTGCATGTATGTTCTTGATTCTCTTTCTACCATTGGCATGGGTTTTTCCAGGTGTGACAGTGTGTTTCAACCTAGCCTTTCCATTTCTGGATAGCCATAGTGTGATGGGGTTCTCATGTTTTGGTTTAGATGGATTGTCGGATGGATTTGAATCTTAGTGAGGTGGTTCCCTGAATAAAAGAACACATGGCCTAGTAACCGTTGAACCAGACTGTGGGTTGTGGTAAAGCAGGATTTTTTGTTGCTTCAGTGGGCATAAGAATCCTCGATCGGTGAATGTCGGGATATACGGTAAAGCCTAGAGGTGGGTGCTATCCATCATGCCTAGTAATTACGGGATGGGATATATGGTAAATCGTGGAGAGTGGAGTCTTAGTTAGGGCCTATTGATTTGGTGTGGATTGCGACAAAGCCTAGAGACCGGTGTCTCAGTTATCGCTTAGTGATCTAGTGTGGATTGTGATAAAGCCTACAATCTAGGAGACAGGAAAATTCCTCACGGTGTAGGTGGAGAAATATGGTGTCATCAATGCTTGTTTTGGCCTAGTGATTTTGTGGAGATCATGGTAAAGCCTGTTATTACATGTTTATTGTTTTGGCCTAGTGTTCCGGTGTGGATTGCAGTAAAGCCTGGTTTCTATTAATGAAGGTGAGGTGGTTTAGCCTTACGATGCCCTGGTTGGTTCTTTTGGTTTGAGTCCCACATTCATGCTTGGAATATGGCACGAGTGTGATTGACTGAAGAGAAATCTATCTCAACCAATCTATGGTTGGGTGGAATGTGGTAGTCCCATACCGGGTTGGATTTTGCATTCATTAATAAGAGGTTCTTTCCTTGGTATCTTATGTGTAAATTTACTAGTTTATATGTGGATTATATGGCTGATGTATCCTTGATATTTCTGTTGTTGTTATGCTGGTTATAAGCATGTATTATGGTAGTGATCATGTATGGCTCTCGTCATGTTTTGATTTGTAAATGAATGAACAATGTATCTATGACGTAATATAAGATAATGCAGCTAATGATATAAGGGAAGAATGCTTCTTAGCGATTCTCAAATAAGTATGAGACCTCTATGCTTAGTTCTTCTGTTAAGACCTGTAGCTCTCATGTTTGTGACATGTTTGATGAAATTCCTATCATGGCTAGTAGGGGTCTAGTCTAGTCCTTGTTGATGTTTTTGCAAATGTATCTTTGTTCCGCTGTGAAATTTCATTTATGAAGGTGTCATTGAGTTTTAGGCAGTGACCTGGGCTCTGGACTTGGAAAAGTGGCACAAATATCAAAGTCATATGCACAACACTAGGGAAAAAATCCCCCGGACGCTCGCTTGCCCTTGCTGTGGGAGCGTCTAGAGCCTCCTAGATGCACCCTGGTCTATATCAATGGAGTGTCCAGGTGTCTGATGCACTAAAAATTCAGTTGGTCTCAGGGGCTAGCTACTTGAGTGGTTGGGATGGCTCCTAGGAGTTCTATTGCTAATGTGGAAGGTATGTGTGATGTGTTCCATCGATTCCACTTCCTTAAATGACACATAGGGAGTCAAATCATATCATAGTAACTTCTCGTCACATGTTTACCTCAGTTGGCTTGTTACATGGGTAGATGTGGGAGGAGGGTGTTACAGAGTGGTATCAAAGCATGGTTCACCCCTCAGACTGGATGGGCAATGTGTTGGTCATGCATTCATGTCGGTTGCATATGTGTTCCTTATTCTTGTAGTCCATGTGCTTGTTGCATTTGCATGTTGTTGATCATGGTTGTAGTGATGTCGCCATGTGAAGGTTGATGGCGTTGTTGTGGGATGTGTCGTCACGAGTGTATTGTTGTATATGCATTTGTTATGCATGTCAGTGTCTATACATTGTTATGCATGCATTTTCATGGTGAAGGTTGTTGTGCATAAGGTCATTGTATGCAATTAGGTCATCATGATGATATTGGTATGTTATTATGCTAATGTGTTGGCTAAGATAGAGCAGGCGATGCAAATCATTAAAGTGAAGTTGCAACAATGGACTTTGGGCTAAGAGCATATCATCATACAGGTTTGTATGGTGGGCATGCAGGTATGTTGGTTAATGTTTTTATAAGCATTAGGGTTACTGATATGCTTGTCATTCTATTATTATTATGGTTAAGTGTATGATAAATGCTACTTTATTAGTGTATTTATATGCACATGTGTCAGGTAGTCATGAATGATAATAACCCATGGTTGCATGCATTGTTATTGTTGTTTTATGATAGATAGCTTGATGATTACATTATATGTTATTGATGAGTATGTTATAGGTTAACTTGTTGTTTTTATTGTAGGTTTTAACCTCATATAGAAATTACCTGCATACGAATTCTAAAAACAAAAAAATAAACAATGGTGAGAGCATAACACATAAAACAAATATACATAGAGATTTTCCCTTGGATCCCAAAACTGGGACTACCAGATTGATTTTTCATTATGTTCCTTTCAATTTTACAATACATATATATACATGCCGAAGCATCCATAAACCCTAATCCATTAACCCTGGATTAGAACATAAACGTAGTTCCCTTGACCGTATCTACAAAATACCATGGACCAAAAACCATCACTCCCAAAACCATGTGTGAAATCCATGCACAAAACCATAGGTAGGTCTGCCCACCTAATATAGGTCCATTTTTTTTTTTGGGGGCATTGCCCTAGACCCTGTGCAGGGGGGCTACCGCCCCCCCTGCTTATCCCCCAAAAGGGGGGGGTAGCCACCCCCCCTACGACCCCCTAGCAACACCCCGTGCAATGTACAGGGGCAACTACCACCACCCTTGTAGCCCCCCCGTGCATGGGCTAGTCGTGGAAAGAATATAACACAACCCAACAATTATATGATAGTTAGCTTGAATATTAGGTTATATGTTGTTGATGAACATGATATATAACTTGTTGTTGTTATATGCTAGTAACTTGATGATTGAGGTAATTACATTAAGTTCTTGATGTTATATGTATCATACTAATTTGGATTAGTATATGCAAATGGTTAGGGTTATGACATTCAGGTATGAGTTAATATGTTGTGATATTATGTCATACTAATCTAGCTTGATTGTGCAGACAAGATAGCCTCCCCTAAGATACATTAAGGTATGAGTTTCTTATGTTGTATATTTTGTGCTTGATTGTTGATTATGTTGTCTATTTGTGTTTGAGTGTTTGGTGTCTATTTTGTGTTTGAGTGTTTGGTGTCTATTATGTCATCTAGTTGATTTATTTAACATGGTATGTTTTCAAGTTGGTTGAATGTTTGCTGAATTGCATGATATGAATATGTGTTCAAATGATCTTTTTTTAAGATGATTGTACTAACAAATATGTGTTGAGACAATTGATATGTACTTGAGTGTAAGTTGGTGATAGTTGTTGCATTATGTCTAATGACTATGAGTTGACTATGGATTATGACATGATTGTTAGTCTTAGTAAAGGTTGATTTCAAATTAGTAGATATGTTGCCATGATCCTTGGAACATGTCGTCGACATGTGTAAACAATTGTTGGAAACATGCTTGGTATTAGCATGAAAAGGTAATAGTTGATGTGTTTATATAACTATCCATTGGGTGATGTGACAGTACATAGTAAGACTTAGTTGCAGCAAGGTAAAGGTAAAAGAAAGGAATTGGGTGAGAATTCCTTTGACTATGTTTTGAAACCGCAATTCCAAACGAATGAGTGCTTTGCATACATGGAGTTTTCTTAACCCTAATTTGTCTAAAATTATGTGGATATGTGCTATATTCATGGACATGTATTTGATAGGTACAACAACTAGTGTCTAGTTATAGCTAGCTCTGTCAAGGGAATTGGAGACCCTTGAGACATGGCACAAATGTGTTCAGCTAGAAGGCAACATGTTTGACATAACAAGGTAAGCTTACTAGAGTATTGTTATATTTATTTATACAATTACTATTATGTGTTTACGGTAGTGTGATGCTGGGAGTTGCATGGCAAGAGAGGGGTCCATGAAATTTTGAAGAAGGCTTGGGTTGAGATTTTATTGGGAACCATGGGATTGAGTCATTGTGTCTATTGTTAGTCTTGTGCTTTTTGTCTTTTGTGATTTTTTGAGTTTGATTTGCAGTTTTGTTTATGTCTGTTGTAAGGCCTTGCCACTTTATTTGCGGTGTCATATTGTTATTGATTTTCATGGTTTTCTTCTTGTTTGTTTCTTGTCTTTCCTTTTATGTTTTGAGTCTTGGGAATTGGTTTGGGAAAGAGGAAAGTTAATGGAGTTCAGGGAGAGTTGTGTAATACCCAATAGGTGATGTAAGGCCCGGATGAATCTCAGTGCATGTATAAGGACAGTTGAAGGCAAGAGTATGACATCCAGTTGGATTGGTTGGGTCCATTGGTGTAAATGGACGATGGAAGGACAATCATGACAAATGTAATAGAGAAGGTAAAGTAAATGGAATTGAGGTGTCAGATTCCTTGGCTATCTTGGGAATAGTTGTTCTCAATGTTGTGCATGAATAAAGGAAGTTCTCTTAACCTTGACCTTATGATATTTTGTAATTATTTTGTGATCATGTTTATGCTAATGTTTATATATATGCATTTATATATGTATGTATGTATGTATGTATGTCGTTGTATGCCATGATTATGATTGTTTTATGTTAATATGCATACCATTGTCTGACAGGGTCGTTAAAAATCATTCTTGTGCAGGAATGATTGCTTACGCAGGTGAATGACATGAAGATATTCTTGGTTTATGAGGAATCAAGTGGGAAGAGTAGTCATGAAAAATATATGAGGTTAGTATCATGTGGATATGAATTGATATTGTATGCTTGTATTATGCCTATGCTTATGTTATGACATGTAATGTTGAAGGATACATTAGCGGAATGAAAAAAATGTGCTTTGTGGCATGCTAGGATAAGCATGGATGGCATAGGGACACTCGAATGAAGGTTTCTTGGTAGAGATAGTATGGTTTTAGATGTGCAGTTCTATTGTTGTGTATATGTTGTGCATGTTGTATATTCAACAATTTTACCTATGGTGATGTGTAATGTTGTATATGTATTATTGATTACATATGATGTTGTATGCCTATTGTATATATGGTGTTGTGTGTATATTACATATGTAGTGCTGGGTATAGATGGTGCTATGTACATGTTGGATATGCGGTGCTGTGTACATATCGTACTGTGTGCATGTTGGATATGCAGTGTTGTGTGCATATGGTGTTGTGCGCATGTTGGATATGTGGTGTTGTGTACATATGGTGCTATGTACATGTTGTATATGCAGTGTTATGTACATATGGTGTTGTGTGCATGTTGTACATGTGGTTCTATGTACATATGGTGTTGTGTGCATGATTGTACATGTGGTGTTGTGTGCATGTGGTGTCGTGTACACGTTGTACATGTGGTGCTGTGTGCAGGTGGTATTGTTTACATGTCGTGCATGTGGTGCCATGTACATATGGTGTTGTGTACATGTCGTGCATGTGGTGCTGTGTACATATGGTATTGTGTACACGTTGTACAGGTGGTGCGGTGTACATGTGGCGTTGTGTACACGTTGTGCAGGTGGTGTCGTGTACATGTGATGTTGTGCACACTTTGTGCAGGTGGTGTTGTGTACAAGTGGTACTGTGTACATGTTGTACATATGGTACTAATGTACATGTGGTATTGTGTGCATGTTGTACATGTTGTGTTGCGGGCATGTGGTACTATGTATGTGCATTGTGTAGTCATGGTATCATGACATGTGTATTCATTGTGTTGTACTCTGTGTATGTATATGTGTTGTGTCATACACTGGGTGTAGGTGTATGTATGTATTGTGTTGTGTCATACACTAGGTGTAGGTGTATGTATGTGTTGTGTTGTACACTAGATGTAGGTGTATAAGTTGTATGTCATGTGTAGGTGCATGTATTGCATGGTGTTCTATGTAGTTTTTGGATGTATGTGTTGTGATGTACAATGTGTATGTGTACGTAGTTGAAGAGAAGGCACTGGGTGTTTTTCAGGTGTGGCAACCGATCCGGTGTGCATATAGAAAGGACAAAGGATAAAGGTAGAAGTTAAGGATTGATTGAAGGATAATTATTAGTATTTTATTTCAGTTTTATTATGCATGTGATATATGATTCTTATTTATGATGGGCACATGTGATCTATGATTTTAATTATGATTGTTGCGTTTTGAGCTAACCGGATGTGATATGTTTGTACATGATGATTTGATTGAACAACTAGTTTGACTTGTTGTGAATGGAAGTAAACATGATTGCAAGTGTACCTTATTGATGAGCTATCGATGAGGTATGATATGAATTTATTTCAATTTATTTTAAATCTAATAGAAGTTATGTGCTTGGCACATGAAGCACAAAAATGTCCAGTTGGGTGGTGGAAAATGACTGCAAGGATTAACAACAACAATAAAAGGAATTTGAAAAAGAAACAATATGCTGGTAAAACACTTCAAGAGCAGGGCCATTATGGGACACTGGTGCCCAATAGTGTCCATTGATTGCCATGAGCATGCTATGACCAATATGATGGTTTAGAGGTCGGTATATGCCTTGGTTATTGACCTTCCGATGCAAGGAATCCTTGCCAAGGGATGGATCGACCGAGATAGGGGATGCCAGGGAACTTGGAAGGTGAGTGACTGCAAGGAAGGGGGTGACCAGATTTCCCGAGGGACTATGTAGAAGAGAAGGGAAGGATGAGGATGTATTTGTTTTGGTCATTAGCATTTCCAGATGGAATGATATGCACATTGGGAGTGCGTCCTGGAACAATGAGCCGATAATTATTCACTTAGAGGACAAGTGGTGTAGGATTGTAGTCCAGGACATTTGATCCAGGTGGCTCTAGACACAGGCAAAAGTCCCAGAGGACTCAGAAAGGGTCAAAATTCAAAGTGGTCAAATTTCTCCCAAACTAGCACCAGATGAAAGTGCTCTTCCTCTTGATTCTAATGGTATCAACGACACTCAAATCTGAGCTCGTATGAGGGAGAACGAGTCAGTCAAAGTTTTTGTCAAAGTTGGGCAATGGGTCAGGTTTAATTATCCTACAAATTCACCGTCAACCGACATGGGAACTTAGCTCCCGAAAGTGGGTGAAATTGTTGCCTCTTTAATTTGTCTAATATCCTCTCTATTAGAAAAAATTGAAAAAATCTATTATTTAATTAAAAAATAATAATATATTTAATTGGGTGGCGGGCCATGACCCCCGCTACCCCCATCGGACCCAACTCATATTACATTAAAAAAAAATAATAATGAAAAACGGGCCGATGGCCCATGACCCCTGCTAGCCCCCCAACAATTATACACCATGTATTAAGCTTTGAATGGGGGTGTGAGCCACCCCCAGCGGACCCTTCACCCAGTGGAACCACCGTATAACCTCCATACACCATTCCACATTAAAACAAATGCGATCACATATATGTTATATAAATAATACGAGACAGGTGGGAGTTTAACCCACGGCCAAGTCCCCCGGCACCACCCACGTGGCAGTCCCACATTTGAATGCAACCAAAACTACACCAATATACGCGCCCATTTAAATGGATATATATATAACACCAATACATGCACCATTTATACAACGGTTACAACAAAAGTAACAGAGCGCCCATTTTGGCATGGGCGGGATTTGACACCTTGACCCCATGCTTGTGTTTGCCCAATCTTACCATGGTGCCAACCGGGGGGCCGAACAGTGGTGTAGAATGTTGAAAATGCAACAAGATGATGGATCTTAGTGAAAAGAAGTCGCCTTCACAAAGTGGGCCCGCAGGCTATTTTTGGCACAAAGTCTATTTTTAGACTATGTCTATTTTTAGACATATGGATCATGGTCTATGAGTTGCAGGATGCTATTTATGGATGATTGGTCATGTTGGTAAAAATAGATGGACCTCTATTTTTAGACATATGGGTAGAGTCTATTTTTAGACTGCCAATCAAAAAATAGAACAGTCGAATATTATTAGCTCTTAATAATATTTGGACTATAAACATTATCTTATCCTCTTGTAGCACTTCAGTTCGAGCTACGGATGTGGCACATGCAACTGCCAGAAGGAAATACACTTTTCCTATGGGTTAGTTGAGCTATTGCATGATGGACTTCAGTTAGAACTCAAGTGATTGAGTTTGGTGGAGTTGATTGAGGAGTTGATGGAGTTGTGTTCAGTTTGACTTAGTTGAACTAGTTGTATTTAGTCTAACTGCCAAATACACTAGTGATGAGTGATGTGAATTAATTATTAATTAATTCACTAATTATAAACTCATAAATCAACTAAAGAATACATCAGTTAACTCAGTGCATGGACAGTTCAGTGGAAACAAGTGTTAGAGGTGGGTGAAAGGGTGAGACTACTATCAGTTGTGACTATAACTGTGCATGAGATTTGCACAATCATTGATTGAGATTGCAAATGAGGATTGTGCAGTACAAGCCAAGGGAATTCGAACTTGGATCTGATCTATACTCAACTTGGATTGTGCAGTAGAGGCAGGAAAACAGTGGAGGAGATTTGAACCCGTGACTTGTTCAGATCTGAGCTAGTTTGTGTCTAGCATGTGGAGATAGTACTGAGTACTTGTGAGGAGTATTGTACTATGTATATTTACATGTTCTCTATCATTATAATATACAGATAGTTCGGGGTTTTCAGATGTATGCTTTCCCCATTACATACTGTGTTGATATGTGCGATTGATGTTTCAATGTGCGCATGCGATTGTTTTTTTTAATTCCGCAAATTGATGATCAATGGTAGAGGAGGTTATGTATTATGCATGCATTCCGCAAATAGTGTATAATCAGGATAATCTCTGTGAATAAGTGTTATATTATTCAAATTTATACATAGAACACATGGAACAGGGAACAGAGAGCGCGCACTACAGAACCATAAGTAATGAAATTAGGAGCGAAACCTTGACACAGATGTTGAGGCGGAACCCTGACACAATTTTAGAGACAATTTTTTTAATTGCAGGTGGAACCATGGGTGTGGAGCAGAGGTAAGCAGAACCATGATTGAGCCCAACTTTCAAGAGGGTGAAATTTTTCCAGTGTCCAAATTAGACAGACTTTATGTCGATCCTACACCTCTCGGCAACACGGCGCATACACAATTTTGATCTAAGCAACAGATCTTCAGATAACCTAGAGGAGGGAATCTTTGAGGAGTCTAGGGGAATCTAAAAGATTCCTGTAGCCCCATATTTTCACTTTGTTAGAATTTAGAAATTTGATAGCCGATTTTACACTATTCAATGCCACGAATCTGATGGTGTAATCAGATTTTCCATTTGATCATTCTATTTTTCAGCCACTTTTCAAAGTGGAGTGCTGGTGTCAACATTCAATGTGCGAGCAATCATTTCCATGATATTTGACGCCACGAGATGGATGGTACAACTGGATCCAGCAGTTTATCATCCTCTTCTTTAGATAACTCCTTGATGTGAGGTATATGCAGTGTGATCATGCACTTCTTTGTCTCTTTGCTTGAGATGCATTGTGCTGTATAGATCCTTGTTTGATGTTTGATGTGGGATGTTGTTTTGTTCTTGATGTGAGATGTACTTATTGGCATGCTTTTATTGAGATCCCTTTGTCGCCATGTTGACGGGATACTCATGTGTCGCCATGTATGTTTGAATTGAGATCCCTTTGATGCCATGTTGGCAGGATGCTCATGATTATCATACGTGAAATTATGTCATGCTGATAGGATTCCTTTGTGAATAAGAGTTCCTGCAGCAGAACATCTCGTGGAGCCACTCCTACGTGAGGGCATATTCCTTGCATGATAGAGAAAACACATTCATGTACATCATCACTCTTTCCAACACTTAATGCAACAGCCTACACCATCTTGACACCAGGGCCCGGAGACGTAGTCCCTCTTGGACGAACTCCGTTATCAACGTCTCATGTGTATTATGATTTGCTGATTGTTATTATTTTTCCATCTGTTTAAGCATGTATATGTATTCTTTTATGCTCTCTTAAATGCAATTCTAACAACATCACGGAAGTAAAAGATCTTGGTTAAATCTGAGAGTTGAGTCAACTCGGATCAAGTTTGGTATTAGAGCGGTCTTCGCGTGGATGTGAATTGCGAGCATGAACAATGGAACGTGCAATGATGGAGGATGACAAAGCGATGTATGAGACCATGCTCAAAATTTCCCAAAAGGTGGAAATAATGTATGAAGCTCTACAAAAAGAGACAGAGGAAAAGGAGTGATTGCAGCTTCAATTACGAGCCATGAAAGAGGCCCTAGAAGAACTGAAGCATAACAGCCAGAGTCTTCAAGCAGAGAACGCTGAATTGAAGATGCTTCTACAAGAAGAGAAAGAGGAGAAACATAGTTTGCTATGACAGCTGCAAGCTAAGGATGAGGCCTTGGAAAAGCTGCAGCGTGACCCATGTGAGGTAAAAAGTAATTCTCCGTCTTCATGTATGTTTCATGATGATGATTTTTCTATTTTTGAAATTTAATCATACCACAAGAATTGGCTCCAAAATGTTGAAGAAAATGGGGTATGAAGGAAAAGGCTTGGGTATTAATGGCCAAGGCATTGTCAACCCCATCAAAGTAGTGGAATTACCCCGTCAGCAGTTCTTTCCAACTCGACAGTGGAGGTATAAGATGTTGATTTCCTTTTAGTTTCGTCTTCACATTGTATGATTTCTGTTGGAGATTTGGAGATCCCAATTACAGGGACAAACATGAGGCTCCTTACCAGGATGAGGTACAAGGAGGAAAAAGAACTTGGTGTTAATAACCAAGGCATAACTCAACCATTGGAGGTTGTGCAGAGACCTCGATTTGCAGGCTTGGGATACACCGAAGGAGAATGCTTGAAGGTGTCAGATGCTTCTGAGACATCGATGAAATCATCAAGGGAAGAGAATGATGGGAACACATCACCATCATCCCATGGCAGTTCCCATTGCAAGGAAAGATCTTAGGCAATCTCTCATCACCATACTTACACCAGAGACGGAAGGAAAGGTATAACAAATCTCAATATGCGAATGTTCATTTCGATTACAATCATGTTGTTAATAATGGACATAAATCAAGGCATCGAAAAACATGTACTTTTTGTGGATTACATAACCATACATTTGTTGAGTGCTGGAAAATAATAGCAGCACACAAAAGGATGAGGCGTGAAAGACCCTCTCAATAGCAGGTAAAGAAGAAGGTAAAGTAGATCTGGAGGAAGAAGGCCTATTACAGTCATTACGACAGAAGTGGTCATCAAAGAGGCACGTGTTGAAGGCTCCATCTAGAGCAGTGCCTTAAAGACAAAGCTTCGCTGCATGAACTAGGTGAAACAATTGTTTGACAAGAAAAACCACCATAGGGGGGTGACCCATTCACAACGATAAGTGAAAAATGGTTTCTAAATATGTTAGCTTGTCATGGTCATGCTTTTGTAAATCATTTGTTGCATTTTAAAATGTAAAAGTGATGATGTGTTTTCCATCACCTGTTAAGCAACAATGATGTCTGGTCTTATTCTGTGTTGCATTTTAAATTGTGAAAGTCATGTTGTGTTTTACATCACTTGTTAAAGCAACAATAATGTCCGGCCTTATTTTTGTAAATCATGTGTTGTAGTGATGATGTGTTTTCCATCATTTGTTGAAGCAACAATGATATTTTGGCCTTGTTTTCATAGCTGGGGTATTGTTTCCATTTTGATGTAAACTTGACCACTGAGTATGTGTTATAAACTCATGGCAAGTATGGGATTCTTGGGTCATTGGTTAGTCATGTTGATAAGCATGTAATTTTCAAAACAATGTACTACAGGGTTGTATAGGTTGCAGGTGTCGGCTCATCGCTTATGGCTCCGAAGGACAAAGGTGAAGGAGAATGAAGGGTGACTTATCAGACACTTGTAATTGTAGACAAGGTATAGAGAAGTTGTAGATTATTTTTCATTCTTTTGGAGGACCAAAAGCTCCTCAGTGGGGAGGATTGATCCAGGTGGCTCTAGACACAGGCAGAAATCCCAAAGGACTCAGAAAGGATCAAAATTTAAAGTAGTAAGATTGCTCCAAAACCAGCACCAGATTGAAGTGCTCATCCCCCTAATTCCAAAGATATGAACGACACTCAAATTTGAGCTCATAAGACCTGTAGCTTTCATGTTTAACGAAATTCATGTCATGGCTAGTAGGGGTCCAGTCTAGTCCTATTATAGACATATTTGGGCACATCAACCCCAAACTTACATGTCGATGTATTAGGGTTCATCAACCCCTAAAATAGTTGTTTTATGCCCTAAAATAACTAAGTCATCTGAATGCCTCATTCCCCAAAAGTTCCATCTCAGAAATCATCCAGAAAGTGCCTAAACTGAACCATATCTGAAAGCCCTGTGTTAGGGTGAGATGCATCTCACCTGCTACACTATCTAAGTGAGATGCATCGCAGTTTGGCCCTTTAGTAAGTGCGATGGGCGAGGTTGGACAAAATTTCGGGACAATTTGTGAGTTGGTTGCTCATGGAATCTTCTAGAAACTTCTCCTGTGCCACTTGCCTCTCTAAACTCGCCCAAGGATGACCAAAGGAACTAGGAAACCATCTCCAATTCCCCTCTCTTGTGGAACTAATTTCAACAAATGGAATGGCATTCATCATCCCCATTGATGACTCAACTTATTGAAATCATCTATAAAAGGATCTCCCATCCAAGAGATCAGAAGGTTGAATTGTAAGGAAGTGCTACTAGTTTCAGTATTGAGGAGAGAGCATTGCATTACTGTTGGTGTGTTCTTGCTAATTCATGAGGTGAAGAAGGATTGAAGCTGGGAGGATGGCGCTGGATCAGAAAACTGGGTTGTAATTCTCCTTATTATGAATAAAGTTCTTCAAGATTTTTCCCAATTGATTGTGTTACTTTTAAATGCTTTCATATGTTCATTATATCTCTGATTCTATAATGTTTATGTTGTGATAGATCACAATGCTTTGACATTTCTTTGTTGCTGTAGCTGTGCAGGTACTCTCCAAGCATGTTAAGTACAGGGTGGAGTTACGAGATCAGTCAAATGAGAGGGAGATCAAGCGAAAGTTCCAGGTTGGTTCTCTACAATCTTTCTCTTATCTATCATTCATAAGAAAGATCATTGAATTGCTTTAAACGGTTGTTTCTAGGTTAGCTACCAAACCTAGAGGGTTAGTCGTTCGATAAGACACTAATTTTCCCATAAACAAATTGGCGACTCCACTGGGGAAGAACCAGATGATTGTTTTTTGCTATTTGTTGTTCTATGTTGAATTATATAAACTATAGGTAGAGTCTGAAGCTAGCCAGGAAGCTTTCAAACCGCTCTTGTTCTGTAATTGCGTAGTAGATAAATGCTGCTTCAGTCAATCTCTGTTTTAGTTTATGAATTAAACATTTGAATTGCAAACACATCTAAATGCCCTTTTTGGTATCTTAGTAACCTCTTAGGACATTCCATCATACTTTGCTTATCATTTTTCATCAAAATCAAGCTTAATCCATTGAAAACTGCTGCAAATTTGAGCCAAAAACACTTTCAGAAATCACTCCCTGGACCATTGCACTGTCTTGAACTGTAAAGTGAGATGCATCTCAGTTCCCGAATGGGAAAAGTGATATGCATTGTAGTTTGGCTCTCTAGTAAGTGCGATGGATGACTGAAACTCAATTTTCCCATCTGGGAGCTGAGGTTTTTGACTAGTTTTCATTCCAGTTTGGTTGCTTGCTAAATATGAACAATGTCTCATCACTGAAGCCAACTTACATCACTCAGATCAGCCGCTATTTAGATTAGGATTAGTGAATGTTCTTGTGTATTTTTTTTTCATTTACAATCCATTATCAAAAGTAGTAATAATTGATTTGTCGTTTTCGATAGAAAAAGTGTCGTAAAGTCTTCAATTTTCGTCGAAAAAGTGAAGTGTCGCAAATCCTCCTTCATTGCTTATTAATTAAACTATTCTTGATGCATTTGATTTGATTTGATTTCGTTCAAAGTGTCGAAAATATATTTCTTCAAACTTGAAAGTGTCGTTTTGAGTCTTCCTTTCTCTTTTTGAAGAAAAATTGTCGAAAATTGCCATTTTGTGTGAAACATTTTGAATCATTGTTGCATTTAGTTTTCCTTCTTGAATCATTCACATTAAGGAGAGCTGAAAACAAATACATGCATTTTGCATTGTGCATATTAAGGTTTGTAAATGCTTGATAAGAATAGCTAAGGAAATTGCATTAGATGTGCTCTTTTCTCTTTGTTAAAGATCTGATTGCTCTATCCTTTAGTAGCTAAGGTTTTCATCGTTCAAACTAAATCAAAAGTTTGTTTATCATGATAGTTTCATTTTAGGAATTGCGAACATACATCACATTGTGAACCTTCAAAGGAAATTTTTTAAGCAAGATCAATTTAAAATGAACCTCAATAAACTTAACAACGCTTTGGAATCTAACGCAACACACTTAGAGGCCTAGGCTAGAGACGTGTTCCGGCATCACTAAACTTAGTGGCTATCATTTTCATTGAAGGTTGGGTGATTCCTCCTCTTTGATACGACAAGTGCTAGCATGGACTTGTGCTCCCTGTACCGTTGTGTATATAGTGGGAGACCCCAATAGGATTAAATCCCTTATCCATAGGAAACAGAGTCTGCCACCTTATCAATCGCAATGCACTGAACACAACATTCGAGAAGATTGACTGCCGTAGGTAAAGTCCTTGGTAATTTCTCTTTAATTTATCACCAAGGTGTATACTGCATTTTTGCGATTGGTCTGGTAAACCTTTTTGTCTAGATTCTCCAGAGTAGTCACTTTCGTTCCTTTTTGACTCTCTAAAAGAAGAGGTCCATTTGAACACTTGTCCTTTCAGGCTCATTAAAAATCGAATGTGACTAGAGTCATCTTTAGCTTTTTCTCGACTCTTTAAAATTGAAAAAGCAGAGTTGTGTCCAAAGTGTCGTTAAAATAAATTGACCACGAATAACATCCCTATTCTTTAGTTGATCTTAGGTTGAAACATATGGCGACAAATCTAGAGTCCATCGATCAAGGAATTCCTTTTGATGGAAATCCTAGTCCTTTTCCTTCTTTCAAAAATATTGGTGCTCCATATATGGCCACATTGTCCCTTCTAGGATTTACCATTGGCTTGCCAGTATGGTTGTTTTCAACCACTTTGGTTCAAAATTTCGTGATTTCTCTGCAATCGAGTACACCTCCAACTGGACAAAATCAACCTCCAGTTGATCCTAAAGTTGACCCTTTGTCTTCTTCCTCGGTTGTTTCTTTCTCCCCTTCTTCCTCTTCGCCTGGTGAAAGTATTGGTACTAGTAACCAGGTGGCTAAGAAGAAGAAGAAAGGGAAGAAGAAGAAGAAGAAGCAAATTTAGCAGAAGGGCAACCAAGCAATCATTGCTTTGAATGCAAAATTTCATGAGAAACCGTCCATTAAGCCTCACAAAGTTCGATATCCATGCAAACTTTGTGCGGGAGACCATCTTCTTCGAAATTGTCCTAATATTCCTCAGATCTTAGAAGAATGGTCTACTTGTTCACATCATCCCGTGTCATTAACCTCTCGAGATCATGTTGGTGACATACCGTCAACTAGTGATAGTAAAGTTCATGGAAAGAAGGGAAAAGTCAAATTTCCTTGTAGGTTGTGTGAAGGGAATCACCCCATTCACCTTTGTCCCTATCTGGATGAAGCCAAGAAAGTATTGGATAACCATCCTTCTTCACCGCAACGACTTCCATCTGGTTACAGGAAGCTCTCCCTAAATCCTTCACTAGTTGATGAACTGATTGACCAAAAACAACTATCGGTTGAAACCACTCTCTTTGAAAGTGAATCCTATGAGTCTATACTCGGTCCAAATCAACAGGTCGAGGTAATAGTTGACCCGATTTCACCTTCTGTAAATCGTACCTTTCCCGAAGAGAGTGAATATGATTCCATTCCAGTTATTTTTGTTTCTTCAAATTCAAATGAGCTTGGAAGAAATCCCCCTGTTCCATCAAGATAGGAGGAAAATCCTCCAGTTCTCGTAACTCAAGGGGCTAATTCTCCCATTTATACGGTATCCCCTCCAAGTAGTCTAGTCACTTCCTTTGATTGGAATTGACTGGTAGGATTCCGCCTTCCTTCTTATGTTCCTTTCCAAATCATAGTACAAGTTTGTAAAATGATTGTATCTGGCACTATTATAGATGAAGGTGCATCAGTGAGTATCCTTTCCTCAACTGCTTGGAAAGCACTTGGTTCACCACCACTTGTGCCTGTTACACAGAATCTGTTTGGCTTTAACAAAGGAACCAATCGACCGATAGGTATCCTTGCTAAATTACCTATTACTTTGGGAGGGAAAATTGTTTATGTGAACGTGATGGTAGTCCCAGGCCCTTTAGATTACAATTTACTTCTTGGGCGTGACTATGTTTATAACATGGGAGCTATTGTTTCAACACTCTTTCGAGTTATTTGTTTCCCGCATGAAGGCAAAATTGTCACCGTTGACCAGCTTTCATTTCCCAGTCCAAATATAGCTCCTAGTCAACCATCGTCCCTAAATAGTCCATTTATACCAATGGTATCATCCCTGCCATGGGTTAATTATGTGGCAACCTGTTCCATACCTACATAGACTAACGATCAATTCAGTGATGTTGTACATCATGTATTGGGGGAATTGGAACCAGATCTCTTTATCATGATCTCTTATGGGTTGTGATTGAATATGAGGATAGTTCATTGTCTTGTGTCAACCTCGTTAAAAAATGAAATCAAGGAATTTGAGGAGAGTTCCTTGTCTTGTGTCAACCTCGTTAAAAAATGAAACTAAGGGACCAGGGTATGAGGAAAGATCGTTGTTTTATGTCAACCTCGTTAAAAAATGAAATCAAGGGTATTGAGGACAGTTCCTTGTCTTGTGTCAACCTTGTTAAAAAATGAAATAGGACCTCGAGGAAAGTTCCTGGTCTTGTGTCGACCTCGTTAAAAAATGAAACAAGGAATATGAGGATAATTCTTTTACTATGTCAACCTCCTTAAAAAATGAAACATACCCTTGAGCATAGTTCCTTGTCTTGTGTCAAGCTCGTTAAAAAATGAAATAAAGAATGTCATTAAAAAATGAAACAAGGTCCCAAGTTCCAAGTCGAGTCTCTGATTAGATCTCGTAAAATCCCAGTCGAGTCTTTCACTTGATCTCGTAAAAGAACCTTCATTCCATCCACTTGATAGCCATGAGTAGTCTACTTAGGTGAATGTAATGAAGCTTGGGGGGCATGCACCTAGTGGTAAAGATAAGTTTCCCTATAGGTTATGTGAAGGGAATCACCCCATTCACCTTTGTCTATCTGGATGAAGCCAAAAAGGTGTTGGATAACCGTCCTGCTTCACCACAACGATTTCCATCTGGTTACAGGAGACTCTCCCTTTCATCATGCTAGGGGCATGTAAACCAATCTCAAGCATAGTTTTTCATTTTAAGCTTGTGTAAAAATGAAACTGAATCCAAGCATAGTTTTTTCATTTCAAGCTTGTATAAACATGAAACTGAATCCAAGCATAGTTCCCTATGGTTCAAGCTTGTGTAAAAATGAACCCATTTCAATTTTTAACCCTTGTGATTGCCATTTTGTCAACCTTTTGACCCTTGGTTGTTTTCATCTCATCACCACCATCTCTTTGGTTGATCATACGCTTTCACTTGGTTGTTTTACCCTTTTTGAGGAACAATCTACAATGAGTGGTCTTATTAGCTAGCCTCTTCACATCAATCAACATGTTTTGAGAAGTTCCCACATCACCGGAACCAGTTGCTATCCTAGACACCACTCGTTCCTCAAAGTGGAGTCCTCTTTAAGATCTTTTCACACTCTATAAACATGAAAAGATTGTCGAGCGCTTATCTTTTCCAGCTCGTTAAAGTATTGGAAACGACATCCCTCTTGTATTATTTTATCCTTTTTCAGACCTGAGGGATTACTTTACAAAAAATAACTTATGGAGTTTTCTTTTCTTCCCTTTTTCAAAATCTCTAAACATGAAAAGGACCGAGTTATCCTTGTCATTAAACTCGTTAAAATAATAGCGACAAACTTGTCCATCTAGATGAGACCGAGTTTCACCGTCGTTAGACTCGTTAAAACATTAAATAGCGATGGGTTTGCTCGAAGGGTGAATTATAGAACAAGCATATGTTATCCTCCTCAAGCTTGATAAAAAATAAAGAGGTACTGGTCAGCAATGACTGGGGAAAAAGGGGAAAAATCTTGAAGAATTTATGGTAGCAAATCGCTCTTGAACATGAAACTTTCACTTCATCTCCGTGATTGAGTTGGGTTGGGTTATTCTGTTCACTGGTCATCATGCCTTTGGTCTTTCATACCATCCATATTTTTGGGTTAATGCTACCAATTCATCTCAGTGTCGCTGATATGTTCAAGAGAAGTCATCCAGTTGAGAAATCATCTAGTTAAGAAGTCATCCAGTTAAAGTCTCATCCGTTGCAATACCATAAACCTCCATTTTCATGACTGCCATTCCTGAACTTTGTGTCGTCAGTTCATTTTCATCTCCAAAATCATTTGCTCCATTTCGTGTCATAGATGTGGTATACATCAAGGCCCTCCTCCGACGAGTCGCTTCTTGTCGACATCAACTCATTATCCAAGAAGTTGACTTAGAAACACCCTTTCAGTACTTTGAAGCTTGCATACATCAATGGCAAGTTTCTCTCTTCCAGCGACAGGTTGACATCAATGGCCTTCGACTGAAAGATTTTGCATGGTGTTCGACATTGAATCATCTATTCACACCATGTGAAATGTACTATCGTACCTTGAGGTTCATCTTCATTATCGGTGATCCCTCTCGCGTCTGTTAACAGCTTACATCATTGGCTGGTAATCAGACGATGTCTCTCCATGTTCGACTTCAGAACATCTTTTCGCATGGTTTGACTTGTACATTGAGAGAAGATTGAACGAGTTTGAAGACCCCAGATCTAGTTTCATCCATCCAGGCTGCGATATATTCAGGATTACCAAATCAAATGTACAAAGGCTTTACACAGATGGTCATCCTAATCATGGATTATGACTCTATATCTGTAGAATCACAAGTCTGTATCTGCAGACGACTATCTGATCTATGTACATGAAATGAAAATTTATAAAGCTGAACATGGGAATGCCTCCCTCAGCTAGTTCATGAAAACGCATATTATTATGATGTATTTTCTTGTAATTTATGCAGGTCACCTTCCAGTTCGAAACTTCTGATCCTCATGATAAAACATTTCACTCGACATGACCATTTACGACCTCATGCTTTAGGGGGCAACTGTTATAGACATATTTGGGCACATCAACCCCAAACTTACATGTTGATGTATTAGGGTTCATCAACCCCTAAAATAGTTGTTTTATGCCCTAAAAGAACTAAGTCATTTGAATGCCTCATTCCCCAAAAGTTCCATCTCAGAAATCATCTAGAAAGTGCCTAAACTGAACCATTTCTGAAAGCCCTGTGTTAGGGTGAGATGCATCTCACCTGCTACATTGTCTAAGTGAGATGCATAGCAGTTTGGCCCTTTAGTAAGTGCGATGGGTGAGGTTGGACAAACTTTTGGGATAGTTTTTGAGTTGCTTGCTCATGGAATCTTCTAGAAACTTCTCCTGTGCCACTGGCCTCTCTGAACTTGCCCAAGGATGACCAAAGGAACTAGGAAACCATCTCCAATTCCCCTCTCTTGTGGAACTAATTTCAACAAATGGAATGGAATTCATCATCCCCATTGATGACTCACCCTCTTGCAATCATCTATAAAAGGATCTCCCATCCAAGAGATCAGAAGGCTGAATTGTTGTGAATTGTAAGGAAGTGCTGCTAGTTTCAGTATTGAGGAGAGAGCATTGCATTACTGTTGGTGTGTTCTTGCTAATTCATGAGGTGAAGAAGGATTGAAGCTGGGAGGATGGCACTGGATCAGACAACTGGGTTGTAATTCTCCTTATTATCAATAAAGTTCTTTGAGATTTTTCCCAATTGATTGTGTTAATTGTAAATGCTTTCATATGTTCATTATATCTCTGATTCTATAATGTTTATGTTGTGATAGATCACGATGCTTTGACAGTTCTTTGTTGCTGTAGCTGTGCAGGTACTCTCCAAGCGTGTTAAGTACGGGGAGGAGTTACGAGATCAGTCAAAGGAGAGGGAGATCAAGCGAAAGTTCCAACTTGGTTCTCTACAATCTTTCTCTTATCTATCATTCATAGGAAAGATAATTGAATTGCTTTAAACTGTTGTTTCTAGGTTAGCTACCAAACCTAGAGGGTTAGTCGTTTGACAAGACACTAATTTTCCCAGAAACAAGTCCTTGTTGATGTTTTTGCAAATGTATCTTTGTTCTGTTGTGAAATTTCATTTTTGAAGGTGTCATTAATTTATGGGTAGTGACTTGAGCTCTGGGCCTGAAAAAGTGGCACAAATCTCGGAGTCACCAACACAACACTAGGGGAAAAAGTCCCCAAATGATCGCTTGCCCTTGTTGTGGGAGCGTTTGGGGCCTCCTCGATGCACCCTGGTCCATATCAGGGGAGTGCCCAGGGGTTTGATGCACTAAAACTTCAGTTGGTCTCAGGGGCTAGTTACTTGAGTGGTTGGGATGGATCCTGGGAGTTCTGTTGCTGATGTGGAAGGTCTCTGTAATGTGTTCCACCAATTCCACTTCCTTAACTGACACATAGGGAGTTGAATCATATCATAGTAACTTCTTTTCACATGTTTACCTCGGTTGGTTGGTTACTTGGGTAGATGTGGGAGGAGGTCATTACAACGTTGTAGCCTAGCACAACATCGACATTTTCACGTTACCCAAAATGGGTAAGGAGTCTCACTCATGGTGTGCCATGAACTTAGTTAGATGGGGGTTGAAATCTAGTATCAGGAATAATCATATCAAAGAATCAATAAGCAGAGAAAAATAAATCATTCTACAAGGAAGTCGGATCGCAACAGACCAAACATGTTGTAACAGAGAGATTACTTAAATATGCGCATACATAAAACCATCATAACATGCAACTAACACACGATGGTCCCAATGGAAGTCTTCATCAGTAATCTGAGTGGTGAATGCATTACATCAGGCTCAAGGCCTCTTTTCCAACATACAAAACTCTAGACAGAACAATACATAAGCATATGGAACAACAGATGCAAAGTGGTTCTCATAGCTCCACAACAACAATAACAACAACAACCATTTTTGGTTCTCCTTTTTGCCTTTTGACTTGTTCTTCCTTCTCTCTGTGCACCAACTTGGACTACTAGTTCCTTCTCAGGCTCTCCGCCTTCTCCCTTGCTTAGTTGTCTCCATTCCTCGATTGTCCTTGCTCTTTTCTCGCTTGGTTGTATCTGCTCCTTCTCGCCGTCCCTCCATAACTGCCAGTCTTCCGCGAGTTCCTTCCTTTTTCTCGGTTGTTATTCCCGCAACTTTCCAATGACCATTTCCGCCGCTTGTCGCCAGCCTTTTGACTCCTCTCCAAAACTTCTTAATTCTTCTAAAAACGAAGGCCCCAACAATGCTGTTAGATTTCAGCGAAAAAATCCATTTCGTCTATTAGTTATACTCCTCCTTAAATTAATATTAAATCTATTTAGTTTGAATATTCTAAATTTTTGTTTTTTTCTTAACAAGTTTATGTAAAATTAATATAATTTAATATGTAAAATTAATATAATTTAATTTAAATATTTTAAGTTTTATTATTTTTTCTAAATTTTTATCACATTTACTCAATATTTATTTAAAATCAAATTGATTTAATTTAAATGTTTTTTTTGAATTCTTAAAATTTTTTTGTGAATTTTACTTAATATTTATTGAAAATCTAGAATTGAGTCATAAATATGGAGAGTTTAACGTATACGAATGCATATTACCTTAATTTTAATGTCATCAAATAATTTAAAATATGACTGAGGATTTGTCATTATATTTAATCACATTAATATTAATCGCACGCAAACCAACTAACCTATATTATATATCAAAAAAATTTACCGAATTAAAATACTAACAATTGAGTTCTATCGAATTATTTATGTTCGTAACATCTTGATTTTGCAAACTTAAAATATTTAAATACTTGTTCATGGAGAAATGGTATATAATTATGATTTGAGAAATGTTATTTTGATCTTATTTAAATTAATTATTAGACTATAATTAGAAAGGGAAAAAATGCCATTTTATCTACAATCCAAGGAAAAACTACTATTTATGCACTATGGAATTTCAACAACCTACTAAATTCTGGCAGCCGATTCCAAAAGCTAACCGAATAGAATTCGTTGTCAAAGTCATCGCCATCATCATAATAACCATCTTGAAACCCTACATCGTAACTCGCATCATTGATAACATCTCTAAGTAACAAACCAGAGAAAGAAATATCAACATTAACAACGTAAAAATTTATAATAAAATATATATTAATAATGATGAAAAGTGATATAATTAAAAAGATATAATCATTTTCAATCTAATAGTATTAAATATATAAGTAATAAGCCCATAGGGTTGGATCAATTGGTGGAGCCCCTATCATTAAAGCACGTTTGCTATTGAGAGGTCACGGGTTCAATTTTTCTTGACACCTTCATGGTCAGGGTTTGTGGTTGAGCCAGTGAGAAGTGATCCCTTCAAGTGGATATGCGTAGTACAAGTATTTTGTGGATGTGGCAGTCATTGATCTTTGAGGTCCATGAACCACATAAAAAGATATATAATTAATAATATTATATAAAAGGTTATAATTATGTTTAATTAATATAATATTTTTTGGTTATAAAGTAAATAATAGAGTTAGTCTTTTTGAGGAGCTCATTTGGAAAGATCATAAAAATGTAAAGTAAATGTGAATACAAGGTGTCATGTTCAAATTTCGGGTTGCTCATCCATGGCCATGTATTAAGGGGTGGATGGTTCACTTAGGGGTTATAGTGGCAGTGGTTGAAATCGACTTTGTATTACTCTAGACATTAAAAAATAAATAAGAGAATTAGTTATTTTGGAAACCACAAGTGCATTTTAATGTTGAAGTCTAACTTTACTAATCTTAATCATCGTTGTGGTTCATGTTATTGGGATGCTTTTCAATGTCGATGACTTCTCTAATTTTCCTTTTAAGGTAGCAGGTGATATTGACCAAAACTTAATAATTTCAATATAAATATGGTGTTTGGTCTTGTTCAAGTGATCATTCAGGGCTAAAGAATGAACCTGATTGTGATTCAAGTTTGCTACATGTTCCTTAACCCAGATTTTAATGGAATGACTAGTTTCACCAATATGAATGAGCTAGGAAGGTTTTATTTTTTGCCACTAATATAGGAATGGCATTCTCCCAAATATGATCTAAATGGATTCTTAGGAACAATCTTTAAATAGTCTAGTATATTCAACCATTCATAGAATAACTCCTTTTTTTTTTCTATGTAAGACTAATTCTATTAATAAAAACAAAAATATAATTACACCGAGGCCTTGCCTCAACCGCTGTTGCTAGAGTTCATCAAGACAGTCGAAACTGCCCCAGAGTGGGGAAACCAGTTTGACATTGCAAAAAGACCAAACATATATCCCGGAACTGTCATCAACGGAAACCCATACATAGGACTTGGATGCATGTTTTGAATCAAAACCCAGAAAAAGATACAACTCAACACCATCGGACTCGACAACAGAACAACAAACCCTCTGATCAGACAAACAAACAACAAAAACATCAAATGACTAGACCAACCCATCAGCAGCAGAAGGCTGAGCTGGCTCGTGGGTGGCAACGGATGCCACGTGGCATCATTTGTTGTCATCCTCGTCAGGTGTCTCCTCGACAACGAGGCAGGCATACTGGTCCCAATCTTCATCCTTTTCCGCCACGTCGCCCTTCTCAGCACCACCTGGAGGCCCCCCTGCATGCTGGGTGCCGCTCGAACTGCCAGCGAACCCCACCGTCAAAGCAACTCCTGCAGAGCTGCCACCAACCCGCTGAATGTCACCTGTGTGAGCTTCTCCACCATGCAGTCTGCTGTGACTTGCGCCCCTGCCATCATCCTTCGACTTTTTCTCAGAACCCCTTCCCATTTCCAGAATTCTCACCTCCTGAGAGTGCTCTTCAGAATTTCTCGCTTGGTCACTGTTCAGCTCATCTTCTTCAGAGAAAACGATAGTCACATTGGCAGTTATGATGGGTCTATTCAGACGGCTTTGGAACCGGAATTGGATCATGTGAGGGATAGGGTCTGGACGCAGCGGAGAAATTGCAGAATGGAGCCTAAAATCGCTGTGCGGATCCATTGAGGCCGACCCTTGCCCCTGCCCACTGCGCATATGGGGATAATGACTATGCGGCGACCTGGGGGGAGGCGAGTTTTCATGGTGCTGAGGGGGAGAGGCGGGAGCCGAGCTCTGCGCTGCCTGAGGGCGAGCGCTGCCACCTCGGGTTCCTCCTCGGCGACTCCTCATGCGGTGACGGACCATACCAGTGAGGTTGGAGTGCAAATCAGCTGGATAAGCAGACGGGAGGGATAACTGGTTGTGAAAACAGGGCTCCTAATCAGGATTTATAGGGCAGTGCTTGGAGTGGGAGAAATGGTGCCCATTTCCGAGATCAATACAACAGAGGTGCTAGCATCGTCTCCCTGTAGCTGTTCTGCTACAAGAAAATTCAGCTTGAGGCGGACAGAAGCTAAGGAACGAGGGATGAACAGAGGGTTCGAAAGGCGCCATTTGAATATCAGTTATTTCAAAATCTCGGCCTGAGGGGCCATTTATTGCAGCATGCACGCTGGCCAGGTTTCGTCTGAGATGAGCCTAGATTAGAGCGCAACTCACTGCCTAGCAAGTCCTTGCACCGACAATCCTAATGGTGACCATTAACATTCTTGGGGTTCACCCGCATCTGGGTCATAGAATAACTCCTTATGTAGCACTTGATTTTGTTATTTAAGCCACCTTTTTAGTGTTGTTCACAACCTCTCCTCAATGACAAATGGTTCATTTAATAGCTCTCATGAAGGCATGCACATAAGGTATTTGCAGCATGAACAACCCAAGCAATCCATCTCTGCCACTAGTAGTCAATTTCCATGCTTTGGAAGAATGTGTCATAGCACATCTTAAATAACTAATCAACCATCACCATAAAAATTAATTGTTGCATATGAAAAAGACTCTTACACGAGCAACAATTTCATGTGTTTGTATCAAGCAATTCTAGTCTACCAAATGACAAAGACCACATATTTCTATAGTGACATAGACCATCAATACACCTTGCCAACATATCTTCAAGCATTATGGGGCTTTACACACTCACATAGAGACATCTGAAACCTAATCAAACATATATAATAAGATATATAGTCAATTTCAATAAATCTACACTTTTCTTATAGATCCAAGTAATTTCACACAAATCCAAGAACCAAAAAATAATATATACATATACAATTTGTAGATCCATACTTTTTAGCATGTTTCAAGCCAAAAATACACACATATCACAAGAAATGATAACACAATTTCACACCTTCATGGCTTCTGGCATCTAAACAAGCATAATAAAATAGAAAAGAAACACATGCACAAGAGATTTATTCTAGAAATCCTTTACATAGAAATCCAACCTTCAAAGATGTATTTATTACTCATATGGCCAATCTAGCTACTTGAGGCATCTTATATAGGAGTATACCAATCCTTGAAACATGATTCACCACATCAAATACCATAGACAAATACCATGAGCCCATAAACTATCTGTGGTAAACCAATTATTGACCAAGTCAAGGTTAGTCTAATGATATCTTTTAGTCTGCTTCATAGTAAGATTAATTGGAACTATAACACTAAGAAAAGGACTAATGGATAAAGTAAATCTCATTGGGTTTTTAGATCAACTTTAAATTGGAAAAGAAAAACATTTTGAGAAAGAAAGAAATTCCTCTTTATAACACTTGTCACTATGGTCATCTTATATGAATGTAAAGTTTAGGGTTGCAGTGTCGCTAGAGAATCATAAATAAACATAGAGCATATCTAGAAACATTTTATAAATTATAGTATTAAAACTAAGATCAATACACTTGATCCAATCCACCTCTTAGAAACTTGTTTTCCATGCATTGAGATTATGGTCATGATTAGGTATCAATGTACAAGCACAAGATAACTAACATGAAAGGAAAAATTCTTTCCAACATTGCTTCACATTCCAATCAAATTGACTTGTGGCTTAAGACAGGGTGGGATAAAGATGTTAATTCTTGGTTGAACCTGTAGGTTTTAACCCCATACAGAAATTACCTGCATACGAATTCTAAAACACAAAAAATAAACAATGCGAGAGCATAACACATGAAACACATATACACAGAGATTTTCCCCTAGATCCCAAAACCGGGACTACCAGCTTTATTTTTCATTATTTTCCTTTCAATGTTGCAATACATATTTATACATGCTCAAGCATCCAATACCATGGACCGAAAACCATCGCGTCTAAAACCATGGACCGAAAACCATCGCATCCAAAACCATGTGCGAAAAATCATGCACAAAACCATAGGTAGGTCCGCCCAACCTAATATAGAGTCCAAAAACAAAATTTTCTGGGGTGCTGCCCCAGACCCCATAGAGTGGGGTTACCTGCACCCCTCAAACCCCCTATGACTCCCCCCGCTACTGTTATAGACATTTTTGGGCACTGCAACCCCAATCATAAATGTCCATAAAACAAGGGCTCTTAAGTCCCTAAAAGTGTTGTTCCAACCCCTAAAAGAACAAGGTCAGCTGATAACATCATCTCCCAGGAGTTCTCCATGAAAAACTACTCAGAACTGGTCAAAATTGGACCATCTCACGTGCTCCATGGTCAAAGTGCGCTGCATCCCACCTAAATGCACACGGGAGGTGCGATGCATACTGAAAAGCTCTTCTATGGGGTGCGATGGGCGAGAGTGGGCAAATGGCAGGGTCAATCTATGCGGTGGAAGATCATGGAATCTTCCAGAAACTTCTCCTGTGACACTTGCCTCTCTGCATTCGCCCAGGGATGAGTAAGAGATCATCAATCTCCAAGTGGAATCAAGAACTATCAGAGAGAGGACACTAATCAAATCTCAAAAGATGACTCACCCCCCTTGCAAACATCTATATATGGATCCCTCATCCCAGAGATCTAGAGGCTGGAATTTTGTATCTTGTAAAGAAGTGCTGCTGGTTTCTTGGTGTAACATCATAGTGTTGGGTGATCTAAGCTTTTCATGAGGTGAAGAAGGGCTTTCTTGCTGAGAGGATGACGCTGGGTCAGAACAATTGGTTGTAATCCTCTTTGCTATTCTTGATTATTAATAAAGCTATTCAAGTTTTCCTTCACATTCTTGTATGATTGATGATATATGCATTTGTGTGGTCAATATATATCTGGTCCTATATTATTTATGATAGTAGATCTCTGTTCTTGGATAGTGTTATGCTACTTTGATTCTACAGGTGCTCTTTGAAGTTGGGTAGATAAGGAAGCGAGTGGCAAAGATCTATCAGAAGGGAGAGGAATCAAGCAAGGAACCAAGTGCAAGACAGAGGTTGGTCTCCTTTGTTCCCCTCTTATCTACTTCTCATAAAGGAAAATGAAAGTGGTTTTTGTTTGTTTGTTTCTAAGGTAGCTACCAGCCTTAGTGGGATTAGCAGCTCTGCATAGACACTAGATTTCCCGATAACAGCTACGCAATCAACTCAACGAAGGGGGGGCTCCGCCCCCCTTCTAACCCCCCAGTTAACTACGTAGGCTAGTCGTGGAAAGAATATAACACAACCCAACATTCTCCCACTTGTTGTTTTCTTTCCACAGGGGGCCACACGAGAGCTTAGTCATTTATCCATCCCTGCAACACCCATTATTTCTCTACACCAAGAGAACTTCTCAGAGCTCATAGATTTTGTCAATGCACCTACAATATTCTTCAAAGTGTCCACCTTTACCAGCAACACCTTTTTGTCTTCTATCATATCCATCACAAAGTGTTACTGAACATCAATGTGCTTTATCTTTGAATGATATGCAGGGTTCTTTGCGAAGAAAATTTCACTTTGGCTGTCACAGTCTATCCTTATAGCTGCTTGTACTAACCCCATACTTGAACACAATCTTTGCAACCAAACTACTTCCTTGCTTGCATGAGTGGCTGCCATGTATTCTGCCTTTGTAGTTGATAGTGCCACTACAGATTATTTCTTACTCATCCAACTAACTGCACCTCCAAATAGGTTAAACACATACCCACTTGTAGATCTTCTTTGATCCAGATCTCCAGCCCAGTCTACATCAACAAAGTCATGAATATCCAACACTTTTCCAATCCTGGTCTTCCTTGGTAGCACAAACCATAATCACTAGTGCCACAAAAATACTTGAAAACCCGCTTCACTATTGTCCAATGTTCCTTCCCTGGTTTTCACATAACATGCTCAATACTCCCACTGCATGTGCAATGTCTGGTCTAGTACAGACCATTGCATACATCAGGCTGCCGACTGCACTTGCATATGGAACACGAGACATGTCCTCTTCCTCTTCTTGTGTCTTGGGACACTGTTTAGCAGATAACTTTACACCTACATGAATAAGAACCTTCACCGATTTACTATCCTGCATATTAAACCTCTGTAATATTGTCTCGACATACTTCCTCTGGTTTAACCAGAGCTTCCTCTTTGTCTGATCTCTTTTAATTTCCATGCCCAAAATATAGTTTGCAGCACCAAGATATTTCATGTCGAATTTGGAGGACAAATGGGTCTTCAAATCCTGGATAATTTCTTTGTCATTTCCAACCAGCAACATATCATCCACATACAAGACTAGATAAATAACATGGTCACCAATTAATTTAAAATACACACAGTGATCTGCTTTGCTTTTGGTGAAGCCAAGTCCCCATATAAATGTATCAAATTTCTGATACCACATCCTTGGTGACTGTTTTAACCCATACAAAGACTTCTTTAACTTGCATACCAGTTCTTTCTTACCCTTCACCGCAAAGCCTTCAGGTTGCTTCATGTATATCTCCTCTTCCAGATCCCCATGAAGAAATGCTGTCTTCACATCCATCTGTTCTACCTCAAAATCAAAAGCAGCAACAAAAGAAAAAGTAATCTAATAGAAGTTACCTTGGCAACAGGAGAAAAAATATCACCAAAATCAATTCCCAGCACTTGGGAATAACCTTTTGCTACCAACCGAGCTTTGTATTTCTCCACCTTTCCTTCTACATTTGTCTTCTTCTTGAACACCCATTTGCTGCTTATGGGTTTACTTCGAGCCGACAACTCCACCAGATCCCAAGCCTCATTTTTTTGAAAAGATGCCATTTCATCAACCATGGCCTCTTTCCAAAGTTTTCCATCCTCTGAATCTACTTCTTCCTTCACAATTATGGGATCATCATCAGTAATAGATAAAGCGAAATTTGAACATAAAGAAGATGGAATATACCTTTCTGGCTGCCTTCTTTCTCGAACTGATCTTCTCACACCCAGAGTTTGTGGCTCTTCATCTTCTGATTCCTCCTTTGCTGTAGAGTCTAATTCTTCCTCCTTTAGCTCAAACTCTATCTTCTCAGTTTCCTTTGGTTGGACTTCATGTTTAATAACATCTTTCATCTCTCTGAACACCACATCTTTGCTGTACACAACCTTCCTTGTTACTGGGTTCCAAAGCTTATAACCCTTTAAACCATCCTTATACCCAATAAATATGCACTTTTCAGATTTACTATCCAACTTGGTTCGTTTCTCCTTTGGAACATGTACATATGCATCACATCCAAATACCCTCAAATGTGAAAGAGAGGGTTTCTTCCTAGTCCATGCCTCTTGTGGATTCCTATCCTCCAACGCTGATGAAGGTGATCTATTGACCAGGTAACATGCTGTCTCCACCGCCTCTGCCCAGAATTCCTGTCCTAACCCGACACCACTGAGCATGCTTCTTGCCCTTTCCATCAACGTCTTGTTCATTCTTTCTGCAACTCCATTTTGCTGAGGTGTATATGGAGTAGTCTTCTGCTGTGCTATACCACACTTACAGAATTCTTAAAATTCCTTACTGCAAAATTCTCCACCGTTATCTGTCCTCAGCACCTTTATCTTCTTCTCTGTCTGGTTTTCCACCAGAGCCTTAAATTCTTTAAACCTATCAAAGACTTCAGATTTCTTCTTAAGGAAATATATCCATGTATTCCTTGAGAAGTCATCTATAAATGATACATAGTACACAAACTTACCCAGTGATGGAACCTTCACAGGTCCAAACACATCACTGTGCACAAGCTCTAATATTTGTTTCGCCCTCTTACCACCAGAGGGGAAACTCACCCGATTCTGCTTCCCATATACACAATTTTCACAAAAATCAAAATCCAGAGAGCTATTACTCATACCTTCTACCATACCTTTACCATGAAGTATTCGAAGGCCCTTCTCTCCAATATGTCCAAGCCTTTGATGCCACATCATGGTCTTCTCTCCAGAGACCACCAAATTTTCTGGTCCACTTTCAGGAACCACAACACTGTTGCACCCATCAACAATAGTGCTACCTTGAAGCTTGTACAGAGTTCCAATTTGAACTCCCCGCATCAATACTAGTGCCCCCCGAACCATCTTGCAGGTATGCTTCTCGAACACTGTTTTTACACCTACATCATCCAACTTGCTTATAAAAATCAGTTTTCTGATGCAGGAATATGTAGAACACCCGGAATTGTTCTAACCCTTCCACCCTGCAACTTCAACTTTACTTTTCCGCGACCAACGATTCTAGCATTCTTGTCATCCCCCATGAAGACATCACCACCATCATATTTCTCATACTCTCATAACCACTCTCTATGGGGACTGAAGTGAAAGGATGCACTTGAGTCAATCAACCATGCCTCATGATCTACATGTGTACTTGAAGAAGCCAAGTACACATCCCCACCTTCATCCGAGGTGGTTTTTGCCTCTACAGAAGGAGCATCATAAGATCCCTTTCCTTTATCAGGAGCTTTAGATTTACAGTCCCTTTCGTAGTGCCCTTCCTTTCCGCATTTCCAGCACACCACCTTTATAGGTTTTCCTGGAGATTTAGATCTCCCTCTAGATTTAGATCTCCCACTCGAAGACTTACTTTAGTTTCTATTCTGGGACCGTCCTCGTACAGACAAGGCATCACCATTCTGGCTCTCCATATTTTTCCTTCTCATTTCCTCCATCAGCAAGGATGAGACTATTTCATCAAACTGCAAGGCAGTTGCATTGCTACCTATTGCAATAACCAGACTATCCCACGAATCTGGTAGAAAACACAACAAACTGATGCACTTATCTTCATCTGAAATTTTAATATCAACAGATAATAATTGACTTACCACAATATTAAATGCATTCAGATGCTCTGTCACCGAGTCTCCATCTTTCATCCTCAGGTTATACAGCTTTTTCTGTAGGAACAGTTTATTCACCAGAGACTTAGATTGGTACAAAGTCCCTAACTTGTCCCACAAAGCCTTTGTCGTAGCTTCCCCTAATACATTCAACAATACTGAATCTGAGACACACAATCGTATTGTGCTCTGTGCCTTCCAATCCAACTTCTTCTATTCTTCATTAGACACTCCCGTTGGTTTAGTACCTGGATCTACTGCGATCCACTGATCTTTATCCACCAACAGATCCTCCATCTTGAGTTTCCACAACTCAAAACTTTAACCATTACATTTCTCGATCTCTATCTTTCCACTGCTCGCCATCTTCTTTCACCACCAGAATTGATCTCGCAAATCTCCCAATGTACAGGGCCTACCACAGGCCCGTGCGAAACCCCTCAGCGACAAAGGCGTCCCCTTGAAGCTAAAACAACTTTGATACCAAATGTAGGTTTTAACCCCGAAAAAAAATTACCTGCATACGAATTCTAAAACATAGAAAATGAACAATGCGAGAGCATAACACATAAAACACATATACACAGAGATTTTCCCTTGGATCCCAAAACCGGGACTACCAGCCTGATTTTTCATTATTTTCCTTTCAAGGTTACAATACATATTTATACATGCCAAAGCATCCAATACCATGGACCGAAAACCATCACGTCCAAAACCATAGCGTCCAAAACCATGGACCGAAAACCATCGCGTCCAAAACCATGTGCGAAAAATCATGCACAAAACCATAGGTAGGTTTGCCCAACCTAATATAGAGTCCAAAAACATTATTTTCCGTGGCGCTGCCCCGGACCCCATAGAGTGGGGTTACCTGCACCCCTCAAACTCCTTGTGACTCCCCTTGCTACGCAATCGACGCAACGAAGGGGGGGCTCCACCGCACTTCTAACTCCCTGGTTAACTATGTGGGCTAGTTGTGGAAAGAATATAACACAACCCAATAGAACCATTGGAGAATAGACCATGAGACCACCATGCATAAGAATGATACCATAAAAATATACTATCACATTTAAATTTAAAGAGAAATTGTGGTGCAATGAAGAAATAGAGAATAAGTGAAAATAAATATACCATAAGAACATTAACATCAAGGTATAGGATCAAAAGTATCTTTTCACTATAGATGGTTTAAAGAAGAATTCAGAATCACTAAAATAAGAATGAATTCTCATGAATTTCATGGTGAAACTGACCATTTGACAAATCCTAAAATATTGTGGGATGAAAGAAATTTCCATCTCCATAATTCTAACATGGCAAAGGATGAAAAATACTTCCTCTTAGAATGTGTTGCATACAACTACGTTAGATCTCAGTTTTCTAATATTTGTAACATTATAAATCTTCATAACTTGTTAAATTTTTGAAAACCAAGAAGATTTAACAAAGCTTCTCTCTAATATCTTTTGTCATAGAATTTTTTTTTTAAAGCAAAACGATTATTTTTTTATTAGTTTTTCTTAAGGTTTAATCGATCTAAATTGGTCTCAATGAATGGTAATCATCATCATTATCATTATCATCACATTTTCTATAATGTTTACACTTTTTTGCTAAATTATTATGAACAGACAACACAAATCTTGTCTTTGGGAACTACTCATGTCTTTTAACAACTAATATTTTTTTTTAATAATTTTATAATGTAATAAACATCACATTATTTCGTGCATATGTCAAGCATACATAGTTCTTTCATGATGAAATACTTTTCAAATTGGCCCCAAAAAATTTCATATTTATGTTTTTACATTTCCTTTTTTGAAATTCTTGTTTCATTATGTATAAAAATTACAACAAACGCGATCAAATGTGGTTGAAAGGATCATTGATGATTCTCTATTTTAAACTAGTCTAGATCCATCTTAACTTCAGATCTAGCAAGCGTCAAGAGGGATCAAATCTCTTTTCACTCTAAAAGATGTTTGTACCTCAAGAGATTTGATACCTCTTTATGCTTGGTGGATCCAGAGTTAAGATGGATCTAGGCTGGTTTAATTATTAATTATAATTATAATTATTAGTTTTATTTATTTATTTCATTTTTAATTTTTTATGTAACTTTATTGAGTCAAAATGTTTTAATACATATATTATTTATTTTATGTAATTTGACTGAATAAAAATGTTTACATAAAATAACAGGACAGGAAAAGACAACATCTCTTCCATACTGGGTTGGAGAGCGCCTTGGTGAAATGACTATATCTCTTTGATTTTTAGGTCATGAAATGTGATTGGAAGGATCATTGGTGATTATTTTTTTTTTTTTTTTTGTAAATATAAATTAATCCAAAATGGGTCTAGTATAGACTCTAAGTCTAAAAATATTCCTCATAGAGGAAAATGAAAGTCAAAGGATGCTCTTGGAAATAGTATCATTGCATAGATCTCTTCATTCTGAATCTAAGGCAATTTGAATGGACCAAAATGGACTCCGGATGAAGGAGTTATTGTAAAAAGAAGATTGCCCATTATCCTTAGAAAAGGAGGCAATTTCTTATAAAAATGAACTAAAAGGCTCTTTAAGGGAAATCCCATTGGAAGGGGTTAAAGGGAGAACTTAAGCGGACATGGAAGAACTCCCCAATTGTGACCTTTGGCATATCACATCAGAGGTAGGCCTTCATGTGATATCAGAGCCCCAGTCAGAGCAACTTGCGATGGTGGTGAGTTGGATTGGCGATCGGCAATCGAGATCGCAACAAATACAAAGGGCCATTTATACGTGTGACAAGAAACCTGCGATAGTGCGATGAGCGATGACACGATCGCATCCTGACTGTTGGATCGCGAGTTTGATCGGACGGTGGAGATTTAACGGGGAATATCACATCGCTGTTGTGTTAAGTCCATGGACTTGGACCTCCCGCCTGTGCAATTGTGATTTGCGATGACAGGATGGACCCGACGGGTTTATAGGTGCGATTGTATATATTTTGAGTTCTAGAAGGAGGGATGTAAACGGTATTTCAGGCGGGCTTCAGGTGATAAGTTTTATTGGAAGGGCTTCACCAGACTCCATGCACCAGCCGACACGTAGCACGCCGCAGGAGAGAGAGAACCACTTTTTTGGGCGGGTAATCTTCGTGCAAGTGGGCCACCCAAAATGATCGTCAGCCGTTGATTATCGATCACTGATCGGATGGTGGATGATGAACGAGATGTTTTGCGAACCCGAAAGGATTATAGGGGCGATTGAATGTTATTTGAGTCCCACCTAAAGGCTCATGATGTGTTTTTCGTGAGTTTTCCTGTGTGTTTCCGTTATGCTGCCATTTTCGGAATGTAGGCAGAAGAATGGTTGATTGTGTCATTCCCATTGGAAACAGTCCATCACACCTGTGCCACGCTATAAGCGGGCGTTTCTATAACAGGAATGTGTTATGAAGCACATAGAGCCAAAGGGCTAGACGCAGAGCCAGAGAGCCAGAGAGCCAGAGGGCCAGACGCAGAGCCACAGAGGAATGATTCCTCATGATTGCACACAGAGGAACAGATGGAAGCCGCAGAGTCGGAGGATTCTTCAAAGGCCAGAGAGCCAAGCGAAGAAGGGGCTCCCTTCAGAAGTTTTCCCTTGAGAGAGCAAGTTTCCCTTCAGGGAGCTCACAGCGAGAGCTAGAGCCAAGAGCCAAGAGTTGAGAGCCAGAGTTGAGAGCTAAAAGCCGAGAGCCAAGAGTTGAGAGCCAGAGTTGAGAGCTAAAAGCCGAGAGCCAAGAGTCGAGAGCTAAGAGCCGAGAGCCAGAGCCGAGAACCAAGAGCTGAGAGCCAAAGCTGAGAGCCAGAGTCGAGAGCCAAAGCCGAGAGCCAAGAGCCGAGAGCCGAGAGCCGAGAGCCAGAGAGCCAAATAGCCAGGGATAAATATGGCATTCTAAGCCCATGGGTTCAGTTGTAAACCTATGGAGTTGAGTGTGGAACTTGTAAAAGAATTTAAGCCATAATCCCAAAGAGCCTAGTTGAGTTGACTAGAGCTCACAGAGACATAGCCCAAGAGGTTTGGGTGAACTCCTAATTATATTGTTGTTATGTGTGTTGGTTATTATTTGCATTATTTGCTGTTATATGTTTTTATATCAGTTTAAGAAAATCAACTTAAAGCACTTAACAGTTAAAGGCAAACACAAGCATACACCTACTTCAAGTTCTTTTAATTCCGCATTTGTCAATATAAGCCTAGATCTTGGGAATATATAAGCTTTGGAGTGGGAGAGGTTCTTGTAAGCATGACAAGAAGCCTTTAGGTCCCCATTTCAGATTAAGTGGTATTAGAGCTAGTTATATCAGAGCTGGTTATATCAGAGCATCAAGTTGATTAACCCCACCTTCAAAGAAGGTTATATCAGAGCTAAGTTATACCAGAGCAGGTTGTATCATGATGCAAGTGGTATCAGATCAGAATGCTTGATTGACAGAGTAATCCATATGCTTGGTTGACTTGAAAGGTGTTTGATTGTTTGTAAACTGACTATTGTTTGAGTTTGCAGAGGTGAAGGGAAAGCTATTGATAGCTAAGTCCAGGAGAGGACAAGAAGGAAGAAGGGCTGAAGGCATTCTTCTTATCCCAAAGGACCTCAAAGCAATCCTTGAAGTACAAGAGGTTTGTTGCAAAAGGTTGCTTGAATAAGCTCTTTGTTAATCTTGTTTGAAGTTCTTTTGTTCATTTTCATAATGACAACTTCTACAAGTGAGTCCTCAAATTCTTCCTTCATCACAAGATTTTGTGATAAAGACATGAAGCAAGACTTGTTCATCATGATGGATATGGTGAGAGAAATGAGTGTTGGACTTCGAGAGCAGTTGAATTCCATGAAGGAAGAGTAACAGTTGCTTTCTAACAAATTGCAGGAAGTGGAAGGCCAACTTCATATTGCAAATATGAACCTGGAAAGGGTGCATGAGTTGGAGACATGGCTCCTTGTTACCAAAGAAGCCTTAGTCAAGTATCAGCTTGAAGAAGAGGTAAACAATTCCAGTTTGTCTTCAAAATCCTCTAAGAATATTTATGTTGGTTCTTTTGAAAAACATACCAAAGGCATAGGGTCTAAGTTAATGTCCAAAATGGGCTATGAAGGAAAAGGATTGGGCAAACATGCACAAGGTATTGTTGAGCCAATAATGGTTGAGGAAAGGCCTAAGTATTTGGGTCTTGGCTATGGACAATCTTATGGAGAAAGTTCCAAAGCTGCCATGAAGGCAATTGAAACAGTTCCTAGAAGGAGTTTCATGTCAGGTCTTCTACCTCAAGAGTGTAAAGATTGTATTCATGGGGAATGCAATAGCTTGAAACATCATTTGCAGGAAGAAGGTGTTCATAAGCATACACTTGAACCAGAGAGTTGTGGAAACTCTGAAAGCCTTGAAGAGATTGATGGTGTTCCAAAGGGAGCCACTTCTTCATTTGATTCACCTCCTCATGAAGGTAATAAAGGTGAAAAAGAAAGGTATAAATCTGGTTCTAATCATATTCCTTTTGATTATGTAAAGCATGGTAAATTTCCATATAAGCATTGGAAAAGAATTGCATGTTCCTTTTGTGGTTGGGATAACCATAATGTTTCTAGCTGTTGGAAGAGGATGGCCACATGCAGGAAACTTTGGAAGGAAAAGAAGTAAGAAGCCAAAGGTCCCTTGGACAAGGCAAATCATGCTGTTGAGGAGATGCACATGTGTTGCACTTATTGCCATAACTTAGGACATATTGCTGAAAGGTGTTGGACTTTGAATCCAACAATGCTTCCACGAAACTTGAAGAAGGTGGAAAGAGAAAATGGCAAGAATGGAAAGGAAGTTTCCATAAATGATGTGTTTCAAGATGATTCACATGTTGCTATTGATGTGCAGAAAAAGGAAGGACCTTTGAAATGGATTGGTAAGAAATGGTTAGAGTTCTTATCCAATTAAAGTTGCATATCTTTTGATGCGAACAGAAATGTATCACATCTATTTTAATTTCTTTGTTAATGAGATGCAAGTTGCAGGATTCTACCAAGAAGGTGAATGGAAAAGTTGAGTAGGAGACTCACTTTATTGCTACAACCTTATATTCATTTTAGCTTCGAAAGTACAGTGTGCTTAAGCGAAAGTTGAAAGATGAAATGCATGCATAAGCATGATATGCATGACCACAGGGATGTTGATGATTTCCTTGTATTTGAACATGTATGTGTAATTAACTTGAAGGGTTGATTTATTTGTTTTTAAACATGCATGTAATGTAATATTGACTTGGAAAAAGCTGATTTGGTCTCCAAGATAGAGATAATGATGAAGTGTTTCATCTTTGAAAAAAAGAATCCTACAATTCTTTTTCTACATGCTTGACTAGAAGGGTCAATTGTCTTAAATGCGTGTTTTATTGGCTTGTTATCTAGTCAATCATTTGTGTGCAGATGTGAAGACAAGGAGGTGTTCACAAGATGTGAAATCTATTTCTTTTGATGAAGCAAGAGTTTAGGCCATCCAGTTGTTGTCTGTAATTCTGTTGTTGTTAACAGTTGTTGTTGAAAATATGTCAAACAGATACAAATGTAAATTTTTGTGAAGAAGATGTAACTTCACATTTGTTTGAGCCACCTTGGATCAATGATCAAGGAAGAGAAGTTCAAACTACCTTCTATAACCTTCTCAGTAGGAGTTCTGCATGAAGTCAAGGAGGAAGACAATTCTTCCCAGGAGGACCAGCACATCCAGGAAGGAAAGTGTTCAAAGGCTTTGGTTCAGAGGCACTATGCAAGGCAAGTGTATGGAGGCTAAACGAAGAGGGTGAGTAATCTCAGTTATTGTTCAGATCAGTATATCAGTCTTTTGGAGTACAAAAGCTTTTCAGTGGGAAGGCATGATCCAAAATGGATCTAGTATAGACTCTAAGTCTAAAAATATTCCTCATAGAGGAAAATGAAAGTCAAAGGATGCTCTTGGAAATAGTCTCATTGCATAGATCTCTTCATTCTGAATCTAAGGCAATTTGAATGGACCAAAACGGACTCCGGATGAAGGAGTTATTGTAAAAAGAAGATTTCCCATTATCCTTAGAAAAGGAGGCAATTTCTTATAAAAATGAACTAAAAGGATCTTTAAGGGAAATTGCATCAGAAGAGGTTAAAGGGAGGACTTAAGCAGAGATGGAAGGACTCCCCGATTGTGACCTCCGGCATATCGCATTGGAGGTAGGCCTTCACGCGATATCGGAGCCCCGGACAGAGCGACTTGCGATGGCGGTGAGTCGGATCGATAATCAGCGATCGGGATCGCAACAAATACAAAGGGCTGTTTATACGTGCGACAAGCGACTTCCGATAGTGCGATGAGCGATGACGTGATCACATCTTGACCATTGGATCATGAGCTCAATCGAATGATGGAGATTTAATGGGGAATATTGCATCGCTGTTGTGTTAAGTCCATGGACTTGGACCTCCCGCCTGTGCGATTGCGATTTGCGATGATAGGACGGACTCGACGGGTTTATAGGTGTGATTGTATATATTTTGAGTTCTGGAAGGAGGGTTATAAATGGTATTTCAAGCAGGCTTCAGGCGATAAGTGGTATTAGAAGGGTTTCACCCGATTCCATACACTAGCTAACACATAGCACGCCGCAGGAGAGAGAGAACTGCTTTTTCGGGCGGGTAATCTTCGTGCAAGTGGGCCACCCGAAATGATCGTCAGCCGTTGATCGATCACTAATCGGATGGTGGACGATGAACGAGCTGTTTTGCGAACCCGAAAGGAGTATAGGGCGATTGAATGTTATTTGAGTATCACTTAAAGGCTCATGATGTGTTTTTCGTGAGTTTTCCTGTGTGTTTCCGTTATGTTGCCATTTTCAAAATGTAGGCAAAAGAACGACTGACTGTGTCATTCCCATTGGAAACAATCCATCGCACCTGTGCCATGTTATAAGCGGGCGTTTCTGTAACAGGAATGCGTTATGAAGCACGCAGAGCCAGAGGGCCAGATGTAGAGCCATAGGGAAAGAGAGCCAAAGGGCCAGACACAGAGCCATAGAGGAATGATTCCTCATGACTGCACATAGAGGAATGGATGGAACCACAGAGTCTGAGGATTCTTCAAAGGACAGAGAGCCAAGCAAAGAAGGGGGGCTCCCTTCAAAAGTTTTCCCTTGAGAGAGCAAGTTTCCCTTCAGGGAGCTCACAGCGAGAGCCAGAGCCAAGAGCCGAGAGCCGAGAGCTAGAGCCGAGAGCCAAGAGCCAAGAGCCAAGAGCTGAGAGCTAAAGTCGAGAGCCAAGAGCCGAGAGCCAGAGCTGAGAGCTAGAGCCAAGAGCCGGAGCCGAGAGCCAAGAGCCGAGAACCAGAGCTGAGAGCTAAAGCCGAGAGCCAGAGCCGAGAGCCAAGAGCCGAGAGCTGAGAGCCAAGAGCCGAGAGCTGAGAGCCGAGAGCCAGAGAGCCAAATAGCCAGGGATAAAGATGGCATTCTAAGCCCATGGGTTCAGTTGTAAACCTATGGAGTTGAGTGTGGAACTTGTAAAAGAATTTAAGCCATAATCCCAAAGAGCCTAGTTGAGTTGACTAGAGCTCATGGAGACGTAGCCCAAGAGGTTTGGGTGAACTCCTAATTATATTGCTGTTATGTGTGTTGGTTATTATTTGCATTATTTGCTGTTATATGTTTTTATATTAGTTTAAGCAAATCAACTCAAAGCACTTAACAGTTAAAGGCAAACATAAGCATACACCTACTTCAAGTTCTTTTAATTATGCATTTGTCAATATAAGCCTAGATCTTGGGAATATATAAGCTTTGGAGTGGGAGAGGTTCTTGTAAGCATGACAAGAAGCCTTAGATCCCCATTTCAGATCATAAATACATTTCATTTCATTTCGAAAAGTTGAGTAATACATGAGAAACATAAGCTTGATCATAGCCATACAGACCCCTTATCAAATGGACGACTAGACTCAAAATGACAACACCGACATTTACAATGACCTTCAAGCTATGGATAAAAAACAACCACGATTCCAGGTAAACTATAATTGTTACTTGTTTGTGCACCAAAGGAAACAAAAACCATCAAGCATTAAAAATATACAAAGATATCCACACACATAAAACCACATAAAACAATTACATTGAATAAGCATTAAGAACATGTGCTCGAGAGGCCAAGCTACAACATTGAGCTAAGGCCACATACAATGCTTAGTTAGAAAAATATCGCACCATAAAATAAAATCTTGTCACTCAAAGATGAGCCAAAACCACCAGCATATCATAGAACCATTGAAACTACAAACACCATGAGACCACCAGTAGACCATCAACATTTCAAAAAACCAAGTTATAATCCCACATTTTATAATGCCTGAGAGAGAAGCCAACAAACAAACACCCCATAAGGTTGCCCAAATAAAACTAGACCCAAGTAACACTGCGAAAAATGAATAACCAAATTACCTGATACCACCATCCAAGTCATGGTTTGAGGAAATCAGAGCAGGAGTTTGAACACTATCTGCCTAAGGGTCAGTAAGATATCCAGAAGTGGAATCACTAACAAAGAAACTTTCCACCTGTGCCAGATGAGAATCAACATTATCCAAACAGAACCTCTGTTTATGAAGAATCCATTTTATATCTTCTAACAAAGAAACACGTTATGATTTTCTACTTATTTATCTTTGAAAATGAGACATAGTAGAGTCATCATCTGTTGATTCAAAGCCAAATGAAATGCAACCTCCTTTTCCTAAATATACTAGGAGTTGTGTAGCCATTTAACATTCTCCCCCACCAATTTTGAGTCAGAGTAATAAGGACGATTCCTTTCCTCCTTGTTTTCCAGAACCAATATCTCCTTCCTCACTTCCAGAGGAATGACATCAAAAGTAGTAGCCATAGAATCATAGGAAAAAGGGTGAACCCTTTTATGCCCTATGTTTCCTATGTCCCCTCTCTAACTACTCATCTCTTGTCTTGGAGGCATGAGCACCACCATAAATAAACATAGAGGGAAACGACTAGACAAACCTCTACTGATAAAGAAGGATGAAGAATGGTAAGGGAGACCTTGAAATCCAGACCTAAAAACAAGTAGGCCGTCACCAAAAGACCACTCTAGAGGCCGAAATCCCAGAAGATTATCCAATTCACCACAATTCAAACTCATTACCCAACATGGAAAGCTTATAACCTTTTTACGACCCAAACTAGACTTAAAGGAATTATATCAAGGTTTCGACACCTAAAACTTTCAGTTAACTAGGGCGGGTTGCACACCTCAATCCACTGAAAATTGACTCAGAAAATTAAATTTGTAAGCTACATACACCAAAAATACCAATCCCATAGACCAATAATATAGTACCCAAATTACCAAAATTGACCTCAACGAATGAGTATATAACTCCAAAAGCACCCTTGAACCAAGAAACTTATATAATTTCCCCAAAGGCCTAGACACTAACAGGAAACACAAAACCAACGAACCAAATATACACACTAAGAAAAACAATTTCCAATGTGAGCTTGTGCCAAACAAATTAAAACTCACCACTAATGATTCTCACTGAATACTAGAGGGTATACCAGCAAATTGAATATCAGCCACCAAAGATTCCACCAAATGTGTAATTCTCACGTGAAATGCTCAAACACCAAAATGCCCACAATCCATAACAAAAGAAATACCAGCGAGAGAAATCACCAAACACAAAATTCCCACGCCCAATTCTCAGGCACCAGAATACACACAATGTGTAACAAAGGAAATACACGCCAGAGAAACCACCACCAAATGCCAACTGTTAACAATATGAAACCTCTAATGGAGGCTGAGGAGTGATCCTCGCCTCCCTGCACATTAAACTTGAAACCACGTCCTTCCATCACCTTACACCAACATTTAAATTCACAAAGCAACACACATACTAATGTACCGACATTAACTACCTCCTTCCACACTGACCTGAGGATGATCCAAGTGTTCATATGGCACTGTCTCCAAAGAAGCCATAAAAACCATATTAACACCCCCATCGGGGAGTGGTTCTTTAATTTAAATGATTATATCTCTAGGTATTAAAATTGATTGATTTGTATTTTTATATTTGTTTTTTTTTTATAAACATATTTTAGTGGCATTATTAGTATACAAACTTTTCCACTATTAATTTTTTTTAATTTTATTTAAAATGCTTAAGGTAATAGTTAAATGAGGAAAATTGAATTATGAGTTTGTTTGAAAAAGTGAAAGTTATGCCTTAAAAGCTAAGAATGATACTTTCAAATATAAGAATGTGCAGAAAAGAAGGTGTAAAGGTTATAAAAAGACTTCGAGGATGAAAAATATGAGATTATACAATAAGAATAAGAAACTAATTAGAATTTTGTTAAGAGACAACTTGTGTTGGGAACACACATCAAGTAATTGATCTTGAAGGAGTTTATAGTTCAACCAAGTCCTTAATAATTTGAATTCATGCCAAGAAAAAGCTATGCACAGTGGGTGCACATAGATGGTCTTGACTCTTTTCATAAGTGCAAGTCAAGTAGAAAAAAATATTGTTGGTATTGCATTGTTAAGAAGGACATTTTGTGTAGTTTTAGGGTGGAAGATAATGTTGTGTCAATGGATGCAAAAAAGTTAGATCATCTAGTTTAAATTTATGACCTAGTTGCACATGACGAAGTTCATTCACATTAGACATTGTCATGCAATCCTATATATTGGAATTATCACAAACACTATAACAAAACATTACAAAGCATAAATAACACACTTAGAAAAGTTAGAAAACATTCATGTATGATTCTAGAGTGATGATATATTTGTTAAAGGTTTTAGCATTGATGTCAAAGGTTGACAGAGAGTAGAGTTGTAGATGGATGCGTGAAAAGTAGGTTGGGAGAGGAGTTCACTCGAGAAAAGTGGTAATTGTTTTTCTTAAAGGAACAAATATTAGGGTTTGTGTATTAAAAAAATGGATTTTGGGTGAGAACCTTTGTAACATTCCTCATGACCCAAAATTTTAGGACTTTCACTGATCCACAAAATGGATATTCTATTCTCATGGCTAACTTTCCCCCCCTATTTAAAAAACATTCCTATTGAATATTTGGTAGAAAACCCCTAATATCAAAATATATTTGCATAACATAATAATAAAACAAAATTTGCAGAGAGTTTATCAATTACAAGTAGAGGTACCAAGCCCATTGCGCTCCAACTTTATCTTGAATTTCCAACTGTCCATGTTTGGCGAATTTTCTTCCTTATTGGCTCAACGCTTGTTGGGTCCCTATAATACTAGTAATTACCCCATTAATATTGTAGTTATGCCCCTTATTTATATTTTTGTGCCCCTATTACCCCCATATTGTTATTTCTGTGCCCCATAGAATCCCTCTATTATTATTTTTGTGGCTTTATATTATTATTGTTAGGTCGGCTGGATTATATTGTGACTCCTTAGACTCCTATATATAGAAAGGAGGTTTTGTCATTTGTATCATCCAAGAATTGTTCATTTATGTAATGTAAAGGAGGTTGCCCCCTCGAAGAGGCTGAATTCTAAGGCATTGATCTCTCTTTTCTATTTTTTCTTGAGCTGGTTTCATAACATTTGGTATCAGAGCTTTGGATTCTAGGGTTTCGCTGCTCCAAACAGGTCATCGTGGCATTTTCGCTATAACTTTGTTTCTGTGATGTTTCAGAAGTCGCAAAAAAAACCCATTTGAGAAGAAATCGTGCTGAACCTTGGATCCGAATTTCAGAGCTTTTCGCACGATATTTTCGGAGATATGATCTGAGGAAGTTGGTCTTTTTGCAGACTTCTGAATTACACTCAAAACAGGTGACCTGGGGAAAATCGTCATAACTTTCTTTCTGAGCATTGGATTGAAATTTCGTAAGAAGGTGTAGAAAGAGGACGGACTTTAGTTTTCTTTTATATATTTTTTAGAGTCAAAGGTTGAAACAGTGACACGTGGCACTTCGTACAAGTTCGCTCTACTGAACTAGTCTATAATCAGGTCACTGCGGGAGATTGTGCATAACTCTTTCTTGGAGAATCCAATTTGGATCAGACTAGTGGCATTGGAAAGAGGACATAGAAGGCTACTACAGGTCACAATTTCAGAATTGGATGATTCAAAATTACAGAGATACATCAGATTCAATATCAGGCTTCTACAAAGTAAAAAAAAGGTGTGTAGTTTTTTTTTAATTTTTGCATAAGCTTGGTTTGAAGGAATTCAAAGGGCATAGTAAAGCATTATTATCGGTAACTGATGCCCCGAGGAAAGAAAATGCAAACACCTAGTAAGGAACCTGAAAGCTCTAGCATGACTCATGAAGAAAAGGAAGAAATGCTACATGATATATCAAAATTACAAGAACAAGTGCAACAAATGTCACGCTCACAAAAGCTAACAGATAATAAGATAAATGGCGTGGAATCTAAGATAAAGGGCATGGAAGCTCAGGTGAATGGCATGGATGCTAAAATTGATGGCATGGATGATAATATGGAAGAATTGAAGATAAATATGAATAAGTTGCTACAAGAAATGGTCACTAAGGGTGAAAGAGTACTAAAGGAAACTCATGATGAGAACAAAAGAAATGTTAATCATGATTCCATAGACTCTAATGTTGGATCGAAGACTCACCATGTTCCAAAAATCGATATGAGGAAGTTTGATGGCAAGGATCCCGCCACATGGATATTACAGATGGAGCAATTCTTCGATCTCAATAATGTGCAAAACACACAAAAGGTACGTATGGCAACTTTATATTTGGAACCAAATCAGTTTGTATGGTATCAATGGCTTTGTTCTCGTAAACAATTTATCACTTGGGCAATTTTTACGGAAGAATTGATAGCACATTATGAGGATACAAAAAGCAACACTTTTTTTAGCCAATTGATAAGTCTCAAACAAAAGGGTTCAATAATGGAGCACATTGAGGAGTTCCAAAAATTGAACATAAGGGTAAAAGATATTCCAGAGGAGCATAGGATTGATGTGTTCATAGGGTCTTTAAAGGATAATATCCAACATGATGTGCGCCTTTGGGAACCTGATTCATTAGAGAAGGCATTCAGGTTAGCAAGAAAAATGGAAAGCAAAATTATGGCAACTAGGAAGCATACCATTCACAACTATAAAGACGGAAGTGTTGTTGCCCATAGTCTTCCACAACCTACAAGGTTGACACCACAACAATTGGAAGAAAAAAGAGCAAAAGGGCTTTGTTACAATTGTGATAGCAAATACACAAAGGGTCATAAGTGTGCTGAGAAGAAATTATTCTACATAGATTGTGAAGAGGAAGAAGAAAAGGAGCAAGAAAGGTCAAAAGAAGAGGATATATTCCAGGAACAAAGCCTAGATGAAGAACAAATAAATCCGACCATATCTTGTAATGCATTGGCGGGAATTACCACTCCTCAAACCATCAAGATAGAAGGACAAATCAAGAAGAAAAAGGTAATAGTGTTGATTGATTCAGGAAGCACCCACAATTTTATTCATTGTAGGGTAGCAAAAGAATTGAATTGCTTCCTATATCCAGCACCAGAGTGTCAAGTGATGATTGCAAATGGAGGAACAATAAATTGTTCTGGAAAGTGCCATAATATCAAGCTATCCATGGGAGAATATGTATTGACTAGCCCAATGCTTTCCATTCCAATGGGAGGTGCTGATGTTGTACTAGGAGTCCAATGGCTACAATCCTTGGGTACAATAGCTTTTAATTTTCAAGAACTTTTCATGAAATTTTCTGTGGAAGGAAAGGAAGTTGAATTAAGGGGTATTGCAGGGAAACCAGGAAAGATAATCAGCTCTAATGGCATGACAAAGCTTCTAAAAAAGGAGCAAAGAGGTGTAATTGCACAATTATGTTCGCTAGATGTTTCCACATTGGAATCATCTATTTCTCCAGATCTCCAAAAAGTCCTGGACAATCATTCCAAGGTATTTGAGACTCCCAAAGGTCTCCCACCTATGCGTGATCATGATCATGCTATTCATCTGATTCCAGGAAGTGTTCCTCCAAACATCAGGCCGTACAGATATCCATATGTCCAAAAAAGTGAAATTGAACGTATGGTTGCAGAAATGCTAGAGGCTGGTATAATTCAACCGAGTCAAAGTTCTTTCTCAGCTCCAGTAGTATTGGTGCACAAGAAGGATGGATCATGGCGCATGTGTCCAGATTATAGGGAGCTCAACAAGCTCACTATTAAAGATAAGTTCCCCATTCCTGTCATTGATGAATTACTGGATGAATTGCATGGATCAATTTACTTCACCAAGTTGGATCTTCGTTCAGGATATCATCAAATCAGAATGAAGATTGAAGACATTCCGAAAACGGCATTTAGAACTCATGAGGGTCATTATGAATTTTTGGTCATGCCTTTTGGCCTTACCAATGCACCTTCAACATTTCAAGGTTTGATGAATTCAATTTTCAAACCATTCCTTAGAAAATTTGTGTTAGTATTTTTTGATGATATACTAATCTACAGCAAGTCTTGGAAGGATCATGTTGAACATGTTGACAAGGTGCTACAACTATTGGAGGAGAAACAATTATATGCAAAAAGATCCAAATGTTTCTTTGGAGTCCAGGAGGTGGAATATTTGGGTCATATTGTATCTCATGAAGGAGTTAAGGTAGACCCTAGCAAAATTAAAGCCATTAAGGAATGGAAAATCCCCACATCCATAAAGCATCTGCGAGGATTTCTTGGGTTGACAGGGTATTATCGCAAGTTTGTTAAGAATTATGGGAGAATAGCAGCACCTCTAACAACATTATTGAAGAAAGATTCATTTTCATGGACTCCGGAAGCAACAAAGGCCTTTGAACATCTTAAAGAGGCAATGTGCCAAGCACCGGTCTTAGCTACACCGGACTTCACAAAAACCTTTATTGTGGAATGTGATGCTTCAGGAAATGGAATTGGTGCTGTTCTAATGCAAGATGAAAGACCCATTGCTTTTGAAAGTCGTCCAATCAAGGGAAAGTTTTTAAGCAAAGCTATTTATGAGAAGGAAATGTTGGCAATACTCCATGCACTTAAGAAATGGCGACCCTACCTAATGGGAAGACACTTCAAGGTAAAAACGGATCATGATAGCCTTAAATACTTTTTAGAACAAAGATTATCCTCTGAAGAGCAACAAAAGTGGGTCACAAAGATGTTGGGTTATGACTTTGAAATCATCTACAAAAAAGGGAAGCAAAATGTGGTGGCAGATGCACTCTCAAGAAAGGATGAGGATGTGGAAGCATTGTTGTGTGCCATTTCTATTATCCAACCAGATTGGATAAACGAAGCAAAGGAGGAATGGAAGAATGACGAAGAAGTGTGGGCACTTATTCGAAAGCTACAACAAGATTCCAGTACTTCTGATACATTTAGCTGGAAAAATGATTCGTTATGGTACAAAGATCGCTTATACCTCTGTAAGAATTCCCAGCTAAAACAAAAGATTCTTATGGAATTGCACACTTCTCCCTTAGGAGGGCACTCAGGATTTTTAAAAACTTACCACAGGGTTAAGAAGGAATTTTTTTGGGATGGCCTTAAATCAGATATTCAAAAGTTTGTGGCGGAATGTTTGGTTTGCCAACAAAATAAAGTTGAAACAATTAAGACACCGGGTCTATTACAACCTTTATCCATTCCAAGCCAACGTTGGGAGGAGGTTTCAATGGATTTTATCACAGGTTTACCCAAGTCTGAGGGAAAGAGTGTCATCATGGTGGTAGTTGACAGACTTACCAAGTATGCACACTTTTGTGCATTATCACATCCATTTAAAGCCAGTACAGTTTCTACTGCATTTATGGAAACAGTTCAAAAGCTACATGGAAACCCAAAGATTATTGTAAGTGACAGAGATCCCATTTTCACTGGAAATTTTTGGACAGAATTATTTTCTTGTCTTGGTACTCAGTTAGCTCATAGCTCATCTTATCATCCTCAATCTGATGGGCAAACTGAGATAGTAAACAAATGTTTGGAAGGATATCTTCGTTGCTTTGTATCTGATAAACAGACACAATGGGTCAAATGGTTGCCTCTGGCTGAATGGTGGTATAACACTTCCTTCCATACAGCAACAAAAATGACCCCATTTATGGCACTTTATGGGTATCAACCACCATCCATCACATCATATTTAAGAGAAAATTCTAAGGTTCAGGCAGTGGAACATCACATCGAACATCAACAACAAGTCCTCCAACTCTTAAAGGATAACCTCGTGTTGGCACAAAATAGAATGAAACAACAGGCAGATCAACATCGCAGTGAAAGAAGTTTTGATGTAGGTGATTGGGTATTCCTACGGCTACAACCATATAAGCAAATGTCCCTAAAGCAAGCTAAGAAGGATAATAAATTATCACCAAAGTATTATGGTCCGTACAAGGTGTTGCAAAAGATTGGTACTATGGCATACAAATTGGAGCTTCCTGCAGCTTCTCGATTGCACCCAGTTTTCCATGTTTCATGTTTAAAGAAGGTTATAGGCGACAAGCTCCCAGTTCAAACAATATTGCCAGAACTTGACGAGGAAGGAAAAATTATATTGGAACCGGAAGCAGTCACAGAAACAAGAACTCGACAGCTACGAAATCGATCAATTTCAGAGTATCTTATCAAGTGGAAGAACTTATCCGCTGAAGATTCCACATGGGAGGATGAGAATTTTATGCAGAAGTATCCAGAACTACTCAAGCGTTGAGGACAACACTTTTTTGAAGGAGAGGGGCATGTTGGGTCCCTATAATACTAGTGATTACCCCATTACTATTGTAGTTATACCCCTTATTTATATTGTTGTGCCCCTATTACCCCCATATTGTTATTTCTGTGCCCCATAGAATCCCTCTATTGTTATTTTTGTGGCTTTATATTATTATTGTTAGGTCGGCTGGATTATATTGTGACTCCTTAGACTCCTATATATAGAAAGGAGGTTTTGTCATTTGTATCATCCAAGAATTTTTCATTTATGTAATGTAAAGGAGGTTGCCCCCTCGAAGAGGCTGAATTCTAAGGCGTTGATATCTCTTTTCTATCTTTTCTTGAGCTGGTTTCATAACAACGCTAGTTCTGGTTGCCTCAATTTCATGTAGGTCACCTCTATTATTTAATTATTTTATTTTAGTCACCCTTAGATCCATTGTCGTCATCTCTCAGTGAACTTCCTCTTTGAATTGTTCCAGGATGCTCCTTTGCTTCACTTGCTTTCTTTCTAGGAAAAATTGAAACAATTTCCATTGTCACTCTGCCATGTCATTCTACTAGTGAATGATCTCCAACAATGCCCCAAAATTTTCTAACAATCTCTCCATCAACTGATTAGATTTGGTGATATCCAATTCTAGAGGAAGGTTTGACATTGTAGAGGTAAACTGCTTCACATGACGAACCAGAAGAATAATCCTCCACTATTCACCAATGACCACTTGTAACATATGCAAACTGTAGAACTCAGGAACCAAGCCATTTCTTAAATAGCCACATCTATACCTTTACCTTGTGCCAGTGTGATTCGAGGAATCCATATCTAGTCTGAGATATTGTTGATGCCAATGATGAGACAATAGAGAAATACAAAGGAACATCAATATTAACTCCAACCCATTCCAAAATGAATATATCTCTAGAGAAGAGGATCTTATCATTGTTGCTTGTCTCTGACGAGTTAACTTCACATGCCACTTACTCCTCATGCTCGCTACCTGGGAATGTCATATGTTAATCTAATTGAGACATAGTTTTAATGCCTTAAATCACCATGGATGGAAAATTAATGTACACTTTATTTCAATACATGTGTGCTTTGATTTGTTGGCTATGATCCACCACACCTACTTGTACCCTTATTGGTGGCCCAGGTGTAGGTGTAATGGACAATTGTTCAAATCTAGAAACAATTTCTGCAAGTTCAAGTGGAACTTCTTCTTGGTTTTCCTTTGGAGTATTAGTCATATACCTCCAAACTTGGCTATTCTGCTAGATTAACAGAATTTCTTAATTTTTAACCACAATATGATAACCTTTTATTTTCACGGAATTAAAAAAGAGTTTAGATTTTGGTTAATTCCTTATTGTATCCACCTTTTCCTTAAATATTTCACACTAACTCTCTGCCGTTGATCTTACCTTTCAATCCGACGGTTGTTGGTTCACCCGATCAACAAACTAATCGGCGATCCTCCACCATTGATCAAAGCACACTTGATCCAATGGTTAACAACGATATCAGATGGGGATCTTGTGCGATGTTAACCCACACGATAAAGTGGTTTTCTCTCTCCACCGAGTTCTACGTGTTAGTCGATCAATGGGATCGCTTAGAATTTCTAAAGACAGCTTGCCACTTTTCTCCACCTGATAACCAGCTACACTTATAAAACCACTTTTCTTCCTTGAATAACACACGAGCTTATTGGCGAGCGATGACCGTTAGATCTATTGGATCTGTAGATCAGACGGTTCTAGACTCCTTTGGGTTAACACGCTTTGTCAGGGTTTCTGTTCTCTGTTCTATCAAACTTAACACTTCCGCTACATTTAACTTGTCTCAAACCATATTCCCTAATTTTTTTAGAATATAACCAAATTATCTCAAAACATGGAAACATAAGATTTATCATATAATATAGACTTTACACACTCTGATTCAAAATCCAAACTGCAAATCAACAGAACTCGGAGATATTTCGGAGGAATAAAATGCCTCTGGGATTGACTAATTATAAACATATACACCAAGATATAGTTTCTGTAACTTAATCTTATACGGCCTAAGAAAGCCAAATCAGTCAAAATCCATTTACAATCATTCAAAACTTACATAAATACCATTTCATTCTAGCAATCAAATCCTTAATCAATGGATCAAATCTGCCTAATCTTAGACAATATCTAATCTGGTTGATATTCTCCTCGAGAATCTCAACTGAATCTAAACAGCTTGAATTAATTATAAAATCACTCAATCCCTAAATCCTATCTCAAATCCTATCTAGAGAACTTTGTAAATTGACAGCTAAAGGATCCCACTCCTTTGCTTGTAAACCTTTTTTGTATTTTTGGAATAAATTCGAAGCCTTTTGTCTTCAAGCCTCATGCTCTTGCATTAGACTCCTCAGGACAAAATTCTTCATGGGCTCCTGTCCATGAGCTCTTCTACAGAACTGCCCAACTTTTGTAGCATGGCATCTGTCATCCAAGTAGCTTCAACAGATGGTTGATCATTCCATTTCACCAAATACTGAAAATACTCCTGTCCTCTTGTCTTCAACAATTTCTTGTCCAAAATCCTCTCTGGCTTCAATTCCTTTGCTATAGGTAACTGTTTTACCCAATCAATCTCTTGTTCTTCTTTATCCTCTGCCGTGTCATCTGCATTTTCAATTTCATACCTATACAAATCAGAAACATTGAAAATTGGAGATATTCCAATATTAGGGGGTAATTCAATTTCATATGCATTTGCAGAAAATTTCCTCAAGACTCTGCATGGTCCAATTTTCTTAAACTTTAGTTTGTTATACTCCCTTTCTAGAAATATTTCCTTCCTCAGATGTGCTAAAACCAAATCGCTAACTTCAAAATTAACTTCTCTCTTATTCAAATCTGCTCTACTCTTGTATTTTATGTTGTTGTCTTGTAATTGCTGTTTTACCTGTTCATGTATTTCTTGAGGTTTTGTAGCAAAATCTTCTCCTTTAGCACTTCTCATTTCAGATTTTCCCAAGTCTCTCAATTCAGACACTCCCCTTGGGTGCATTCCATAAACTATACAGAATGGACTCTGCCCTGTACTCCTATTAGGAGAATCATTATAAGCATATTCTGCCTGTGCCAATACTTGATCCCACTATTTTGGATGTTCACCTGCAAGACTTCTCAAAATATTACCCAAGCTTCTGTTTACAACTTCAGTCTGTCCATTAGTCTAAGGATGATAAGAAGAACTGAAACTCAATTTAGTTCCAAGCTTCTTCCACAATGTCCTCCAGAAATGTCCAACAAATGTGGTGTCTCGGTCTGAAACAATGCTCTTAGGTAACCCATGTAATCTTACAATCTCCTTAAAAAACATATTAGCAATATGAGTAACATCACTGTTTTTATAACATGGAATAAAATGTGCCATTCTTGAAAATCTGTCAACTACTACATAAATTGAGTCATGTCCCCTTTGATTTTTCGGTAAACCCAAAACAAAGTCCATACTTACCATATCCCAAGGCCTATCTGGAATAGCTAATGGAACATACAAACCTGTATTTTGACTCCTTCCCTTTGAATACTGATAGACTTTACAACTTTTCACATACTTTTCCACTTCAACTCTCATCTTTGGCCAAAAATAAAATCGGTTCAACTGTTCATAAGTCTTGTCTGCACCAAAATGTCCTCCCAGTCCACCACAATGTTTCTCCTTAATCAAATTTTCTCTCATAGAAAAATTTGGTATGCACAACTGATTTCTTTTAAACAACAATCCCTCTTGCAAGAAATAATCCAACCACTTTCTTCTGTCTAACAAAACAAGATTTGTACAAGCTTCAAATGCCTCTTTAAAATCTAGATCTTTCTCATATAACTCTTTAAGAAAATAAAAATCCAACACTTGAATTTGAATTTCTTGAACTAAAATGGTTTTTCTACTTAAGGCATCTGCTACTTTGTTTGATTGACCAGTTATATGTTTTAACACAAAATTAAAACTTTGAAGGTATTCTACCCATTTTGCATGATTCTGGTTAAGCTTTGGCTGTTTCATAATGTACTATAATGCATGGTTATTCGAATACACTATGAACTTCTTGGACATCAAGTAATGTCTCCACTTATTCAAAGACTGCATCACTGCATAAAACTCCTTGTCATAAGAAGAATATTTCTTCGTTGACTCATTCAACTTTTCACTAAAATAAGCTATAGGCCTGTCCTCCTAACTCAAAACAACTCCAATGGCTTCTCCACTGGCATCACACTTCACTTGAAAAGGTTTATTAAAATCAGGCAAAATCAAAATAGGCTTCTCAGTAATCTTTCTCTTCAACAACTAGAAGTTCTTTTCTACTTCAGCAGTCCATTTAAATGGTTGTCTGTCCTTCTTTATTGTGTCAATAATTGAAGCATTAATCTTACTAAAATTCCTTATGAATTTCCTGTAAAAACTAGCAAGACCGTGAAAACTTCTTACCTCAAAGACACTTCTTGGTGAAGGCCACTCTATGATTGCTTTTATCTTCTCTGGATCCATCTTTAGTCCCTCAGCAGAAATAACAAAGCCCAAATATACCAACTCCTCCTTCATGAATGAACATTTCTTTAAATTTAACAGTAACTTCTCTTGTTGTAGCCTCTGTAAGACATAATTCAGATGTCTCATATGCTCCTCCTTAGATCTGTTGTAAACTAATATATCGTCCAGATATACTATTACAAATTTACCAATAAATTCCTTCAGAACTTCATTCATAAGTCTCATAAATGTACTAGGAGCATTTGATAACCCAAAAGGAATTACCATCCATTCATACAATCCTTCATTGGTCTTAAAAGCAGTTTTCCACTCATCTCCCTCTCTAATTCTGATTTGATGATAACCACTTTTTAAATCTAACTTTGTAAAATATCTAGCTCCACTCAAACAATCCATCAAATCTTCAATTCTAGGTAAAGGAAATCTGTACCTGATTGTTATCTTATTGATTGCTCTTGAATTAGTGCACATTCTCCAGCCTCCATCTTTCTTTGGGCTCAACACTGTTGGCACTGCACAAGGACTTAAACTCTCTCTAATCAGTCCCTTGTCTAACAGTTCCTGAACCTGTTTCCTGATCTCTTCATTCTCTATGGGAGTCATCCTGTAAGCTGCTTTATTAGGTATATTTGCTCCTGGAATCAAATCTATGTGATGACTGATTTTTCTAATGGGTGGTAACTCATCAGGCAAATCATCTACAATGATATCACAATAACTGTCCAGCATCTCTTGAATTTCAATTGGTAAATCAGAAACTTTTGTGGAAGTAATTATTACCTTGGGTTTGCAAACCAATGCAAAACTTACCTCATCTTCTTCCATCTGCTGCAAGTACTCCTTTCCACTCAGCAAAAGGGTCTTTGGATCAGGTTTCTTTGATGTATCCTCTTCTTCCATTGGCAGCAATGTATGATTGACACCATCTTTGCTAAATTTGTATGTGTTCTTCTTTCCATCATGCATAGCTCCTTTGTCATACTGCCAAGGTCTACCCAACAATATATGACACACATCCATAGGCATCACATCACACAAATTTTTTTCTCTATATTTACCCAACTGTAACTCCACTTCACCTTGCTCATTCACTACCAACTGATATCCCTTTTGAAGCCATGACACCTTGTAAGGTGTTGGATGTTTCTTTGTTTTCAACTTCAAATTCTCCACCACTTTTGTGGAGACCAAATTATCTGTACTACCACTGTCTATTATCATCTGACAACACTTCCCTTGAACCTTATACATAGTCCTCAACAAGGTTTTTCTTTGTGTTGGTTCAACAATTTCCTTAGCTGGTTTTAACAATATTTTGTTGACTACCAAAGATTCCTCTTTCTCTGGTACATTCTCTTCATCTATTACCTTTGTTGCTTCCTCTTAAGTTTTTGCAACAATTACATTCCTCTGATTCATTCCTATATTTTCTGGGCGCTCATAAGCTCTGTGTCCCAGCTTGTTACATCTATAACACTTGATTTCTCTTCCTCTACCTCTGCCTCCTCTTCCTTTGGAAAAACTCCCTCTGCCACTATCATCACCTTCTATGGTTGCATGCTGACTTGAGCTATTGCTAGCTCCATCTCTAGGTGTTGTAGACCTTCCTCTACCACCTTGACTTCCCCTTCCGCGGAAAGTACCCTATTTCTGGCAGACTGCTTCCTCATGAGTTCTTCTTCAACCTTCAATACCATCTGATAAGTCTCTTCTACTGTTTTAGGAGACAGTACACTTATCTCATCTTGGATCTCCATTCTGAGACCATTCACATATCTTGCAACCTTCTCATCTGTATCTCAGATTTGTCCTACTCTTATACTCACTTTGTAGAATTCCTCTATGTATTCCTTTACTGTCATAGACCTATATCTAAGATTCTGCATTTGTCTAAATAATGTTTGCTAATAATCACTTGGCAAAAACTTACTTTTCAGTTTTGCCACCATCCTGTTCCAATTCTTAATTGGTTGTTTGCCAAGTCTTCTTCTTTTTGCCTGCACTCCATCCCACCAAAGTGCTGCATGTCCCTTCAGTTTTGTGACAACAAACTTCACCTTCTTTCCTTCTTCTGTTTCTTCATAATCGAAGAATTTATCAATGCCATTTATCCAATATATAATTCCTCAGGGTTTAAGTTTCCTATGTAGATTGAAACTTCAAGTCTAGGCTTGGATGTGGATCTTAATAATGACTTAAAGAATCTCATTTCAGGAGTTACATTTGCAGGTTCTTCTTCTGCAGCTTCAGCGTCAGGTTCACTGACATCTCCAACATCCGCATCTCTTCCCATTTCCATTGCTTCCAATCTAGCTTTCATCTGTTGCATAGCTTCCAACACTACAACATTTTCAACGAGTCTTCCTCTTCTTCGACCACCACCTCTTCCTCCAACTCTGAAAGCCATGTTGGATTTCCTTTTCTGATCCTTGAGATCCTATTCATTGTCAGTAAGCTTCTATGATACCACAAATGATGGTCCAGGTGTAGGTGTAATGGACAATCATTCAAATCCAGAAACGATTTCTGCAAGTTCAGGTGGAACTTCTTCTTGGTTTTCCTTTGGAGTATCAGTCATCTACCTCCAAACTTGGCTATTCTGTTAAATTAGAAGAACTGCTTAATTTTAACCACAATATGATAACCTTTTGATTTCCACAGAATTAAAAAGGAGTTTAAATTTTTGGTTAATTCCTTCTCATGTCCGCCTTTTCCTTAAATATTTCACACTAACTCTTTGCCGTTGATCTTACCTTTCAATCTGACGGTTGTTGGTTCACCCGATCAACAAACTAATTGCCGATCCTCCATCGTTGATCAAAGCACACGATCCAACGGTTAACAGCGATATTGGATGGGGATCTTGCGCGATGTTTACCCACCCGATAAAGTGGTTTTCTCTCTCCACCGAGTGCTACGTGTCGCTCGATCAATGGGATCGCTTAGAATTTCTAAAGACATCTTACCACTTTTTCTCCACCCGATAACCAACTACACTGATAAAACCGCTTTTCTTCCTTGACTAACGCATGAGCTTATTGGTGCGCGATGACCGTTAGATCTATTAGATCTATAGATCAGACGGTTCTAGATTCCTTTGGGTTAACACGATTTGTTAGGGTTTCTGTTCTCTGTTCTGTCAAACTTAACACTTCCGCTACATTTAACTTGTCTCAAACCATATTCTCTAATGTTTTTAGAATATAACAAAATTATCTCAAAACATAGAAGCGCAAGATTTATCATATAATACAGACTTTACACACTCTGATTCAAAATCCAAATTGCCAATCAACAGAACTTAGAGATATTTCGGAGGAATAAAATGCCTCCAGGATTGACCAATTATACACATATACACCGAGATACAGTTTCTGTAACTTAATCTTATACGGCCTAATCAAGCCAAATTAGTCAAAATCCCTTTACAATCATTCAAAACTTACATAAATACCATTACATTCTAGCAATCAGATCCTTAATCAATGGATCAAATCTGCCTAATCTTAGACAATATCTAATCTGGTTGATATTCTCTTCGAGAATCTCAACTGAATCTAAACAGCTTGAATTAATTATAAAATCACTCAATCCCTAACTCCTAGCTCAAATCCTATCTAGAGAACTTTGTAGATTGACAGCTAAAGGATCCCACTCCTTTGCTTGTAAACCTTTTTTGTATTTTTGGAATAAATTCGAAGCATTTTGTCTTCAAGCCTCATGCTCCTCCATCGCTGATTCTATTGTTGAGGCCTTTGAAGATTACATTTTAACAACTTCTATTTTTGCTCATATTTAAGGTATGGGTGAATGTCAAATCAAACTTTGATCTAGATATAATTTTCCTTGCTTTATTATAGCCCCCTTTTTTCCGTTGTGTTTGCCACTGTGTTCAAGTGCTTGTACACATGAAAGAATTCAAGTTGTTCAAACTTCCTTGATAGTAAATAATCCTTTGAAGAATGAGAGGATGGTCTAGAATTAAAATTTCCTTAGTCTTCGACAGTTGGAAGATAATGTGAATTAAATATCGAAACACTGATAATTTAAGGATATTCCTAGCTAGTGCGAGTTCCATTCCCTTCCATACTGTTATTTATTCATACTTGATTATTGGACGAAATTCCCTATCCCCGAGTATGTTGAGACTCAATTTTTTCATTGGGGTGAATAATAACCCTGTTACACAGCAATTTGTCACTGTTTGTCACCGTCCCTATTACCCCTCACCCACACACTGGAGGACTCATTCCGGGACCTGTGAGAAGTGACATGACCTGAAACCACTTGCATCATATTCCTCTAAGTATGAGCTTCATATGCCCTGAAGACATCTCCTGCAAAATACCCATGAAAACAACTCTTTTTGCATTAGCGTGGGTCCACAGTTCACTGCCCGCGCCAATGAGGGAAATCCTCTAAAAGGGGCGCGCCATTGGCGCTCTGTCTCAGAGTCGCACTCGCGCCAACCGAATTGAGTAAAGTTTTTAACCAACAAGCTCCCGAAGGTTCTCTTCAACCCATTCACCAACTGAATCTATGTTGAGCTAGGATGGTTTGGCTTCGAATCTCCATAGGAGGGAAAGTGGTTTGCCACCTTTCATGGAAGTTTCCAAGTGATAAAGGCAGTCCCATGAATAATGTGGTTGATCCTATCTCTTTCTTCTCTATCTATAAAAGCTTGCCTCTATGCCTTGAGCAATCTAGTTACAATAGTTCTAGTCCCAACATAGTGATAGAGAGTTTGAAGATGCAAGAGCCTTCTTTGCACCCATAAGGCCAAATCTAAGTAAGGAGATTCTTGTCACCCAAAGAGAGAGAGGCTTGTTCCTCATCCCAACAAGATTTGCAAGACTTGTGTAGCTGACTACCCAGCCAAAGGAGGATTTGGCGTCAGAACAATGGTTGTATTCTTCTTGGTTATTTATTAATAATAGATGACTATCATTATGGTTCCACTCTCATTGTCTTATGTTTGATGTTGAGTTATATCTTTTCTGACCGATATATAATTGCATCTACTAGATTTTTATGCTTGTTTTCGTGTTCTTTGCATGTGCAGGTGTCCAATCACGGAGATTGTGGGGATCGTGACCGGCCAAGGCAAAGGAACGAGGGTGACATCTCTTCTACGAACACTAGCGTTGGAATCCAAGTAGGTTCTCACCATCCACTTTGTATTTGCAATTAGGGACTTGCGTGATAGCATTATGTGATTGTTGCTAGACCTGGTCTGGGCTAGTAGGGATCGTCTCTGTCCGCAGAGAGGATTTACCTCCACAACAATTTGGCGACTCCGTTAGGGAGGTCTTGTCCCTTTGGTTTTTCGTTTGGTTGCTTAGATAGCTTTCTGGGTTGGATTTCTTGCTGTTTCTTGCTTCCTGGTTTGCCTAGATACTGTTTTCAAGCCCTGGGTTGCTTGCTTTTGTTTTTGACTTAGCAAACTCGATTAGCGCACTTTTTAGCCTTACGTCGCGCCAATTGGCGCAAGTTGCTAAAAAATAACCCGCGCCAATCCCATAAAAGCGCGAGTTGCAGCCTGACAGTTGCGCTAGGCCTGTCAACTTTTCCAGTTCGCTTGTCTTCAAGCCCTCTGAGCTTGGATTTATATTTTGCCACGTCTTTTTCAATTACTGGAGTGTGTTTGACCCTTGTTTGACTGGTTTTAGACCTTCATCCTTCGGGTGTTTGCCTTTTTCTATCGATTTCACATTTTAGCCCTAGGGCATCTAGTGGCCTTGTGCGTCGAGCCTTCCGTAGGAGTCTTGGGTTCTTTGATCATCCAGTCGACTTTGTGATTACTTTTTGCACTTGCTCAGTAGTTGTCAAAGCCTTTTGTTGGTATTCAAGTGATTTGCTCCTTTTCCGCTTGGATTTCGCTTGACTTCGTTTAGGCTTGGATTACATAGCCCGTAGAGGTCTTTGTGTTTTCTTCTTGGTTTGAAGGACTGTTTTGGTGTTTTGGGGATTCCATTGTGTGCTCATTGAGTGAAATTGATCTTTTTCTCGGTGTTACTATCTCTCAAAATTTGTTTAGTGCACTTTGCCATTGAAAAGAAAACGAATAATCTCTTTTGCGTTGCATTAGTTAATTGAAATTAGAAGCTTTTCATTGATTAAGTGATTTAAAACAAAGAAAAGTTTAGTTTATTTGTCATTAGCTGCATTAGAGTGGTTCTTGATTGTTTGTGGTCATTTTGTTTGAAAAATTCTCAACTCTCTCATAGTTAGTATTCATTGAACGAAATGATATTCTTTGGCATATAGTTTGCATTTAGGGAATTGTGAGAGATTACATACGGTAGGACCTGGAAATTGAAACTTAACTAAAAGATCAACCATAAAATGAACTGAATGAACTTAAAAACGCATTGGAACATAACGCTCACTAATTAGAGGTCTAGGCTAGAGACGTGCTCCGGCGTCGTTAAACCTAGTCACTGTTGTTTCACACTACGGTTGGGTGATTCCTCCTTTTGTGACTCGATAGTGGTCTAGCACGGACTTGAGCTCCCACGTACCATCGCGTATATAGGGTAGACCCCTCTGGGTTATCATCCTTTATCCACAGGAAGCCGTGTCTGCCGCCTTACAAGCCGTAACGCACCAAACACAGCATTCGGGAAGATTGACTGCCGTACGGGAAGTCCTTGGTTTTCATATGACTGCCAAGGTGTATATGCAGTTTTACGGATTTGTTTGGTAAACCCTTTGCCTAGTCTCTCCAGAGTAGTCACTTTTGATCCTTTTCAGACTCCTTAAAAGAAAAGGCTCACTTGAGCAGTTTGTCACTTCGGGCTCACAAAACATTCGAAGGCGACTAGAGTCACCTTTTTGTCCTTTTCTCGACTCTTAAAACATGAAAAGGTCAAGTTGTGTCCTTGCGTCTTAAAATTTATTTTGCCGCGATTAACATTACCTGGTTAGATCTTGTGTGTGTTAGTTTGAGTAGGGTCCTTTATCGTTAGATTCCCTTAGGTTTTGTTTGAAGTTTGTCATCCTGGCTGAACCATCGACTCCCGTTCCGAGTGATCAAGGGTCTCCGTCTTCCGTTGCTCCTGAGGTACCGGTTGTAAGTAATACTCTTCCTGTGATCCCGAGTATCCAACCGATCAACTCTCGTGCCCCGGACGACGAGGATTACGAAATTCATTGGAACCCCATCTAGGAGCCTGAAGAGGACGATATTCCTGTTACCCCCCCTGGTGTTTCGTCTCCAATGTCTACCTCTCACATGGGTGAGACATCTCCCAGAGTGAGTGAGACACCTGTTTTGTCGAATATCGACACTCCCATTCCAGCTACTTCTCTGCTCCCCCCACACTACCAGTCGTTGAGGGATAGGGTAAGTTCCAGGACCCCTGCTTCGAGTATGTGGGACCCCCACATCACTCCCACCACGGGATCTTTTGTCTCACATGTCCACACTACACCTGTCACTTCAGTTCCGACAAATCCAACTGTTTGTGTAGCACATTCAACTCCGGTTGTTAGTGCCGTTACGACGTCTTCAAATTTGAACACTGGTGTCGGTCCCCCTCACGGTCAAGTGAGTAGCGGCCAGCCGGCACACACATCCAAAGTTGTTCACCCTGCACAAAGTGCACCACCCTCTTCTGCTCTCGTTCCAGGAGGGGGGCCGTATGACCGATATGGACAAGCTGTTCAGGATCCGAACGCGCAAGGTCCTTTCTATTATTACGATTCTACCGATCAGTTCCTTTATCGTTCCGGACCCTTGCCTACTCAACCTATTGTTGAGGTTTCGGTACCATTATCCATTGCTTGGGACACCACCACTTTCCATGGAGGCCAAGAAATCCCTGCACAGCTTCAGGGACTGCCTAACCAAGGCCAGCCGTCGTATATGCAAACCCCCCAAGGGCAGCAATATTATGGCCAGTCTCACCCAGGACAACCTGGGGGCCTACAAGGACAACCCTATCAGGGACAACCTTTGGCCACTGGTGGTCCATCTTTTACTTATTTGACTCAACCTTCTGGTTACCCGGGGCAACCTGGTACCCAGCAAAGGTACCCGTCTGGACAACCAGGACAACCTTACATCCAACAAGGCCAACCTGGTATCCAGCAGGGTTATCCCTCTGGACAAGCTGGACAAACTTATATTCCACAAGGTCAACCGACAGTCCAAGAGGGGTATCCTTCTGGGCAAGGGGGGCAGCCTTACGTACAGCAGAGCCAACCCACTGCTCAGCCTAGTCATCCTTCTGGGCAAGCAGGTCAGCTTCCTGCACAGCAAGGCCAACCCACTGCCCAACCCAGTCATCCTTTTGGACAGGCTGGCCAACCTCAAGGTCAACCGGCCGTTCAGCCCGCTCAACCATCTGTTCTGCAAGGACAACCCTCGGTTGCTCAAAGACAACCTGGTACCCAGCAAGCACATCCTTCTGGGTAAACGGGTTCGTCCCAAACCCAACCAGGCCAACCCTCCGGCCAGATGGTTCAAGCTCAACCTGTTCAAGGACATCCTTCTGGGCCCCAGACTCAAATTGGTTATCAAATGCAAGGTGGGCCACGACCCCAACATTCTTACCAAGCGCAACCTTCTTACTAGGCTCAGTATGGAGCTCAGCTGACGTATGGTTACCAGCAACCCCAGGGGCAAACTCAATTTACCCCTTATCAAAATTATCAACAAATGCAGGTCACTCCTTACCAGAATTATCAATAATAATACGTTGCACCTGCAGGTCAAGTTGCTAGTTCATGGGGTGCTGGGGGGCAGACCCAGGGTCAACTGTCTGCTTATGGACAGAATCCTTATGGACAGAACCCCTATGGGCAAAATCCCTATGTGAAGAACCCTTATGGGCCAGGCCCATCCGGACAAAGTCCATGGGGGCAACCACCACCTGGTTGGAACCCTGGTACTACCTCTCTTCCATAGCCACAAATGTCCTTTAATCCTCAGTTACCTTTCTTAGTGACGTTGGAACTCCTAGATGTGTCCAAATTGATGAATGATCCCATTCTTCATAACCCATATTGGCCACCAGTTCCAACTAAGATACCCGGTGATTGCCTGAAATTCGATGGCAAAGCTGGTGAGGACCCTCAAGCCCATGTCATGACCTATCACCTTTAGTGCTCATCCAATTCATGGCTTGATGACTCCATCCGGCTCCGCCTCTTCCAAAGGACTCTCACCAGCTCGGCCGCTAAGTGGTATATTGAATTGAATCGCGGAACATTTCAAGATTTCAATTCGCTGGCTATGGCATTCCTAACTCATTTTCAGTTACCCATTCGGTATGAGACAGGGATACATCTCCTTACCTCTCTCAAACAAGACACGGCCACGCATATATCCGATCATATACATGAATGGAGATGGCGTCGTCGCTTGATCAAATTTTGGATTCCTGATCAGCTCCTGACCGATTGGTTCACGACTTCCTTTGTCCCTGCAATCGCATGAGACATCGCCATGGGAGCTTGTGTAACTGAAGAGCAGGCTATCGCGCGTGCTCAGTACCTTGACTTGGTATATTCTCAGTCAGGTACTTTATATGATTATTTGCCAGATGCCCCGAGACCCAGAACATCCAAAGCTTCGCCAAAACCATCTGTTGACGGTGTTATTGGCTCTGTAAACGCGTCTTCAAAGAAATCATCCGCGAACCCTGGGAAGCAAAAACAGAATGCTTCTAATGGAAACACTTCTCAGGGTCAATCTAATTCTGGAAGTACCTCCGAGGTAAACGCCGTTCAGTGCACCAGGGCGGATAAATCCTCGAAAGGGAAAAAGAAAGGGAAAGCCAAGAATAAATCCGAACAGCCCAAACAAGACTCCCCTAAACCTCCACCCGAGGAAGGAGCCAAACGTAAACCTAAGTATCGTTGTCTTATCTGTGATGAGGATCACTACACTAAAGACTGCCCTAGGCGGTCCGAAGTTAGTCGATTATTGAAAGGTGCTCCTGGGACTCCTGCTGTGCTTAAAGAACCTTTCCCTTCGTAGCAAACTCAAATGGTGGCAGATCCATCGCAACCCTCTTCTTCATTCGGCTCTCAAGTCTTTATGGCTGGGACGATTCCCATCCATATCATTACTCGAGCGAAAGAATATCCATCTCATTCCGAGAAAGAGCCGGAGGTCCCCTCCAGTGCTCCTCTGTCCAGTTCTGGTCCACTCCACATCGAAAGACCTAGCACTGAGACGACTATTCGACCCCCTCCAAAAGGTGTACTCCGGAAGTCTTCTTACAACCCTAATGCTCGTGCTACTCAGCACTACAGCATTGTTGAGGACTTAGCCCAGGCTCCGTCTGCTATGTCCGCTCTCGAAGTCCTCCAGAGCTGCCCCTCCTAGAGGAAGTCCTTGCTATCGGCCATCGGTGGCATAGACCTGGCTGACTCGGATCTGATTTCTTTTGATCTCGAGGGCTATACGCCGAGACTGCCTCAGCAAATCTCTTTCCTTATACAGGTCATCATCAATGGTAAAACGATTCATCGTATAGTCATTGATGAAGGTGCCTCAACTTGCATCATATCTGTTGCCTGCTAGAAATCTATTGGTTCTCCAACATTGAGCCACTCTCCTACGACATTAGAAGCCTTCGATGGAAGAGAGTCCCGTCCTTACGGTATCCTCCAATGCTTGCCCATCTCCTTGGAAGGGAAGACGGTAGAAGTGGAGGTCGAAGTTGTCGACGCTAATCTTACCTACAACCTCCTCCTCGGACGTAGCTGGACATACGCCATGCAAGCCGTGGCTTCCTCCCTTTTCCATGTCATTCGTTTCCCTCATCAGGGGAAGATTGTCACGGTAGACCAGCTCTCCTTCTTCGCCTCTTCTTCCGAAGGCAATGTGCCGTTCATGGAGCATACCTCCAAATCATTCAAGAGTGTGGGAGCCTGACTCTTTAAGGATCCTGCCCTAATGGGTGTCTTTCCCCTTCCACCTCCGAATCTCGCCCCTATTAACATGATTTCCGTGCATTCTGATCAGTGGGTCCTTCCTCCCGCTAATCAGATAGAATCCTGGGGCGATATGATGCCGTTGAGTCCCGCTGAGCTCAACTACGTCGAAATCGTTGCTGCATCGGCTTCCCCTACCGGACCTGCTCTTCCGAGCGGTGTTCCCGATTCGTATGTTCATTTCCCTTGGCTTGGAGATGATGCTACTTCGGATCCATTAAAGGAAATATTTCCTTCCGATGAAGCCATCATAGAGACCATGTCTCTTAAGGAGCCCCCTTGGTCAGATCATCACCACCGTTCCTCGTTTCTCCCTGCCCATCAGGAAATGATCGCATGTCTCGAACGGTTTGCTTCGTGTATCCCATCCCCGCCCCTTCAAACACCTATTCAAATTTACCAAGTGTCTTCTGAGGGCAATATGGGAAACATTATGCAAACCCAACCCATCGACATCTCTGTAAAATCAGGGATTGTCGAGCACATTTACATTGGAGTCACTTGCACTCCAGAGGAAGTTCAACTTTACACTGACCTATTTCGCGAATTTCGTGATGTCTTTGCTTGGTCCTACGAAGAGATGCCCGGCATTGACCCTAGTATAGTGGTGCACGAGATACCTACGTATCCAGGTGCTAAGCCTGTTCGTCAGCGCCTACGCCCTGTGCACCCCCGAAAGGCCGCAGCCATCAAAGCAGAAGTCGAAAAGCTTCTCAAGGCTGGTTTCATTTACCCCATTCCACTGACGGATTGGGTTTCTAATATAGTCCCTGTGAACAAAAAGCAGGGCACTATTCGAGTCTGTGTTGATTACTGTGATATCAATCGCGCCTGTCCTAAGGATAACTTCCCTACACCCTTCATCGATCAGCTTATTGATGAGTGTGCAGGAAGCGAAATTTACTCATTTATGGACGGTTTTTCTGGATATAACCAGATCAATATTGCGCCCGCTGATCAACATAAGACAACTTTTATCTGTCCTTGGGGCACTTTTGCCTATAAGAAGCTCCCTTTCGGTTTAAAGAATGCCGGCACTACCTTCCAACGTGCAATGTCCTATGCCTTTCATGACATTCGTCACATTGTACAGCCGTACCTAGATGATCTTCCAGCTCATTTAGTCAAGCGTCAGGACCATCCTTCCCATCTTCGCGAAATTTTTCTCCGCTGTCGACACTACCGTATTAGGCTCAATCCTCATAAATGTGTCTTCTGCGTTGAATCAGGCCGGCTACTCGGGTTTATCGTCTCCCGAGAAGGCATCCGTCTGGATCCCCTCAAAGTCGAGGCCATTCTGAATCTTCCTGCATTATATCCTGTTGCGCACCACGACCGTGATTTCTGACTGCAACCCGATGACGTACATTTTGTCACGTCAGTTGCTGGGGGGAAAATACTCAAAATGGATCGTGATCCTCCAAGAGTTTGACTTGGAATTTACTGCTGCCAAGTCTAAGAAGTCTCTAGTCTTTGCTGAATTACTCTGTTCTTTGCCATCTCCTTCTGCACCCTCTCTTTCAGAGGATCATATCCCGGACGAAACTCTTTTTCTGATCAGCACCCTCGATCCCTAGTACGGGGATATTATCGTTTATTTACAAACGTCCTCTTTCTGCCCTGCTGTATCCAAAGATGCTCGGCGGCGGATCCGCCATCAATCTCAACCCTATCGTATCATAGGGGACACCCTGTACTGCCTCGGCGTTGACTCCGTTCTCCGCAGATGTCTTACCCTTAAGGAAGATGAGAGAGTCCTGAATGACTGCCACTCTGGCGCCTGTGGTGGCCACATGTCCGGATATGCCGCATCTCAAAAAATCCTTCGCGCTGGTTACTTCTGCCCCTCCATTTTTAAGGATTGCATTCTTGCTGTCCACTCATGTCATGCATGCCAGATATACCAGCGGAAGATGCGCGCGCCACTGGCCCCGCTGCACCCTGTAGTGACCGTAGGCCCTTTTGCAAAATGGGGCATTGATTATACAACTTGTAAGCCTCGCTCGGCCGGGGGGCATGGGTTTATTATCGTTGCCGTCGATTACTTTACAAAATGGGCCGAGGCGATGCCCACATTAACTGAAGACGGTCATACAATGGCACAGTTTTTGTTCAATCATGTTATTACGCGGTTCGGAGTTCCACAGGCCATCGTCACAGATCACGGAAAGCATTTCCGTAATCACATGATGACTGAGCTGACAACCCAACTAGGCTTACGGCACGATAGTTCAACCCCGTACTATCCTCAGTCTAACGGCCAGGTTGAAGCCGTTAACAAGATTTTGGTTACGATGCTTCAACGTACTGTCGACATGCATAAGTCTAATTGGCATCTGATGTTTTTTCCCGCCTTGTGGGCCTACCGAACCTCTGTGAAGGATGCCACCGTTTTCACTCCATTTCAACTAGTTTACGGACTGGAGGCTACCCTTCCTATAGAATGTGAACTTCCTTCGTTGAAAATAGCCTTCGAGTTGCTTCCCAACACTACTCCGGTAGAGGAACGGCTTCTTTATCTAGAACGGTTAGACGAGACCCGTTGCTTAGCCTCTCTAGCCATCGAAGCTCAAAAGAAGAGAGTCAAAACTCATTTTGACCATACCATTCGTCCTCGTTCCTTTGTTGAGGGAGACCTCATCCTGATATACAACCAAGCAAATGAAAAGCTGGGGGCAGGCAAACTCGAGCCCATGTGGCTAGGCCCTTACATTGTAAAGGGAGTGTTGCAAAAAGGGGCGTACGAGCTAGTTGACTACGAAGGTAATCCTCTTGATAAGCCCCGCAATGGGCTGTACTTGAAAAAGTACTATGCATGATTCATGCACTTCGATTTGTACATGCGTATGTGTGTGTGTGAGTTTTCATGTTTTCGGTTTGGTGTGAAAGCGTGATTGCCCCTTATTGTGTCTTTTTGCTTCTTGTGCAGATGTCGGGTGCACCTTACATTGGTTTCGCTAATGGTGCCTGCCGCAGCACTCGTAATTTGTCCTCTGCGTCGTGGGTGATCTACGATCCTCACGGTGAGTTGATAGATCTTCAAGGTGTCTGTTTAGGCCGTACTACAAACAATGTTGCTGAATATAGCGCTGTTATTGAATTATTAGCCGAGGCAATTAATCTCGGTATTCATACATTGCTTGTTAACCTAGACTCTCAACTTGTCGTTCATCAGCTCAATGGGCGATATTCCGTCAGAGACCATCACATTTTAAGGTTGTACTTACGTGTTAAATTGTTAGAAAGGAATTTTGACTTTATCACATATCAGCATATTCCATGACGATTAAACACATTATCTGATGCATTGGCCAATCATGTATTAGATAGACATTTGCGTAATTTATAATCAAAACATCATACAAGAAAGCACATAAAAGCACAATAATAAACCATAGGCATATGTATATATATATATGTGTGTCATAATGTTTGCACCGCGTGCGTTACAAAACCCAAAAAATAATACATGTTCATCCTGATACATCCTCGGACAACATGTCCCTCAAAAAATATGCATGAAAGAAGCCTAGGAGTCTATTCGTGGTGGTGCTCATGATAGCACGTCACCGCGCGCACCAAGCGTCTCAATAGACGATGGATGCGGGTCGGCACCCCCACTGTGTGCCTCTGGTATGCAAAGGGCACGTCCGCCAATCTAGCGTAGCCTGGAATCCCTTGGGTAAGTCCCTCGAGATTCTGCACCAGCTCTTCCCCCACGGCACCCCTTGCCTGAGGATCAGCTGCAGTTTGATCCCTCCGCGCTATAGGAAACAAGCCGGCTGGTTGCTCTGGGCCCACATCTGCATATACATACAACTGTCATCAGAACATGCATGTATTGACACAAAAAAAAAATGAAAATACATAAAACATCAAAAGAGAAGATCATACCTAACTCCTCTTCCCACTCCTCTCCCTCTGGCAGTGGGAGGTCTGGGTCCCCCATGAAGTTGGTTCCCGCGTATGGCCAATCCTCTACCACGATCAGCTGACAGCAAAGCCATATGAAGAACTCGGGCCTCCAAGACATCTGCTGGCCCCCTCCTCCTCTGGGCATCAATGCTGCCCAGCGAGCCATCCTAGGCTCTCGCGGCAATGGGTCCGCCACTACAGCTCCCTGGCACTGGAAGAGGGGTAATCGTTCCAAGAAGAACGACACCACAATCGAACCATACCCGAACTATTTCACTCCCTCACACTTACACTTTGTAAGCTGCCTTTTGATATTTGTAGTCACCGTTGTAGCCCAGTCAAAAATGGTAGGGCTGAGGCATTCTGTCGCTAGTAACAGATGATTCTTGCTCGCCTCATGGGGCGCCTGTACCCTAGCTGCACGCGTGATAGTGAACAGTATCACCCTAAGAACCAAGTCATGTATGGTGGCGATATCCACCTTGGCACTGTTTTTCCCAAATTGTGCCTCTGGACACACACGAGCCTTCAGTTCACCTATCTTCTCTCCGAAAGGCCTGCTTCCGGTCAAAATGGGGCTCGCCCCTCTCTGTGACAACCCAGTAATGAAGTACAGATCAGATACATCCAGCTCTAAGGTCTGATCCCGTAAGCGAAATACTTGGTCATCAACATCCCAAGCATCCACTATGAACTGTAATAGCTCCGGTTGAGCTCGCAGATAAGAGGTGAGGAAGAACTTTTTGAGACCACAGTCTCTCAAAGCTTTCATACATCCCTCATCCACTATGGCCAAGGCATCTACGGCATCATGCTCCCGTTCTTTCCATTCCACCACCATTTTTGCTTGTCTCTTGCACCCACAAGGATGAATAAATCATTATTGAAACCCTGGTAGGCTTACAAACCGGACAAATTTCAAAAATGGGTTTATTATCATTGCCATCGATTACTTTACAAAATGGGGCAAGGCGATGCCCACATTAACTGAAGACGGTCATACAGTGGCACAGTTTTTGTTCAATCATGTTATTACGCGGTTCGGAGTTCCACAGGCCATCGTCACAGATCACAGATCACATGATGACCGAGCTGACAACCCAACTAGGCTTACGGCACGATAGTTCAACCCCGTACTATCCTCAGTCTAACGGCCAGGTTGAAGCCATTAACAAGATTTTGGTTACGATGCTTCAACGTACTGTCGACATGCATAAGTCTAATTGGCATCTGATGTTGTTTCCCGCCTTGTGGGCCTACCGAACCTCTGTGAAGGACGCCACCGGTTTCACTCCATTTCAACTAGTTTACGGACTGGAGGCTACCCTTCCTATAGAATGTGAAATTCCTTCGTTGAAAATAGCCATCGAGTTGCTTCCCAACACTACTCCAGTAGAGGAACGACTTCTTTATCTAGAACGGTTAGACGAGACCCGTCGCTTAGCCTCTCTAGCCATCGAAGCTCAAAAGAAGAGAGTCAAAACTCATTTTGACCATACCATTCGTCCTCGTTCCTTTGTTGAGGGATACCTCGTCCTGCTATACGACCAAGCAAATGACAAGCTGGGGGCAGGCAAACTCGAGCCCATGTGGCTAGGCCCTTACATTGTAAAGGGAGTGTTGCAAAAAGGGGCGTATGAGCTAGTTGACTACGAAGGTAATCCTCTTGATAAGCCCCGCAATGGGCTGTACTTGAAAAAGTAATATGCATGATTCATTCACTTTGATTTGTACATGCGTATGTGTGTGTGTGAGTTTTCATGTTTTCGGTTTGGTGTGAAAGCGTTGATCTTACCTTTCAATCTGACGGTTGTTGGTTCACCCGATCAAAAAACTAATTGCCGATCCTCCATCGTTGATCAAAGCACACGATCCAACGGTTAACAGCGATATTGGATGGGGATCTTGCGCAATGTTTACCCACCCGATAAAGTGGTTTTCTCTCTCCACCGAGTGCTACGTGTCGGTCGATCAATGGGATCGCTTAGAATTTCTAAAGACAGCTTACCACTTTTTCTCCACCCGATAACCAACTACACTGATAAAACCGCTTTTCTTCCTTGACTAACGCATGAGCTTATTGGCGCGCGATGACCGTTAGATCTATTGGATCTATAGATCAGACGGTTCTAGATTCCTTTGGGTTAACACGATTTGTTAGGGTTTCTGTTCTCTGTTCTGTCAAACTTAACACTTCCGCTACATTTAACTTGTCTCAAACCATATTCTCTAATGTTTTTAGAATATAACAAAATTATCTCAAAACATAGAAGCGCAAGATTTATCATATAATACAGACTTTACACACTCTGATTCAAAATCCAAATTGCCAATCAACAGAACTTAGAGATATTTCGGAGGAATAAAATGCCTCCAGGATTGACCAATTATACACATATACACTGAGATACAGTTTCTGTAACTTAATCTTATACGGCCTAATCAAGCCAAATTAGTCAAAATCCCTTTACAATCATTCAAAACTTACATAAATACCATTACATTCTAGCAATCAGATCCTTAATCAATGGATCAAATCTGCCTAATCTTAGACAATATCTAATCTGGTTGATATTCTCTTCGAGAATCTCAACTGAATCTAAACAGCTTGAATTAATTATAAAATCACTCAATCCCTAAATCCTAGCTCAAATCCTATCTAGAGAACTTTGTAGATTGACAGCTAAAGGATCCCACTCCTTTGCTTGTAAACCTTTTTTGTATTTTTGGAATAAATTCGAAGCATTTTCTCTTCAAGCCTCATGCTCCTCCATCGCTGATTCTATTGTTGAGGCCTTTGAAGATTACATTTTAACAACTTCTATTTTTGCTCATATTTAAGGTATGGGTGAATGTCAAATCAAACTTTGATCTAGATATAATTTTCCTTGCTCTATTATAGCCCCCTTTTTTCCGTTGTGTTTGCCACTGTGTTCAAGTGCTTGTACACATGAAAGAATTCAAGTTGTTCAAACTTCCTTGATAGTAAATAATCCTTTGAAGAATGAGAGGATGGTCTAGAATTAAAATTTCCTTAGTCTTCGACAGTTGGAAGATAATGTGAATTAAATATCGAAACACTGATAATTTAAGGATATTCCTAGCTAGTGCGAGTTCCATTCCCTTCCATACTGTTATTTATTCATACTTGATTATTGGACGAAATTCCCTATCCCCAAGTATGTTGAGACTCAATTTTTTCATTGGGGTGAATAATAACCCTGTTACACAGCAATTTGTCACTGTTTGTCACCGTCCCTATTACCCCTCACCCACACACTGGAGGACTCATTCCGGGACCTGTGAGAAGTGACATGACCTGAAACCACTTGCATCATATTCCTCTAAGTATGAGCTTCATATGCCCTGAAGACATCTCCTGCAAAATACCCATGAAAACAACTCTTTTTGCATTAGCGTGGGTCCACAGTTCACTGCCCGCGCCAATGAGGGAAATCCTCTAAAAGGGGCGCGCCATTGGCGCTCTGTCTCAGAGTCGCACTCGCGCCAACCGAATTGAGTAAAGTTTTTAACCAACAAGCTCCCGAAGGTTCTCTTCAACCCATTCACCAACTGAATCTATGTTGAGCTAGGATGGTTTGGCTTCGAATCTCCATAGGAGGGAAAGTGGTTTGCCACCTTTCATGGAAGTTTCCAAGTGATAAAGGCAGTCCCATGAATAATGTGGTTGATCCTATCTCTTTCTTCTCTATCTATAAAAGCTTGCCTCTATGCCTTGAGAAATCTAGTTACAATAGTTCTAGTCCCAACATAGTGATAGAGAGTTTGAAGCTGCAAGAGCCTTCTTTACACCCATAAGGCCAAATCTAAGTAAGGAGATTCTTGTCACCCAAAGAGAGAGAGGCTTGTTCCTCATCCCAACAAGATTTGCAAGACTTGTGTAGCTGACTACCCAACCAAAGGAGGATTTGGCGTCAGAACAATGGTTGTATTCTTCTTGGTTATTTATTAATAATAGATGACTATCATTATGGTTCCACTCTCATTGTCTTATGTTTGATGTTGAGTTATATCTTTTCTGACCGATATATAATTGCATCTACTAGATTTTTATGCTTGTTTTCGTGTTCTTTGCATGTGTAGGTGTCCAATCACGGAGATTGTGGGGATCGTGACCGGCCAAGGCAAAGGAACGAGGGTGACATCTCTTCTACGAACACTAGCGTTGGAATCCAAGTAGGTTCTCACCATCCACTTTGTATTTGCAATTAGGGACTTGCGTGATAGCATTATGTGATTGTTGCTAGACCTGGTCTGGGCTAGTAGGGATCGTCTCTGTCCGCAGAGAGAATTTACCTCCACAACAATTTGGCGACTCCGTTAGGGAGGTCTTATCCCTTTGGTTTCTCGTTTGGTTGCTTAGATAGCTTTCTGGGTTGGATTTCTTGCTGTTTCTTGCTTCCTGGTTTGCCTAGATACTGTTTTCAAGCCCTGGGTTGCTTGCTTTTGTTTTTGACTTAGCAAACTCGATTAGCGCACTTTTTAGCCTTACAGTCGCGCCAATTGGCGCAAGTTGCTCAAAAACAACCCGCGCCAATCCCATAAAAGCGCGAGTTGCAGCCTGACAGTCGCGCTAGGCCTGTCAACTTTTCCAGTTCGCTTGTCTTCAAGCCCTCTGAGCTTGGATTTGTATTTTTCCGCGTCTTTTTCAATTACTGGAGTGTGTTTGACCCTTGTTTGACTGGTTTTAGACCTTCATCCTTCGGGTGTTTGCCTTTTTCTATCGATTTCACATTTTAGCCCTAGGGCATCTAGTGGCCTTGTGCGTCGAGCCTTCCGTAGGAGTCTTGGGTTCTTTGATCGTCCAGTCGACTTTGTGATTACTTTTTGCACTTGCTCAGTAGTTGTCAAAGCCTTTTGTTGGTATTCAAGTGATTTGCTCCTTTTCCGCTTGGATTTCGCTTGACTTCGTTTAGGCTTGGATTACATAGCCCGTAGAGGTCTTTGTGTTTTCTTCTTGGTTTGAAGGACTGTTTTGGTGTTTTGGGGATTCCATTGTGTGCTCATTGAGTGAAATTGATCTTTTTCTCGGTGTTACTATCTCTCAAAATTTGTTTAGTGCACTTTGCCATTGAAAAGAAAACGAATAATCTCTTTTGCGTTGCATTAGTTAATTGAAATTAGAAGCTTTTCATTGATTAAGTGATTTAAAACAAAGAAAAGTTTCGTTTATTTGTCATTAGCTGCATTAGAGTGGTTCTTGATTGTTTGTGGTCATTTTGTTTGAAAAATTCTCAACTCTCTCATAGTTAGTATTCATTGAACGAAATGATATTCTTTGGCATATAGTTTGCATTTAGGGAATTGTGAGAGATTACATACGGTAGGACCTGGAAATTGAAACTTAACTAAAAGATCAACCATAAAATGAACTGAATGAACTTAAAAACGCATTGGAACATAACGCTCACTAATTAGAGGTCTAGGCTAGAGACGTGCTCCGGCGTCGTTAAACCTAGTCACTGTTGTTTCACACTACGGTTGGGTGATTCCTCCTTTTGTGACTCGATAGTGGTCTAGCACGGACTTGAGCTCCCACGTACCGTCGCGTATATAGGGTAGACCCCTCTGGGTTATCATCCTTTATCCACAGGAAGCCGTGTCTGCCGCCTTACAAGCCGTAACGCACCAAACACAGCATTCGGGAAGATTGACTGCCGTACGGGAAGTCCTTGGTTTTCATATGACTGCCAAGGTGTATATGCAGTTTTACGGATTTGTTTGGTAAACCATTTGCCTAGTCTCTCCAGAGTAGTCACTTTTGATCCTTTTCAGACTCCTTAAAAGAAAAGGCTCACTTGAGCAGTTTGTCACTTCGGGCTCACAAAACATTCGAAGGCGACTAGAGTCACCTTTTTGTCCTTTTCTCGACTCTTAAAACATGAAAAGGTCAAGTTGTGTCCTTGCGTCTTAAAATTTATTTTGCCGCGATTAACATTACCTGGTTAGATCTTGTGTGCGTTAGTTTGAGTAGGGTCCTTTATCGTTAGATTCCCTTAGGTTTTGTTTGAAGTTTGTCATCTTGGCTGAACCATCGACTCCCGTTCCGAGTGATCAAGGGTCTCCGTTTTCCGTTGCTCCTGAGGTACCGGTTGTAAGTGATACTCTTCCTGTGATCCCGAGTATCCAACCGATCAACTCTCGTTCCCCGGACGACGAGGATTACGAAATTCATTGGAACCCCATCTAGGAGCCTGAAGAGGACGATATTCCTGTTACCCCCCCTGGTGTTTCGTCTCCAATGTCTACCTCTCACATGGGTGAGACATCTCCCAGAGTGAGTGAGACACCTGTTTTGTCGAATATCGACACTCCCATTCCAGCTACTTCTCCGCTCCCCCCACACTACCAGTCGTTGAGGGATAGGGTAAGTTCCAGGACCCCTGCTTCGAGTATGTGGGACCCCCACATCACTCCCACCACGGGATCTTTTGTCTCACATGTCCACACTACACCTGTCACTTCAGTTCCGACAAATCCAACTGTTTGTGTAGCACATTCAACTTCGGTTGTTAGTGCCGTTACGGCGTCTTCAACTTTGAACACTGGTGCCGGTCCCCCTCACGGTCAAGTGAGTAGCGGCCAGCTGGCACACACATCCAAAGTTGTTCACCCTGCACAAAGTGCACCACCCTCTTCTGCTCTCGTTCCAGGAGGGGGGCCGTATGACCGATATGGACAAGCTGTTCAGGATCCGAACGCGCAAGGTCCTTTCTATTATTACGATTCTACCGGTCAGTTCCTTTATCGTTCCGGACCCTTGCCTACTCAACCTATTGTTGAGGTTTCGGTACCATTATCCATTGCTTGGGACGCCACCACTTTCCATGGAGGCCAAGAAATCCCTGCACAGCTTCAGGGACTGCCTAACCAAGGCCAGCCGTCGTATATGCAAACCCCCCAAGGGCAGCAATATTATGGCCAGTCTCACCCAGGACAACCTGGGGGCCTACAAGGACAACCCTATCAGGGACAACCTTTGGCCACTGGTGGTCCATCTTTTACTTATTTGACTGAACCTTCTGGTTACCCGAGGCAACCTGGTACCCAGCAAGGGTACCCGTCTGGACAACCAGGACAACCTTACATCCAACAAGGCCAACCTGGTATCCAGCAGGGTTATCCCTCTGGACAAGCTGGACAAACTTATATTCCACAAGGTCAACCGACAGTCCAAGAGGGGTATCCTTCTGGGCAAGGGGGGCAGCCTTACGTATAGCAGAGCCAACCCACTGCTCAGCCTAGTCATCCTTCTGGGCAAGCAGGCCAGCTTCCTGCACAGCAAGGCCAACCCACTGCCCAACCCAGTCATCCTTTTGGACAGGCTGGCCAACCTCAAGGTCAATCGGCCGTTCAGCCCGCTCAACCATCTGTTCTGTAAGGACAACCCTCGGTTGCTCAAAGACAACCTGGTACCCAGCAAGCACATCCTTCTGGGTAAACGGGTCCGTCCCAAACCCAACCAGGCCAACCCTCCGGCCAGATGGTTCAAGCTCAACCTGTTCAAGGACATCCTTCTGGGCCCCAGACTCAAATTGGTTATCAAATGCAAGGTGGGCCACGACCCCAACATTCTTACCAAGCGCAACCTTCTTACTAGGCTCAGTATGGAGCTCAGCTGACGTATGGCTACCAGCAACCCCAGGGGCAAACTCAATTTACCCCTTATCAAAATTATCAACAAATGCAGGTCACTCCTTACCAGAATTATCAACAACAATACGTTGCACCTGCAGGTCAAGTTGCTAGTTCATGGGGTGCTGGGGGGCAGACCCAGGGTCAACTGTCTGCTTATGGACAGAATCCTTATGGACAGAACCCCTATGGGCAAAATCCCTATGGGAAGAACCCTTATGGGCCAGGCCCATCAGGACAAAGTCCATGGGGGCAACCACCACCTGGTTGGAACCCTGGTACTACCTCTCTTCCATAGCCACAAATGTCCTTTAATCCTCAGTTACCTTTCTTAGTGACGTTGGAACTCCTAGATGTGTCCAAATTGACGAATGATCCCATTCTTCATAACCCATATTGGCCACCAGTTCCAACTAAGATACCCGGTGATTGCCTGAAATTCGATGGCAAAGCTGGTGAGGACCCTCAAGCCCATGTCATGACCTATCACCTTTAGTGCTCATCCAATTCATGGCTTGATGACTCCATCCGGCTCCGCCTCTTCCAAAGGACTCTCACCAGCTCGGCCGCTAAGTGGTATATTGAATTGAATCGCGGAACATTTCAAGATTTCAATTAGCTGGCTATGGCATTCCTAACTCATTTTCAGTTACCCATTCGGTATGAGACAGGGACACATCTCCTTACCTCTCTCAAACGAGACACGGCCACGCATATATCCGATCATATACATGAATGGAGATGGCGTCGTCGCTTGATCAAATTTTGGATTCCTGATCAGCTCCTGACCGATTGGTTCACGACTTCCTTTGTCCCTGCAATCGCACGAGACATCGCCATGGGAGCTTGTGTAACTGAAGAGCAGGCTATTGCGCGTGCTCAGTACCTTGACTTGGTATATTCTCAGTCAGGTACTTTATATGATTATTTTCCAGATGCCCCGAGACCCAGAACATCCAAAGCTTCGCCAAAACCATCTGTTGACGGTGTTATTGGCTCTGTAAACGCGTCTTCAAAGAAATCATCCGCGAACCCTGGGAAGCAAAAACAGAATGCTTCTAATGGAAACACTTCTCAGGGTCAATCTAATTCTGGAAGTACCTCCGAGGTAAACGCCGTTCAGTCCACCACGACGGATAAATCCTCGAAAGGGAAAAATAAAGGGAAAGCCAAGAATAAATCCGAACAGCCCAAACAAGACTCCCCTAAACCTCCACCCGAGGAAGGAGCCAAACGTAAACCTAAGTATCCTTATCTTATCTGTGATGAGGATCACTACACTAAAGACTGCCCTAGGCGGTCCGAAGTTAGTCGATTATTGAAAGGTGCTCCTGGGACTCCTGCTGTGCTTAAAGAACCTTTCCCTTCGTAGCAAACTCAAATGGTGGCAGATCCATCGCAACCCTCTTCTTCATTCGGCTCTCAAGTCTTTATGGCTGGGACGTTTCCCATCCATATCATTACTCGAGCGAAAGAATATCCATCTCATTTCGAGAAAGAGCCGGAGGTCCCCTCCAGTGCTCCTCTGTCCAGTTCTGGTCCACTCCACATCGAAAGACCTAGCACTGAGACGACTATTCGACCCCCTCCAAAAGGTGTACTCCGGAAGTCTTCTTACAACCCTAATGCTCATGCTACTCAGCACTATAGCATTGTTGAGGACTTAGCCCAGGCTCCGTCTGCTATGTCCGCTCTCGAAGTCCTCCAGAGCTGCCCCTCCCAGAGGAAGTCCTTGCTATCGGCCATCGGTGGCATAGACCTGGCTGACTCGGATCTGATTTCTTTTGATCTCGAGGGCTATACGCCGAGACTGCCTCAGCAAATCTCTTTCCTTATACAGGTCATCATCAATGGTAAAACGATTCATCGTACAGTCATTGATGAAGGTGCCTCAACTTGCATCATGTCTGTTGCCTGCTGGAAAGCTATTGGTTCTCCAACATTGAGCCAGTCTCCTACGACATTAGAAGCCTTCGATGGAAGAGAGTCCCGTCCTTACGGTATCCTCCAATGCTTGCCCATCTCCTTGGAAGGGAAGACGGTAGAAGTGGAGGTCGAAGTTGTCGACGCTAATCTTACCTACAACCTCCTCCTCGGACGTAGCTGGACATACGCCATGCAAGCCGTGGCTTCCTCCCTTTTCCATGTCATTCGTTTCCCTCATCAGGGGAAGATTGTCACAGTAGACCAGCTCTCCTTCTTCGCCTCTTCTTCCGAAGGCAATGTGCCGTTCATGGAGCATACCTCCAAATCATTCAAGAGTGTGGGAGCCTGACTCTTTAAGGATCCCGCCCTAATGGGTGTCTTTCCCCTTCCACCTCCGAATCTCGCCCCTATTAACATGATTTCCGTGCATTCTGATCAGTGGGTCCTTCCTCCCGCTAATCAGATAGAATCCTGGGGCGATATGATGCCGTTGAGTCCCGCCGAGCTCAACTATGTCGAAATCGTTGCTGCATCGGCTTCCCCTACCGGACCTGCTCTTCCGAGCGATGTTCCCGATTCGTATGTTCATTTCCCTTGGCTTGGAGATGAAGCTACTTCGGATCCATTAAAGGAAATATTTCCTTCCGATGAAGCCATCATAGAGACCATGTCTCTTGAGGAGCCCCCTTGGTCAGATCATCACCACCGTTCCTCGTTTCTCCCTGCCCATCAGGAAATGATCGCATGTCTCGAACGGTTTGCTTCGTGTATCCCATCCCCGCCCCTTCAAACACCTATTCAAATTTACCAAGTGTCTTCTGAGGGCAATATGGGAAACATTACGCAAACCCAACCCATCGACATCTCTGTAAAATCAGGGATTGTCGAGCACATTTACATTGGAGTCACTTGCACTCCAGAGGAAGTTCAACTTTACACTGACCTATTTCGCGAATTTCGTGATGTCTTTGCTTGGTCCTACGAAGAGATGCCCGGCATTGACCCTAGTATAGTGGTGCACGAGATACCTACGTATCCAGGTGCTAAGCCTGTTCGTCAGCGCCTACGTCCTGTGCACCCTCGAAAGGCCACAGCCATCAAAGCAGAAGTCGAAAAGCTTCTCAAGGCTGGTTTCATTTACCCCATTCCACTGACGGATTGGGTTTCTAATATAGTCCCTGTGAACAAAAAGCAGGGCACTATTCGAGTCTGTGTTGATTACTGTGATATCAATCGCGCCTGTCCTAAGGATAACTTCCCTACACCCTTCATCGATCAGCTTATTGATGAGTGTGCAGGAAGCGAAATTTACTCATTTATGGACGGTTTTTCTGGATATAACCAGATCAATATTGCGCCCGCTGATCAACATAAGACAGCTTTTATCTGTCCTTGGGGCACTTTTGCCTATAAGAAGCTCCCTTTCGGTTTAAAGAATGCCGGCACTACCTTCCAACGTGCAATGTCCTATGCCTTTCATGACATTCGTCACATTGTACAGCCGTACCTGGATGATCTTCCAGCTCATTTAGTCAAGCGTCAGGACCATCCTTCCCATCTTCGCGAAATTTTTCTCCGCTGTCGACACTACCGTATTAGGCTCAATCCTCATAAATGTGTCTTCTGCGTTGAATCAGGCCAGCTACTCGGGTTTATCGTCTCCCGAGAAGGCATCCGTCTGGATCCCCTCAAAGTCAAGGCCATTTTGAATCTTCCTGCATTATATCCTGTTGCGCACCACGACCGTGATTTCTGACTGCAACCCGATGACGAACATTTTGTCACGTCAGTTGCTGGGGGGAAAATACTCAAAATGGATCGTGATCCTCCAAGAGTTTGACTTGGAATTTACTGCTGCCAAGTCTAAGAAGTCTCTAGTCTTTGCTGAATTACTCTGTTCTTTGCCATCTCCTTCTGCACCCTCTCTTTCAGAGGATCATATCCCGGACGAAACTCTTTTTCTGATCAGCAACCTCGATCCCTGGTACGGGGATATTATCGTTTATTTACAAACGTCCTCTTTCCGCCCTGCTGTATCCAAAGATGCTCGGCGGCGGATCCGCCATCAATCTCAACCCTATCGTATCATAGGGGACACCCTGTACTGCCTCGGCATTGACTCCGTTCTCCGCAGATGTCTTACCCTTAAGGAAGATGAGAGAGTCCTGAATGACTGCCACTCTGGCGCCTGTGGTGGCCACATGTCCGGATATGCCGCAGCTCAAAAAATCCTTCGCGCTGGTTACTTCTGCCCCTCCATTTTTAAGGATTGCATTCTTGCTGTCCGCTCATGTCATGCATGCCAGATATACCAGCGGAAGATGCACGCGCCACTGGCCCCGCTGCACCCTGTAGTGACCGTAGGCCCTTTTGCAAAATGGGGCATTGATTATACAACTTGTAAGCCTTGCTCGACCGGGGGGCATGGGTTTATTATCGTTGCCGTCGATTACTTTACAAAATGTGCCGAGGCGATGCCCACATTAACTGAAGATGGTCATACAATGGCACAGTTTTTGTTCAATCATGTTATTACGCTGTTCGGAGTTCCACAGGCCATCGTCACAGATCACGGAAAGCATTTCCCTAATCACATGATGACCGAGCTGACAACCCAACTAGGCTTACGGCACGATAGTTCAACCCCGTACTATCCTCAGTCTAATGGCCAGGTTGAAGTCGTTAACAAGATTTTGGTTACGATGCTTCAACGTACTGTCGACATGCATAAGTCTAATTGGCATCTGATGTTTTTTCCCGCCTTGTGGGCCTACCGAACCTCTGTGAAGGATGCCACCGGTTTCACTCCATTTCAACTAGTTTACGGACTGGAGGCTACCCTTCCTATAGAATGTGAAATTCCTTCGTTGAAAATAGCCTTCGAGTTGCTTCCCAACACTACTCCGGTAGAGGAACGACTTCTTTATCTAGAACGGTTAGACGAGACCCGTTGCTTAGCCTCTCTAGCCATCGAAGCTCAAAAGAAGAGAGTCAAAACTCATTTTGACCATACCATTCGTCCTCATTCCTTTGTTGAGGGAGACCTCATCCTGATATACAACCAAGCAAATGACAAGCTGGGGGCAGGCAAACTCGAGCCCATGTGGCTAGGCCCTTACATTGTAAAGGGAGTGTTGCAAAAAGGGGCGTACGAGCTAGTTGACTACGAAGGTAATCCTCTTGATAAGCCCCGCAATGGGCTGTACTTGAAAAAGTACTATGCATGATTCATGCACTTCGATTTGTACATGCGTATGTGTGTGTGTGAGTTTTCATGTTTTCGGTTTGGTGTGAAAGCGTGATTGCCCCTTATTGTGTCTTTTTGCTTCTTGTGCAGATGTCGGGTGCACCTTACATTGGTTTCGCTAATGGTGCCTGCCGCAGCACTCGTAATTTGTCCTCTGCGTCGTGGGTGATCTACGATCCTCACGGTGAGTTGATAGATCTTCAAGGTGTCTGTTTAGGCCGTACTACAAATAATGTTGCTGAATATAGCGCTGTTATTGAATTATTAGCCGAGGCAATTAATCTCGGTATTCGTACATTGCTTGTTAACCTAGACTCTCAACTTGTCGTTCATCAGCTCAATGGGCGATATTCCGTCAGAGACCATCACATTTTAAGGTTGTACTTACGTGTTAAATTGTTAGAAAGGAATTTTGACTTTATCACATATCAGCATATTCCATGACGATTAAACACATTATCTGATGCATTGGCCAATCATGTATTAGATAGACATTTGCGTAATTTATAATCAAAACATCATACAAGAAAGCACATAAAAGCACAATAATAAACCATAGGCATATGTATATATATATATGTGTGTCATAATGTTTGCACCGCGTGCGTTACAAAACCCAAAAAATAATACATGTTCATCTTGATACATCCTCGGACAACATGTCCCTCAAAAAATTATGCATGAAAGAAGCCTAGGAGTCTATTCGTGGTGGTGCTCATGATAGCACGTCACCGCGCGCACCAAGCGTCTCAACAGACGATGGATGCGGGTCGGCACCCCCACTGTGTGCCTCTGGTATGCAAAGGGCACGTCCGCCAATCTAGCGTAGCCTGGAATCCCTTGGGTAAGTCCCTCGAGATTCTGCACCAGCTCTTCCCCCACGGCACCCCTTGCCTGAGGATCAGCTGCAGGTTGATCCCTCCGCGCTATAGGAGACAAGCCGGCTGGTTGCTCTGGGCCCACATCTGCATATACATACAACTGTCATCAGAACATGCATGTATTGACAAAAAAAAAAAATGAAAATACATAAAACATCAAAAGAGAAGATCATACCTAACTCCTCTTCCCACTCCTCTCCCTCTGGCAGTGGGAGGTCTGGGTCCCCCATGAAGTTGGTTCCCGCGTATGGCCAATCCTCTACCACGATCAGCTGACGGCGAAGCCATATGAAGAACTCGGGCCTCCAAGACATCTGCTGGCCCCCTCCTCCTCTGGGCATCAATGCTGCCCAGCGAGCCATCCTAGGCTCTCGCGGCAATGGGTCCGCCACTACAGCTCCCTGGCACTGGAAGAGCGGTAATCATTCCAAGAAGAACGACACCACAATCGAACCATACCCGAACTATTTCACTCCCCCGCACTTACACTTTGTAAGCTGCCTTTTGATATTTGTAGTCACCGTTGTAGCCCAGTCAAAAATGGTAGGGCTGAGGCATTCTGTCGCTAGTAACAGATGATTCTTGCTCGCCTCATGGGGCGCCTGTACCCCAGCTGCACGCGTGATAGTGAACAATATCACCCTAAGAACCAAGTCATGTATGGTGGCGATATCCACCTTGGCACTGTTTTTCCCAAATTGTGCCTCTAGACACACACGAGCCTTCAGTTCACCTATCTTCTCTCCGAAAGGCCTGCTTCCGGTCAAAATGGGGCTCGCCCCTCTCTGTGACAACCCAGTAATGAAGTACAGATCAGATACATCCAGCTCTAAGGTCTGATCCCGTAAGCGAAATACTTGGTCATCAACATCCCAAGCATCCACTATGAACTGTAATAGCTCCGGTTGAGCTCGCAGATAAGAGGTGAGGAAGAACTTTTTGAGACCACAGTCTCTCAAAGCTTTCATACATCCCTTATCCACTATGGCCAAGGCATATACGGCATCATGCTCCCGTTCTTTCCATTCCACCACCATTTTTGCTTGTCTCTTGCACCCACAAGGATGAATAAATCATTATTGAAACCCTGGTAGGCTTACAAACCGGACAAATTTCAAAAATGGGTTTATTATCGTTGCCATCGATTACTTTACAAAATGGGGCAAGGCGATGCCCACATTAACTGAAGACGGTCATACAGTGGCACAGTTTTTGTTCAATCATGTTATTACGCGGTTCGGAGTTCCACAGGCCATCGTCACAGATCACAGATCACATGATGACCGAGCTGACAACCCAACTAGGCTTACGGCACGATAGTTCAACCCCGTACTATCCTCAGTCTAACGGCCAGGTTGAAGCCATTAACAAGATTTTGGTTACGATGCTTCAACGTACTGTCGACATGCATAAGTCTAATTGGCATCTGATGTTGTTTCCCGCCTTGTGGGCCTACCGAACCTCTGTGAAGGACGCCACTGGTTTCACTCCATTTCAACTAGTTTACGGACTGGAGGCTACCCTTCCTATAGAATGTGAAATTCCTTCGTTGAAAATAGCCATCGAGTTGCTTCCCAACACTACTCCAGTAGAGGAACGACTTCTTTATCTAGAACGGTTAGACGAGACCCGTCGCTTAGCCTCTCTAGCCATCGAAGCTCAAAAGAAGAGAGTCAAAACTCATTTTGACCATACCATTCGTCCTCGTTCCTTTGTTGAGGGAGACCTCGTCCTGCTATACGACCAAGCAAATGACAAGCTGGGGGCAGGCAAACTCGAGCCCATGTGGCTAGGCCCTTACATTGTAAAGGGAGTGTTGCAAAAAGGGGCGTACGAGCTAGTTGACTACGAAGGTAATCCTCTTGATAAGCCCCGTAATGGGCTGTACTTGAAAAAGTAATATGCATGATTCATTCACTTTGATTTGTACATGCGTATGTGTGTGTGTGAGTTTTCATGTTTTCGGTTTGGTGTGAAAGCGTGATTGCCCCTTATTGTGTCTTTTTGCTTCTTTTGCAGATGTCGGGTGCACCTTACATTGGTTTCGCTGATAGTGCCTGCCGCAGCAGTCGTAATTTGTCCTCTACGGCGTGGGTGATCTACGATCCTCACGGTAAGTTGATAGATCTTCAAGGTGTCTGTTTAGGCTGTACTACAAACAATGTTGCTGAATATAGCGCTGTTATTGAATTATTAGCCGAGGCAATTAATCTCGGTATTCGTACATTGCTTGTTAACCTAGACTCTCAACTTGTCGTTCATCAGCTCAATGGGCGATATTCCGTCAGAGACCGTCACATTTTAAGGTTGTACTTACGTGTTAAATTGTTAGAAAGGAATTTTGACTTGATCACATATCAGCATATTCCACGACGATTAAACACATTATCTGATGCATTGGCCAATCATGTATTAGATAGACATTTGCGTAATTTATAATCAAAACATCATACAAGAAAGCACATAAAAGCACAATAATAAACCATAGGCATATGTATATATATATGTGTGTCATAATGTTTGCACCGCGTGCGTTACAAAACCCAAAAAATAATACATGTTCATCCTGATACATCCTCGGACAACATGTCCCTAAAAAAAGTATGCATGAAAGAAGCCTAGGAGTCTATTCGTGGTGGTGCTCATGATAGCACGTCACCGTGCGCATCAAGCGTCTCAATAGACGATGGATGCGGGTCGGCACCCCCACTGTGTGCCTCTGGTATGCAAAGAGCACGTCCGCCAATCTAGCGTAGCCTAGAATCCCTTGGGTAAGTCCCTCGAGATTCTGCACTAGCTCTTCCCCCATGGCACCCCTTGCCTGAGGATCAGCTGCAGGTTGATCCCTCCGCGCTATAGGAGACAAGCCGGCTGGTCGCTCTGGGCCCACATCTGGATATACATACAACTGTCATCAGAACATGCATGTACTGACAAAAAAAAATAAAAAATGAAAATACATAAAACATCAAAAGAGAAGATCATACCTAACTCCTCTTCCCACTCCTCTCCCTCTGGCAGTGGGAGGTCTGGGTCCCCCATGAAGTTGGTTCCCGCGTATGGCCAATCCTCTACCACGATCAGCTGATGGCGAAGCCATATGAAGAACTCGGGCCTCCAAGACATCTGCTGGCCCCCTCCTCCTCTGGGCATCAATGCTGCCCAACGAGCCATCCTAGGCTGTCGCGGCAATGGGTCCGCCACTATAGCTCCCTGGCACTGGAAGAGGGGTAATCGTTCCAAGAAGAACGACACCACAATCAAACCATACCCGAACTGTTTCACTCCCCCGCGCTTACACTTTGTAAGCTGCCTTTTGATATTTGTAGTCACCGCTGTAGCCTAGTAAAAAATGGTAGGGCTGAGGCATTCTGTCGCTAGTAACAGATGATTCTTGCTCGCCTCATGGGGCGCTTGTACCCCAGCTGCACGCGTGATAGTGAACAGTATCACCCTAAGAACCAAGTCATGGATGGTGGCGATATCCACCTTGGCACTGTTTTTCCCAAATTGTGCCTCTGGACACACAGGAGCCTTCACTTCACCTATCTTCTCTTCGGAAGGCCTGCTTCCGGTCAAAATGGGGCTCGCCCCTCTCCGTGACAGCCCAGTAATGAAGTACACATCAGATACATTCAACTCTAATGTCTGATCCCGTAAGCGAAATACTTGGTCATCAACATCCCAAGCATCCACTATGAACTGTAATAGCTCCGGTTGAGCTCGCAGATAAGAGGTGAGGAAGAACTTTTTGAGACCACAGTCTCTCAAAGCATTCATACATCCCTCATCCGCTATGGCCAAGGCATCTATGGCATCATGCTCCCGTTCTTTCCATTCCACCACCATTTTTGCTTGTCTCCTGCACCCACAAGGATGAATAAATCATTATTGAAACCCTGGTAGGCTTACAAACCGGACAAATTTCAAAAATGATGGGCAAATTCAAGTAAAAAGTTAGGTCGCGCAGTTGGCGCGACTGTTTCTAAAACAGTCGCGCCAATAGCGCGGCACCTTTGGTAAAATCACCCGATTGGCGCGGACCCGTGCCCGATACCCGCGCCAATGGGGCGCAACCCTAAATTTTAACATCCCCCTTGCGGAGGCTCAATCAAGGGACAAAACACATAAAAAAAGTGTGAAAATGGAGCTAAGGGAAGCGCCTCTTACCTGGAACTGGCGGAATCTCAAATGGTTGCACGGATTGGCGGTAATCACTGCTCGAAGTTCGCTCCCCAAATGGGCCACTACTACTATGCAAGAGGTAAAAAGTAAAAGTAACTCTATTTTTACATTTTCACCATATTGATAGACTTTTTAACTTGTAATTAGGTTTAAGGAGTTCTTTTTTGAATATTTTAATATATTTTTGGTCGAAAATGGATTTTACGCTTGCTTCTGGTACTATGACAGGTCCTTTTTTGCAACTTCGATGGTGAAACGAGTTGTATTTTATACTTTTTCAGACTCGGTAAATACACGAAAAGGTCACTATGGAGTCATCTTTCAGCTCTTTTCTGACTCGCTAAAAATGAAAAGATTGCCGGGTTACCCCTCTTGACTCGTTAAACATAAATAAGAGGCAGTCGTCTTTAAACCCTTTTCCGACCGTGTAAAAAACGAAAAGATCGTCGGACCCTTGTCGTTTCAGGTTCGTTAATGGTTACGAAACGACGTGATGTTGATTGCTTTTTTACTTTTTCAGATCGATATCACTACTCATGAAAAGTACTCCTCGATCGTAATGGTCGGGCGGTTCTTTCGAGCATTGTTTTATACTTTTTCGGGCTCGGGAGACACAACTTTACGAAAAAGGACCCCCCTGGAGTTCGCTTTTCTACTGTCTTTTCAGACTCTCTAAATAGGAAAAGACGCCGAGTTCTTCCTTTGTCAGACTCGTTAAAACTTAATGACATCGGATTTCGTCATAATGACGCTCACAAGCATATGCTATCCCCGTCAAGCTTGCTAAAAATAACTGGGGTACTCGCCAGAAATGGTGGGGAAAATGGACCCATAATTATTGTCGTGTCGGCAGTATGTCGCTCTTGAACATGGCACTAGTCTGCATTCGTGTCTGGGTGGGAACATCTCATCTTGTTTTACACTAGCCTCCGTGGGTTTGGGTGATCCTATTTGACCTCTCATCTGCTCATTGCCTTGTCACCATGACCTCTGTTCATTTGATGTCAAATACTGCCAAGTCCACTATCGTGCCGCCGATATGTTCAAGAGAAGTTGACCTCTGCAGAATTACAACCTCCCTCTGATACCTCACATAATTCTGAATCACCACAACATCTTTCCTCTGTCTCGTGTCAATGACGTGGGAAACACTATGGCACACCTTTGATCAAGGTCACTTCCTGTCGACTTTAGCTCATTATCCAGGAAGCTGATCTAGAGACTCCCTTCGGTGCCTTGGAGCCTGCATGCCTCAATAGCAGGTTCTTCATGTTCGATGAGAGGTTTTCATCATTGGCCTCCGATCGAATGATTCTACGGGTGTTCGACGCCAGCTCATTAATTCACATGCCGTAGATTGTACTTGTAGTACCTTGAGGGCCATTGCCATTATTGGTGGTACCTCTCGCGTCTGTTAACAGTTTTCACCATTGACTGGTAATCAGACGATGTTCATGCATGTTCGACTTCAACTCCTATATTCACATGCTTGGACTTGTACTCTGTTCGGGTCGAGATGGAGCGCAAGACCCTGGATTTTGTTTGTTGGAATGCAGGTTGTGATTTGTGGCTTATTATGATCATTACATGACTCATTCACTGGATGGCTGCGACCATGCCTGAGTCTATTTATCGATCCTCTCTGGATGGCTGCGTCCATACCTTGGATCTGAATTATTATGTCCTCTGTTATGGATGGCTGTGCCCATACCACATTTATCATGTACTTGAGATATCAGTTGCACTTCTTTACGCAGGTTCTCCAGCGGCCATGTTTTCAGTCACGCATGTTCTTGTAAAGTATTTCACCCCTCTCTCTCCCTCGGGCCTCATGCTTTAGGGGGCATCTCTTACACAGCAATTTGTCACCGTTTGTCACCGTCCCTATTACCCCTCACCCGCACACTGGAGGACTCATTCCGGGACCTGTGAGAAGTGACATGACCTGAAACCACTTGCATCATATTCCTATAAGTATGAGCTTCATATGGCTTGAAGACATCTCCTGCAAAATACCCATGAAAACAACTCTTTTGGCATTAGCACGGGCCCACAGTTCACTGCCCGCGCCAATGAGGGAAATCCTCTAAAAGGGGCGTGCCATTGGTGCTCTGTCTCAGAGTCACACTCACGCCAACCGAATTGAGTAAAGTTTTTAACCAACAAGCTCCCGAAGGTTCTCTTCAACCCATTCACCAACTGAATCTATGTTGAGCTAGGATGGTTTGGCTTCGAATCTCCATAGGAGGGAAAGTGGTTTGCCACCTTTCATGGAAGTTTCCAAGTGATAAAGCCAATCCCATGAATAATGTGGTTGATCCTATCTCTTTCTTCTCTATCTATAAAAGCTTGCCTCTATGCCTTGAGCAAGCTAGTTACAATAGTTCTAGTCCTAGCATAGTGATGGAGAGTTTGAAGCTGCAAGAGCCTTCTTTGCACCCATAAGGCCAAATCTAAGTAAGGAGATTCTTGTCACCCAAAGAGAGAGAGGCTTGTTCCTCATCCCAACAAGCTTTGCAAGACTTGTGTAGCTGACTACCCAGCCAAAGGAGGATTTGACGTCAGAACAATGGTTGTATTCTTCTTGGTTATTTATTAATAATAGATGACTATCATTATGGTTCCACTCTCATTGTCTTATGTTTGATGTTGAGTTATATCTTTTCTGACCGATATATAATTGCATCTACTAGATTTTTATGCTTGTTTTCATGTTCTTTGCATGTGCAGGTGTCCAATCATGGAGATTGTGGGGATCGTGACCGGCCAAGGCAGAGGAATGAGGTTGACATCTCTTCTACGAACACTAGCGTTGGAATCCAAGTAGGTTCTCACCATCCACTTTGTATTTGCAATTAGGGACTTGCGTGATAGCATTGTGTGATTGTTGCTAGACCCGGTCTGGGCTAGTAGGGATCGTCTCTGTCCGCAGAGAGGATTTACCTCCACAACAAACCCCTCCTGCTCTTACCTCCCCTAAGCAAAGTGGAAAATTTTACCATCACAAGTTGGAGAAGATACACATCTAGAGAGTCTACATTCACATAATTTTCTAAAAACATAACCATACAATAAGTTCAAGTTGTTATTATGTCAACCTCAAGTTCATGGGAACAATTTGTCCACTCCGTTCTATACAATTAGAGAAAGATAACTTCTGCAAATAGGTTCCCATAGTCCTTGATAGAGATACTTTGGAGGATTTCCACCTTAACTACAAGCCAGAGTGTGAAATTGTTAGTGTGTGGCATGGGGATTAATTTCAAGTGGCACAACTTGTAATTCAACCATTAATAAAATTTTGTTACTTGTAACATCAATCCAGAGTGTATGATATCAAGTCGAGTTTAGAGGCCATAGTGATATAATACATGGTAGTGAATACACATTACTAGAACTGTGAGTTGAAGGAATGTAAACATGGCATGTAGAAGTGAATAGTGGGTTCAAGTATATTTCCCATTGTTGGTGACAATCAGGTAGCTTGGAAATGTGAGTAATTTGCTAAGCATTTTAGACCATTACCATTAAGAATAGTGGAATGTTGTTATTCCCAAAGAGGTCGAATATGTGGGAAGGTTTTTATTAGAAAAAGACAGAGCATATGAGACAAAAATGAGACAGAGCATATGTAATCAGGTTCCTAAGACGTAGCATATGTATTTAGGTCCGTAAGACACACCTCTTCCAAGCCATGAAATATTGTGTTCCTGAAGGTCTCCTTATGGTCAAACCATATGGGTGCTCAAAAAGGATACTAAGTTTATTTGAGGACATGGAAACCAAAGTTTCTAAGATGTGGGTTTATGGTTATAGCATGTTAAATGTTTGTTCGAGCTGGCAAAACCACTTTAGAAAGATTTGGTGGAAGATATAAATAATGGTGTGGTGAACCTAGATTGGCCACATAAGTAGTTGGAGGATTTTTTTTCATGGATATTATTGGATATACTTGAAAATATATCAATATGGTACTCTGGATAGGATAAGTGGGATCCAAACATATTCATGATACGTCCAAGCGAATTTGACTAAAACTAGCTAAATTATGTAAAAGATTCAATTATGCAAGGATTTCATGGCTTGCTGGAGATGATCTCTTTGTGACATTTGCAATATTTCTCTCAAATTTGAAAGAATCACTTGGAAAATACAACAAAGAAACCCTAATGATGCAAGGACAATGAGGTATTGACCTATTAGTGAATCATAACTACACTTGAGATATTTGCCAAAGTAGCAACATTTAGTCTTATAGATGATATTATGAAGACGAGGTTCATCCCTAAACATGGATATGGTTAATGTTGTTGTTACATGATCACTTGAATGATAGCACCATGCTTTTGGAGACTATTCATAACAATTCCTTCTGGTAAAGTTGTCCTAACCAATCTTGCATATACTTTTATTTCTACACCTTTGAGCATGGAGGATGTTTGGGAGTGATGAAAAGGACACTAGGAATGAATTCAAAGAGGATCATTTGTAGCATGTTGTAAGTCTCATTCTAGTAAACATAAATAAAGGTTTATGAAATGGTTTCCTTATAGGAGAAACAACTATATAAATTTGTATTAATGGTGGCAAAGGAAAATATAAGCAACTTGTGTCAAGTGCAGAAGTGGCTCAGGATTCTGTTGCAACTTATGATAAGTTCCATGGAAATGACCTCCCATTTACACTCTAGAATTGTAATCGACTGTAGAAGTCCACCTAGATGCTTACACTCTGCCTTCACTTGTTGACAATCTAAGCACCTAACCACAAAATTTTCTACATCCTTCTTCATATTCAACCAATAATAAAACTTCTTCATTGTGGTCAATGTCTTATGGTAGCCTAGGTGACCTTAATATGATTTCGCATGAAACTCCCTCAAGATCACCTTCTTGAGCTCAGTGTTGTCCGGAACATATATACTATCCCTAAATTTAACTAGTCCATCTACTGTGAGATGATAGTCCACATCCTATGCACCTGCACTTGTACCACTACCTGTACCTATACCTGTACTACTACCTGTACTCTACTGCAACCTGTGCACAATCTCCATATACTTGACATCCTGCTGACCTTCTTGCGAGATCCTATCCTGTAGATCTATCCCATAGGATCTCATAGATACTATGTGATTTATCTGTATCTACCAGCTAAAGCATTTGCCACTCTTTTCTCTTTACCATTGATATACCTGATCTCAAAGTCAAACTCACTGATTATGGCTAATCGTCGATCCTACCTACTATTCAGATTTGGTTGGTCAAATAGATACCGCAAACCACTATGATCACTCATCAATACAAACCTCTTGTCAAGAAGATAGTGCCTCCACATCTTCAATGCATGTATGATCACTACCAAATCAAGATCATGTGTGGGGTAGTTCTTTTTGTGCTCATTCATTTTTCGCGACTCATAGCATACCACCTATCCATCTTGCATAAGGACTCCACCATGTCTTCTCTTGCAAGCACCAAGTCCACCCGTTAATAGTATCTGCCACCCTGTTGTCTTTACCTTTGATATACTTGATCTCAAAGTCAAAGTCACTGATCGTGGCCAACCATCAACCCTGCCTTCCATTCAGATTTGGTTGGTCAAATAGATACTGGAAACCACTGTGATCACTCATCAATATAAACCTCTTACCATGAAGATAGTGCCTCCACATCTTCAATGCATGTATGGTCACTGCCAATTCAAGACCATGTGTGGGGTAGTTCTGCTTGTGCTCAGGCAGTTTTCGTGACTCATAGAATACTACCTATCCATCCTACACTAGGACTCCACCAAGTCCTATACCTGTACCTGTACTCTACTACAACCTATGCACAATCTCCATATACTTGACATCCTATTGACCTACCTGCGAGATCCTATCCTATAGATCTATCCCATAGGAGCTCATAGCTACTATGCAATTTACCTGTATATGCATGCTAAGAGCATCTTCCACCTTGTTCTCTTTACCTTTGATAGACCTAATCTCAAAATCAAACTCACTGATCATGGGAAACCATCGAGCCTGCCTGCTATTCAGATTTGGTTGGTCAAATAGATACCTATCCACAAGCTCTACTACATCCTTCGTTAGATGCAACCAATAATAAAAATTCTTCACTACGGTCATTGTCTCTTGGTGACCTAAAGATGGTTTCACATGAAACTCCCTCAAGATCACCTTCTTGAGCTCATTGCTGTTTGGCACATATATCCTGTCCCTAAATTTAACTAGTCCATTTTCTATGAGATGATAGTCCACATCCTGTAAACCTGCACCTGTACCACTACCACTACCTGTACCTGTACCTATACTCTACTACAACCTGTGCACAATCTCCATATACTTGACATCATGCTGACCTACCTGCGAGATCCTATCCTGTAGATCTATCCCATAGGAGCTCATAGCTACTATTGTATTTACCTGTGTTCGTCCTCGAAGAGCATCTACCACCCTGTTCTCTTTACCTTTGATATACCTGATCTCAAAGTCGAACTCACTGATCATGTCCAACCATCAAGCCTACTTGCCATTCAGATTCAGTTGTTCAAATAGATACTACAAACCACTGTTATTAATAATCAATACAAACCTCCTGCCAAGAATATAGTGTCTGCACATGTTCAATGCATGTATGATCGCTGCCAACTCAAGATCATGTGTGGGGTAGTTCTACTTATACTCATTAAATTTTCGTGACTCATAGCATACCACCTGTCCATCCTACATAAGGACTCCACCAAGTCCTCTCTTGCAAGCATCTATACATACTACAAACTGTTTATCTAGATCTGCAATCTTTAACACTGGAGCATGTATCAAAAACTGCTTACGTTGCTCAAAACTGGCCTCACACTCCTCTTTCCATTCAAACTTCTTACCTTTCCTCTATAATGATATAATAGGATAATCAATCTACAAGAATTTACTGATGAACCTCCTGTAATAACTTTCCAATCCCATGAAGGATCTCACCTCATCTACATTTCTAGGAGCTGCCCACTCAATGATAACTCTTATCTTTTGCTAATCCACTTCTATGCCATCCTTGGAAACCACATGGCCCAAGTAGTGTACCTTAGTATGAAAGAAACTACACTTGCTGAGCTTAGCATACAATTGATTCTCTCTCAACAATCTCAACATTGCTTCTAAATGCTTGGAATTCTCTTCTTCATTTTTATAATATACCAATATATCATCAATGAATACAATAACAAACTTTTCCAAGTACGGACGCAACACACTATTCATCAAGCACATAAAGGTAGCTAGAGAATTAGTTAAACCAAATGGAACTACAATAAACTCATAATGCCTATACCTGGTTCGGAAAGCTGCCTTGTAGATGTCCTCTTCTTTAATGCATACTTGATGATATTCGGATCTCAGATCAATCTTCGAGAACATTGTTGCTCCCTTAAACTGATCGAACAAGTCAACAATCCTTGGTAACAAATACTTGTTCTTGATGGTCATTTTTTTTAACTGCCAGTAGTCAATGCATAGCCTGAGAGTACCATCTTTCTTCACAAATAGTACCGGTCTGCCCCATGGTGATATACTTGGTCTGATGTATCCCTTTTCCAACATTTCCTTAAACTGCAACTTCAACTCTACCAACTCAGGTGTACTCATCCTGTAAGGTGCCTTTGATGCCAGAGATGCCGCTGACACCAATTTAGTAGACAAGTCTACTTCTCGGTGAGGTGAAACTCTAAAATATTTACAGGAAATACATCCTGAAACTGTTGTATAACTGAGTACCTGCTCAAAACATCTGCATCCTATACGTCCTTACCGTTGTCACTAGAAATATGCACTACAAATATCACACACCCTTTCCTACGACTATGCTCGACCTGCATAACTGTCACCATTCTAACTGATGTTGCCTTCTTCTTTCCCTGCAAGACTCTTTTTTCCCCATTGCCATCCAAGAACTCAATGGGTTTTCCATAACAGTCCACCTTGTTTTTATGAAGGTACGACCAATCCATGCCTAACAACATAATGTATGATCCCAACGGTAATATATTCAAATGTGTTGCGGTAGGCATACCATTCAAATCCAATGCACAAGCTCTTACCCAATGATGAACTCACTTCTTAGTACCTGTAGCCAGCTGCACTAACCAATATTCTACATGCACGTATTTATTCCAACCACACTTATCCACCAGGTTAGGACTAACATAACTATAATTAGATCCAGGGTCAATAAAAATAGAAATGAATTGATCACAAATCTTACCGTCCATCTCAATGACAAATTCCTAATGATTTGCATGTCTGTTATCCAATGCTGCATAGATACAAGGAACACTCTGACCAACATCCCCAATAGTCTGCGCCTCCTGTGCACTATATATCTGAGGCCTACCACCCTGATTCTGCAGACAATCTCTCCTGCGATGATCTTTGCCACAAGTCCGACACTTTATAGGCTTCTAGCTTGCATCCTTGTTCTGCTCCTCAGATCGAAGTCCCTGTCCTCTGTCAGATGCATTAAACTTCTTAGATGGCACTGCATTCTCTTTATTACCTGAATCCTGAGGTCTTGCTCACTTCTTGTCCCATTTTCCTTTGTTCTTTGCATTACCTTTCCAATCTAGCTTAGTCTCAAATCCATATTTTGATTGCTTGTAACAATGATTTAGCTTCCGGATGGCCTCCTCCAATGATCTAGGCTCATCAAACTCAATCATGTCTTTGAATGCAATTGGTAACCCACTAGTGAATCTCTGAATCTTGGCCTTCTCCTCCTTGAGGTAAGGCACATACCTTAGTAGCTCCAATAACCTGCTAGTGTACTCCTCATCTGTCATCGATCCCATCTTTAGCTCATAGAATTATTTTTCCCTGTCATCAAAGTATCTCTCCGATAGGTACTTATTCTTGAATAGTATCTCAAACTCATTCCAAGTCAAGTCCTCCTCATGAATACCTTTGACATTCTTCACATCTTCCCACCATATATCTTCTTTACCTTTGAGACTGAAGATAGTTATTCTGGATTTCATGTTCTTTGAATAATCATGCAACCTAAAGAACTTCCTCATACCAAGTGACCATGCCTCTGCATCCTGTGATTTCTTCATCTCTCAATTAAATGTAGGTGGTTTTTCTTTCTTAAACTCATCTGACAAATATCCCCTATCACTCCTCCTGTGCTTGTTTAACCATCACTTTGGATTTTCGACTACTCTGCTTTCCAGCTTGTGATGCATCTTCGCTCATGTGTTCCCTTCCCAGCTGAGTACTGATACAGGTTGTCAAGGGGCACACTCTTCCCAACCCACTTGGGTTAGAACCTTTCATTCACCTTCCTCGACTCACTGCAATAGTTACACCCTTGCTACTAAGATAGTCATATTAATTGCCTCTGTACAACATCACGGTCAAGGCATTACCTTACGATCCACTGTTGGGACTCCTACACCAAACGTCTGAGGTATAATTGGGACTTCTTACCAGGGAGATCCCCTTGACATGTTGGCGGGTCCAGCACTGTCAACATTTCTGGCACTAGAAGGAGGGCCAAATGACAAGCTGTGTCCTCTCATCCAAGTTTGAACCTCTACTTACCTTTCATGGAGTCTTGCATTCTTCTTCCCTCGTGGTGCTTTTCGAATTGTGAAGATGTCTCCATCATGAGGGAGTTTTTCTATCTCTTATACACTTTCACGTATGATGGTGAAGGCGAAGTGGCCTGGCCTGAGTACTTACATGAATTTCTTTCCATGCTTCATGAGGAATATGAGTTTTCTGACGAACATGATGGTTTTCTGCTTGCATACACACTTCGCAAATCTCCATTTCGTTGGCTGCTCACCCTACTGGCTGGCAACGTGCACTCATTTGAGCACTTTTGTGATCTCATTGAAGAGACGTTCTATCATTTTGATCCAGACAATCTTGACCGAAAATTGTTACAACAATGGAGGGCTCCACATGAATCAATTATTGATTTTTGGCAGCGCTTTCGTGACTTGCAGTTTCAAGCTCTAAGGAGCTAGATGAAATTTTCATATCTTTGGGACCGGTTCGAGTGTTGCCTTAAGAAATCTACCCGTCCCAAGAGAAAGCTTGAAATCAAGCCTCGCTCAACATTCTTTATTGGTGGAGCTGTGCAATCTCATGTGGATGTGGTCACTGTCTCCACTGACTGTCCGCCTCCCTCTCATTCAACAACTCCACCGCTGCCTAGTGATGTTGAGGGTCAAGCTCACACACCTGTTCATATTTCACATTCTCCTAACATCACTTCACTCAATTTTCATGTAGATTTGGTTGTGAGTCCTTTGGGTTCTCATATGCAATATTTTCTATGACCTTTGTCTTGACACTCGGGTGTTCCTCCGGATGATGCTATCTTGTGTTCGTCCATTCCAGACTCTTCACTTGTTGTGAACGAGGAACAACCCATTGAAGGAGTTGGTATTGCACAACCAACATGCACTGTCATTCATGAAGAGTATGAGTGGGAGCTTGAGCATCAACACTCGGCAAAGGATGACTCCCTTTTGTCCAAGCCCCCTTCGTTCTTTCCTGGCCTCTTTGGTGAACATGACATCCATGATTTCGCATGTGTGGCTTCATCCATGGATGCACCCATTGTTGATCAAATGTTGCTCCATCGTTCGACAACAGAGAGGATAAACTATTCGTTGAAAATCCACTTGATCTTTCATCTGTCTTTTCTGGAAACACAGAGGATGAGTTTCTTCCTTTTCATCTACCCCTCTATTTAATTCATCTAATCATGAGGATGCCGATGGAATCATTGATTTTTCTGATCGTGGCAGTCGTGATCCATTTACTTCCATTTTTTATCACGATCATGACTCTACTGCAATTGATCTTTTGAAGCCACCGATTTATGATGATCTACCTAATGATGAAGTTGAAACACCCAAGATCGTCGAGGCACTTTAGCCTGAGCTGATGGTTATGTTAGGCCCTCGCTCTCTTGGGGTTAGTCTCACTTCTGATCATGAAACTGTTCAATCACCTAAGGCTCCTCATCACTCATCTATATGCATTGAAGATCCATCTCACACACAGATCACACTTCCTTCACTCGAACTACACGATCCCATTGCTCATGAATTGGAGGAATCTTACATTGCAAGCACTTGTTCACGATGCAAGTTATCTTTTTTTCTTTCGTTTTCTTATATGTTAGTCAAGAGTGTGCTTATGCTTCAAAGTTGCATGTAGTGTCACACAACACCATGATAAGTCCATGGACTGCTTGTCATGCACTTGTACTCACTTATGTCCCGTGGGCACTTTGAAACATGAAGTGTGGTTGTCTTCATTGTTATATCTTTCTTGTTTGCTGGTTCGCACAACCGGGTTGCTCGCGGACCAAGCCTTCACCAACATGGGTTAACCAATGCATCGGTGGCTACATTGGAAATATCACTTCACGTGATCAGACCCATGCACTGTTAGTGTATGAGTAGGAGTAGTGTTTTCTTTCAGTCAGTTTGCTTGCCTGCTTGTTTGCTTATTCACTTTGTTTTCTTGTTTGTCTGTTGGCTTGTTTGCTTACTTGCTTCACTTTCACTTTTTATTTTGCTTTTGCATTCGCTTTGATGTTTTTTAATTTGCTTGTTTTGTTCATAGGTTAGTTTTGCATGAAACCATGTTGACTCTTGAAATGGCTTGGGTGAAGTACAAGAGGGCTTGTACAACTATTACTACTTGGTTATCTGTCATCTTGCCTCTACATGAAGAGCTTGTTATTTTCAGTCCATGATATGTCGAAGGAAAATATGTACTATTTGAAGTGAACCTTGGTGAAAACACAACGCTTGCGCGCTAACTAGTGTCATCTTCTCTAGTCGGTTGTTTTTGGGTTAACCCTTGTCAGCTCAGTCAAGTAGAGTAAGGTGAGGGGGAAAACCTTAATAGGCACATCAGAGATACAATAAACTACTTCTTTGCTAGAACAACCTCTTCTGCTCTCAATAAGTTGGGATCCCTCTTCCGCCTCTGAAATGAATAAGTGCTATGCATAGTTGAAAAAATGAAAAATGAAAAAATGAAAAGTCAAAAAATTCAAAATTCAAAATGAATAAGGTGAAAGAAGAGAAAGGCTTCCTGCGCAGGGAGGTGATGCAAGTCCTTCGCCGGGGTACTGACCAAGCTCGCTGGCAGTGGAGCTATGCTTGTGTTCCTATTTGACTCCATCGGGGTACTGTCCAGGCTTGCTAGCAGTGGAGAAACACTAGAGATGAAACTAAAACTCTGAAAACTATACTGCTTGTGCACCTATATACCCCTCAACCCCAATCAAAACAACTGTGTTTCTTTGGCTTGGGATGTGTGTCAATCGACCAAGGGCTTGGCAGATTCTACATCTTACAATCAAGCTAGTGTGAAACCAAGATGAGCTGAGAACTGAACAATACTTTCAAAGGAATTAGACTTGCTTTTCAAGAACAAGGTCCATTCAGAGAGCTGGAGTTCTACCAATGTGTCCCAAGTGTTGTAGCGGCTACAACCACCCTCCGAAATTTTTGCCTTAGCTCGTTTTGGAGCCTCCCTACCAATATTTCACAACACTTTGTCTTGCTTCATCAAGTACACAAGCTTCAGTGTTTTTCATGCACAAAGTTAGCCCGTCTAGCACAACTTGATGCATTCCCCTCACAGGCTATTCACATGGACTTGGTTCAGCTGCAGGATAAGCAACTTCCCCTTGAAAATTGCACATTTCTGGAGGGAAACCAACATTCCCTCTAGAAATTGCGCAATCCTCTCTAGCAGCTTTCAGGGCTCCAGGATTGCGCAATCCTGCAAATCTGGGCAGTAATCAGCTGCTCTGCCTGTTAGTGTCGGTATCTTCATCCCTCCATCAGTGATCAAAATTCTCTTGTTGCATTGCATTTTAGGTGTCTCATCCGATCAGCTGCATTCCATTAGGATCATGGATCATCTGATGGTAGTGGCATATTATGAATTTTCCCCTCATGGCCTTTACCTGCTGGCCCATTTTCCTACATTTAGGTCATTTACAGTCATTTTTTCCTTTACATCTACAAAAGTCATTTTTAGGGTTTTAGGTCTCATTAGGTCTAGGGTTTTGTCTTTAAAGTCTTGTAAAAGCTCAATAATGGTCAGTAGGCACATGAGGAAGTCAAATAAAGTCTCAGCAACAAAAATTTTAATAATCACATGCTCAATGATTAATTTTTCCTCAAAGCCTTGTTTTGAGGAAAAGCAGAGTTTTATTATTTTATGTATATAAATTTTATGTAATTTCATTTTTCCTATATGTAATAATTTTGAGATGCAGCCCTGGTCACCTTACTAAGCTCCTGCACTCTAGCTCCTACAAAAAAGTAAAAAATTCAAAACATTAGTCCATCAAAGGCAAAAAGCAAGTCAAACTGCCAAAACAGAGTTTTAAAAGACAAGTGAAAGATAAACATTAGAAAGTGGGTTTTATAAGTGAAAAATTAAAATCCTTTGTATAAAGTTTTTTCATATTGAAGAAGCTCATTTGTGTCCAAAGAGTGAAAGAGAACAAGAGCCAAGTCATTTTTGAGCCGAAGGAGGGAATTTGCAGCAAACTGAGAAAATTCTTGAGGCGCGACGCACCTGGGTTGAGGCGCGGCACAGCTGGTCGGCGCGACGCATGTAGCGCATGTTTAACACTAGAATTGTAACAGGCGCGATGCACCAGTGGGGCGCCGTGCACCTGTTAGTGGGTGCGGAGCACATGCCTCCAAAGCCCGAAACTCATCCAAATCGCCTCCTCTAAGCTCCAAACTTGCAAAATTCCTCCTTTCAAGTAAGTCAAACATCTCATATTGCCATTGCAACGGTTTTCATCAGTTTTCATAGTGTTTCAATAGGTAAAAAACAAAATCCTAGTTCCTTGCAAATTTAAATTGAAAAAGCTACCCAGGGTTTGCAAAGTTGCAGTTTTTGCTGTCTTATCCCCCTGCACCATTTTCATTTTTCTCTCACTACATTTCACTCATCTCACTTCCCCTTCCCTCTTTTATTTACACTCACCCATTCCCCTATCCCCAAACTATAAACCCTAATACCTAATCCCACTACTTCCAAAACCTAATTGACATCTCTAAACCCTAAACATCATTCCCCAAACCCTTCCACTCCCAGAAACCCTACAACCATCATCACAATCCCTCATTCACTATCCCCCATCATCAATCCCTTTCATTTGAACAACAAACACCTATTGTTCATTTATAATCTCTTCATACTCATCACTTCAACCCAAATAATGGAAAACATGGAGACAGATTCATCTTATGACAGAAATGAGGAAACAGTAAGTGATTCCTCCCAAGAAATTCATGCACCAAGGAAACCTCACAAGGGAGGAAAACACATCCGGGAGGAGCCCACTACACTTACTGAGCTATTGGCTTGCCCTCTTGCTGTAGCATGTTTCAAACATTAGTCTTGCTACCAGTTTTGTGAGATGGTGGAAAGAGTCAAATACCACCATGAGCTTGCCAGACTTTTTGTGCTCCATCTTCACAATGGCCAGGTCAATTTGGAAGGTGTGACATTCACTTTGACACCTGAAACTATAGCTGAAGCAACAGGTATTCCGAATGTGGGAGAACAATGGAACACGGGACAACTGGTGGACAGAGAACATTATGAGCCTTATATCAAGGCTGGCTATCAGAGGCAGATCAATAGAGTTTTCCCTTTCAGATACCTACAGGACACATATGCTCCATTGGTGAAGCTCATAATCAAATATTTCAGCGGTGAAGGCATATTTTCTCGCTTGTACGCCTACCATATTAGATTATTGATGCATTTCACTAGGGTAAGGATGATGAACCTCCCCTATTTTATGTGCCAGAATATTGAGAAAATGACCACATTTGTGAAAAGAAAGCCTCCTCATCAGCAGTACAATGGTATCTATCACTTTGCATTGATTAAGATTGTGGCTTTGCATCAGCTGAGTTTGATGAATGTTTCATGGGATGATTTCATTTCACACGAGGTATTCACAAGCCCTCAAGTAATCCCATCAGTTTTTCATGAGGCAGGAGGGCCTTCACATCAGCAAGAGGTGCACGAGACTCAAACCACCAGTGTGCCAGTGTTTTTCACCTACCAGAAGGGCACAAGGAGGTTGTTTGCAGCAGCAAAATGTGTATGATTTGGGTTCCTAAAGCTCAAAGCTCAAGGAGATCATCCAAGAACAATAAGATGACATTCATGACTTAGCTCTTAACCTTGAAAGAGCTAAGTGGATTATAAAATACCTTGAGCAAAGGAACAAGCAATTGGAGGACCAGCAAAATATCATGGAGCTGCAAAACATAAGAGAAAACCGGCAAGCAGCCAAGAAGAGGAAAATCAAATTGACACCACTAGAGCAAGAGATTGAAGCTGATTGGGAGTCTTGGCTTGAAAGGGAAAACATGCATTTGGAGAAGCTACTGGAGAAGGCCAACAAAGAGAAAAAGATGTTGAGGCACATGGCCTATCACTATTTGGCAAGAAACAAGAGTTGCAAAGCGAGAATAAGGACCTTGAAGGCCAAGTTGAGGAAAACTTTGAGGAGGAAGAAAGACCAAGATAGACTCAAAATTTTGGTTGAGGCTTCCTTAGCCCAACATAGCACTTGATGCAGGTCACTCAACCCAAATTTCAAAAATTTTGGCAGACTTTTTGTCAATTTTGAATTTTTGAAGCAAAACACAGATTTTTCTGCCTGGTGCGCCGCGCCACCTGGCGCTTGCTTTTGCTAGAGACCTCCTCTGGAGGAAAACTAAGCATTTTTGGATTCCTCATGCAAAATTATGAATGCCTAGAAATGGCAAGAAACTTTTGTCAAGTTTTTAGCTTCCAAAAGGGTCAAAAACACCTAAAAAATTCCCTTTCTACCTCTTTTTGGCCACACAGGAAGTAGTGTTGGGAAAACTCACTTTTGGAGGGGCAAATGGATGCCAAATTTAGAAATTCCACCTGTTCTGGAAAGTAGATAGACAAACCTTTCCAAAAAACCCACTTGGAGCAAATGTGGTGCATGGGAAGGCCTCCAAAATCAGTTGCAAAAAGGCACTACGCACAGGGACAGTGGCGTGGCGCATAGGATGGAAAATTGTCATTTTTGCCAAAAAACCTGTTTTTTGCCCATTTTTTTCTCAGTTTGACCTTTTTCTCTCTCATGGTCAAACTCATGATGTAATTTGATGTAACTTGATGGAATTTGATGTAAAAATGTTGAAAATTCACTCATAGAGGTAGATACATCATGAAAAGGTAGTTTTGAAACTGAATGAATCAGTTTCCTAGTTTTTAGAGGCAAGCTGTTCCACTACCTACCTTTCAGTTCTTAGTTTAGATCTTGTTGGAGCAACTCCTAAACTCATGAATTCGACCCCTAAAGCCTAGCATGAGTTGTTTTTTGCCTATATCTAGTACGTTTTCAGTCGTTTGTCAGGGTTGGACTTTTGTGAAAGCCTTGAGCAACATTGTACATTCATCTCTGCAGTTTGGCAAAGGAATAGACCAAGGTTTGCAGCATTTTGTGGGATTCTCATGGCAAGTTGATTTGGTATTGTTTCTCCTTCTGCAATTCAAGTTTTACATGTGTTTATGTATTTCATTATCTCTCTCTTTCAGCTGAACTAAATGAATCAAGGATAAAGGTAGAAATCATTGAAGTTGCAGTGCTCTACCTAGGGTTTGTTTAGTTATTTATGTTTTCTACTGTTTGAAGAAGATCCCTGAGACTCTCATGCCCTCTCCAACTCCTCATCAGTCTTAATACTCTCCATCTCACTCAATTTCAAAGTACTAAACCATTTGCCTACCTCGCCCCACAGAAAACTCTGCAAGACTGTGTCCATTCCCCGGACCCAAATTTGCCTTTCACATTTGAGCCAGCAAACAAACATTAAATTCAATCAAAATCCTCTGAGCATATACCTAGCCTAAAATTAGTCTTTACATCAATCATCTCAAGCTTTATTGGCCATATTTTTTTTGAGATTGACCAGGAGAGAGCCCTCTCCTGACCTAGTAGGGCTAGCTACCAGGTTAAGCATGGTTTGATGTTACCCTAGACCTGCCTTTCTCAGCCTGAGGTAGATTTAGGCCCTAACATAGTGGCGACTCCACTGGGGAAGAAAAGTTTATTTGTTTGTTAGTGTTCTTGCTTTATAAACTATAGACGGAGCCTTAAGTTATGCCAGGAAGCCTTCGAACTGCACATTGCTTTGCGAGTGCATAAGTAGATAAAAGCTGCTTCAGTCAATCTCTGGTCTAGTCTTATAAGCTGAACATTTGACTTGCAAATTGCCCCAGTACATCAAATAATTCTAGACTTTTGGATGATGAGTTTAGAATTCAGTAGGATGACAAGATTGTGATGTCCATTTGATTTTTGGGAATAATTCAACACACTGGCTTCCAGAAGATACACTAGGGCCAATCTTGATCCTGATCCTCCTCCCATGTATGAAAACCCAAATCTTATCCCAAGAATTCTCTGCCAAGGAAGTTCTATGATTCTTGTGTTTAGATCTCACTCATGCCTGATTGTTTTTGAATATCTTGAAGATCTCCCATTTGATGAACATTTTGAGCTATCGTTGTTTGAAACTAAGTCTGAAAGTGTTGTTGCTTCTACTGCTGTAAATCTAGAGTTTGTCAAAGATCTTAAAATTGAAAGAGCAAATCGATCAATTGATGCTTATATTTTGAATCTTTAATCTTCAATTGTGGCTACCAATCTTCCCGAGTTCTTAGAATCTGCATCTGCTACTCTTGGTTCATCTGCTGTTGTGTCTGGATCAGAAATTCCTATTAAGCCTCCTTTTATTCCCACCATTCCCGTGCAGCTCGTCATCTCTGATCAGAAATCTGTAGTGATTTCACCCCCATCCACTCCTTCCACACCTCAAACATCAAGAATTTCTTCACCCCCTTCGACACCTCATACACCGGTCATTCCAACTCCTCCTACATCCCCAAGGCCAGTTGTAAATCCACCTTGAGCAATGGCTGCCAGATATGCACCTCTTGTTTTGCCACAGAACTTGGATGCCATGCCTGCTGATTACCAAAGCAAAATTCCATTGTTTGATGGTACCCCCCAAGGTATCACAGCTCAACAACATGTGGATAAGATGGCCGATTTCTTTGACCTTCATGAGATTGATGTAGAGAATGTAACTATGAGATTATTTGTGCAAACTTTTGGAGGCGAAGTGCGAAAGTGGTTCAGAGCATTGCCTGATGCAACAATCAATTCATTGGAGGTACTTCAAAGACAATTTCTGTATTGCTGGGAGGTAAAGAAAAACCCACTCCAAATTCTTTCCGAGTATGAGAACATAAAGAGAAATGTTGGTGAAAGTGTCCAGGATTACTGTGTTAGATTCAATACTATTTATAATGCCATTCTAGCTAACATCAAGCCACCTATGGGGTTGGATTTGATTAAATTTCCCGATGGTTTTGATCCCAATATGGCATATCAGTTTAGAGAAAGAGACTCGGCTACATTGGAGGACATGCAAAAAATTGTGGTGAGTGTTGAAGCAAATCTGCTAGCTAAGAGAGCTAGGACAAAGGCTAAGAAAAAGGTGACAATAAAGGAAGAAGCTTCCTCTTCAGATCAAGTGCTCCATAAGATTGAGAATATGTTTGATAGATTAACCATTGATAAGCCCGAGACACAAGTCAGAAATCCAAATTTTCATGGTCAGCAGCAACCACAATTTAGAATTAAGCAACGAGAGCAAAGAGCTCAAGATCCATCAGCTCAGTAGCAAGTTAAGACACCCTTACAACAGAATTTTGTACATGGTTTGGAATCAGATGATGATGAGAACATAATTGGAGAGGAGAATCATTTCTTTACACCTGATGATCTGCCAATTTATATCACCGAAGATGAGGAGTATTTAGAAAGTCCAGCTGTACAAAAAGATGAAGATTTTATATTGGCAAATGAAACAGTTCTAGAAGAGGAATTAGAGGAATATCAGAGAGGATACATGAATGCATTGACAGCCCAACAATGGAAATATTCACTCAGGAGTAGAGAAGTACCCATCAATCCAATTCAGAAGAGGAAGGAAGTGACACTGCCAAAGAACGATTCTCCAATTGTGCAGAAAAAGGGAAAGGAGACAGCTGATCCTACCACCAGCAAAACACAATCAGCAAACGAAAAGTCAAATCAGCCAAGTGCAACAAAAGAGAAGACTGAAAAGAAAGATGCTCCAGTCAAAGAGGTAGAGAAAACTACAGCCTTTAGCTTAGAAAATGAAATTTCTAAGTTAAAAGTGTCAATACCTTTGACTGAAGTAATGAAGAACAACAGTTATAAAGGTCAAGTGGCTAAGATTTTGAATGTAGATCCTATGTCTGATATGGTAAATGTGGAAGGTGACCAACCTGAACTTATCTTTGGTTCGGAATTAGAAGGTCAATCTGAGGATAGTGATGTAGCTCCTCTTTACATCAGCCTTAGATTGCATGATTATGTTTTGCACAATGCCATGTTCGATTCAGGAGTGTCTCATAACCTCATGCCAAAGGCAATCATGGAAAAATTGGGTTTGGACATCACTAGAAAGTATCATGACCTTAATTCCTTTGATTCTGGTAGAGTAAGATGCATTGGTCTTATTAAAGATTTGGTTGTAAGTTTGGATCAGATTCCAACAAAAAAGGTTCTTATGGATGTAGTTGTCGCTGACATACCCCCTAGATTTGGCATGCTTCTATCTAGATCATGGGGTTCAAAACTCAAAGGGACGTTGAAATTAGATTTCTCCTATTCTACCATTCCCGTGTTTGGTCAGATGAGGAAGTTATATCGGGAGAGAAAGATGAAGTACATGATCACTAGCAAGGAGAAACCTATAAATCATCCAATCAATTATGTACATATTAATTTGGAATCTTTTGTTCTATATTCTGATAGTTTTAATGATGTAAATAGATAGCTAGTTGAAGTAGAAGATATTCCAGAGATCACTGAAAATTTTAGAGCTGTACTTGATCAAGAGAGGCAAAGAATTGATAGTATCGCTGAACAATCAACTTTCTGACAGTAGCAGAAAATGGATGGACAACAAGTAAAGGAAGAAGAGCAGGCAGAATTTGAGCATTTGGAGGACGAAGCCGGTTTATGGAGTATGGAATTTGATGGAGCAATAGGTAGGGAAGGTGCCAGAATTGGTATTTGGATACGCAGCCCTGTTTTCTGACCAAATAAAGTCCCGAGTAATATAAGAGTTTGTTCATACAAGTTGGCTTTTGATTGTTCCAATAATGAAGTTGAATATGAGGCTTTAATTGCTGGTTTGAAAATCCTCGAAAAGTTGAATGCAAAAAGAATTTCAGTTTATGGCGACTTCAAATTAGTAATCAAGCAAGTCAAGGGAGAATACCAAGCAAAACATCCTCGTATGTGGGCTTACCGTAATGCGGTATTAGATATTTTGAGGTTATTTCCAGATTACACTTTGACATGTGTTCCTCATGTGCAAAATGTTATTGCAGATTCCCTTGCAACAACAACAAGTAACTTGAAGATTTTGATGAATTCAAACAATAAGTTTGAAATTCATGTGAAACATCGCCCGGCTGTCCCTAACAATCAAAGATACTGGAAGGTGTTTCAAGATGATAAAGAGATTGAAGAATTTATGTGAAATGAAGGTAAATATCAAGACACTTCTATAGATGGGGGGCAAGATAATGGTGAACCAGACTTGGAAGTAAATCTGATGGAAGTTTTGTTGCTGAAGGACAATGTCATTCCCAAGGGTCTAATACCTTTAGAGGAGTTGTTTGATCAAGATGATGTAGCCCGGAAACCGAGTTTGGTGCCAACCTAGAAAGGGGTTGAGGATGTGAACATTGGAAAAGCAGAAAATCCAAAAATGGTGAAGTTATCAAAGGTGTTGCCTCCATAGGTAAAGGCAAAATACATTAGTTTATTATCTTCATTTACTGATGTATTTGCATGGGACTATTCAGATTTGAAGGAGTATAATAAAAGTATAATTCAGCGCGTCATTCCAATCAAGCCAAACCAAAAGCCATTTCGCCAAAATTTAAGAAGGATTAATCCTAAGTTGCTGCCATCAATAGAGAAGGAGGTGAATCAATTATACAAGGCTGGTATAATCGTTCCAATCAGATTTTCAGAATGGATTTCCAATTTGGTGCCCGTGCGGAAGAAGACAGGTGAGATTAGATTATGCATTGATTTTAGAAATCTGAATAAGGTGTCTTTGAAAGATAATTATCCGTTGCCAAAGATGGACCACATACTCCAAAGAGTGGTAGGGGCATCTCGCATGTTGCTACTTGATGGGTATTCCGGATACAATCAAATTTTGGTCCATGAGGATGACAGAGATAAAACAGCATTCACCATTACGTGGGGAACTTTCCATTATGCCAAGATGCCATTTGGATTGAAGAATGTTGGTGCGACCTTTCAGCGGGCTATGGATATCACATTTGCAAATGAGAAATATGTATTTTTAGTTGTTTATCTTGATGATTTGACATTTTTTTCTAATTCAGATGAAGAGCACCTTTATCATTTGAAGATTATATTTCAGCGGTGTAGAAAGTATGGCATATCTCTCAATCCAAAGAAGAGCTTGTTTGCCATGGATGAAGGCAAGCTTCTCGGTCATATCATATCCAAGGAGGGCATCCACATTGATCCAGCTCGAGTGGAAGCCATTCAGAAGATTGATTTTCCACGAAGTAAAAAGGAGATCCAAGCATTCAACAGTAAGATGAATTTCTTATGTCGTTTTGTGCCAAATCTAGCAGAACATTTGAGGGAAATCACAAACATGTTAAAGAAAGATAGTGTAGTGAAGTGGACCGAGGAAGCCATCAAGTCTTTCAATTTGGTAAAGTTGGCTCTTTCTTCAGCTCCAATTTTGATCAGCCCAGATTATTCCCAATATTTTATTTTGTTTTCATTTGCTTCAAATCATACTATGGCAGCGGTCTTAATGTAGAAAAGAGAACAGCTTCAGAAGCCAATTGCTTTTTTCAGCAGAACAATAAGGGATGTAACCTTAAAGTAAAATATTATTGAAAAGCAAGCTCTCACTCTAGTAAAAGCATTGAAAGATTTTTGAGTCTATATTCTTCATTCTCATATTCTTGCTTATGTCCCTAACGCTGCCGTTAAAGATGTCTTAGTGCAAACAGATCTGGAAGGGAGACGAGGCAAATGGATCACAACTTTGTTAGAATATGATGTGGAGATCAAACCAACAAAGCTCATCAAGGGTTAGGGGCTGGCCAAACTGATGGCGGAGTCTAATTTGCATGCCTTGGACATAAATCTAATTGCTGCTATGTCCAAAGAAGATGAAGAAAGTTCGCTTGTTCAGGTATCTGAAATGTTTCTTCTTTCTCCTTGGTATTCGGATATTGTATATGTGCTCCAACATCTTTCACTGCCACCGGGGATGGCTAGAAATAAAAGTAGGACTCTGAAATTAAAGGCTGCCAAGTTTTGTATTATGAATAATGCACTCTATTGGAAAGATCCCAACAGTGTCTTGCTGAATTGTTTGGTTGAGGATGAAGCAAAACAGGTCATGGATGATTTTCATAAGGGAGATTGTGGAGGTCATCTATTTTGGAAGACAACAGCCAATAAAATTTTGAGAGCGGGATATTATTGGCCTACCCTCTTTGCTGATGTATATAAAACTGTTACAAGTTGCCACGAATGTCAGATTTTTCAAGGTAGGAGAAAGTTGTAGCCTTTACCACTCAAGTCGGTTGAAGTAAGTGCTCCATTTCAGTAGTGGGGCTTGGATTTCATTGGCGAGATTCATCCTACTTCTTCAGCACAGCACAAGTGGATCCTCACAGCGACAGGCTATTTCACTAAATGGATTGAGGCGATTCCCACTCGGTAGGCCACTAATTCGGTAATCATTCAGTTTCTTGAAAACTATATTTTGTCATGTTTTAGCTGTCCTAATAAGCTGATTACAGATAATGCAGCAACTTTCAAATCTAAAAATATGATTGATTTTTTTAATAAATATCAAATTACCGTGGGGCACTCAACTTCATACTTTCCACAAGGTAATGGATTGGCAGAATCCTCAAATAAATCATTGGTCAACATTATCAAAAAGTTGCTGGAAACAAACAAGAAGAGCTGGCACAAGAAATTGGTTAATGCACTATGGGCAGATAGAGTAAGTTAGAAGAAATCAATAGGCATGTCTCCTTTCGAGATCGTGTATGGTGTTGACACGGTATTCCCGACATCACTCGCAGCCCCGATTGTTAAACTTCTGCAGGAAGCTGGTAGCGAGGAAGATCATTTGCAGCGAAGAATCAACCAAATGATCCATTTACAATAGATGAGAGAGGAGGTTTTTTAGAATACCTTCAGGCTGTAAGAGAGAATCAAGAAAATATATGATCGAAAGGCAAAGGCGGACAAGTTTCAGATTGAAGACATAGTGCTGAAATGGGATGCTCGAAACGAAGACAAGGGCAAGCATGGCAAGTTCGAGAATTTGTGGAAGGGACCTTTCAGAATTGCTGCATATCGGGGTCAAAATGCTTTCCTGGTGAAAGAAATGAATGGAGAAGATTGTCTAGGTGGGCTGGTCAATGGTCGACTGCTCAAATGGTACTATCTTTGAAATGTTTGCTACTGTCATATGTATCACTGTACATACCATTTTATTTCCTTCATTGAAAGTGTATATTGTCATCATTCATTCAATTTGGGACTCGAAGTGAAGGCTATAAAACTGAAGGTCTGATTTCAGTTTTGGTGGGGATTGCTTAAGTCAGTTTTCAGTCAGATTTCAGTCTTGAAATTGGGTCAGTCTTGAGTTAAATTTCAGTCCTGAAATTGAGTCGGTTTCGAGTCAAGATATTGGTTTTGGTTTGTTGAAGTTATTGATTCCATAGCCCAATGGACGAAGGCACTGCCTGCTTTCCCAGAGATCTGTAGTTCTTGGCACCCCCAAGGAGTTACCATCCCCATTGGAGCCAATGTTAGTGTCGATATCTTCATCTCTCCATCAGTGATCAAAATTCTCTTGTTGCATTGCATTTTAGGTGTCTCATCTGATTAGCTGCATTCCATTAGGATCATGGATCATCTGATGGTAGTGGCATATTATGAATTTTCCCCTCATGGTCTTTACTTGCTGGCCCATTTTCCTACATTCAGGTCATTTACAGTCATTTTTTCCTTTACATCTAAAAAAGTCATTTTTAGGGTTTTAGGTCTCATTAGGTCTAGGGCTTTGTCTTTAAAGTCTTGTAAAAGATCAATAATGGTCAGCAAGCACATGAGGAAGTCAAATAAAGTCTCAGCAACAAAATTTTTAATAATCACATGCTCAGTGATTGATTTTTCCTGAAAACCCTGGTTCGAGGAAAAGCAGAGTTTTATTATTTTATGTATATAAATTTCATGTAATTTCATTTTTCCTATATGTAATAATTCTGAGATGCAGCCTTGGCCACCTTGCCAAGCTCCTGCACTCCAACTCCTGCAAAAAAGTCCAAAATTCAAAACATTAGTCCATCAAAGGCAAAAAGCAAGTCAAACTGCCAAAACAGAGTTTTAAAAGACAAGTGAAAGACAAACATTAGAAAGTGGGTTTTATAAGTGAAAATTAAAATCCTTTGTATATAAAGTATTTTTCATATTGAAGAAGTTCATTTGTGTCCAAAGAGTGAAAGAGAACAAGAGCCAAGTCATTTTTGAGCCAAAGGAGAGAATTTGAAGCAAACTGAGAAAATTCTTGAGGCGCGACGCACCTGGTCGGCGCAGCGCACGCAGCGTAGGTTTAACAATGGAATTGTAACAGGCGTGACGCACCAATGGGGTATGACGCACCTGTTAGTGGGCATGGCCCACCTGCCTCCAAAGCCCGAAACTCATCCAAATCGCCTCCTCTAAGCTCCAAACTTGCAAACATCCTCCTTTCAAGTAAGTCAAACATCTCATATTGCCATTGCAAGGGTTTTCATCAGTTTTCATAGTGTTTCAATAAGTAAAAAACAAAACCCTAGTTCCTTGCATAGTTAAATTGAAAAATCTGCCTAGGGTTTGCAAAGTTGTAGTTTTTGCTGTCTTGTCCCCCTGCACCATTTTCATTTTTCTCTCACTACATTTCACTCATCTCACTTCCCCTTCCCTCTTTTATTTACACTCACCCATTCCCCTATCCCCAAAACTATAAACCCTAATACCTAATCCCACTACTTCCAAACCCTAATTGACATCTCTAAACCCTAAACATCATTCCCAAAACCCTTCCACTCCCAGAAACCCTACAACCAACATCACAATCCCTCATTCACTGTCCCCCCATCATCAATCCCTTTCATTTGAACAAAAAACACCTATTGTTCAGTTATAATCTCTTCATACTCATCACTTCAACCCAAACAATGGCAAACATGGAGACAGATGCATCTTATGATAGAAATGAGGAAACAGTAAGTTATTCCTCCCAAGAAATTCATGCACCAAGGAAACCTCACAAGGGAGGAAAACACATCCGGGAGGAGCCCACTACACTTACTGAGCTATTAGCTTGCCCTCTTGTTGTAGCATGTTTTAAACATCAGTCTTGCTACCAGTTTTGTGAGATGGTGGAAAGAGTCAAATACCACCATGAGCTTGCCAGACTTTTTGTGCTTCATCTTCACAATGGCCAGGTCAATTTGGTAGGTGTGACATTCACTTTGACACTTGAAACTATAGCTGAAGCAACAGGTATTTCGAATGTGGGAGAACAATGGAACAAGGGACAGCTAGTGGACAAAGAACATTATGAGCCTTATATCAAGGCTGGCTATTAGAGGTAGATCAGTAGAGTTTTCCCATTCAGATACCTACATGACACATATGCTCCATTGATTAAGATCATAATCAAATATTTCAGCTGTGAAGGCAGATTTTCTCACTTGTACGCCTACCATATCAGATTATTGATGCATTTCACTAGGGTGAGGATGATGAACCTCTCCTATTTTATGTGCTAGAATATTGAGAAAATGACCACATTTGTGAAAAGAAAGCCTCCTCATCAGCAGTACAATAGTATCTATCACTTTGCATTGATTAAGATTGTGGTTTTGCATCAGCTGAGTTTGTTGAATGTTTCATGGGATGATTTCATTTCACATGAGGTCTTCACAAGCCCTCAAGTAATCCCATCAGTTTTTCATGAGGCAGGAGGGTCTTCACATCAGCAAGAGGTGCATGAGATTCAAACCACCAGTGTGCCAGCGTTTGTCACCTACCAGAAGGGCACAAGGAGGTCGTTTGCAGCAGCGAAACGAGTACTATCTCCACCCGGGGTGGAAGGGGTCTTGTTTCCTTCAACAACAAAGCAGGTATAGGACAAAGGTAAAAATCCATTACATGATGAGGGGCCTTCAGAAGGTCAAGAGAGGGAGTTCATTCTCATTCAGGATGATGAAAGTGATTTGGGTTGCCAAAGCTCAAAGCTCAAGGAGATCATCTAGGAACAAGAAGATGACATTCATGACTTAGCTCTTAACCTTGAAAGAGCTAAGTGGATTATAAACTACCTTGAGCAAAGGAACAAGAAACTAGAGGACCAACAAACTATCATGGAGTTGCAAAACATAAGAGAAAACCGCAAGCAGCCAAGAAGAGGAAAATCAAATTGACACCGCTAGAGCAAGAGATTGAAGCTGATAAGAAATCTTGGCTTGAAAGGGCAAACATGCATTTGGAGAAGCTGCTGGAAAAGGCCAACAAAGAGAAAAAGATGTTGAGGCACATGGCTTATCACTATTTGGCAAGAAACAAGAGTTGCAAAGTGAGAATAAGGACCTTGAAGGCCAAGTTGAGGAAAACTTTGAGGAGGAAGAAAGACCAAGATAGACTCAAAATTTTCGCTGAGGCTTCCTTAGCCCAACATAACACTTGATGTAGGTCACTTGAGGCGCTCGCTTTTGCTACCGACCTCCTTTGGAGGAAAACTCAGCGTTTTTGGATTCCTCATGCAAAATTATGAATGCCCAGAAATGGCCAGAAATCTTTGTCAAGTTTTGAGCTTCCAAAAGGGTCAAAAACACCTAAAAAATGCCCTTTCTGCCCCTTTTTGGCCACACAGGAAGCAGTGTTGGGATAACTCACTTTTGGAGGGGCAAATGAATGCCAAATTCAGAAATTCCACCTTTTCTGGAAAGAAGACAGACAAAATTTTCCAACAAACCCAATTGGAGAAAATTTGGTGCATGGGAAGGCCTCCAAAATCAGTTGCAAAAAGGTGCTACACACAGGGACAGTGTTGTGGCGCACAGGATGGAAAATTGTCATTTTTGCCAAAAAACTTTGTTTTTTCGCGCAGTTTTTTCTCAGTTTGACCTTTTTCTCTCTCATAGTCAAACTCATGAGGTAATTTGATGTAACTTGATGGAATTTGATGTAAAAATGTTGAAAATTCACTCATAGAGGTAGATACATCATGAAAAGGTAGTTTTGAAACTGAATGAATCAGTTTCCTAGTTTTTAGAGGCAAACTGTTCCACTGCCTACTTTTCAGTTCTTAGTTTAGATCTTGTTGGAACAAATCCTAAACTCATGAATTCGACCCCTAAATCCTAGCATGAGTTGTTTGTTGCATATATCTAGTACTTTTTCAGTCATTTGTCAGGGTTGGACTTTTGCTAAAGCCTTGAGCAGCATTGTACATTCATCTCTGCAGTTTGGCAAAGGAATAGACCAGGGTTTGTAGCATTTTGTGGGATTCTTGTGGCAAGTTGATTTGGTATTGTTTCTCCTTCAGTAATTCAAGTTTTACATGTGTTTATGTATGAAATTATCTCTCTCTTTCAGCTGAACTAAATGAATCAAGGATAAAGGTAGAAATCATTGAAGTTGCAATGCTCTACCTAGGGTTTGTTTAGTTATTTATATTTTCTACTGTTTGAAGAGGATCCCTGAGACTCTCATGCCCTCGCCAACTCCTCATCAATCTTAAGACTCTCCATCTCACTCAATTTCAAAGTACTAAACCATTTGCCTACCTCGCCCCACAGAAACCTCTGCAAGACCGTGTCCATTCCCCGGACCCAAATCTGCCTTTCACATTTGAGCCAGCAAACCAACATTAAATTCAATCAAACTCCTCTGAGCATATACGTAGCCTAAAATTAGTCTTTACATCAGTCATCTCAAGCTTTATTGGCCATATTTTTTTTGAGATCGACTAGGAGAGAGCCCTCTCCCGACCTGGTAGGGCTAGCTACCAGGTTAAGTGTGGTTTGATGTTACCCTAGACTTGCCTTTCTTAGCTTGAGGTAGAATTAGGCCCTAACACTGCCTAGAAATTACACAATCCTCCCAAGCAGTTAGCCCAGCTACCAGCTAGGAATGCACACTTTTCCCAAGTAGTTGAGCAGCTGCATGCATGAACCGTCCAGTTAATTAGTTCCACCTGGGATCGAGGAAACTTGACTTGCATGCATGCATGACTGGTTCTTCCTGGAATAACAAAAGGAAACATGCAAAGGCATCCCATGATTCAAGTATCTATTTTTAGCAACCGGGGGTTACATGCAAAGTTGTTTTAGAAGTTTCCCTCCAAGTGTCAATTTTTCCTAGATTTATGGGATGTGTGTCATGAGCCCAAACTTATTTATTCAACACATTAGAGCTCATTATTTCACATCAATCTTGGAGCTCTGACATCCCACAGCACATCCAGGACTTTTCGACACATTTGACTCAGCTATTCATGGGTAAATGGCCTCAACTTGTCTTTTTTAGCATTTCTGTGACTTTTTGTGTATTCACTTGTATGAGTGATGTTTGCTTGATTTATTTGAATGCTTTCTGTCATTTACATGTATACTAGCTTGTCCTAGCTCTGTTTCAAGTTTCATTGCTATCTCACTGTTGTCGCATGCATGAAACTGTTTTGCATGAACGTTCTCCCAATCGCCGAACTGCTTCACCCACATGAATGTTGATATGTTTGCTGAATCTTTCATTCATGCTTTGCATGCACTGTCAAACACTTATGCTATCACTTAGTGTTGCCATGCATTCATTGTCTTGTTTTCTTTCAGTTTCCCGTCAGTGAGTCGGGCCAACCTTGGCCCGGACTCTGCCTCACTAAGATTGCTTTGCACAATCCAGGGAAGGAAGGCTCTGCCTTCCTCTCCAGAAATGCGCATTTTTGCTTAGAAGCAGCCTCCAAGACTATTTTGCACATTTCTGGAGGACAATGGCTGCTGGCCTAGGAAATTGCGCAAATCTCTCCCTGGGCCTGTAGTCCTTCCCAGCTGGAATTGCGCATTGCATAATCCCAATAGCCAACAGCTAGTTTGGATTGCGCATTCTGCAGATCTGGCAGCGAGTCCTGCCTCCTAGACAACCCAGACTTCCTTCTGCATAGTTCTGTCAGCCAGTTACCTAGCCTCCCTGTTATAGACATTTTTGGGCACTGCAACCCCAAGCATAAAATGTCCATAAATCAAGGGCTCCTAAGTCCCGAAAAGTGTTGTTCCAACCCCTAAAGGAACAAGGTCAACTGATTACAGCTTCTCCCAGAAGTTCTCCATGAAAACCTGCTCAGAACTGGTCAAAACAGGATCATTTCACCTGCTCCATAGGCAAAGTGCGTTGCATCTCACTTAAGTACACTCTGTGGGTGCGTTTCATTTCAAAAAGCCCTTCTATGGGGTGCGATGGGTGAGAAGAGACAAACGGCAGTGTCAATCCGCGAGGTGGAGAGGCATGGAATCTTCCAGAAACTTCTCCTGTGACACTTGCCTCTCTGAATTCGACCAAGGATGAGTAAGAGATCATCAATCTCCAAGTGGAAGCAAGAACTATCAGAGGGAAGACACTAATCAAATCACAAGCTGACTCATCTCCCTTACAGATATCTATATATGGATCCCTCATCCCAGAGATCTAGAGGCTGGAATTTTGCATCTTGTAAGGAATTGCTGTTGGTTTCTTGAGGCAACATCATAGTGTTGGGTGATCTAAGCTTTGCATGAGGTGAAGGAGGGCTTACTTGCTGAGAGGATGATGCTGGGTCAGAACAACTGGTTGTAACTCTCTTGGCTCTTTCTTGATTATCAATAAAGCTATTCAAGTTTTCCTCCATACTCTTGTGTAATCTATGTTTTGTGCATTTGTATGGTCAATTTACATCTGATCCTAGATTGTTTATGATAATAGATCCATTTTCTCGTATAGTGTTATGCTGCTTTGATTCTACAGGTACTCTATGAAGCTGGGTATACAAGGAAGTGAGTAGCAAAGGACTATCAGAAGAGAGAGGAATCGAGCAAGGAACCAAGCGCAAGACAGAGGTTGGTCTCCTTTATTCTTCTCTCATTAATCTTTCATAAAGGAAAACGGAAGTAGTTTTACTTTGTTTGTTTCTAAGGTAGCTACCACACCTTAGTGGGATTAGCAGTTCTGCATAGACACTTTTCCCTATAAAAAAATGGCGACTCCGTTGGGGAGCGACTAGGCTGTTTGTTTATCTACATTTGTTTACTTTATAAACTTACAGACGGAGCCTGAAGTTGAGCCAGGTAGCTTTCGAACTGCATTTGCTATGCAAATGCAAAGTAGATAAATGCCACTTCAGTCAATCTCTAGGTTTTGTTTATGAATTAAACAACTGATTTACAAACTCTCTAATTGCCCTCGTGGTGGCTCTAGTAACCTCCTTAGATCTACCCCTGTTGTTGATTTACTGATTACCACTTGCTCGGCCAAAATCCCTTAACTGAACTGCAAACTGTGACTCGGAACCCAAGCAAAGTCTCGTCCCTGGCCCAGCACACTCTCTGTTCTGTGAATCTGAAATTCAACACACTTTCCGAGTGTAGTAGGTGCGCTGCATTTCAAATTCACTGTGTTATAGGTGCGCTGATCAGACTAGACATTGTTCCTAGATTTTGGTTTCTGTGTTCACTCTTTTCAGATCTATTCAAGAATTTTGCTGCCTGTAGTCAGTACACCTCTGTTTGAAACCCCTTTCCTTGCTGTTATTCCGCCTCCATTATGCAAAGAACTGTAAATGTTTTTGTGTATTTGTTGAGTCATTTTCAGTTCTCCTTTGCAAAAAGGTAACGTAATTGTACTGTCGTTTCTTGATTTGAAAGTGTCGCAAGTGTCGTTTTCAGTCATAGAAGAGAGTCTGATTGCTCTTGATAGTTGATTACCCTGTTACTATTGTATTTGATCTGAATTAGTAGTTTTTCTAGTGTCTAAAGCAAGTTTTCATTTCCAAATCGTAAAGTGTTGTCATTATCTTCATTTTTCATTTTGAAAAGAAACTTGTTAGTAATTGTCGCTTTGAAAATAATTCAGATTTGTGCATTAGCTTTCTTTTATCATTCACGCATTAAGAAGGCTGAAAACAAATACATGCATGTGCATTTGCATTTAGACTGTTTGATTGGTTTGATTTAGGACAGTGCATATAGTGTGTGCTCTATGCTCTTTGTGAAAGGATACTGTCTCTCTTTCCTTAGTAGCTAGGATTTTCATTGCACAAAGAAGATAAAAAGACTGTTTATCATCTTAGATTGCATTTATAAATTGTACATCTACATCAGGCGATGAACCTGAAAGGAAAATTTCTTAAGCAAGATCAACTATAAAATAAATTTAATGAATCTAACAACGCTTTGGAACCTAACGCAAAACATCTAGAAGTCTAGGCTAGAGACGTATTCCGGCGTCGTAAAGCCTCGTAACTGTTGTTCTCACTGTTGTTTGGGTGATTCCTCCACTTTGAGATGATAAGTGCCAGTACGGACTTGTGCTCCCACGTACCGTCGAGTATATTTTGGGAGACCACAATAGGCTTAATCCTTTATCCTTAGGAAGCCGTGTCTACCGCCCTATCGATCGCAATGCATTGAACACAACATTCGGGAAGATTGACTGCCGTACCGTAAAAAATATTCTGCAGTTTTGCGATTGGTTTGGTAATCCCTCTGCCTAGATTTCCAGAGCAGTCCCTTTCGTTCCTTTTCAGACTCCTTAACGGAAAAGGTCCATCTGAGCACTTGTCACTTCAGGCTCATTAAAAATCGAAGGTGACTAGAGTCATCTTTTGTTTTTTCTCGACTCTTTAAAATTGAAAAACAAGTTGTGTCAAAGCGTCTAAAATTCATCTAATTCAGAAACATACCTCCCCTTGATTTTTAGTTGATCGAGTAATCCGCAATCGTGGAAGAAAGTCAATTGAAACCTCGTCGTTCACGGAGGCTTACGAGTCAACCGTCTTTGTCTCCGGAATCGAAACTATTACGGACAAAGCGAACTCGTTTAACCGGTTCCAAATCTCCTGGTAAAGTTAGAACACGTGTTCCAACAACATCAGAGACTTCGGTTACTCCAAAAATTTCTGGTATCCCTGCCTTTACAGAAGAAGTTCAACAACCACCGAGGGACAGTAGTATTGATCCTAGTCTGAGGGTAAACACTTGTATTACTGAACCAGTTCCATATACAACCGGTTCGGAAAGTGTTGTTCCCAAAACATTGGTCGCTGCAGATTCCATACCTTCTTTGGCACCAAAAATATTTTACGGACCTGACGGTCTACCTCTTCCACCTGGTCTGATTGCTATAGAAGAGATTGTGGAGGATCCTCCATCTAGTACTCCATCGCAATTTGGAGTTGGGATCACTCTGTATCCTTCTTCATCAGAAATTAGTCTAACACCAGCAGAAGCTCCTGTAGAATCGCTAGGTAATATTTTGGATAGACTAGAAATGTCTGAACAACCGTCAACATCTAGGACTGTGTCATCCGACACAGCGACAGCAGAACTTCCTGCTATCACTCCAACAATGTTCGCCGGTATACCATCTGTCCCAACTAGAAGGAGCCCACTTAGGGGGTATTTCGACAGTATGGTTCGTTCCTGTTTGTTCATCCGGAATAGTATCTGGAAACTCTTATGTTAAGCCTCAACAAATTGATCCTTTGGGATGTCAATTTGGGCAGTCCGGTCCTTAAGGGAAAACCATTCCTTTAAGTACCAGATTACCGCTGTATGGGGGGCAGTATACCCTTTCATTGTCCCCTCCGGGAGGACAGCCATACGGGAGTTCATAAAAAAATTTAGGTTATGCTGGGATTACATCTAGCGGTTGGGTACCGATACTACCTCAACAACCAAGAGTTGTATATTCGATGCAACAATGTTTACCTATGTCAAATATACCAACTACGCCAGCTATTGTGACGGTGTCGCAAGTACAAGCACTGCCTGTTGTATGCCAACCTCAGGTTTCTCAGGTTGTAATGCAACAGCCTCTTGACCCTATGACTCAACCATAATCGCCAACGAGTTGAATGACACAGGTCCAAACGGGTATGATTACCCCTCATCTTGGTCAAACAGTTAGTATCGGGCAACAACACATGGCTTCACAACCATGGCTGGTGCAATACAAACAACCGACAATTCCAACAAGTATACCAAGGATCTGAGCAACAAATCTTTGCAAATAGTGGACAGCCGTATATTCAAAACGGTCAAAATCAACCATTCTACAATGGTTATGCCCACCAACCTTACCAAAGTTACCAGCATCAAATACATTATGCTGTTATGCAAAGACCAACTGCTCAGGCGATTCCATCTTATCCTGGGTATGCTTCACCTAATCTGAATCAACAGTTACCCTTCATGGCAACTTTAGAGTTACCTGATTTAAATCGGTTAACAAACGATCCAATTGCTTATGCCCCTTGGTGGCCAGTGATTCCGCATAAACTTCCATAAGATATTCCTAAATTCAATGGAAATCCGGGTGAAGATCCGTCGAATCATGTGATGACCTTTCATCTGTGGTGTTCATCAAACACCCTAAACGATGATTCAATTAGACTTCGCCTCTTTTAGAGGACGTTAACTGGTCTGGCAACAAAATGGTATATCAAATTGCCCAGAGCTTCGTTTGACAACTTCATTACCCTAGCCATAACCTTTTTAACCCATTTTCAGTTACCGATAAGGTACGAAACGGGAACGGAACTTCTTACCAATTTCAAGCAAAAAACGGCCACTCACATATCCGATCATATACATGAGTGGCGACGTCGTCGTAGAATGGTAAAAACGTATGTTCCTGATCAGCTTTTAGCTGAATGGTTTATTAAGTCATTATTGCCTTCCATCACGGAAGATGTGGCAAAAGGGGGAGTCGTCATAGAAGAGCAAGTTATCGCTCGTGCACAATATTTAGACTTGATTTACACTCAGTCTGGCACGCTCTACGATAAAATACCTGATGCTCCTAGACCGGAATTCTCGGTCCCTCCTCCTCCTAAATCAGACAATGACTCTCATGCCGGCGATGGCGTGATTGGTGCAACAGACATGAAATCGACAAAGTCTACATCTAAAAAGGCCCGTAAGATTTCCAGTCAAAATGCAAAAGAAGAACTTCTTGCCTCGGAAGTAAATGCCGTCTCGATAGATAAAGGCAAAGAAACGAAGCAACCAGGAGGCAAGAAGAAAACCAAAGGGAAGAAGAAGAAACAGGAGGAATCATCACCCGAAATATCTTTTACAAACCCTTTTGGAAATAGGAAACCAAGTCATCCATGCTTTATATGCGATGAGGATCATTGGACAGCAGATTATCCACACAGAGCTGAGCTTAAAAAATTCTTCATGAATTCAAAAACCTCAGCAGTATTAACTGATCCGTTTCCAAATCCAGGAACAAATCTGGTTGATAGTGGAAATGCTTCCCCGTCTTAAGTGCTGATGTTGTCGGTTTCCAAACAGCAAAATGATGCTTTGATATCGAAAAGGAACAAAGATTATGGGAATCCACAGATGTCGAACAACAAGGATAAAGATCAACCTAGTAGTTCGACAACAACTTCGACAGAAGTTGCGCCGCCCATCATTCCTGAGTTGACAATAAAACCGCCGAAGGGAGTAGTACACAAGTCGACATTTAATCCTCGTGCTAGAGCAGCACAACATTATAATATAGTGGAAGATCTGGCCCAATCGCCATCTGCTATGTCGACACTTGAAGTACTGCAAAATTGCCCATCCCAAAAGCAGGCTTTATTATCAGCCATCGGTGGGATAGACCCAAAGGATTCCAATCTTGTGTCCTTTAATCATAAAGGATACGATCCTCAGTTACCAGCTCAACTAGCTTTCCTCATTCAAGTGAAAGCCCTCAACAAAACTGTTCATCGAACAATTATTGATGAGGAGGAATCTACATGTATTATGTCGATGAGTTGCTGGAAAACTTTAGGATCTCCGACCTTGTCGTGATCTTCGATGACATTAAAAGCATTTGACGGACGAACATATACCCCATATGGTATTCTAAGTAACTTGCAGGTTGAACTAGGAGGGAAAACGGTAGAAATAGATGTCGAAGTAATCGACGGAAACCTCGATTACAACATCCTACTGGGAAGACCATGGATATATGCTATGGCAGCTGTTGTGTCGACCTATTTTAGGAAGATTTCATTTCCCTTTCAAGGAGGGATTACACTCGTTGATCAACAAACTTTCCTCCCCAATGGTTCTGAAGTTACGGGAAGCATTCCAATGATCCATGGAAGCCCCCATTCGCTTCAAAATATCGGAGTAGGCCTACTAAAAGATCCTATATTAATGGGAACTTTTTCCCTTCCACCTCCAATAAATCTGGTGGAAGTAGCATCAGTAGGAACCCGCAATATGATATCTTCGATTAAAAAGATCTCAGAAAACGATATAAACATGGATCATACACAGGTATTGCCTCCAAGCCAAAAGGAAATATTGTAGCAATCAATGTTCCTAGCATGGGAGGCAAACCCAAATCAACACTCATCAAGCGTTTGGATAGATAGGTCTAAAGAATATGGCACCCCTTCAGATCCTTGGTTGCGAGTGCATTACACCAACGAAGGAATTTTTCAATCAATGGTGATTGAAGGGGCACCTTGGGAAGATTACCACCATCATTCCCTTCTTCCGGATTATGAAGAAGATATCCCTGACGACCTTCATCATCCTTCAGTTTTTGATTTCCTATCAAATACTGTAAACATGGTGGATTCCGAGCGAAACTTGTCCAACATTGAAGAGACTATCGCCATAAATATCTCGACCAAAACAAATGTTGTAGAGAATATTTATGTTGGCAAATGTTGTTCTCCTTCAGAACTGGAAATATATAACACTCTTTTTCGCGAATTCAGAGATGTCTTTGCTTGGTCATATAATGAAATGCCAGGCATTGACTTGAGTATCGTTGAACACGAAATCAAGATGTATCCAGATGTCAAACCAGTACGACAACGGCTACGGAAGGTGCACCCCAAGAAACCCGCTGCCATCAAGGCAGAAGTTGAAAAACTTCTCCATGCCGGTTTCATTTACCCGGTTCCACTAACCGATTGGGTGTCGAACATTGTTCCTGTTATGAAAAAACAAGGAACGATTAGAGTGTGGATCGATTATAGGGATGTAAATCAAGCTTGTCCAAAAGACAACTACCCTACACCCTTCATTGACCAGATAATTGATGAATGCGTCGGATGTGAAATCTTTTCATTTATGGATGGATTCTCCGGGTATAATCAAATAAATATCCACCCACAGGACCAGTCAAAGACTGCATTTATTTGTCCGTGGGGCACATTCGCATATCGAAAATTACCCTTTGGTTTAAAGAACGCAGGGGAAACATTTTAAAGGGAAATGAATTATGCCTTCCATGAAATCAAAAACATCGTTCAACCATATCTCGACGACCTTCCAGCTCATTCGTGAAAGCGGATTGATCATCCGCAGCATCTAAGAGTGATATTTCTATGTTGTCGACACTACAAGATACGACTCAATCCACACAAATGTGTGTTCTGTGTCAGTTCTGGTCGTTTACTTGGCTTTGTAGTCTCAAAGGATGGGATTCGTCTCGACCCATATAAGGTTCAGGCAATCATAAATTTGCCTCCACCTTCGAATTTGCTTTAGATTCAGAAACTCCAGGGGAAAGCAAACTTTCTGAGGAGATTCATTCCAAATTACGCCAAACTTGCTAAAGGTTATACACGTATATTGAAAAAGGAAGTGCCCTTCGTCTGGGATCAGGTTGCACAAGCTTCCTTTGATGCTTTAAAAGAATCTCTAATGAAAGCATCGTTAATGTACGCTACCGATTATCAAAAAGACTTTAACATGTATCTGGCTGCAGCGGATACAACCATCGCAATGGTTTTAGTTCAAGAAGACAACGGAATTGAACATCTTATATATTATTTGAGTAAGAACTTAAATGATACAGAAAGCAAGTGTTGTTATGTTGAAAAGCTAGTGCTAGCAGCTGTTCAAGCGATACACAGATTTCGACACTATGTCCTCTTTCGAAAAACTACCATTCTGTCAGATTGCAACCCCATGACTTATATATTGTCGCGACAGTTGCTGGGGGGCAAATATTCAAAATGGATAGCAATTCTACAAGAGTTTGATATGGAATTCATAAAATCCAAGTCAAAGAAAGCCCTTGTTTTCGTAGAATTATTATGCGATCTCCCATCGTCATCCAACGATGAAATATTCGAAGAAACTATCGTGGATGAATCTTTGTTTCTGATATCTTCAAGAAATCCGTGGTATAGAGATATAATCATTTATCTCCAAACCCAAAAATATAGGCCTAATATCTCCCACTCTGAACAAAAACGTATTCGATACCAATCAAAATACTACATGATCGTCGGTGATACACTTTACCGTCGTGGTGTCGATACAGTTCTGAGTAGGTGCCTCACCCATGAGGAGGCTGAAAAAGTCCTGAATGATTACCATTCAGGCGCGTGTGGGGGGCATCAATCCGGTTACTCTACGGTGCAAATTTTTTTATGAGCAGGATACTTCTGGCCAACAATGTTCAAAGATTGCATAACTGCAGTCAGAAGTTGCCATGCCTATCAATTTTTCGATAGAAAAACTAGAAGACCACCCGCACCTCTGCAACCAATAGTTGTTGTCGGGCCATTCGCCAAATGGGGCATCGACTTCATGACATGTAACCCCACCTCGACCAGGGGGCATGGGTATATCATAGTCGCAGTGGACTATTTTACCAAATGGGTCGAGGCGATGCCTACATTAGATAACACTGGTGAAACAGCTGCCCTTTTCTTTTTCAATCATGTAGTCGCCAGATTCGGCGTCCCACAGGCTATAGTAACAGATCATGGATCACATTTTCGCAATCACATGATGGTCGAATTATCTGCCAAATTAGGGTTGTCGCATGATAGTTCTACTCCATATTACCCACAAGCCAACGGACAAGTTGAAGCAATCAACAAGGTCTTGAAGCGCACGGTGCAAAGGATGATTGGAGTTCACAAAAGGAGTTGGCACCTAATCCTGTACTCAGCCTTGTGGGCTTACCAAACATCGGTAATGAATGCAACCGGGTTTACACCTTTCCAACTGGTGTATGGCCTAGAAGCAATCTTACCAGTCCAGTGTGAAATCTCATCCCTCAAACTCGCAATCGACCTTCTCCCCGGAACTTTAGGAGAAGAGGCTCGTTTCTTGGAACTAATCCAATTGGATGAAACCCGTCGTGATGCCGCTTTGGCTAACGAAGCCCATAAGAAACGAGTCAAGTCGTAGTTCGACAAGAATGTGAAACCCTGTGTCTTCTCAGAAGGTGACTTGGTCTTGCTTTATGACCAAGAATCCGATAAATTGGGAGCAGGAAAATTCAAGTCTTTATGGATGGGCCCCTATATTGTTAAGTGAGTGTTAGCAAAAGGAGCCTACGAGTTAATGGATTATGATGGGATTCCACTGGCACAACCTCGTAATGGGTTGTACCTTAAGCGTTACTATGCGTGATTCAGTGTAGTAACCTATATGCTTTGTTACATTTTTGTTTTCGCTAAAAGTATTTGTTTTGGTCAAGTAAATCCACTTTTTACATTTGTCGCAGATGTCGAACCTATTGGAATCTTTTGTTGGATATGCTGACAGAGCAAGTCGTAGTTCGTGAAACCTATCTTCTGCGGCCTGGGCCATTTTTGACCCAAGCGGCGAGTTAGTAAGTTTCAGAGGGGTATGTATTTGTCGATCAATGAATAACATCGCTGAATATAGCGCGTTGATAGAACTTCTCTCTGATGCCATCACACATGGCATACGCCGACTGGTCATCAGGCTAGACTCACAACTCGTCATACTACAACTCACTAGTATCTACTCCGTCCGAAATCCAGCTATCTATTGCATGTTCCTAAGGGTCAAGATTTTGGAAAGGCAATTTGATTTTATTCAATATCAGTATATTTCTAGAACCTTAAACACATTAACTGACTCATTGGCAAATTATGTGTTAGATAGACATTTGCAACATTTATAAAAAGAAGCATCTCATCAATATTTGCATCAGGATCATGTAACTTGACCAAAATAAAACTCCGAAAATCAAAAATATATATATAACTGTTTATGGTTTACACATAATGTTCTATAACCAAGACAAAATCGGTCAAATGACCCAAAACTCAAAACGCTAGGGGGCACCCTAGTCGAATGATGCTAGTGATAACAAGTCACCGCCTGTGCAATCATGCGTAAAAGCCTAGTCCGTCGTCTTGGCACACCAGTAGTATGTGGCTGCAACCTCAAAGGCATCTCGTCAGTCCTCACATCTGGAATACCAAGAGTGAGACCCTCGACCTGATCCTGTAATGCTGAAAGAGTCTCAGGCACATCGAGGTCACGAAGGATAGCCCTTCCCACGACCTCTCCTGCAGGAACGACAGCTGGCACTCTCAGGCATACTACTGGCCGGATGGGACCAACATCTGCATGAGCACATGAGTTTTGATTAGTCTTGACAGAGTAAAGTACAGGGACATTATAAAAGAAAAACGATAAATAGGAATATGGTCAAAGAATTTACCAATGGCACCCCACTGTTTGCCAGCCGGCAGTACCAAACCTGGGTCACCCCGGAAGTCCATACCAACATATGGATACTCGGAATAAACCATCTCCTGATGATCAAACCACCCAAAGAAGGTATCAGAAAAGGAAATTTGAGACTGACTAGCATGCCTAGACATATGGTCGACCCATCTCTGCATACGTGGTTTAGTCGGTGGAGGTAAACCGAGTGCAATATACTGCGGCTGCATCAGTGGTATCTTTTCCAAGGCGAAGGCGGTCAAGATAGAACCATATCCAAAGTTCTTCAGTCTCCCGCTCTTCACCTTGGTCAACTGTTCTTTCATCACAAGGAGTACTGCGTCACACCAGTTGAACACCTTCGGTTCGAGGCATTCCAAGGCGTACTGCATATAAGATCGGTTGGCCACATGAAGAGCCGCACCACCAGCCATCCTACCAAAAGTGAACAGAATGGTCCTCAAAGACTGGTCAGTGACATCTCGGATAATGATCTTGCCATCTTTACTCGGCTAAGATCCCTCTCTGCAATACCTGCGAACATAATCTTTCACAGATTCACCTCCACGGGCCGAACCTGATAAAGAGATGGGGGCACCCCGCCTCGATAAGCCGGTCAAAAAATAGATGTCCACTACAGTCAAGGGGATAGATTTTCCCCTAATCTGGAACACCTGGCTGGTAGGATCCCAAGCATCGAGCAAATACTGCAGCAACTTGATTTGTTGTCTCATTCTAGAGATGCGGAAAAACTTCAACAGGCCACAGTTCCGCAGTGCGTTTACTATAACCGGATCATGTAAAGCAAGCATGTCATCTTCTTCATGCTCACGTTCTCACCATGTAATGGTCATCTTGCTCCAATGAATCTCTGAAAACAAACAAGAGAAGAGTTAGATCCTGATTTGGTGAGAAACAAGCAAAAATTTCCATTGAAAACTGTGCATAAATTTCCTTCCTTGCGCTCATCGCACCTACAGTAGTGTTCTGGGTGCATTGCATGTCAATTGGCCAGTAGACAGGCTAACATCCAACGCACCTTTCGATACATAAAGGGTGCGATGGAGCCAGGGCGAGTTTTTCAAACCCCAGAGGCTCAGAAAAACCAGAAATCAGGCTCAGAATGCAAAATGGAAAGGATGAAATGAAAGAGCTCAGGTTTAGCTCCTACCTAGTCTAGACGGCGCCGAAAATCGTCCACAGGATCTCCCGGAATCAGCTGATGAAAATCAAGGGGGGAAAGCACCTCCAAAGCTCCAACAAGCCAAAGTTCAAAGGAAATGGTAAAATGAGAGTTAAAAGCACTTTTAAATTACTTTTACGTATTTTGAGTAAAATATTAGTGTCCTAACTCATTTTTCAAACCTATATCGTTCATTTCTAACTAGTTTGATGAAGCAATTGAGCATGCAGTACAATATTTGAAGGAACAAAGCTATTTATGGTAAAGTCAAGAAAAGACCGTTACTTCGAGCAGTTTTAACACGGACTTCATGCTCGTTAGAAAATAAACATAAGCAATGAGAAAATGTTTCCCCCAGCATTTAAGCTCAATAAAAAATGAACCAATTCCCGGTAAACAACCATTGTGAATGTAATACTGCAGCCTTTAAAGCCTTGGTCGTGTTCCCATCATCACCTCCACTCTGTATTGGCCGATCATTCACCCCCATTTGATTGTTTACCCCTTTTTAGGAACAACTGCGAAGAGTGTTCCTACTAGCCATCCTTGTATCACTACCGTGATTGGAAAATTCCAAACCTTACCTGGAATTAGCTGCTACCCAATTTTATCACTCGTTCCTCAAAGACGAGTCTCCTTTAAGCTCTTTTCAACTGACTCATAAAATATGAAAAGATTGCTGAGCCATTGGCCTCTCCAACTCGTTAAATGGACCAGAAGTGCTATCCCTCCTTTATATTTTAATCTTTTTGGACCTGAGGGATTATTACACAAAAATATCGAGCGCTTGTTTTGTTTGGCTCGTTAAAAGTATTGAAAATTCATCCCTTCTGTATTGTTTTATACTTTTTTGGACTTAAGGGATTAGATGAAGAAAAAGTATTTTTGGAGTTTCCTTTACGTCCTTTTTCAGACTCTCTAAAATTGAAAAGGACCGAGTTATCTTTGTCATTAAACTCGTTAAAACCTAATAGCAACAAACTTGTCCATTGCAGACAAGAACGAGTTTCACTATCGCTAGGCTCGTTAAAACATAACAATGGGTTTGCCCGAAGGGAAAATTACAGAACAAGCATATGTTATCCTCCTCAAGCTTGACAAAAATAAAGAGGTACTGGTCAGCAATGACTGGGGAAAAATTGGGAAGAAAACTTGAAGAAACTTTGTTGGTAGCAAGTCGCTCTTGAACATGACACTTTCACTCCGCATCCAAGTCAGGTTGGGTTGTTTCATTCACCGGTCACATCACCATGGTCCCATCACGCCATCCACATTTGGGGTTAATGCTACCAATCCATCACGTCAGTGTCGCCGATATGTTCAAGAGAAGTTACTCAGAGAATTCACCTGTGTCTCACCCGCTGCAATACATTTACGCTCCATTCTTTCATGACCGCCACCCTGAACCTTATATCACCAGATCGTTTTCACCTCTATTAAAATAATTTGCTCCGTTCCGTGTCATTGCTGTGGGATTCATTAAGGCCCTCCTATGACGGATCGCTTCTTGTTGACATCAGCTCATTATCCAAGAAGTCGATCTAGGAACACCCCTTTCAGTACTTTGAAGCTTGCATGCCTCAATGGCAAGTTTCTCACTTCCGGTGACAGGTTTACATAAATGGCCTTCGACTGAAAGATTTTGCGTCGTGTTCGGTGCCAAGTCCTTTATTCACACCACATGAATTGTACTGCAGTACCTTCAGGGTCATTATCATTATCGGTGATTCCTCTCGCACCTGTTAACAGCTTACATCATTGGTTGGTAATCAGGCGATGTCTTTCCATGTTCGACTCCAGAACATCTCTCACATGGATCGACTTGTACTTTGAGTGAATATCGAACGAGATTGAAGACCCCGGATCTAGTTTCATCCATCCAGGTTGCGATATATATATTCAGGAAAATAAAGACATCAAATGTACATCATTGCTGCATAGATAATCATCCAATCTATGGGATGATGGCTCTACCAGAATCATCAGTCTACACTCAGACGATTGTCTGTCCTATGTACATGAAAATGAATTTATAAAGCTGAGCATGGGAATGCCCGCCTCAGCTAGATCATGAAAATATTATGAAGATAATGTATTGTATTGTATCTTATTACAGGTCTCCTCCCAGCTTGAAAGAACTTCGGATCCTCATGATAAAGCATTTCACCCGACATCAAAAAAGATTAACGACCTCATGCTTTAGGGGGAAACTGTTATAGACATTTTTGGGCACTGCAACCCCAAGCATAAAATGTCCATAAACCAAGGGCTCCTAAGTCCCTAAAAGTGTTGTTCCAACCCCTAAAGGAACAAGGTCAACTGATTACAGCTTCTCCCAGAAGTTCTCCATGAAAAACTGCTCAGAACTGGTCAAAACAGGATCATTTCACCTGCTCCATAGGCAAAGTGCATTGCATCTCACCTAAGTACACTCAGTGGGTGCGTTTCATTTCAAAAATCCCTTCTATGGGGTGCGATGGGTGAGAAGAGACAAATGGCAGTGTCAATCCGCGAGGTGGAGAGGCATGGAATCTTCCAGAAACTTCTCCTGTGACACTTGCCTCTCTGAATTCGACCAAGGATGAGTAAGAGATCATCAATCTCCAAGTGGAAGCAAGAACTATCAGAGGGAAGACACTAATCAGCTCACAAGCTGACTCATCTCCCTTACAGATATCTATATATGGATCCCTCATCCCAGAGATCTAGAGGCTGGAATTTTGCATCTTGTAAGGAATTGTTGTTGGTTTCTTGAGGCAACATCATAGTGTTGGGTGATCTAAGCTTTGCATGAGGTGAAGGAGGGCTTACTTGCTGAGAGGATGATGCTGGGTCAAAACAACTGGTTGTAACTCTCTTGGCTCTTTCTTGATTATCAATAAAGCTATTCAAGTTTTCCTCCATACTCTTGTGTAATCTATGTTTTGTGCATTTGTATGGTCAATTTACATCTGATCCTAGATTGTTTATGATAATAATCCATTTTCTCGTATAGTGTTATGCTGATTTGATTCTACAGGTACTCTGTGAAGCTGGGTATACAAGGAAGCAAGTAGCAAAGGACTATCAGAAGAGAGAGGAATCGAGCAAGGAACCAAGCGCAAGATAGAGGTTGGTCTCCTTTATTCTTCTCTCATCTATCTTTCATAAAGGAAAATGAAAGTAGTTTTAATTTGTTTGTTTCTAAGGTAGCTACCACACCTTAGTGGGATTAGCAGTTCTGCATAGACACTTTTCCCTGTAACACTCCCAGAAGAAATTGCGTAGTATTTCTCATCAGTTTCCTAGGTATGTGCTGTGTCATTCCCTGTAATTTGCTTTATTTTTGCTGACATATTTCTTCCATGCATGTTTCTTGTCTAATGATATTTCAAGTGTTCATCTATCTCAATGGCTTCTAAGAGAACAGGATCTTAGGACACTAACGGAAATGTAGCTGGAGCAGCAGTTGAGAAAATTTCCTCTAGTCTGCCAATCTATGAAGATACAAAGTTGTATATAGACAAGGACATCAAACTAAAATGGGAAGAAGTCAATGAAACATTCGCAGGAACTTTTGGGGAACACCTTGAAGACCGTCAGGTGTATGTGAACATTCACAAGTCTGGCTTATACCGGATTGCATGCAGATATCCTGTGTTCCCATGTGTGGACATGATACACTGGATCATCTCTCACACTGATCTTGAGACGATGACCTTGAGTAGTGTTAGTGGGACGAAGCTTTCACCCTTCTGGGAACAGGATTATGATGATATGTATCAGATGTCAAAGCCTGTGACTATCATGGAGACTCCATTCAACTTACCCAACAATAGTGCTAACTCTAGAGACATTATGAAGGATTGGGTAAAGGAGCCAGCTCATTTCAGGATGACACCCAACCAGGTCTATAAGACAAAGATACTGAGGAAGGTGTACCAATACTTGATCATATTTTCTTGTCGACTGTATGGCCAAGAAAGCACGGAAACCTTCCCACAGAGTTGGGTGGTTGCACTGGACCAAGTGGCTAGAGAAGGAAAACCATGTAACTGGTTCGACATACTGGCTCATCAGCTGAAGGAGAAAGTCACGAAGGCTTGACAGTCACTTGGAAGTATGCATGCAAAAATTTACATGTCCGCCTACATCCTAGATGCAGTCTGTGCCCGACACGAGTTCACGGTCTTGGAGTGGGCATGGTCACCAGCAGAGATTGCTGTGAACACATATTTCAAGTTTTTGTCCGAATGCAGCTTGAAAGGAATAATCACACGGTTGTTCGAACATTTTGTTTTCCCTTTGTATAATATGATATTCGAACAAGATCCACCTTGCATGTCAAAGGAAGCAATGGAGGCATTGATAGGCGTTGCAGATTGGTATGCCTCACCGTCCGATACTTTCATCCGAATGCTCAGTGCAGAGAAGCCTCTGCATGTTATGCCAAAGTTTGACTTTGACGTACTTGTCACGCAGGAAGTAGCCTATCACATATCGACAGGATTGACAGCTAGACTGTAGTAGAAGAAGAAGGCACCCTGGCCCACTCTTCCATTGCGGATTGGGTTATATGACATCTGGAGTATCAATCAAGAGGATGTCGAAGTGGAACTGATGAAGAAATACTCATTCGACCTCTGAAGCTATAATCCGTATGACCCACATTGCATTGTGAAGGATCACTGCATGAGAGTTCAGTTCCACTGGATCTACGAGGCATTTCATTGGGCCGAGGAGGACCCATGGAGATATTGCTACAGTTTCTCCAGATGCAATGAACTAGTCGGATTCACTGTGGAGTGGTTAGCAAAGCAGTATCATAGAGAGCACCAACAATGGCAACAGAGCCAAGCATATTGGTGTGTGACAAAGGGAAGAGGAAGATTTTCGATCACATGGAGGATGAGCAAAGCTACATGTTTTGAGCTGATCCACTTGTAGAGAAAGGAGCTATGGCTATAGAGGCAAAGACACAATAAGGGGACAAGTGAATCGCGCGAAGTCAAAGGGATAAGAAGAGAATGGAAGAAGTAGAGAAGGAGTCGCATGAGCTGAGTGAGCAACTTCGGAAAGAACAAGAGCTACACCAACAGGAGAGGGAAGCGCAACAGTAGCAGATACAACAGGGGGCGCATCACGTGCAAACAGACGAAGCAGTGCCCATACAAGTAGTTGATTCATCTGAATAGCTGGCATTAGGAGAACAGGGTGAACCATCATAGGGGCAAGACTTTTCTCATGAGATAGAACATGCACTTCAACAGTTGGATGCAGACATGGAGTAGCAGGAGTTGGAACAAGACACCAACCTCATGCCTCACCACAAAGAGGTCGACTCACCCACTTCAATGCATCTAGAAGAAGAGAAAGTCTCGGATGACCAAGGAGGCACTGAGATCCTTGGTGATCAACCGAAAGAAGAGATGCACAACATCTCGTTTGATGAATCCCAACATAGCATTGTGTAGTCTTGTAGAGAATCAACTCAGGATGATCAAACATCCCCTACACAAGTTGAAGAATGAGTGATCGTGATTGATGTGTGCAAGCATCCAGCTGCTTTGGCCGATGCAACCAAAGTGTATGCCAAAGCCACTAGCTCAAGTGTTCATTTTCTTATAGCTGAGAATGAGAGAATGGCAAAGGAACTATAGGTGGTCAAGTAAGGAGTAGACTTGGTGACAATGTCTGCCCGAGCTGAACTGAAGAAGGCAATACTAGATGAAGTATTGTCCCTTGACACAGTTGTGCGAGCATTGTACTCCAAGTTTGGTACCATGCACAAGGTGGTCATCCATCTTAACAGATGGCAACAATGATGTGCTAGGAGAGCACGCATCTTGATGAACAGACACGCTGCTGTTGATGACATGCAAACATGGACGATGAAGTACAAGGGAGCCCCACTTCATTTTCCAAAGATGATGAGGCCAAATGCAGTCAAGCTGAAAGCACGTATCTAGAGTCAGATCCAGAACTATGAGGATCTCCCGCAACTCATCACTAGTATACAAGCTTCCCATAAACGATTATTCAAGAGCATGGATGTTGTGGTGCGCACACATGCGATCCCATCAATTGGGACTCTCACCCAGGCGAAGACCAAGAAGAAGGTCCGACAGGAGCTTGACTCATACTTCGATGGGTTGATGCGCATCGCCACCAGCTTAGACTTGCCTATTAGTGTAGACATCATGCACAAGTATGTTGTTGGTCTGACCACATTGAAGAAAATGATGCACATGCTTTCAGACGAGTTGGATTAAGGAGCCCGGGCAGTGTACCCAGATGCTATGGAGGCAAAGGTCAGGTTTCAGACGGTTGTCACGGCAGAACACACAGACACTATCAGAGACTACAGAGCTTGGCATCAATATGTTACTGTTGGTGAACATGAGATGTTGAGCAGTTGGACTTCTTTAGTTTTCTAAGTCAGAGTGATGTGTAGTTTGGCTTGCTCAAGCCATTGTGTTCACATGGGTACATGTGCATTGTAATGTTGAGTCATGTCAAGTGTAATTCAAGTGTCAATAGTGAATGTAACAATCATAGAGTAGGTGAAGAGTCATGAGCATAGTTGAATAGTCACAAAGGGGAATGTCAAGGGACACCCCACCCATTTCTATAAATAGTCCCTCATAACTCATTGTATAGGCTTTTGGTTAGCCAAGCTTCTATTAAGACTATCTTGGAGAAATCTTGGACAGTATTGTAACGTGCCTTGGCTTCTCCATTGCACGGAGCTAGTACATCTCTTTGGAGGAGCAGGTGGATGTGGCTGTAACGTTTCACTGTTGGGGCTAGCAAGTTTACATGGAGGTATTGTATGGTTGGAACTTACACTTATTTATATAATAAGAGCCAACACATTTTCATGCATTTGTTGTTATTGTAGTTGGGCTGTTCCGGTTGCCTTAATGATATATGTTGTTTAACTTACATATTTGTGTATGAACTGATTCATATGCAATTATATGAATCTTGTTGCAAATGTGCTGTTGGTTTAACCATCACTTTGGATTGTCGAATGCTCTACTTTCTAGCTTGTGATGCATCTTTGCTCATGTGTTCCCTTCCCAGCTTAGTAACGATACAGGTTGTCAAGGGGTGCACTCTTCCCAACCCACTTGTGTTAGAACCTTTCATTCGCCTTCCTCGACTCACTGTAGTAGTCACACCATTGCTACTGACAGAGTCATCTTACTTTCCTCTGTACGACATCACGGTCAAGGAATTACCTTACGACCCACTGCTGGGACTCCTACACCAAATGGTCTGAGGTCTAATTGGGACTCCTTACCAGGGAGATCCCCTTAATATGTTTGCGGGTCCAGCACCGTCAACATTTCTGGTGCTAGAAGGAGGGCCAGATGATAAGTTGTGTCCTCTCTATTGGGTTGTGTTATATTCTTTCCACGACTAGCCCACGTAGTTAACCGGGGGGTTAGAAGGGGGGCAAAGCCTTAGAAAATTTTGGTTTTGGACCCTATATTAGGTTGGGTGGACCTACCTATGGTTTTGTGCATGTTTTTCGCACATGGTTTTGGATGCAATGGTTTTTGGTCCATGGTTTTGGACGCGATGGTTTTTGGTCCATGGTATTAGATGCTTTGACATGTATAAATATGTATTGTAACATTGAAAGGAACATAATTAAATCAAGTTGTTAGTCCTGATTTTGAGATCCACTGGAAAATCTCTGTGTATATGTGTTTTATGTGTTATGCTCTCACATTGTTTATTTTCTATGTTTTAGAATTTGTATGCAGGTAATTTCTGTACGGTGTTAAAACCTACATTTTGTATCAGAGCTGTTTTAGCTTCAAGGGGACGCATTTGCTGCTGAGGGGTTTCGCTCGGGCCTGTGGTAGACCCTGTTTAGTGGGAGATCTGCGGGATCGATTCTGGTGGTGAAAGAAGATGGTGAGCAGTGGAAAGATAGACATCGAGAAATTTAATGGTTAGAGTTTTGAGTTATTGAAACTCAAGATGGAGGATCTGTTGGTGGATAAATATCAGTGGATCACGATAGATCCAGGTAATAAACCAACGGGAGTGTCCGATGAAGAATGGAAGAAGTTAGATCGGAAGGCAAAGAGCACAATATGATTGTGTGTCTCAGATTCAGTATTGCTAAATGTATTAGGGGAAGTGATCCAGATTTAAACAGGAACGCAATAAAATATAGAGATAACCATAAAGACAGATATGCAGCGGAAATAATACTTCATTTCATTAATGGAAAATACTGAAATATGATTACAAATAGAAATAGAAATAACCCATCTAGGGCGATGGTAGCTTATCTCTGAGAAGAGATGTGTCGACTACATGCCTCTGAACTGTTCCGAAATGTGTTTACAATGAGGCTCGAAGGCTTATTTATTATTGAGAAACAATGGAAAACCCTTCACATTCCAAAACCTAACCCTAGAAGATGAAACGCCAAATTGTGGGCCCTGTTTTGGGGTGAGTTGGACAGCCAACTTCCCGGGGTCGCAAATTGGTCGTATTATCTCCGTTTGACGTGCATGATAGCCCGTTGGAAATATCTCTCCGAGGACTACGACGGAAAAGATGATTTTTATCAAAAAAATTGCTGGCGGTAGATTTCCCAAAAAACGTCGTTTAGGGCCTCAAAACAGCTTCGGAAGTTTAGGACCCGAAAAACTGCTAAAAATAGTAAACTGCGCTATAATTAAGGAAACTGAAAAACTGAAAGAGACAGTTGTGGGGGTCCAAGTGGGATAGGTGGGTGGCCACCAACATCCACCTAGATCATGAAGCTACAACGAAGGCTTTGTGGGACAAGTTAGGGACTTTATACCAATCTAAGTCTCTGGTGAATAAACTGTTCCTATGGAAAATGCTGTATAACCTGAGGATGAAAGATGGAGACTTAGTGACAGAGCATCTAAATGCATTTAATACTATGGTAAGTCAGTTATCATCTGTTGATATTAAAATTTCAAATGAAGATAAGTGCATCAGTTTGTTGTGTTCTCTACCAGATTCGTGGGATAGTCTGGTTATTGCAATAGGTAGAAATGCAACTGCCTTGTAGTTTGATGAAATAGTCTCATCCTTACTGACCAAGGAAATGAGACGGAAAAATATGGAGAGCCAGAATGGTGATGCCTTGTTTGTACGAGGACAGTCCCAGAACAGAAACAAAAATAAGTCATCGAGTGGGAGGTCTAAATCTAGAGGGAGTTCTAAATCTCTAGGAAAACCTATAAAGGTGGTGTGCTGGAAATGCGGAAAGGAAGGGCACTACAAAAGGGACTGTAAATCTAAATCCCTTGATAAAGGAAAGAGATATGATGATGCTCCTTCTACAGAGGCGAAAACCACCTTAGATGAAGGTGGGGATGTGTACTTGGCTTCTTCAAGTACACATGTAGATCACGAGGCATGGTTGATTGACTCAAGTGCATCCTTTCATTTCACTCCCCATAGAGAGTGGTTCTGCGAGTATGAAAAATATGATGGTGGTGATGTCTTCTTGGGGGATGACAGGAAATCTAGAATCGTTGGTCGTGGAAAAGTAAAGTTGAAGTTGCAAGGTGGAAGGGTTAGAACACTTCCGGGTGTTCTGCATATTCCTGCATTAGCTAGAAATCTGATTTTTGTAAGCAAGCTGGATGATGCAGGTGTAAAAACAATGTTCAAGAAGGACACCTGCAAGATGGTTCGGGGGCACTGGTATTGATGCAAGGAGTTCAAATTGGAACTCTGTACAAGCTACAAGGTAGCATTGTTCTTGATGGGTGCAACAGTTCTGTGGTTCTTGAAAGTGGAGCAAAAAATCTAGTGGTCTCTGGAGAGAAGACCATGCTGTGGCATTGGAGGCTTGGACATATTGGAGAGAAGGGCCTTCGAATACTTCATGGTAAAGGTATGGTAGAAGATATGAGTAATAGCTCTCTGGATTTTGATTTCTGTGAAATTTTTTTATATGGGAAGCAAAATCGGGAGAGTTTCCCCTCTGGTGGTAAGAGGGCGAAACATATATTAGAGCTTGTGCACAATGATGTGTTTGGACCTATGAAGGTTCCATCACTGGGTAAGTCTGTGTACTATGTATCCTTTATATATGACTACTCAAGGAATACATGGATATATTTCCTTAAGAAGAAATCTGAAGTCTTTGATAGGTTTAAAGAATTTAAGGCTCTGGTGGAAAACTAGACAGAGAAGAAGATAAAGGTGCTAAGGATAGATAATGGTGGAGAATTTTGCAGTAAGAAATTTGAAGTATTCTGTAAGAAGTGTGGTATAGCACAACATAAGACTACTCCATACACACCTGAGAAAAATGGAGTTGCAGAAAGAATGAACAAGACATTGATGGAAAGGGCAAGAAGCATGCTCAATGGTGCTGGGTTAGGACAAGAATTCTGGGTAGAGGCAGTGGAGACAGCATGTTACCTGGTCAATAGATCAGCTACATCAGTGTTGGAGGATAAGACTCCACAAGAGGTATGGACTGGTAAGAAACCCTCTCTTTCACATCTGAGGGTATCTGGTTTTGATGCATACGTACATGTTCAAAAGGAGAAACGAACCAAGTTGGATAGTAAATCTGAAAAGTGCATCTTTATTGGGTATAAGGATGGTTTAAAGGGTTATAAGCTTTGGAACCTAGAAACAAGGAAGGTTGTGTACAACCGAGATGTGGTGTTCAGAGAGGTAAAATATGTTACTAAACATGAATTCCAACCAAAGGAACCTGAGAAGATAGAGTTTGAGCTAAAGGAGGAAGAATCAAACTCTACAGCAGAGGAGGAATCAGAAGATGAAGAGCCACAAACTCTAGGTGTGAGAAGATCAGTTCGAGAAAGAAGGAAGCCAGAAAGGTATAGTCCATTTGCTTTCTGTTCAAATTTTGCTTTATCTATTACTGATGACGATCCTAGAACTTTCAAGGAAGTAGTAGATTCAGAGGATGGAAAACTCTAGAAAGAGGCCATGGTTGATGAAATGGCATATTTGCACAAAAATTAAGATTCTGATCTGGTGGAGTTGCCGGTTGGAAGGAAACCCATTGGCAACAAATGGGTGTTCAAGAGGAAGACAAATGTAGAAGGAAAGGTGGAGGAATACAAAGCTCGGTTGGTAGCAAAAGGTTATTCCCGGGTGCTGGGAATTGATTTTGGTGATATTTTTTCTTCTGCTGCCAAGGTAACTTCTATTATATTACTTTTATCTATTGCTGCTGCTTTTGATTTTGAGGTAGAATAGATGGATGTGAAGACATCATTTCTTCATGAAGATCTGTAAGAGAAGATCTATATGAAGCAACCTGAAGACTTTGTGGTGAAGGGTAAGAAAGAACTGGTATGCAAGTTAAAGAAGTCTTTGTATTGGTTAAAACAGTCACCAAGGATGTGGTATCAAAAATTTGATACATTTATACAGGGACTTGGCTTCACTAGAAGCAAAGCGGATCACTGTGTGTATTTTAAATTAATTGGTGACCGTGTTATTTATCTGGCCTTGTATGTGGATGATATGTTACTGGTTGGAAATGACAAAGAAATTATCCAGGATTTGAAGACCCATTTGTCCTCCAAATTCAACGTGAAAGATCTTGGTGCTGCAAACTATATTTTGGGCATGGAAATTAAAAGAGATCGGAAAAAGAGGAAGCTCTGGTTAAACCAGAGGAAGTATGTCGAGACAATATTGTAGAGGTTTAGTATGCAAGACAATAAACTGGTGAAGGTTCCTATTCCTGTAGGTGTAAAGTTATCTAATGAACAGTGTCCCAAGACACAAGAAGAGGAAGAGGACATGTCCCGTGTTCCATATGCAAGTGCAGTCGGTAGACTGATGTATGCAATGGTCTGTACTAGACCAGACATTGCAAATGTAGTGGGAGTATTGAGCAGGTTTATGTCAAAACCAGGGAAGGAGCACTGGACAACAGTGAAGCGGGTTTTTAGGTATTTGTGAGGCACTAGTGATTATGGTTTCAACTACCAAGGAAGACCAAGATTCGGTAGAATGTTGGATATTCATGGCTTTGTTGATGCAGACTGGGCTGGAGATCTGGATCAGAGAAGATATACAAGTGGGTATGTGATCCAAATGGATCCAAGAACACTCTCTAAGTCTTGAAAACTTGAAAAATCATGCCAAAGACCAAAGAAAATCGCATGAGAAAACCTTTCAGAATGGGGAAGAAAGCTATCGGGAGGTAGAAACACATGAAATCAGTGAAAAAACAGAGTATCGGAGGTGGAACAAATGAATGCACAGTAGCCGTCAGATCTGGTTGATCAACGGTCCAGATTTGATTGGGAAATTGCAATCGGCGGTGGCAATCAACGGATATCGACGCAAACTACATAACACTTGCGACGACGACCGACGGAGTCAACTAGGACTGTTGATCAAGCGCGCAGATCGACGACCCACGTTGCATCGCATGATCACTATCGGAGATTACAAGAGCGCTTACAATGGCCCAGGGTTATCTCGATGTGCGATTGCGATCAATCGCATTGTGCTATCGCAATCGGGGCTACACAGAGCAGTGGGCACATACACAAACGCATCTGCGATTTGATGAACCGGACACAATGATTTTATCAATATTATTTCATAAGATTTGAGATCTGTAGAAAATCCATTTTTAATGAATTTTCATAGTTTTCGTTTATTAAACAAAATGCAAAGGATGAAGGCCGATGCAATAAGCTAGACCTGAAAGGGTTCCTTAAGGCTATTATGTATTTTTTCAGGTCTTCCATAAGCCATTTCTTACATTATTTTCATGATTTTAACGTATTTCAAAAATACAAAGGGGAACCTTGGAGCAAGGCCATTGCGACATGTGATGGCGACTTACAGGCGGACCTGATAGGAGAATAGGGTGGATTTAAGGACTTTTGAAGTCTGAAATGAACTGTGTTTTGGTAGAATTTCACAGTCGTGAATGCATTTTCCTGTGTTAAGCAGAAAACGACCGCGTTTGGGAATCCGAAGGATTTCAAGTGCCCGAGGCACTCTTACGTTGCAAAATAGGTGGCCAACTCCCCTTCAGGCGTTATGCCATGAATGTGTAACATTGGAAGATGGATTCGAGTAGACAGAGGCCCGGGAGACTGAAAGCCGAGGAGTTGAAACGAACATGCATCCTAGATTGGCTTTAAAGCCACAGACAGAGAGCAAACGCAGACAGGTAGTATTGCAGGCAGTGCCGAGACAGAGCTAGGATAGAGACAGAGAGCATTGAGGGAGTCTGTGTACTCAGAGAGTCTTGAGAGGTTCAAGCAAAGCTCTTGTTGTTGCATCTGTTGTGTGTGAGGCTCAAATTGAGCTCACTATTGTAAAACTCTGTTTTGAAGACATAATAGAGAGGCCACCACTGAAGGCTGGACTAGGAGATGTAGCCCAGGAGTATTGGGTGAACTCCTCATTAAATTTGTTGTGTTATGTGTTGTCTATTATGTTTTTTTGTTTACTACCTCATTGTCTGTGTATTTCGTAATCTTATCGATCCATTGCATAAAATAACATAGAAAAATCCACGCACATGAGTCTGTAATACCTTATTATTTGTCTTAGATCTCATTATCAGATCACGTGGTATCAGAGCTTTAGGTTTACTAAGGTTAGACAAGCTTGTGCTGGATTGGTGAATGATAACTAGGTCAGAGCTCAAAGTAGGAGAAGAAGAACTGGTTGAAGCTAACCGAGAAATTGGTAGAGTCTATCCTAGGAGGAAAATGTCAGAATAAAATCCCTTGGAATCAAACTCTCAGTTCATGGACAGTTTCATGACCATGAGAGCCATGGTAGAAGAAATGTATCGAGAATTTAAGAAAGGTCAAAGTGAAGATTCTTCAACCTCCAAACAAGACAAAGGAACAGAAGAATCTCTTATAGATGGCCATTCTGAAGGCAAAGGGAAAGGAAAAGAGGCTCCTTTATCCACACCTCTTGATAGCCCTGAAAATAAAAAGAAGAAAACATCTTTGATTAAATTAGATGTTAAATTTGATTTTCCAATATATGATGGAGAATTAAATGCAGAGAAGCTAGATAACTGGATTAGACAGATTGATGTGTATTGCAGGGTGCAGAATATTGATTCAGACAGAAGTAAAATTCAGTTGGCCAGCCTACACCTTGGAGGAACTGCCTTGGTATGGTGGGAAGGCAAGACACAAGCTGACTTGAAGAAGCATGGTAAAATTCTTTCTGTCTGGAGTGAATTTTTTTATACAATTAAAAAACAATTCTATCCACTAGCTTATATGCAGCAAGCTATGATGAGTTGGAAAACTCTTTTCCAATTAAAAGGGAAAAGTGTACAAAGCTACACCCAAGAATTTAGAAAAAGAGCTTTGATTCTAGGAATTTATTTAGACTCACCTGAAACTTTGCTGAACTACATAGGTGGTCTAGATAGCTATTTGAGGCACACCATTCTCATGTTTAACCCTACTAGCATAGATGAGGTATCTATTCAGGCTACCCATCTAGAGGCTAGAAGCAAAAATGTGAACCCAGAGATTGGGGGATCATCAAAACCCATTGCAAGCAAGAACAAGGAAAAAAGGAAGCAGAAATGGAAAGAGAGGAAGGCAAATGCTGTACAAAATGCCAAACCTTCATGAACTCAACTCAAGAAGGATGGCCATGATGATGAACATTGCTGGTCTTTGCATCTCGAGCTGAAACCCAAGAAGTTCGATGGCAAGAAGAAGAAGATTGCTGCTGCTACACAAAAAGATTTGGGGTTAGACTCAGGTGATGAAACAACAATCATATCCACAGGTATAAAAGGCAAAAATTATGAAGCACTACTAGTAATTCTGCCCAAACTATTGATAGTGAAGAAAATGAGAGGAAAAGGCATGAGCTTTTTCCTATTAGAGTTATTTCCAAGCATCAAAAGGTTGATACTTTATTTCATAGTGGCTCACAAGTAAACTTGATTTCTGAAGCAATTGTAAAGAAATTGGGACTACTAACCACACCTCACAAGAAGCCATATCCATTAGGTTGGGTATGTGATAAAGCAAAGTTACAAGTGACTAGACAATGTAAACTTAGGTTTTCTTTTGGGTCAGCATTTGTAGATGAGGTTGAGTTAGATATCGTTCCCTTGGATATATGTGGAATTGTTTTAGGAAGTCCTTACTTGTATGATAGAAAAGCCATTTTCTATAGAGTTGAAAATAAGTATCAACTCGTTAAAGATGGAATCGAATATATTGTAAGAGCTCATAAACTCAAGAATAATTATACTCTAAAAAACTCAGGGCAGATGAAAAGAATTGTAAATTCATGCAAGCAATTTTTACTGATGGTTGTAAAGGAAAAGAAACTTGATAAAACCAATGTATTTGAAGGCTGTGATGCTAAACAGAAAGCTGATTTAGAAAAAGTTGTTTCATAATATGATATCCTATTTCAAGAACCTAAAGGTCTGCCACCCAAAAGGGAAATTGTACATGATATTAATTTGCAGTAGGATGCTCCATTGCCTAACATTGGAATGTACAGGTTATCCGCTTTAGAGAATGCAAAAATTAAGAAGCAGGTAGAGGAGCTGCTCAAGAAAGGGTTCATAAGACCAAGCACATCACCATGTGGATCTCCAATTGTGTTGGTGAGGAAGAAAGATGGTTCATGGAGGATGTGCATTGATTACTAAGCATTGAATAAAATAACGATTAAGAATTGTTATCCCCTTCCTCGCATTGATGATCTATTGGATCAGTTGAAGGAAGTTGTTTACTTTTCCAAGTTGGACTTGCATAGTGGTTATCATCAGGTCAGAGTAGTAGAGCAAGATGCATGGAAAACTGCTTTCAAAACAAAGCAAGGGTTGTATGAATGGCTAGTTATGCCTTTTGGCTTAACTAATGCTCCTGCCACTTTCATGAGAGTTATGAATGATGTAATCAGGCCTTTTATTGATGATTTTGTAATTTTATATTTGGATGACATTCTTGTTTTCAGTAAAACATGGGAAGAACATTTGAAGCATGTAAGGCAGACTCTAGATGTTGTAGGGGGTGGTGAATTGAAGATAGATCCCTCTAAGGTTGCAGTCATTGTAAACTGGCCTAAACCCAAGTCTGCTACAGAAGTTAGAAGCTTCCTAGGAGCAACGCAATATTGGAGAAAGTTTATTGCTAACTTTTACTTAATTGCAGCTCCCTTACATGCTTTGACAGGATTGAACAAGGTGTTTCAGTGGGGAGGCAAACAGCAGAAAGCCTTCAACACCTTGAAAGAAAAAATTAGTACAGCACCAATACTAGCATTGTCAAATCTTCAACAACCATTTCAGATCGAAACAGATGCCAGTGACTATTCCATGGGAGTAATGTTGATGCAGCATGGTAAACCCATATGCTACCATTCTGAGACTTTTAATTCTACAATAGTTAATTATCCTACATATGATAAAGAATTTTATGCATTAGTCCAGAGTGTGAAGAAGTGGAAACATTACTTAATGGGCAAAGAAACAATAATACATACTGATCATCAGCCACTTCAGTACTTGCACTCACAAACTAAATTGCAGCAATCAAGACAATATAGGTGGATGGGTTTGCTACAACAGTTTCATTTAGTCATCAGATATAAAAAGGGCATACACAATAAAGTTGCAGATATGTTGTCCAGACTAATCATAAATGCATCTACTATACTTAAGCATAACTCAGTAATGCATGAAAGCTATATTGAACAATATGCTCAAGATATAGACTTTAAAGATGTATATGCAGCTTTAAGTAATGGCAAAAAGGTAGAAGAATTGGATTACTATGTTAAAGACCAAAACTTGTATCATTTGGGAAATCTATGCATTCCACAAACTGAAAGAGTCAACATAATTAGGGAGGCACATACTTCTCTGATATCAGGTCATTTTGGTGTAAGTAAAATAGTTGCATAGCTGCAAAGATACTGCTATTGGCCAAAAATGCATGAAATAGTTTCTAGATATGTAAGAGGGTGTACCATGTGTGCTAAAAGCAAGCCCAACAATAGAAAACTAGGCTTGTACACTCCACTTCCAGTTCCTTCTTGTCCTTGGGAAAGTGTTTCCATGGACTTTGTTGGGGGATTGCTAAAATCTAGAAAGGGACATGACTATTTATATGTTATTGTGGACAGGTTCAACAAAATGTGTATTTTAATACCTTGTAATAAGTAGATTACAGCTGAACAAACAACGAAGTTGTTCTTTCAGCATGTTTGTGTGCGTTTTGGGTTACCCACTTCCATAGTATCTGATCGAGACTCCCGATTTTTTGGGAAGTTTTGGTCAAGTCTGTGGGAATTGATGGACACCAGACTAAAGAAGAGCATAGCCTTTCACCCACAAACAGATGGCCAAATAGAGGTAGTCAATAGGACAGTGATCTAGTTGCTCAGGGGTTATTGCAGCAAGCATCCCAAGCTTTGGGGTGAACATTTATTTTATGTGCAACGAGCTTACAACTGTGCTAAACATTCTTCTACATAGAGAACTTATTTTGAGACCTGTTTTGGTTTTATACCAAGGTCTCCCTTGGATTTTGTCTTTGAAAAAGATATAGCAGTTGCTGGACACAATGATGTGGACAAAGCAACCAGGTTCATTGAACAGATCCAAGAAATTCACCAAGCAGTACAGGAATAGCTGGAAAAGATCCAAGCCAAATACAAGGAAAGGCATGATAAACATCGGGTGGAGCACAACTTCCAAGTTGGTGATCAAGTCTGGCTATATATCAGCAAAGACAGAATGCAAGGTGAAGGAAAGAAGCTGAAGCCAATAAGGTATGGGCCTTTTAAGGTACTTGAGAAAATTGGTGAGAACACTTTCCGCCTTGATCTGCCAGCATACATGCACATCTATTCAGTGGTAAATGCAGAAAACTTAAGACTGTTTGAACCTTCATTAATTGAAGATCCCGAAGAGCAAAGTCAATTGCCTTCCATGGATGATGTGTTGCCTGAATACCTCAATGAACTACAGGAAGATACAATTCTGGACAGGAAGGTGAAGACTACGCACAGAGGGGACATGGGGTACCTTAGGATCGGGCTCAAAGGTTCAAAACCCAGCAGTGCAAAGTGGATAGAGATTGGGCAAGTGAGGCAGCTGTATCCTCACTTGAGCGATGCTTGAAAACCAGCTTTTGGTGGTCCAAAATCCTTTTTCAATGGTAAGGCGTGATCTAAATGGATCTAAGAACACTCTCTAAGTCTTGAAAACATGAAAAATCATGCCAAAGACCAAAGAAAATTGCATGAGAAAACCTTTTAGAATGGGGGAAAAACACTATCGGGAGGCAAAAACACATGAAATCAGTGAAAAAAACAGAGTATCGGAGGTGGAACAAATGAATGCACAGTAGCCGTCAGATCTGGCTGATCAACGGTCTAGATTTGATTAGCGAATCATAATTGATGGTGGAAATCAGCGGATATCGGCACAGACTACACAACACTTGCGACGGTGACCGACGGAGTTAACTAGGACCGTCGATCAAGTCCGTAGATCGACGGTCCATGTTGCATCGCATGATCGCTATCGGAGATTACAAGAACGCTTACAATGGCCCGGGGTTATTGAGATGTGTGATTGCTATCAATTGCATCGCGCTATCGCAATCGGGGCTACATAGAGGAGCGAGCTCATACACATACACATCTGCGATCCGATGAACCAGACCCGATGGTTTTATCAATATTATTTCATAAGATTTGAGATCCGTAGCAAAGCCATTTTTAATGCATTTTCGCAGTTTTCGTTTATTAAAAAAAATGCAAAGGATGAAGGTCGATGTGATAAGCTAGACCTGAAAGGGTTCCTTAAGGCTATTATATATATTTTCAGGTCCGCCATAAGCCATTTCTTACGTTATTTTCATGATTTTAATGTATTTCAAAAATACAAAGGGGAACCTTGGAGCAAGGCCATTGCGACATGCGATGGCGACTTACAGGCGGACCTGATAGGAGAATAGGGTGGATTTAAGGACTTTTGAAGTCTGAAATGAACTGTGTTTTGGCGGAATTTCACAGTCGTGAATGCATTTTCCTGTGTTAAGCAGAAAATGACCGTGTTTGGGAATCCAAAGGATTTTAAGGGCCCAAGGCACTCTTACATTGCAGAATAGGTGACCACCTCCCCTTTAGGCATTATGCCATGATTGTGTAATGCTGGAAGAGGGATTCGAGCGGACAGAGGCCTGGGAGACTGAAAGTCGAGGAGCTGAAATGAACAAGCAATCCAGATTGGCTTTAAATCCACGGATAGAGAGCAAACACAGACAGGTAGTATTGCAGGTAGTGCCGAGACAGAGCTAGGACAGAGACAGAGAGCATTGAGGGAGTTTGTGTACTCAAAGAGTCTTGAGAGGTTCAAGCAAAGCTCTTGTTGTTGCATCTGTTGTGTGTGAGGCTCAAATTGAGCTCACTATTGTAAAACTCTGTTTTGAAGACATAATAGAGAGGTCACCACTGAAGGCTGGACCAGGAGATGTAGCCCAGGAGTATTGGGTGAAATTCTCATTAAATTTGCTGTGTTATGTGTTGCCTATTATGTTTTTTTGTTTATTGCCTCATTGTTTGTGTATTTCACAATCTTATCGATCCATTGCATAAAATAACATAGACAAATCCACACACATGAGTCTGTAATACCTTATTATTTGTCTTAGATCTCATCATCAGATTAGTATGTGTTTAACCTATTTGGAGGTGCAGTAAGTTGGATGAGTAAGAAACAATCTGTAGTGGCACTATCAACTACAGAGGCAGAATACATGGCAGCCACTCATGCAAGCAAGGAAGTAGTTTGGTTGCAGAGATTGTGTTCAGATATGGGGTTAGTACAGGGAGCTAGAAGGATAGACTGTGATGGCCAAAGTGCAATTTTCTTGGCAAAGAACCCTGCATATCATTCAAAGACAAAGCACATTCATGTTCAGTATCACTTTATGAGGGATATGATAGAAGAAAAAAAGGTGTTGTTGGTAAAGGTGGACACTTCGAAGAATACTGCAAATGCATTGACAAAATCTATGAGATCTGAGAAGTTCTCTTGGTGTAGAGAAAAAATGGGCATTGTAGGGCTTGATAAATGACTAAGCTCTCTTGTGGCCCCCTATGGAAAGAAAACAACAAGTGGAAGAATGTTGGGTTGTGTTATATTCTTTCCACGACTAGCCTATGTGGTTAACTGGGGGGTTAGAAGTTGCATCGATTGCGCAGTGGGGGGAGTCACAGGGGGTTTGAGGGGTGTAGGTAACCCCACTCTATGGGGTTCGGGGCAATGCCCCAGAAAATTTTGATTTTGGACCCTATATTAGGTTGGGAAGACCTACCTATGGTTTTGTGCATGTTTTTCACACATGGTTTTGGACGCGATGGTTTTTGGTCCATGGTATTGGATGCTTCGACATGTATAAATATGTATTGTAACATTAAAAGGAACATAATAAAAAATCAAGCTGGTAATCCTGGTTTTGGGATCCAGGGGCAAATCTCTGTGTATATGTGTTTTATGTGTTATGCTCTTGCATTGTTTATTTTCTGTGTTTTAGAATTCGTATGTAGGTAATTTTTGTACGGGGTTAAAACCTACATTTTTGCGGGTCTAGCACCGTCAACATTTCTAGCGCTAGAAGGAGGGCCAGCTGACAAGCTGTGTCCTCTCATACAGTTTTGAACCTCTGTTTACCTTTCATGGAGTCTTGCATTCTTCTTCCCCCGTGGTGTTTTTCAAATCATGAAGATGTCACCATCACGGGGGATTAATTTGATCTCTTATCCACTTTCACATATGATGGTGAAGGCGAAGTAGCCTGGCCTGAGTACTTACATGAATTTATTTCCATGCTTGTTGGGAACACGTCCCCTGGGGGTCAATTTTGGGGCAGAAAGCCCAAATTTTGTATAAAGAATGTAAAGTGTCCGCATTTTGTGGTCGCGGAGCACGAAGATGTCAAGAGTCATTAAGGGTTGTTCGCCTTTGTTTTGTAAAGCATTATGTCGGCTGTAAAGATCCACCCATGGTTAGCGAACCATGGGATTGTATAAAAAGAAGCTAATTAAGTCTAAATAGAGAGTTAGAAAGGAAGAAGAGTTCTAAGTGCTTGGGTCATAGGCGAGCTAAGAACAAGAGTCTTAGCGTAGGTAGAGGCTCTGTAGCTGAGTGCACAAAGGCCTAGGGTAGAAGTCCGCAGTTGAGTGTGTGGACCCCTGCAGCTGTGTGCACATGGAAAATAGAGTCTGTACTGGGAACTTGAATCATCAATAAAGAGAAGTATTCTGAAATTGCTGTGTATTTTGTCTCTGATTATTGCATCTGATTATGTTATGTTAAGTTCCGGGTTTACATTATAATGCTAATTTGATGCATGAATGTATCTGTTTCTATCTGTTGTTTGAACGCAAGTAAGAATATATGTTTATGTGAAGATAACCTTAATTGCATGGTAAAATTGGCAAACACTTAAGGTAATTTGGGAACTCGTAACCATATGGATAGAGGCGCGTAAGTGCCTAGATCGCTGGTTAGGACTGCACGAGGATAAGTTGTATACCTTCACGAAGGTTTTGAAGGTCAAAAAAGAAGGAACATCGATAAGCCCTAAGGGCTTATCGATCTGTGCGAAGACAGGGGTTAGGGTATAAGATCGACATCACGACCATCTCAGGGTGCAGAAACTTGGTTCCTGCATCCCCCCATACTGCTTCAGGTGAGACTTCAGTTCATGCTCCACGGATTGATGCTAAAAGGGCTAGTTGTGTAGGAATTTTCTTGGTTGCTTAACATTGAAGCTGGGTCAGGGCCCATCAAGCCAACAAATGACCCCGTTGTCGGGACCAAGATCTACATAACAAGATGTGTGATGTCGTATCATTGGAATCCAACTAAGAAAGAGATCGAAAACTGGTTGGATAGAAAGATCCACGAATTCACGACGCAAGAGAACAAGAATCCATGATTGACGAAAGAACAATGGTTGGACAGATATCTATACACAAAAATACATGAAATCTTCTTCTGTTCCTTCTCGGTTGCATTATATGAGTGGATTGTGAAGTTGGTAGAGGGCCAAGGAAGGTGGTGGCTTGACAATCTGATTGTTTGGACACCGGAGTTAGTAAAGATATTGGAATCCTTAGAAGAAAAGATCACACGCGCTATCGACCATTGGCTCAACCGCATCATAGGAGGATTTGTGATAGAGTTTGCGGTCGATACTTCTGTCAGTTACAGTGAAGCAGAGTGCCGCTTCTTTAAAGGACCGCAAGGTAAGTATTTGAAGTCACTAAATACTTGGATTAAGATGCTCTTGTGTGAAAAGCGGGTCATGCGGTTACCTTGACGTTTGGAGTTACGTGAAGTGGAAGGTCTTTCAGGGACGGAGGAAGAAAAGATCCCGAGTATAGCCCACTGATCGATCCTCCTTTAAGTGATGACCAAGGAGAAGTGCAGTATTCTCCACTGAGCGTTGTTCAGCTAATAAGACAATGGTTCCCGTGAATACCTACACCACCTCCATCCTCACCCCCACCACTCACCCCATCACCTACACTACCACCACCTCCACCACTGTTCAACACAATGAACTCTGTAAAGCTACCTATATTCAAGGGCGTATGAAGATCCAAACCAGTTTTGGTTCGTCGCGAAGGTTGTAAAGGAAGCTAAGGTATCACAGATGACCAAATTAAGAAATCCATGCTGGTTAGTGCTTTGCAGGACTGCACACTAACATTGTACGTAGTTACTAATTAATGATGGACAGGATACCTGCATACATGGTGTAGGCAGAAACGCGGCCTCCGGACGAAGGCTTTGGGGAAATGCGAGGTGAGTATCAGGGGTGTGACTGAGGTGGAGGAGGGCCTGGTAGAGGCCGAGGGTAGCTTATTTGCTACAACCACGGAGGACTAGGACACTACGTGAGGGATTGTCTGAATCCGATGCGACTGTCATGCCGCTACTATACTCAGTTTGACCATGCAACTGAGGATTGCCCTATATTGTTGGCTAAGATTCACGAAAAGAGGGCGCAGACTCCACAGCTGATGCAAAACCTCTAAATGATGAGGGTTGAGCCTCGCGAGGAAGACCCTAAGGTAAAAATTATGCTGCGAAGTGGAACCACGACTAGGGAGGATAAAGGGAAGCAACTTGTAGAAGATGAATGGGTCAAAAAAGCAGCAGAAAAGGAGACTGGGTTTGATTTAGAGTGTGCAAAAGAAGCATTTATGGAAGCAAAGAAAAGCTTCGCTGAGGCCTCTACTTCAAGAAGTCAGGAGAAACTAGTTGAAGAAATGGACCCATCAATGATTACCACGTTCTTGGAGACCCGCATGAAATTGCTCCACGATAGTAAGGCTATGAAGGGCCCATAGGAACTGATCAATCAGTGCGTTGGCAAGGAAAACACTACTGGTGAACCATGCGTAGTCAAAAATCTTGGCAAGCATAAGGCAAGGACTGGGCGTGAGATGAGGCTCACCGCATAGATAGGGGAATACGAAATGGACCAAGTTATCTTGGATCTGGGGTTTGATGCGAATGTTTTTCCAAAGAAAACATGGGAAAGAATGGGGAGACCTGCACTCCAGTGGTCTCCGATCTAGTTAAGGATGGCGAATCAACAGAAAATTATCCCAATGGGGAGGCTGCAAGGGGTGATAGTTGACATCGAAGGTGCGAGTGCACTGGCATATTTTGAGGTAATAGAGATTGTGGATGATAGCAATCCCTACCCTGCGCTCCTTGGAATCGATTGGGCCACTAACATGAATGGGGTAATCAACTTGAAGAAGCGAAAGATGATATTTGAAAAGAAGTCACTCCGTGTAGTGGTGCCGCTGGATCTTGCAGAAGGACCACACTATACAGAACCAGTTCGTGATTATGAAAGTGATGACGATTTGGACCAGATTTACAAGATAATGGCACGAGACCAGGATTGGGTAAATTTGATAGCAGACGGATGTATTGCATGGGACTGTGAGATCTCCTACACATCAGATTCAGATGAAGAATTAGAGCATTGGAAGAATCGGCTGCATGAAGTACGCTGCGTTGTAATATGATGACCAAGTCATTACGTTGCATGTCATTAGAAGTAAGGAGTTGGCCTCACTATGATGGGCTAACTAATGTTGATCACTTTTTGGATGCATTTGAGAAAGAAGTGCTAGAGAAGCATCGCTTCGAGGCCTTGGAATGGATACTACATGCTACACCCACAAGATGGTGGGGTACGCACAAGGATAATTTCGGTGATTGATGTGACTATAGAGGATGATGAGAATACATTTTGGACATCCAAAAGCGCAGATGATAGGCAAGTATGATGGAAGGGATGATTGTTATCGGGAAATCTAGTGTCTATGCAGAGCTGCTAGTCCCACTAAGACTGGTAGCTATCTTAGAAACAAACAAACTAAAACTACTTTCATTTTCCTTTATGAGAAATAGATAAGAGGGGAATAAAGGAGACCAACCTCTATCTTGCGCTTGGTTCCTTGCTTGATTCCTTTCCCTTCTGACAGATCTTTGCCACTCGCTTCCTCGTCTACCTAGCTTCAAAGAGCACATGTAGAATCAAAGCAGCATAACACTATCCAAGAACAGAGATCTACTATCATAAACAATATAGGACCAGATATATATTGACCACACAAATGCATATATCATCAATCATACAAGAATGTGGAGGAAAAATTGAATAGCTTTATTAATATCAAGAATAGCAAAGAGGATTACAACCAATTTTTCTGACCCAACGTCATCCTCTCAGCAAGAAAGCCCTTCTTCACCTCATGAAAAGCTTAGATCACCCAAGACTATGATGTTACACTAAGAAACTAGCAGCACTTCCTTACAAGATACAAAATTCCAGCCCCTGGATCTCTGGGATGAGGGATCCATATATAGATGATTGCAGGGAGGTGAGTCAGCTTCTAAGATTTGATTAGTGTCCTCTCTCTGATAGTTCTTGATTCCAATTGGAGATTGATGATCTCTTACTCATCCCTGGGCAAATGCAGAGAGGCAAGTGTCACAAGAGAAGTTTCTGGAAGATTCCATGATCATCCACCTCACAAATTGACTCTGCCATTTGTCCACTCTCACCCATCGCACCCCATAGATAGAAGGGCTTTTCAGTATGCACCGCACCTCCCACGTGCATTTAGGTGGGATGCAGCGCACTTTGACCATGGAGCAGGTGAGATGGTCCAATTTTGACCAGTTCTGAGTAGTTTTTCATGGAGAACTTCTGGGAGATGATGTAATCAGTTGACCTTGTTCTTTTAGGGGTTGGAAAAACACTTTTAGGGACTTAGGAGCCCTTGGTTTATGGACATATATAATTGGGGTTGTAGTGCCCAAAAATCTCTATAACAGTTGCCCCCTAAAGCATGAGGTCGTTAATCTTTTGATGTCAGGTGAAATGCATTATCATGAGGATCCGAAGTCTTTTCGAGCTGGAAGGAGACCTGTAATGAGATACAATACAATACATTATCTTCATAATATTTTCATGATCTAGCTGAGGCGGGCATTCCCATGCTCAGCTTTATAAATTCATTTTCATGTACATAAGACAGACAATCGTCTGAGTGCAGACTGATGATTCTGGTAGAGCCATCATCCCTTTGATTGGATGATTATCTGTGCAGCAATGATGTACATTTGATGTCTTTATTCTCCTGAATATATATCGCAGCCCGAATGGATGAAACTAGATCCGGGGTCTTCAATCTCGTTCGATCTTCACTTAAAGTACAAGTCGATCCATGTGAGAGATGTTCTGGAGTCGAACATGGAAAGACATCGCCTGATTACCAACCAATGATGTAAGTTGTTAACAGGCGCGAGAGGAATCACTGATAATGATGATGACCCTCAAGGTACTATAGTACAATTCACATGGTGTGAATAAGGGACTTGGCATCGAACACCACGCAAAATCTTTCGGTCGAAGGCCATTGATGTAAACCTGTCGCCGGAAGTGAGAAACTTGCCATTGAGGCATGCAAGCTTCAAAGTACTGAAAGGGTTGTTCCTAGATTGATTTCCTGGATAATGAGCTAATGTTGACAAGAAGTGATCCGTCATAGGAGGGCCTTAGTGAGTCCCACATCTATGACACGGAACAGAGCAAATGATTTTAATGGAGGTGAAAACGATCTGATGATATAAGGTTCAGGGTGGCGGTCATGAAAGAATGGAGCGTAAATGTATTGCAGTGGATGAGACATAGGTGAATTCTTTGAGCGACTTATCTTGAACATATCGGTGGCACTGACATGATGGACTGGTAGCGTTAACCCCAAATGTGGATGGTGTGATGGACCAATGGTGATATGACCAGTGAACGGAACAACCCAACCTGACTCGGATGCGGAGTGAAAGTGTCATGTTCAAGAGCGACTTGCTACCAATAAAGTTTCTTCAAGTTTTCTTCCCAATTTTTCCCCAGTCATTGCTGACCAGTACCTATTTATTTTTGTCAAGCTTGAGGAGGATAACATATGCTTGTTCTATAATTTGCCCTTCGGGCAAATCCATCGCTATGTTTTAATGAGCCTAGCGATAGTGAAACTCGTTCTTGTTGGTATGGACAAGTTTGTCGCTATTCGGTTTTAACGAGTTTAACGACAAAGATAACTCGGTCCTTTTCAATTTTAGAGATTCTAAAAGGGACGTAAAGAAAACTCCAACAATCCTTTTTCGTCATATAATCCCTTAAGTCCGAAAAAGTATAAAATAATACAAAAGGGATGAATTTTCGGTAATTTTAACGAGCCGAACAAAACAAGCGCTCGATCTTTTTGTGTAATAATCCCTCAGGTCCAAAAAGATTAAAATTTAAAGGAGGGATAGCACTTCTGGTCACTTTAATGAGCTGGAGAGGCCAATTACTCGACAATCTTTTCATATTTTACAAGTCAGATGAAAAGAGCTTAAAGGAGACTTGTTTTTCGAGGAATGAGTGATAAATTCGGGTAGCAGCTAATTCCAGGTAAGGTTTGGAATTTTCCAATTATGGCAGTGTCACAAGGATGGCTAACAGGATCACTCTTCGCAATTGTTTCTCAAAAAGGGTAAACAATCAAATGGCGGTGAATGATCGGCCAATACAGAGTGGAGGTGATGATGAGAACACGACCAAGGCTTCAAAGGCTGACGATAATGCATTCACGATGGTTATTTACCAGAAATTGGTTCATTTTTTAATGAATGAGCTTAAACTCAGGGGGAAACATTTGCTCACTTCTTATGTTTAATTTTTAACGAGCTTGAACTCCACAAAAAAACTGCTCGAGGCGGGTTTATTTTTTAACGAGCTTTAACCCTGCGGTAACACTGCTCATGGCAGGTTTATTTTTTAATGAGCTTGAACCCTGCGGTAACACTGCTCATGATAAGTTTGCATGCCCCCAACATAATAACGCAAATTGAGGTGCATGCCCCCCAAGCTTCATTGCATTCATCTTGGTGGTTGGAATGAAGGTTTACCTTCGAGATCTTCAAAAGACTCGACTTTGATTTTACGAGATGGTAATCAAAGACTCGATTTGGAAAGGGAGTCGTTTCATTTTTTAATGAGGTTGACATAGTAAAAGAACTATCCTAATGACTCCTTGTTTCATTTTTTAACGAGGTTGACATGAGATAAGAACCATCCTCGAAATCCACCGTATTTACAGTATTTGATAGAAAATAAAAAACTGAAGGATGATTAAGGTTGCTGGAATAATCTTCGTGGTAATCTGGAAGATGGGAGCGATGGTGGTAACCATCCCATGGTGCCTCTCCTATCATCATTGATTGAATGATTCCTTCGTCTATATAATTTACATGCGACCAAGGATCTGAAGAGGTGCCATATTCCTCAGACCTATCTATCCAAACGCTCGATGAGCGTTGATTTGGGTTTGCTTCCCATGCCAGAAACATTGATTGCTACAATATTTCTATTGGGCTTGGAGGCAATACCTGCAGATGATCCATGTTAATATCGTTTTTTGAGATCTTTTGAATAGAAGATATCATATTTCAGGTTCCTACCGTTGCCACTTCCGCCAGATTGATTGGAGGTGGGAGGGAAAAAGTCCCCATTAGCATAGGGTCTTTTAGTAGGCCTACTACGATATTTTGAAGCGAACGGGGGCTTCCATGGATCATCGGAATGCTTCCTGTAACTTGGGAACTATTGGGGAGAAATGTTTGTTGGTCGACAATTGCAATTCCCCCTTGAAAGGGAAATGCAATCTTCCTGAAGTAGGTCGACACAACCGCAACCATAGCATATATCCAGGGCCTTCCCAGTAGGATGTTGTAATCGAGGTTTCCATCGATTACTTCAACATCTATTTCTACTGTTTTCCCCCCCAGTTCAACTTGCAATTTACTTAAAATCCCATATGGGGTATATGTTCGTCCATCAAATGCTTTTAATGTTGTCGAATATTGTGACAAGGTTGGAGATCCTAAAGTTTTCCAGCAACTCATCGACATAATAAATGTAGATGCTCCCTCATCAATAATTGTTCGATGAACAATTTTGTTGAGGGCTTTCACTTGAATGAGGAAAGCTAGTTGAGCTGGTAACTTAGGATCATATCCTTTGTGATTAAAGGACACAAGATTAGAATCCTTTGGGTCAATCCCACCTATTGCTGATAATAAAGCCTGCTTTTGGGAGGGGCAAAGTTGCAGTACCTCAAGTGTCGACATAGCGGATGGCGATTGGGCTAGATATTTCACTATATTATAATGTTGTGCTACTCTGGCACGCAGATTAAAGATCGACTTGTGTACTACTCCCTTTGGCAGTTTTATTGTTAGCTCTGGAATGATGGGCAGCACAACTTCTGTCGAAGTTGTTGTCGAATTACTAGGTTGATATTTATCCTTGTTGTTCGACAGCAGTGGATTCCCGTAATCTTTATTCCTTGTCGTTATTAAAACATCATTTTTCTGCTTCAAAACTGACAACATCAGCACTTGGGATGAGGAAGCATTGTCACTGGCAACCAGATTCATTCTTGGACTTGGAAACAGATCAGTTAATACCGCCGAGGTTTTTGAATTCTTGAAGAATCTTTTAAGTTCGGCTTTGTATGGACAATCTCTTACCCAATGATCCTCATCACATATAAGACATGGACGATCTGGTTTCTTATCTCCAGAAGGGTTTGTAGAAGATTTTTCAGGTGATGATTCCTCTTGTTTCTTCTTCTTCCCTTTGTTTTTCTTCTTGCCTCCTAGTTGCTTGGTTTCTTTGCCTTTGTCAGTTGAGACGGCATTTACTTCTGAGGTGAGAAGTTCTTCTTTTGCATTTTGACTAGAAATATTACGGGCCTTTTTAGATGTAGCCTTTGTTGATTTCGTGTCTGTCGTACCAATCACGCCATCGCCGGCATGAGAGTCATTGTTCGATTTAGGAGGAGGAGGAACAGAAAATTCTGGTCTGGGAGCGTCAGGGATTTTATCATAGAGCGTGCCAGACTGAGTATAAATCAAGTCTAAATATTGCGCACGAGCAATAACTTGCTCTTCAGTGACGACTCCTCCCTTTGCCACATCTTCTGTAATGGAAGGTAATAATGACTTAATAAACCATTCAGCTAAAAGCTGATCAGGAACATACGTTTTTACCATTCTACGATGACGTCGCCACTCATGAATATGATCAGATATGTGAGTGGCCATCGTTTGCTTGAAATTGGTAAGAAGTTCTGTTCCCGTTTTGTACCTTATGGGTAACTGAAAATGGGTTAAAAAGGTTGTGGCTAGGGTATTGAAGTTATCAAATGAAGCTCTAGGTAATTCGATATACCATTTTGCTACCAGACCAGTTAACATTCTCTGAAAAAGGCGAAGCCTAATCGAATCATCGTTTAGGGTGTTTGATGAACACCACAGATGAAAGGTCATCACATGATTTGACGGGTATTCACCCGGATTTCCATTAAATCTAGGAATATCTTACGGAAGTTTATGCGGAATCGCTGGCCACCAAGGGGCGTAAGCAATTGGATCGTTCGTTAACCGATTTAGATCCGGTAACTCTAAATTTGCCACGAAGGGTAATTGTTGATTCAGGTTTGGCGAAGCATACCCAGGATAAGATGGAATCGCCTGGGCAGTTGGTCTTTGCATACCAGCATAATGCATTTGATGCTGGTAACTTTGGTAAGGTTGATGGGCATAACCATTGTAGAATGGTTGATTTTGACCGTTTTGAATATACGGCTGCCCATTATTTGCAAATATTTGTTGCTCAGATCCTTGGTAAACTTGTTGGAATTATAGTTGTTGATATTGCACCAGCCATGGTTGTCCAATTCTAGTTGTTTGACCAAGATGAGGGGTAATTGTACCTGTTTGGGCCTGTGTCATTCCACTAGTTGGCGATTGTGGTTGAGTCGTAGGGATAAGAGGCTGTTGCATTACAACCTGAGAAACCTGAGGTTGGCATACAATAGGCAACGCTTGTACTTGCGACACTGTCACAATAGCTGGCGTAGTTGGTATATTTGACATAGGTAAAAATTGTTGCATCGAGTATACAACTCTTGGTTGTTGAGGTAGTATTGGCACCCAACTGCTAGATGTAATTCTAGCATAACCTGAATTTTGTTGTGAACTCTTGTATGGTCGTTCTCCTGGAGGAGACAATGAAGGGGTATATTACCCCCCATACGGCAGTAATTCGATACTTAAAGGAATGATTTGCGCTTGAGGACCAGACTGCCAAAATTGACACTGTGAAAGATCAATTTGCTGAGACTCAACATAAGAGTTCCCGGATATTACTTCGGATGAACAAACGGGAACGGACCATACTATCGAAATAGCCTCTGAGTGGGCCCCATCTAGTGATTGAGAGCTAGTTGGGACAGATGGTATGCCGGCGAACATTGTTGGAGTGGCAGCAGGAAGTTTTGTTGTCGTTGTGTCAGATGACACCTAGATGTCGACGGTTGTTCAGACATTTATAGTCTATCCAAAAGATTTCCTAGCGATTCTACAGGAGCTTCCGATAACGGTAGACTAATTTCTGATGAAGAAGGATATAGGGTGATCCCGACTCCAAATTGCGATGGAGTACTAGATGGAGGATACTCCACAATCTCTTCTATAGCAATCAGACCAGATGGAAGAGGTAGACCGTCAGGTCCGTAAAATATCTCCGGTGTCGAAGAAGGTATAGATTCTGTAGCGACAGATGTTTGGGGAATAACACTTTCTGAATCAGCTGTAGATGGAGCTGGTTCAGTAATACAAGTGTTCACCTTCAAACTAGGATAAGCTCTACTGTCCTTTGGTGGCTCCGGAACTCCTTCATTAAAGGTAGGGATACCAGAAATGTTTGGAGTAACCGGAGTCTCCGATGGTGTCGGAACACTTGTTCTAACTTTACCAGGGGATTTCGAACCGGTTAAACGAGTTCGCTTCATCCGTAACAGTTTTGATTCTGGAGATAAAGACGGTTGACTCGTAAGCCTCCGCGAACGATGGGGTTTCAATTGAATTTCTTCCACGATTGCAGATTACTCGATCAACTAAAAATCAAGGGGAAATATGTTTCTGAATTAAATGAATTTTAGACGCTTTGACACAGCTTGTTTTTTCAATTTTTAAGAGTCGAGAAAAAACAAAAGATGACTCTAGTCGCCTTCGATTTTTAATGAGCTTGAAGTGGCAAGTGCTTAGATGGACCTTTTCCTTTAAGGAGTCTGAAAAGGAACGAAAGAGACTACTCTGGAAATCTAGATAGAGGGATTACCAAACCAATCGTAAAACTGCAAAATACTTTTTACGGTACGGCAGTCAATCTTCTCGAATGCTGTGTTCAGTGAATTGCGATCGATAGGGCGACAGACATGGCTTCCTATGGATAAAGGATATAGCCTATTGTGGTCTCCCAATATATACTCGACGGTACGTGGGAGCAAAAGTCTGTACTGGCACTTGTCGTCTCAAAGTGGAGGAATCACCCAACCAACAATGAAAACAACAGTTACCAGGCTTTACGACGCCGGAATATGTCTCTAGCCTAGACTTCTAAATGTTGTGCGTTAGGTTCCAAAGAATTTTTAGATTCATTAAATTTATTTTACAGTTGATCTTGCTTAAGAAATTTTCCTTTCAGGTTCATCGTGTGATGTAGATATACAATTCATAAAATGCAATCTAAGATGATAAACAATCGTTTAATCTTCTTTTTGCAATGAAAATCCTAGCTACTAAAGAAAGAGAGATGATATTCTTTCAACATAAAGCAGAGAGCACACACTATATACACTGTCCTAAATCAAACCAACAAACAGTATAAATGCAAATGCACATGCATGTATTTGTTTTCAGCCTTCTTAATGTGTGAATGATAAAAAGAAAGCTAAGCACAAATCTGAATTATTTTTCAAAGCGACATTACTAACAAGCTTCTTTTCAAGACAAAATGAAGACAATGACAACACTTTGTGATTTGGAATTGAAAACTTGCTTTTGACACTTGAAAAACTACTAACTCAAATCAAATACAAGAGTAACAGTGTAATCAACTATCAAGAACAATCGGATTCTCTTTTATGATTGAAAACGACACTTGCGACACTTCCAAATCAAGAAACTACAGTTCAATTACGCTACTTCTTTGTAAAAGAGAACTGAAAATGGCTCACAATACATAAAAACATTTACAGTTCTTTGCACAACGGAGGCAGAATAATGGCAAGGAAGGGGGTTTCCAATAGAGGTATACTGACTACAGACATAAAAACTTCTGAATAGAGCTGAAAAGAGTGAAGAAAAACCAAAGTCTGGAGGCAAAATTAGCCTTTTCTGATCAGCGCACCTGTTACACAGGGATTCCAGTATGCATCCCACCTATAGCACATGGGAAGTGCGATGGTACAGTGCGAGACTTTTGACCCAGTTCTTGATCACAGTTTGCAGCACAGTTCAGGGATTTAGGCCGAGCAAGTGATAATCAGTAAATAAATCATAGGGGTAGATCTAAGGAGGTTACTAGAGCCACCATAAGGGCAATTAGAGAGTTTGTAAACCGATTGTTCAGTTCATAAACAAAACCTGGAGATAGACTGAAGGAGCATTGATCTACTTTGCACTTGCATAGCAAATGCAGTTCGAAGGCTAGCTGGCTTGACTTCAGGCTCCATCTGTAAGTTTATAAAGCAAACAAATATAGACAAACAAACAATCTATTCTCTCCCCATTGGAGTCGCCATTTTGTTATCGAGAAATCTAGTGTCTATGCAGAGCTGCTAGTCCCACTAAGACTGGTAGCTATCTTAGAAACAAACAAACTAAAACTACTTTCATTTTCCTTTATGAGAAGTAGATAAGAGGGGAATAAAGGAGACCAACCTCTGTCTTGCGCTTGGTTCCTTGCTTGATTCCTCTCCCTTCTGACAGATCTTTGCCACTCGCTTCCTCGTCTACCCAGCTTCAAAGAGCACCTGTAGAATCAAAGCAGCATAACACTATCCAAGAATAGAGATCTACTATCATAAACAATATAGGACCAGATATATATTGACCATACAAATGCATATATCATCAATCATACAAGAATGTGGAGGAAAACTTGAATAGATTTATTAATATCAAGAATAGCAAAGAGGATTACAACCAATTGTTCTGACCCAGCATCATCCTCTCAGCAAGAAAGCCCTTCTTCACCTCATGAAAAGCTTAGATCACCCAACACTGTGATGTTACACCAAGAAACCAGCAACACTTCCTTACAAGATACAAAATTCCAGCCCCTGGATCTCTGGGATGAGGGATCCATATATAGATGATTGCAGGGAGGTGAGTCAGCTTCTGAGATTTGATTAGTGTCCTCTCTTTGATAGTTCTTAATTCCACTTGGAGATTGATGATCTCTTACTCATCCTTGGGCGAATGCAGAGAGGCAAGTGTCATAGGAGAAGTTTCTGGAAGATTCCATGATCATCCACCTCACAAATTGACTCTGCCATTTGTCCACTCTCACCCATCGCACCCCATAGAAGGGATTTTCAGTATGCATCACACCTCCTATGTGTATTTAGGTGGGATGCAGTGCACTTTGACCATGGAGCAGGTGAGATGGTCTAGTTTTGACCAGTTCTGAGTAGTTTTTCATGGAGAACTTCTGGGAGATGATGTAATCAGTTGACCTTGTTCTTTTAGGGGTTGGAACAACACTTTTAGGGACTTAGGAGCCCTTGGTTTATGGACATGTATGATTGGGGTTGTAGTGCCCAAAAATATCTATAACAATGATCTGTGTGATCACCTAGCCAAATAGACAAAGGCTTATGGAGCGGAGCCCCAGCCCAAAATGGGTGCATCTGTATTGTCATACCCTAGATGTCATACCAATGAATTGGTACTTGGAAACAGAGCTCTGCCATGGTACTGAAGACGGGACATCTTGCGCCAGGGGTTTATAATGACATTCATCTTTGAGGATGGGTTTAACTGTATTGATGCGGCACCACAGGGGGTTAAAGTTGTGATCTTTAGGATACCGCAAGATCCCTTGGACCTGATTCAACCTGATTGGACTACCCAGCAGAACCAAGCACCAAAATGCTATAACATGACCATTGAAGAAGAAGATGAGGATCCAAGAAAGATTAATATTCCGGAAACCGTGGGCAACTGTGAGGTTGAGGGTTCATAGATAGAGGATCCAGACATAACTGTGCTACTGAAAACTAGGCAGGTCAACGTTGGCACAAAAGCAGAGCCGAAATTTTCAAATATTGGTGACTATTGGGATGATGTGACAGTAAACAAGGTTGCTGAGCTCCTCTGTGAATATCAAGATTTGTTCCCCAAAAAGTTTTCTGATTTGAAGGAAATCATAGGAGACCTAGGTGTCATGAAGATCACCCTGAAACTAGATGTGAAACCTATAAAAGAAAGACCTTACCACCTTAATCTGAAGTATAAGGAAAGGGTCCGCATTGACTTAGATAAGATGGTCGCGGCAAGAATTAATGAACCAGTGGAAGAATATGATTGGGTAAGCTCGTTAGTGGTTCAGGAAAAGAAACAGAATGAAGAAATAAGGATATGCGTGGATCTCTGGAAATTGAATGATGCTTGTGTGCATGATCCTTTCTCAACCCCGTTCACTAACAAGGTCCTGGATAATGTAGGCAGCCAAGAAGCATACTTTTTCACTGATGGGTTCTCTGTATGCCATCAGATCAAAATCGTGCCTAACGATAGAAGCAAGACGACCTTCGTGACTGAATGGGGATGTTTTCAGTACACCATAATTTCTTTTGGGCTGAAGAATGCGCCAATAATATTTTCGCGCGTAGTCATTGCGACATTCAAAGACTTCATTCATAAATTTATGTAGGTATACTTTGACGTTTGGACATTGTTTGGATTGGTCAAACGCCATGTGGCAAGTTTGCGCTTGATGTTGGATACATGTCAGAGATACCAAATCACGCTCAATCTGAAGAAGTGTTTATTTTGTGTCCCTTTTGGGGTCCTGTTGGGTCATGTGGTATGTAGACAAGGATTGATGGTAGACCTCGTGAAGATCGCGGTGATAATCAACTTGGAGCCACTGAGGAATGTGAAACAGCTGCGTGCAACTCTAGGGAATATCAGATACTATAGGAATTTCATCAAGAGCTATGCCTATGGAGAAATTGTTGAAAAAGGATGCTACGTTCTCTTGGAATGACGAATGCCAGAAGAGCTTGAACTTGTTGAAGGAGAAAATGGTCACCGCGCTGATCTTAGTCTTCCTAGACTGGAAGAAGGAGTTTCATGTACATGTAGACGTCCCATGTATTGCGCCGGGAGCAGTACTGACACAGGTTGGCGAGGGAGAATTGGACCATCCTATAGCATTCATGAGTAGGAAGCTGTCTAAGGCTGAGAAGAACTATTCCACCACAGAGCACGAAGGACTAGCCATGGTGTACGCGCTACAACAGTTTAGGCACTATTTGTTGGGTGGACATTTTAAGATGTATACGAAGCATTCTGCATTGAAATACCTGGTCAATAATCTTGTGTTGGGGGGGAACATCTATAGATGGTTTTCGTTGTTCCAGGAGTACGACTTTGAAGTTATTGTGAAGCCAGGACGACTGAATGCATTACCTGATCATCTGTCACACATTGAAATGGGAGAGGAACCTACTAATTTGGAGGAGGGTTTGCCTGACATGCATCTCTTTCCAGTACATGTCGCAGACAATCACTTTGAAGATATCATGCATTTCCTAATGACGGGAACTGCTCTAGAAGGGTATACAATCCAACAGAAGAAGGAGTTAGTGGTATGCACAACAGACTTCTCCTTTATTGCAGGGCACTTGTACAAAATCGGGTCAGACAAAATATTACGATGTTGTGTACCTGACTTTGAACGAAGCAACATCCTTGTGGAGGCTCATGGAGGAGCTGTAGGAGGACATTATGTAGGGAAAGCAACAACACAGAAGGTTCTACGTGCTGGGTTGTGGTGGCCAACCCTGCATAAGGATTTAAAAGCATATTGTAGGGCATGTGACGCATGTCAAAGGACTGGCAGGTTATTGTAGAGGGATGAACTGCCTCTGATGCCGTAGGTGACATTACAACCATTCGAGAAATGGGCGATTGACTTTGTGGGTCCAATTCAGCCTCAAGGAAAGAAGACGGGTGCGTGGTACATCATCACCGCGACTGAGTACTTGACCAGGTGGGCAGAGGCACAGCTTGTGAAGGACTATACAGGTGCAACAATAGCAAAGTTTATTTTTGAATATGTGTTGACAAGATTTGGCTGTCTAAAGATCTTGATGAGTGATTGTCGTACGCACTTTCTTAATGAAACAATTAGCGCGTTGACAGAAGTATTTCAGGTGTATCATTAGAAAAGTATGCCTTATCTTCCGCATTCTGATGGGATGGTGGAAGCATTAAATAAGATACTAGAGAGTGCATTGACGAAGGTCTGCAATGCTCAGAGAAATTACTGGGATGTGTGGTACCCGCGGTGCTATGGGCCTACAAAACAACTTGCAAGAAGATGACTTAGAAAATGCCTTTCAGATCTGTGTATGGCGTAGAAGCTGTGATGACAATGGAATACATTGTACCTAGTCTACGCATAGCAACACTCACAAGAATGGTGGACCACGAAGCCCTTGAAGAGAGGCTCGCACAACTAGCAGAGATTGAGGAGGACCAATATCTAGCTAGATTTCATCAACAATTCAAAAGGATTGTGAAAAGGCATGTCACGATCGACACATCAAACTGTGCACCTTCAAGGTAAATGATCTGGTCTTGTTATATGACAATAAATTTGACAAATTTCCTGGGAAATTTAGGATGCACTGGCTAGGGCCATATGTCATCAAGGAGATTTCCAATGGTGGAGCAGTTCAACTGGTTAAATTGAATAGAGAACCCTTCCTAGGGAAGGCGAATGGCAGCCGATTAAAGACATACACTGGTGATCCATCTAGGTGACTATATAAGGGAAGCATAGTCTTAGTGCTCCAGGCAGCTGAAAGGAGGCGTGGGACTATAAACTACATTGCCCGGGTTGGAGAGCTGTGTGAGGAGAGAACTGTGTGGAACGAGGGAATGTCACATAGTCCACAACAACGCGCAGAGAGCTGCGCTACCAAGGGAGAAACCGTGCAGAGTAGTTGGAAAGTGACCATTAAAGTCATTGTTCATGATTTGACGATGAAAAAAATGACCAAATGGAGTGGGGGGGGCGACATTTAAGTTAGAATTTATGGGCAAGATCTTTGAAAATCTGCTGCCAATCTAGCATTAATGAACCAATTTTGGGGGGAACGATCAGATTTGAATTCAAAATGGCTTATAAATTACATATGGCCGCCCAATGGAAAACACTTTGCATATTGAGAAATTGTGAGTTGTGTTGTGTGTTATGCATGAACCGTGCATTTTTCGAAGAGCTACTTGATTTCCCAGTGTTCGATTGATTTATGGAAAGTGACTGCAAAATCATCTGTGACATTATTCTAGGAGCAACAACATGGACGTTGAAGCAATGACAGTCGAGGGAGCTGCTCCAGAGGTCGCTATGGCAGCAGAAGGAGCTGCCCCAGAGGTTACGCCTGCAGAGATACCAACTGAAGTATTGAAGTCTCCATGGACACCTAGACCAAGGCCTATCTTGAAAAAGGAGGGTCATAAGAACAAGAAGGGCAAGAAGGCCGCGACACCATAGCCGGTACACGCATCTCCCAGAAAACATCCACAAAAGGATAAGCCCACCACATAGGAAAAGGACAACACAATTAACCTAGAGCCGGAAGAAGAAGAGATTGAGGATATCCCAATGGATGATGAGGATGTTGGGGTGGAAATGGAGGATGTTGAAATTGAGGGGTTTGACCCCATCACTAAGCTGCCTGTTGTTATAGACATTTTTGTGCCTTACAGCTCTAAGCATGAAATATCCATAATCCAAGGGATCCAAAGTCCCTAAAAGTGTTGTTCCTACCCCTAGAGGAACAAGGTCAACCAATTACAGCTTCTCCCAGAAGTTCTCCACCAGAAACTACTCAGAATCAGTCAAATCAGGATCATTTCAGTTGCTCCACTAGCTACTTGCGTTGCATAGCACCCCAGTACACTAGCTAGGTGCGTTGCAACGCACCTAAATGCACTACCAGGGTGCGCTGAGCGGGAAATGCCAAATGGCAGTGTCATTCCGCGAGGTGGACAGACAATGGAAGCTTCCAGAATCTTCCTCAATGACACTTGCCTCACTGAGTTCGACCAAGGATGAGTAAGAGGCTCTCAGTCTCCAAGTGGAAGCAATAACTGACAGAGAGAAGCCACAAGTCAAATCATAAGCTGTCTCATCCTCTTTGCATACATCTATATATGGATCCCTCAGCCCAGAGATCCGGAGGCGGGAATTTTGTACTTTGCAGAGAATTGCTGTTGGTTTTGAGATTGAGATTAGTGCATTGGGTGATTTATGCTTTGTTGGAGGTGAAGAAGGGATTCCTTTGCTGGGAGGTTGATGTTGGATCGGGACTCACTTGGTTGTATCTCCTCCTGGATCTTCTTGTTATATCAATAAAACTATTTGAGTTTCTCCTACATGCTTGTGTATCGATGATGTTTTGTTATATTTGCATGTTTAGCTTAAATCTGATCCTAAGCTATTTATGAATGTAAATATATGTCTTTGTGTAGTTTTCCTCTTCTGTGATCTTGCAGGAACTTGGTGAAGCTGGGCAAGTAAGGGAGCAGGTAGCTGGAAGCTGTCAAAGAGGAGAGCGATTGGATCAACGGACTAGCGCAAGACACAGGTTAGTCCATTCTATTCCTCTTCGTTTACATTTCATAAAGAAGAATACGAAAGTAGTTTTCCTTGTTTGTTGCTAAGGCACTGTCACACCTTAGAGTGGGATAGGGGTGTTCTGAGTAGATACTTTTCCCAACAACAAAATGGTGACTCCACTGGGGATCGTGTCTAGTTAGTTTGTTTGTGTTTCTCTTGTTGTTTGTTTCATAAACACAGAAGTAGCAATCGAACTGCATTTACCATTATCAAATGCAAAGTAGCTGCTACTTCAATCCACTCACGGGATTTGTTTATGATTTAAACAGCTGATCCACAAATGATCTGATTGCCCTTTGTGATAGCTCTTAGTCCTCCTTTAAATCATCCCTCTGATTGTACCTTACTAATTGCTTTTACTCGGCCAAAAACCATAGATTAAACTGCAAACCGTGACCCAAAACCCGGATAGAAGTCTCGTTTCTGCCCCAGCGCAGGCTCTTTGAAGAGGTTCTGCATTTCAACGCAGGTCCGGAGAGGGCTACCTGCGCTGCAATTCAGTTTCTCTGTGCAACAGGTGCACTGATCAGCCTTTGCCCTGTGCAACTGAGGTTCTTTGCTTCATTTTGTCCAGTTTTGTCTCTGATTTTTGCAGCCTGTTATCAGTGTGTGTACCTATCTGAAAACTCCTTTTCTTTGCCTTAATTCCACCTCCTTTGTACAAAAATGCTGTAGATGTTCTTTGTGTGTTTGTTACATCATTTACAGTTTTCCATTGAAAGAGTAGAATAGTCATACTGTCGTCCTTAGATTTAGATCTGTCGTAAGTGTCGATTTTGATCTTAGGAGAAAGTTTTTTTACTGTTGACAGTTGATTATACTTTTTACTTTTACCTTTGGTTTGAATTTGTCTCTTTCTAGTGTCGAAACGAGTGTTTATTTCAAAATCATAAAGTGTCGTAATCTTCTCTACCTTTTGATTTCGAAAAGAAGCTTGTTTGTGTTTTTCACTTGAAAGCAAATTCAGATTTGTACATCAACTTTCTTTTTAGGCATCAATATTAAGAAAGTGAAAACAAATACATGCACATGTGCATTTGCATATTGATAGTCTGTTTGGCTTGATTTAGGAAAAGTGCATTTACAGTGTGCTCTTTGCTCTTTGAGAAAAGATTGTGTCTTTCTTTCCCCTTGTAGCTAGGATTTTCATTGCTGAAAAGAGATAAAAGACTTGCTTATCATCTTTAGATTGCATTTAGGAATTACATCTACATCTCGTGGTGATCCCAAAAGGAAAACTTCTAAGAAAGATCAACTTAAAATAAATTGAATGAATCTAACAACGCTTTGGAACTTAACGCACAACATAGAGGTCTAGGCTAGAGACGTGTTCCGGTGTCGTAAAGCCTGGTAACTGTTGTCCTCACTGATGGTTGGGTGATTCCTCCACTGTGAGATGATAAGTGCAAGTACCGATTGTGCTCCCACGTACCGTCGAGTATATATTGGGAGACCCCTATAGGCTTAAAACCTTTTATCCATAGGAAGCCGTGTCGGCCGCCCTACTGATCGTAATGCACCAAACACAGCATTCAGGAAGATTGACTGCCGTACTGTAAAACGTATTCTACAGTTTTGTGATTGGTTTGGCACACCCTCTACCTAGATCTCTAGAGCAGTCCCTTTCGTTCCTTTTCAGACTCCTTAACGGAAAAGGTCCATCTGAGCACTTGTCACTTCAGGCTCATTAAAAATCGAAGGAGACTAGAGTCATCTTTTGTTTTTTCTCGACTCTTAAAAATTGAAAAAACAAGTTGTGTCAAAGTGTCTAAAATTCATTTAATTCGGAAACATACTTCCCCTTTATTTTAGTTGATCGAGTAATCCGTGATCGTGGAAGAAAGTCAATCGAAATCGCTAGAAAATCTTTTGGATAGACTAGATATGTCTGAACAACCGTCGACATCCAGGAATGTGTCATCCGACGCAGCAGCGACAGAGCCTCCTACTGCTACTCCAACAATGTTAGCCGGTATACCATCTATCCCGGCAAGTTGTCAACAACAAGCTGGAGTCCAATCAGGGACTGTTTCGACGACATGGTTAGTTCCTATTTCTTCATCCGGATTATCATCTGGTATTTCTTATGTTGAAACTCAACAAATTGATCCAATGTGTCTTCAAAGGCCAATTTACCCTTTAAGTACTGGATTTCCACCATATGGAAGGCAGTATGCCTTTTCATTGTTCCCTCCCGGAGAACAACCATATGGGAGTTTACAACAAAGTTCAGGTCAAACTGGAATTATATCCAGCGGTTGGGTACCAATACTGCCTCAGCAACCAAGGGTTGTATATTCAATGCAACCAGTCCACCCTGTGTTGAATATTCCCACTATACCTGCTATGGTGATTGCGTCGCAAGTACAAGCACTACCTGTAGTATGTCAACCCCAACAGCCTCAGGTTGCAATACAACAGCCTCTTGTCTCAACGACTCAATCACAACCTCAGGTTAGTGCCTCCTTATTTGGAGCGACTCAGGCTCAAACAAGTACTGTGACTCCTCATCTTGGTCAATCATCCAGTATTGGTCAACAACAAATGGTCCAACAACCAGAGCTGGTTCAAACTCAACAACCCCCATTCCAGCAATCATATCAAGGACCTGAGCAACAAGTCTTTGTAAGTAATGGGCAATCGCATTTCCAAAGCGGTTATCAACAACCATATTATAATGGTTATGCCCATCAACCTTGTCAAAGTTTCCAGTATCAAATACATTATGCTGGTATGCAAAGACCCATTGCTCAAGCGATTCCATCTTATCCTGGGTATGCTTCACCTAACCTGAATCAACAGTTTCCCTTTGTAGAAACTCTAGAATTACCAGATCTAAACCGGCTGACGAATGATCCAATTGCTTATGCCCCTTGGTGGCCAGCGATTCCGCATAAAATTTCGTCAGATATTCCTAAATTTAATGGAAATCCGGGTGAAGACCCGTCGAATCATGTGATGACATTTCATCTGTGGTGTTCATCAAACACCCTGAATGATGATTCGATTAGGCTTCGCCTTTTTCAGAGGACGTTAACTGGTTCGGCAGCAAAATGTATATCGAATTGCCCAGAGCTTCGTTTGACAACTTCAGTACCCTAGCCACAACCTTTTTAACCCATTTTCAATTACCAATAAGGTACGAAATGGGAACAGAACTTCTTACCAACTTCAAATAGACAACGGCCACTCACATATCTGATCATATACATGAGTGGCGACGTCGTCGTAGGATGGTAAAAACGTACGTCCCCGATCAGCTCTTAGCTGAATGTTTTATCAAGTCATTACTACCTTCCATCATGGAAGATGTGGCAAAGGGGGGAGTCGTCACAGAAGAGCAAGTTATCACTCGTGCGCAATATTTGGACTTGATTTACACTCAGTCCGGCACGCTCTATGATAAAATACCTGACGCCCCTGGACTGGAATTCTCAGTTCCTCCTCCTCCTAAATCAAACAATGACTCTCATGCCGACGATGGCGTGATTGGCGCAACAGACACGAAATCGACAAAGGCTACATCCAAAAAGGCCCGTAAGATTACTAGTCAAAATGCAAATGAGGAACTTCTTGCCTCGGAAGTAAATGCCGTGTCGACCGACAAGGGCAAACAACTGAAGCAACCAGGGGGAAAGAAGAAAAAGAAAGGGAGAAAAAAAGAAGCATGATAAATCTTCTGCAAACCCTTCTGGGCAAAGGAAACCCCCTGCGAGGTGTCATATATGCGATGAGGATCATCGGACGAGAGATTGTCCACATAAAGCTGAAGTTAAGAAACTCTTTAAGAGTTCAAAAACCTCAGCAGTATTGACTGATCCGTTTCCAAGCCCGGGAACCAAACTGGTTGCTAATCAAAATGCTTCCCGATCCCAAGTGCTTATGTTGTCTATCTGAAAGTAGCAAAATGATGCTTTGGCAAGGAATAAAGATTACAGGAATCCACAGGTGTCGAATAACAAGGCTAATGAACAACCTAGTAGTTTGACAACAACTTTGACCAAAGTTGTGCCACCCATCATTCCTGAACAAATGATAAAGTCGCCAAAGGGAGTAGTGCACAAATTGACATTTAATCCTCGTGCAAAAATAGCACAGAATTATAATATAATAGAGGACCTGGCCTAGTCGCTGTCCACTATGTCGACACTTGAGGTACCGCAAAATTGCCTCTCCCAAGAGCAAGCTTTATTATCAGCAATAGGTGGGATTGACCCAATGGATTCCAATCTTGTCGCCTTTAATCATAAAGGATATGACCCTCAGTTACCGGCTCAACTAGCTTTCCTTATTCAAGTGAAAGCCCTCAACAAAACTGTTCATCGAACAATTATTGATGAGGGGGCATCTACATGTATTATGTCGATGAGTTGTTGGAAAACTTTAGGATCTCCAACCTTGTCGCGGTCTGCGATGACGCTAAAAGCATTTGACGGAAGGAAATATACCCCATATGGTATCCTAAATAACTTGAAAGTTGAACTAGGAGGGAAAATAGTAGAAATAGATGTTGAAGTCATAGATGGGAATCTTGATTACAACATCCTACTAGGAAGACCATGGATATATGCCATGGTAGCTGTTGTGTCGACCTATTTCAGAAAGATTGCATTTCCCTTTCAAGGAGGGATTACAATCGTCGATTAGCAAAACTTCCTCCCCAATGGTTCTCAAGTTACTGGAAGCATTCCAATGATCCATGGAAGCAATCATTCGCTCCAAAATATCGGAGTAGGTCTCCTAAAAGACCCTGCCTTAATGGGTACTTTTGCCCTACCGCCTCCGAGTAATCTGGCGGAAGTGGCCACAGTGGAATATGAAACCTTCTATATCTAATGGATTTGGACTCCGAGGACGGTTCTTATCTCGTGTCGACATCGTTTAAAAATGAAACAAGGAGTCTTGAGGATGGTTCTTTTACTGTGTCAACCTCATTAAAAAAATGAAACAAATCCCCTTTCTCAAAGGTAAACCTTCATTCCAACCACCAAGTTGAATGCAATGAAGCTTGGGGGGCATGCACCTTGATTTGCGTTATTATGCTGGGGGCATGCAAACTTATCATGAGCAGTGTTACCGCAGGGTTCAAGCTCGTTAAAAAATAAACCCGCCTCGAGCAGTTTTAGCACATAGTTCAAGCTCGTTAAAAAATAAACATAAGACCGAGCAAGTGTTTCAATCCACGTTTAAGCTCGTTAAAAAATGAACTATCCTCCGGTAAATAACCACTGTGAATGTAGCATTATCAGCCATTAAAGCCTTGGTCGTGTTTGCACCGTCACCTCCACTTTTCCATTCGCCGACCATTCACCTCCATTTGATTGTTTACCCATTTTGAGGAACAGCTGCGAAGAGTGATTTCACTAGCCATCCTTGTGACACTGCCGTGCTTGGAAAATTCCAACCCTTACCTGGAATCAGCTGCTACCCATTTTATCACTCGTTCCTCAAAAGACGAGTCTTCTTTAAGCTCTTTTCATCTGACTCGTAAAACATGAAAAGATTGCCAAGTTTTGGCCTTCCATCTCGTTAAAGCGACGGGAAGTGCTATCCCTCCTCTAGATTTTAATCTTTTTGGACCTGAGGGATTATTGCACAAAAAGATCGAGCGCTTGTGTTGTTCGGCTCGTTAAAACTATCGAAAATTCATCCCTTCTGTATTGTTTTATACTTTTTCGGACTTAAGGGATTAGATGACGAAAAAGGAATTCCGGAGTTAACTTTACGTACCTTTTCAGACTCTCTAAAAATGAAAAGGACCGAGTTATCTTTGTCGTTAAACTCGTTAAAAACATTAATAGCGACAAACTTGTCTTTAGACGAGAACGAGTTTCACTATCGCTAGGCTCATTAAAACATAGCGATGGGTTTGCCCGAAGGGCAAATTATAGAACAAGCATATGTTATCCTCCTCAAGCTTGACAAAAATAAAGAGGTACTGGTCAGCAATGACTGGGGAAAAATTGGGAAGAAACTCAAAGAATCTTTAATGGTAGCAAGTCGCTCTTGAACATGACACTTCCACTCCGTGCCTGAGTCGGGTTGGGTTGTTTCATTCACCGGTCACATCACCATGGTCTCGCCATACCATCCACATTTGGGGTAAATGCTACCGATCCATCACATAAGTGTCGCCGACATGTTCAAGAGAAGTCATCCAGAGAAGTCCCCCGTGTTCCATCCACTACCATACATTATACCACATTCCTTCATGACTGCCATCCTGAACCATATATCATCAGATTGTTTTCACCTCCATCAAAATCATTTGCTCCATTCCGTGTCATTGATGTGGGATTCATCAAGGCCCTCCTTTGACGGATCGCTTCTTGTCGACATCAGCTCATTATCCAAGAAGTTGATCTAGGAACACCCCATTCAGTACTTTGAAGCTTGCATGCCTCAATGGCAAGTTTCTCACTTCCGGCGACAGGTATACATCAATGACCTTCGACCGAAAGATTTTGCGTGGTGTTCGACACCAGGTCATTTATTCACACCACGTGAATTGTACTGCAGTACCTTGAGGGTCATCATCCTTATCGGTGATTCCTCTCGCGCTTGTTAACAGTTTACATCATCGACTGGTAATCAAGCGATGTCTCTCGATGTTCGACTTCAAAACATTTCTCACATCGATCGACTTGTACTTCGAGTGAAGATTGGACGAGATTCAAGACCCCGGATCTAGTTTCATCCATCCGGGCTGTGATATATATTCAGGAAAAATAAAAACATTGACATGTACAGCATTGCAGCACAGATAATCATCCTACCAAAAGGATGATGACTTCATCAGAATCATCAGTCTACCATCAGACGTTTGTCTGTCCTATGTACATAAAAAATGAATTTATAAAGCTGAGCATGGGAATGCCCGCCTCAGCTAGATCATGAAAGCAGTATAAAGATAATGTATTGTATTGTATCTTATTATAGGTCTCCTCCCAGCATTGAAAGAACTTCGGATCCTCCTAATAAACCATTTCACCCGATAAACGACCTCATACTTTAGGGGGCAATTGTTATAGACATTTTTGTGCCTTACAGCTCTAAGCATGAAATGTCCATAATCCAAGGGATCCAAAGTCCCTAAAATTGTTGTTCCTAACCCTAGAGGAACAAGGTAAACCAATTACAGCTTCTCCCAGAAGTTCTCCACCAGAAACTACTCAGAATCAGTCAAATCAGGATCATTTCAGCTACTCCACTAGCTACCTGCGTTGCATAGCACCCCAGTACACTAGCTAGGTGCGTTGCAACGCACCTAAATGCACTACCAGGGTTTGCTGAGCGGGAAATTCCAAATGGCAGTGTCATTCCGCGAGATGGACAGACAATGGAAGCTTCCAGAATCTTCCTCAATGACACTTGCCTCACTGAGTTCGACCAAGGATGAGTAAGAGGCTCTCAGTCTCCAAGTGGAAGCAAGAACTGACAGAGAGAAGCCACAAGTCAAATCATAAGCTGACTCATCCTCTTTTCATACATCTATATATGGTCCCTCATCCCAGAGATCCGGAGGCGGGAATTTTGTACTTTGCAGAGAATTGCTATTGGTTTTGAGATTGAGATTAGTGCATTGGGTGATTTATGCTTTGTTGGAGGTGAAGAAGGGATTCCTTTGCTGGGAGGTTGATGCTGGATCGGGACTCACTTGGTTGTATCTCCTCCTGGATCTTCTTGTTATATCAATAAAACTATTTGAGTTTCTCCTACATGCTTGTGTATCAATGATGTTTTGTTATATTTGCATGTTTAGCTTAAATCTGATCCTAAGCTATTTATGAATGTAAATCTATGTCTTTGTGTAGTTTTCCTCTTCTGTGATCTTGCAGGAACTTGGTGAAGCTGGGCAAGTAAGGGAGCAGGTAGCTGGAAGCTGTCAAAGAGGAGAGTGATTGGATCAACGGACTAGCGCAAGACACAAGTTAGTCCATTCTATTCCTCTTCGTTTACATTTCATAAAGAAGAATACGAAAGTAGTTTTCCTTGTTTGTTGCTAAGGCACTGTCACACCTTAGAGTGGGATAGGGGCGTTCTGAGTAGATACTTTTCCCAAAAACACCTGTGTAAGTTCCTCCGCGCAGGAGGACGACCAAGGTGCCCAAAGATATTGATGAAAGTAAGGTCACCCTGCACACACCCCTCTTTCCGGACCAAATTGTGTTTGAAGGACCGCGCTTGGGGCGTGTACCCCTTTTGAAATTAGAAGACTGGGATTTAGCGGGCACAGAGCGGTTCCCTCATTTAGCAACGGACCAACTCATGTACCATGTTTTCCACAAAACCACTAGAATGATCGAATTGGAGCCAAGGAAGTGGTTGAGAGGTGTGGATAAGGCAGGATTGCTCAACCTGCTATGGGTGCCGCATTACAACCGCGTGCCCATCACAATGGTGGTAATCAAGCAACTACTGTGCTTGGTGCATTGTGGGTGTTTGTGGCTGGAGGAGTCGATACCCATCACTGATATGCTAATCCATAGGATCATACGGCTTTTGTACATAGGGGAAAATCTGACCATGGAGTTTGGTGGAAAGGCTGTCGAGCATGCCCTCGCTGAGGCCATGAAGGAAAAGTTCAATCTAGTAAAGAAGACATGCAATTATGCCATTTCAAGCATCTGTGACCCTGCGGTCAAAGTGGTGACACAACTCTTAGCAGAGAAGGTCATGCGTAAGTGTCACGTAGATGAAGTGCCAGTACCAGTCGTAGCTTTGATAGCCTAATGGGTGGAGGGAGTTCAATTTAATTGGGTGAACTACCTTTGCGGTTAGTTCCTCGCAAACTGCCATGAGGTGCAAGATCTCAACAAGCCATTTCACTATGCATGGCTCTTGCCGTCCATAGTCTTGGTAGCATGGGAGCTACTCGAAGATAGTCAGTTTCCTCCAGTCGTGCCAGACCTACCAGAGGCAGCAAAGTACACTTCATTGTGGGTGACTAAGGATCCTCAGCGTGTAAAGGACAACAAGATCTTTTGGATCTTGATGGAGATGAACGTGCATATGGCCATCAACCCGCAAGCTGCTATTGTCACCTACCAATTTTGATAGATTGCAGGAGTACGTGGAATTCAAGGCTGACTTCCACCTCATCTTAATAAGGGCATGGAAGGGCCTTGAGCAGAAGTGGCACAACTTTCCCTACTTGGAAAAAGATGACGCGATCAACGCAGTCCTTGACTGCTGGCCAGTAGAGTGGCGCACTGCCTCAAACTTGGCTGTGGGATCTAGTAAGACTGCTGCATAGCAGAAGAAGGAAGAAGCCAAGCTGAAGGTGGAACAGATGGTCACGAAAAGGAGAAGGAGGCCAATGATAGGGCCAAGGTGGGGTGCGCTACTGTACAAAAGTTGGGTGGGCAGGTAGGAGAAGAGGAGTGCAACGCTGATGGAGTTCAGAAGTCACCTTCACCAAAAACAAAGGAAGAAGAGGACGAACATACAGAGTAGGGAAGAGCGGATCTGAAGACAACTCCGTTTCATATCAAGCACACGAGAGGACTAGAAAAAGTAGGGCCGTGGAAGAAGTCCAAGGCTACCAAGACGTCTCTGGATCCAATCACCCTAATAGAGGGGGATCTAAATGATATAGGGGATACGGTGCGGGATGGCACCGTGAAACTACTGCAACAATTTGAGCAGCAGCAGTAGCAGGCGTTGGAGGCTATTCAGATGGGTTTATGTGAGTTGTAGATCCATGCATCACAGATTCAGATCAACGTGACGTCCGCTAGTTTGGCCCATGGCACCTTAGAAGCCATAGGGATGCTACACACAAGGGACCCCCGTGCTCCCAAAGGGAGCATTGATGACAAAGACTGAAGCTGGTAGGCTCGCTGGTAGCACCCTCAAGGGAGTGAGACTTAACTTGGTAGCTCTTCCTAGCGAGATGCTTTACCTTCTTCAGGATGGACTTTGGGCCCACGAACAACGCACTTTACAAGTGATCAACGAGAAAAAGGTCAACAATGCTCAGATGACTATGTAGAGAGACTCTGCTGTTAACCTTGTGACAAACTTAACAGACAAGAATCAATGCATAATCAAGGTTGTGGATGAGGCATGCAGAACTGTCCCAGAGCTGGCCATTCCCGAGGCTGAGCCAGTAGATGTGCGGGTTCGGAAACTCACTGTAGGAGTGCGCGACACACGCACAGAGTTAGAAAAGGTTCAACTAGAGCTGAACCTCAAAATTGCAGAATTGCAGTTGAAGGTCCTACCTTCGAATCCGTCGAAAGTCAAGGAGTAGTGCGTGATTGCCATGATAGACGCGCTAGTAGCAGTACAAGTGCAGTAACGGACTCCACGACACTTTTTGAGCAGTCATTCGAGGTACTCACCAACCTGCAAGAAGACCCCAATGTGTAGAGGCTGGAGACAGAAGCGCAGGAACTACAATAGTGCTACGACGAGGTTAAAGCGACAATACGCATTGTCGCCATCACGCAGAGACTCGTGAAGCTGCAAGAGGCCAAGGCATTGAAAGAATAGGTCGATACAACTCATCACAAGGAAGAAGTGATAAAAAACCACTTGAAGCCTTGGTTGGATGAGGCCTACTTGATCATAGCCTCCATTGAAGGCAAGCTAGCTAGTCTGCAGGAGACTCAGTAGAAGCTCCAGGTTGATACCACAGGGCCAGCGATCGAGAAGTTGGTCGAGGAGATGAAGCAGGCAGTTGCGTAGTGCACTGCCGAGGTAGCAGTTGTTCAGGTCGACCTGGGAGGTCTTCACGACAAGATCTCCGCGCCAGCTGAGTGACTCGAGGGCGAGTCACCATGTTTGTGTTGGGGGCCTGTTGGGAACGGGTCCCCTGGGGGTCAATTTTGGGGCTAAAAGCCTATGTTTTGGGGCAGAAAGCCCAAATTTTGTATAAAGAATGTAAAGTCTCCACATTTTGTGGTCACAGAGCACAAAGATGTCAAGAGTCATTAAGGATTGTGTGCCCTTGTTTTGTAAAGAATCATGTCGGCTGTAAAGATCCACCCATGGTTCGCGGACCATGGGATTGTATAAAAAGAAGCTAAGTATGTCTAAAGAGAGAGGTAGAAAGGAAGAAGAGTTCTAAGTGCTTGGGTCATAGGAGAACTAAGAACGAGAGTCATAGCGTAGGTAGAGGCTCTGCAGCTAAGTGTGCAGAGGCCCAAGGTAGAAGTCTGCAGCTGAGTGAGCAGACCACTACAGCTGTGTGCGCAGGGCGGATAGAGTCTATACTGGGAACTTGAATCATCAATAAAGAGAAGTATTCTAAAATTGTTGTGTATTTTGTCTCTAATTATTGCATCCGATTATGTTATGTTAAGTTCCAGGTTTACATTATAATGCTAATTTGATGTGCGAATGTATCTGTTTCTATCTATTATTTGAACGCAAGTAAGAATATATGTTTACGCGAAGATAACCTTAATTGCATGGTAAAATTGGCGAACACTTAAGGTAATTTGGGAACTTGTAACCATACGTAGTTACAGAGGTGCATAAGTGCCTGGATCGCTGGTTAGGGCTGCGCAAGGGTCAGTCGTATACCTTCGCGAAGGTTTTGAAGGTCAGAAAAGAAGGAACATCGATAAGCCCTAAGGGCTTATCAATCTGCGCAAAGACAGGGGTTAGGGTATAAGATCGACATCACGACCATCTCAGGGTGCGGAAACTTGGTTCCTGCATCCCCCCATACTGCTTCGGGTGAGACTTCAGTCCATGCTCCGCGGATTGATGCTGAAAGGGCCAGTAGTGTAGGGATTTGCTTGGCTGCTTAACGCTGAACCTGGGTTAGGGCCCATCAAGCCAACAATGCTTCATGAGGAAGATGAGTTTTTTGATGAACAGGCCAGTTTACTGCTTGCATACACACTTCGCGAATCTCCATTTTGTTGGCTGCTCACCCTACCGGCTGATAGTGTGCACTCATTTGAGCACTTTTTTGATCTCATTGAAGACACGTTCTATCATTTTGATCCAGACCATCTTGACTGGAAACTGTTATAGAAATGGAGGGTTCTGCATGAATTAGTTATTGATTTTTGGCAGCGCTTCCGTGACTTGCAGTTTCAAGCTCCGAGGAGCTAGATGAAATTTTCTTATCTTTGGGACTGATTCGAGTATTGCCTTAAGAAATCTGCCCGTCCCAAGAGAAAGCTTGAAATAGAGTCTCACTCAACATTCTTCATTGATGGAGATGCACAATCTCATGAGGATGTGCTCATTGTCTCCACTGACTATCTGCCTCCCTCTTATTCAACAACTCCACCACTTCCCAATGATGTTGAGGATGATGCTCACACACCTGTTCATCTTTCACATTCTCCCAACATCACTTCACTCAATTTTTGTGTAGATTTGGTTGTGAGTCCTTTGAGTTCTCATATGCAATATTTTCTATGACCTTCGTCTTTGCACTCGAGTGTTCCTCCGGATGATGCTGTCTTGTGTTTGTCCATTCCAGATTCTTCACTTGTTGTGAATGAGAAACAACCCATTGATGGAGTTGGTGTTGCACAACCAACATGCGTTGTCATTCATGAAGAGTATGGGTGGGAGCTTGAGCATCAACACTCGACAAAGGATGACTCCCTTCTGTCCAATCCCCCTCTGTTCTTTCCTGACCTCTTTGGTGAACCTGCCATCCATGATTTCACATGTGTGGCTTCATCCACGGATGCACCCATTATTGATCACTCGCAAGACTCACTGAATGTTGGTCCATCATTCGACAATTTAGAGGATAAGCTATTCGTTGAAAATCCACTTGATATTTCATCTATCTTTTCTGAAAACACAGAGGATGAGTTTGTTCACTTTTCATCTACCCCTCTGTGTGATTCATCTGATCATGAGGATGCTGATGAAATCATTGATTTTTCTAATTGTGGTGGTCATGATCCATTTACTTCCATTTTTGACCACGATCATGACTTTATCACAGTTGACCTTTCGAAGCCACCGATTTATGATGATCTACCTGATGATGAAGTTGAAACACCCAAGATCACCGAGGCACTTCAGCCCGAGCTGATGGTTGTGTCAGACCCTCACTCTCTTGGGGTTAGTCTCACTTCTAATCATGAAACTGTTCAGTCACCCAAGGCTCCTCATCACTCATCTGTATGCATTGAAGATCCATCTCAAACACATATCACACTTCCTTCACTCGAACTACACGATCCCATTACTCATGAATTGGAGGAATCTTACATTGCAAGCACTCGTTCGTGACACAAGTTATCTTTGTCTCTTTCGGTTGCTTGCATGTCACAGTCAAGAGTGTGCTTATGCTTCAAAGTTTCATGTAGTGTCACACAATGCCATGATAAGTCCACTGACTGCTCATCATGCACTTGTACTCACTTATGTCCCGTGCACACTTTGAAACATGAAGTGTGGTTGTCTTCATTGTTATATCATTCTTTCTTGTTGGTTCTTACAACTGAGTTGCTCGTGGACCAAGCCTTCACCAACATGGGTCAACCAATGCGCTGATGGCTGCATTGGAAATATCACTTCACGTGATCAAACCCATGCATCGTTAGTGTAGGAGTAGGAGTAGTGTTTGCTTTTAGTCAGTTTGCTTGCATGCTTGTTTGCTTATTTGCTTTGTTTTCTTGTTTGTCTGCTTGCTTGATTGATTACTTGCTTCACTTTCACTTTTTTCTTCTTCTTTTGCCTTCGCTTTGATGTTTATTAATTTTCTTGTTTTGTTCATAGGTTAGTTTTGCATGAAATCATGTTGACTCTTGAAATGAGCTGGGTGAAGTAAAATAGGGCTTGTACAACTATCAATACTTGGTTATCTATCATCTTGCCTCTGTATGAAGAGTGTGTAATTTTTAGTACATGATATGTCGAAGGAAAATACATATTGTTCGAAGTGAACCTTGGTGAAAACACAATGCTTGCGCACTAACTAGTGTCACCTTCTCTAGTCGATTGTTTTTGGGTTAACCCTTGTCAGGTCATTCAAGTAGAGTAAGGTGAGGGGGAAAAAATTAACAGGCACATGAAAGATACAATAAAATACTTCTTTGCTGGAGCAACCTCTTTTGCTCTCAATAAGTCGGGATCCCTCTTCCACCTTTGAAGTGAATAAGTGCTATGCACAGTTGAAAAAATGAAAAATGAAAAGTCAAAAAAATTCAAAATGAAAAATGAACAAGGCGAAAGAAGAGAAAGGCTTCCTATGCAGGGAGGTGATGCAAGTAACTTCGCTGGGGTGCCGACTAGCCTCGCTGGCAGTGGAGCCATGCTTGTGTTCCTATGTGACTCCACCGGGGCACTGTCCAGGCTTGCTGGCAATGGAGCAACACCAGAGATGAAACTAAAAGTCTGACGACTATATAGCTTGTGCACCTATATACCCCTTATTAGCACTCAAGATTGTACCTCAAGGCTGAGAAGAGGAAATCCCGAGGTAACCATAGACCAAGCTTTCGATCTGGCATCTAGCCCTGCCAGACCAGAGAGGGCTCTCTCTTTGCCAACAAAATGTGGCTGAAATAAGTGAATCTTAGGCTAGCTATGAAGTATGGGGATTTGATTGAAAATTTTGGGTCGAAACAGCAAGAGAAAGGACCATTGGGCTATGGATCCGAGGCTGGTTTCTGTCGGCAAACTTGGGGCAAAGTAAGCGCAATTCCCAGCTAGATAAAAGATATAAATGAGAGAAGAAAAGAGGAGAAATCCCACTGCGCTGCAGGAATCAATCAGGGGATGGATCTACAGTGGCAGCGTTAGAAGAAAGATAAACACAGGGTTACTCAATAGAGCATCTAACAGAGGATGGATTCTGCAAATATAACCACTACATTTAACAACAAAATCATTGCGAAAGGAGCATCGTGCGTGGATGGATTCCTAACACTTCCCTTAGATAATGTTGTAACAAGAATTAGCAGAAAAAACAAAGTATGTAAGTGATTTTACAAGGAACACATGTTGGAAATTAAACACCGTGATGGATCCCAAATCTAAAGGGCAAAAACTACTCCATTAAAAATAATATTCAAAAGAAGCTTTACACAGTCCAAAGCAGCCTCACTTTGCTGCAAAATCGAACCCTTACATCTTCAAAAATTTTCCTACATATACCCTATTACATCTTAATTTTGATTTCCTAAACATAGGAATCAAAATAATTAAAATAGAAAAAACAAACAACTAAATATGTTTTTATGCGGTCAAATAAAATAAATCAAACTTATAACTAAGGAATTAAATCACATCAAAACAGAACAATAGGTTTGCTGCCACAAGTCAAATTGCTGAAGGTGTCATCGCTGGAAATCTGGGATTTTTTGAGATGCTGATCGATCATCTTCCACCTGCACCCTATAGATGCCTTGGATTCCTAAAATATTTTCCATTTGTTCGTTGAATGTTTTGAACACTGCCACCTCTCCTTCAAAAACTCAATGCTGCTGATGTCATGGCTAAAATACCTGCCATCGGTTCCTAGAAAGATTTGAATAATGCCACATCTAGTTATTATTCTTCATCACTGTCATTCCCGAAAACTGATGACACTTTGGAAATAGCTTTTTCTTTCTTGGAGGCAGCACCTGAAGAAGTCTTGGAAGGAGTAGCCTTGGTTGCAAAGCCAAACTTTAATGTCTTTCGCTGATCCTACACTGCAAGAGATGTTGCAGTTCTTACTGTGCCAGAGGCTGGGACAGAATGAGAGTCCTCTTGTTGCTGTTGTGACCTTTGGGCATCCGCAATCTGAACAAATTTAACCATTTCCCTTTCCATCCCATTTTCTGCAATAGCCTGAATCCAATATTTGAGGATGTTAACTGTGTGCTTACAGATGCCTGCTCCAAATTGTCAGTATCTAGATTTTCAATCAGTCTATGATTGATAGGAAAACAGAAATCTTCACCCAGATCCTCAACAAGAGATGCTTCATATGCCTCTTCACGCTTTCGCTGACGTTTTTCCCGAGCACTCATTCCATTTTGACTATTAGACCACCGGTTCTCCTTTTTGACAAATCAACTTTGCTACACGACTCTTCTCATCAAGATCTCCATGTTTTATTTTTGGTTATCCTTCACATGCAGCTGCTAAATGATCAATCTGACCATAAAGGAAGCATTTGTCTTGTTGCCCAGGTGTAAACACAATCTCTCTCAAAATATAATGGCTTTCACTGTAATGTCTCTTGCACTGTAATGGGTTTCATAGGATGTCTTTGGCACACTGTAATGGCTCTTTCTCATTGTAATGACTCTCACATCATGGAAATGATTCTCACAGATAATGGGCGCATAAGCATTGCCCCAAGACCAACTCCACAAGGCAAAATGCCTCCAATTAATATTGAGAAAATGGGCTGCATATACCAAGCTTGTTCTGAAATCTACCAGAGGATTTTATTGGTCTTCATTGAATCCTCAATTTTAGATTTTGTGTAGCCAAAAGCACTAAGAAGGACTAATAGCACAAAAATTCCAAACCATAAAAGGACCAAGGCAAACATACTCCCAAAAGGAACTGCACCAGATGATTTCTCACCCTTTATCAGTGCATTGAGTATAAACAAAAAATGAAAAAGGCAATGCCTGGAAACGAGAATGCTATCTTTAGTGTGTTCTTCCTCCATTCTATTCCCATAATAGATAGATATGACGAAGCATATGCATACCCAGCAAAAAAACCCATAAACACCCATTGCAAAAAGAGCAGAAAGTCTCAGTCCAAGTTGCTTTATTAAGTATCCTTTTCTGAGGAAGTATGCAAATGGAACTGCAAAGACAACACCTAGTCCCCTTCTCCACATGCGGTGAGCATAATCCATCCAATAGATAAACTTGAAATCTTCAAGGTTCATACCCTTGTTTACATGTTCTCACTGATCTTGTTTACTCAACTTCCCACTGATCTTTCGCAGATTACCTGTGAATTAATCAGTCATTGATAAGCCAGACCTTGTAAGGTGCGTTAACCCACCAAGCATTACCATACTGAATACCTAAGCTCCAGAACCAAATAGCCATGCTGCTATCTTCATCCGTGCCGCTTTAGCTCTTACGACAATCAAACCCGATGCTGCAAATCTTGTAGCCATAAGCTTGTTTGCTAATGACAAAGCTGCACTGGTTGACATATGCTGCAATGTACAAAAAGTATAGCCCATATTCAATAGACTGTGGTAAAACAAATAGCACTGGGGCCGAAACCCTTCAGAGGCACCCTATAGCTCGTTTCTGCAATTGCAACCTCGGTTCAACTCCAACTTAAATGATTCAAGGGTCTCCAGAGAGCGCGACAGAGTCTTAGTGTTGATAAGAAGTGGATCATAATACATTCTGTTGCGACAAATATCCATCCATCTTAGTCAAAACATTTACATGGGGCAATTCAAGTTGCATCATTGCAGAAAGAGATGCCATACAACCATTGAGGTATTTGGTTATATCTGACACAGACGGGGATCAAGCAAATACACAACACAAACATTATAATTCCAATGCTGGAGTTGGTCAACAAATGTTCGGAGTAGAGCTTTATCTGACTCAGGCAATAAAAAACAAGATAGTTTTTATCCAAATAATCCTCTAATTGTTCTGCAAGCCTTAAAGTCCTCTGTAGCCGGATCAAGTTTCACAATATGAACAAAATGACCAATACTCTCATAGTGTTGTTGCAAGTTGTAGCAGTACCACTGCCTGCATTATGGTAAATGTGTGCTTCTCGTCTCTCCACAGGAGTATCTCAGCAACTCTTCCAGCTCCGGGAAATTTGTAAACCTTGGATGTTTCATCACTGTCTTCACACATTACACCAAGCGCTCCAGATCTTAAATGTTGGAAAGACTCAAGTGTCAACCTAATACCTTCCTTGAGAGATACTACAGGCGAATAATTGATATAGTTTTGGGCTCTTGAACAATTGAAAGTTCTTTTATAAGAAAGCAATCTGATCGTTGAACGTGTCAACCTTGGCACTGCCATCCCATATGAAGCCAACTTTTTTATAGTCTTAACCTTTTCTATCTGATTAGACTCACTTTCATATCCTAATCTTGAAAGAGTTAAGGGACCTTTGTGAGCATCATGCAGACCAAGGAAACTAATGGAATGAATGTTTGCAACTTTTGGGAAGTGTTTTCAGGTGATTCTTCGTGTACAAAAAGAAACCCCCAAAAAAAATTGTGCAAACTCTTCAAATAAAATGGTAGTGCAGTACTTTACAAAGTGACTAATGCCATTATCAACACTCCAAGCCACAAATAGAAAAAAGCACTTGCACTGCAACAACTATACCAGCTGATTGTTATCCATTTAGCAGCAAAGAGAAGACACTGCTCCTTCATTTTTCCAGTCACGCTACTCATTATTTCTTGATGAGATAATAAAAATGTTTATGATAGCCTTTATGATTGATAAACATTCAAATGTTGTGCAACATAATTGCTTTCATTAAATTGACATAATTCTCATCCACTGGTAACCCTGCAACACTGAAGCAACCTTGATCATCTTCTTTGCACTGCAAGCCCTCTGTATACAGTTTCAAAAGAATTTCTAGGCGAGATGTTATCACTGCAGACAAGTACTTTGTTGCTGCCCAATTTAAACAACAGTTGGTTGGGACAGTAGTCTTCCCATCAAACGAGCAACAATATTCTTTCGACCATATCTATTGATCCGGGAGTGGGTTTTGGGAGTGTAATATACCATTGGAAAGCTCTTTCAAAGATTCTTCTGATGGACATGTTTATGTAATGTTTTTCACTAACGATCATGTACAAAGAATATAACAAAACCAGACATAGTAAGAGGCCCATTTTGATCACTGAGGGAAGGCCAAAGGACTGACTCTAACACCCCTCAACCCGAATCGAAACAATTGTGTTGCCTTGGCTTGGAATGTGTGTCAATCGACCAAGGGCTTGGAAGATGATACATCTTACAATCAAGCTAGTGTGAAACCAAGATGAGTTGAGAACTGAATAATACTTCTAGAGCCGTTCGACTTTCTTTTCACTAACAAGGTCCATTCAGAGAGCTGGAGTTCTACTAGTGTGTTGCCAAGTGTTGTAGCAGCTACAATCACCCTCCAAAATTTTGTCTTAGCCCACCTTGGAGCCTCCCTACCAACCTTGCATGAAAAATTGTCTTGATTCGTCAAGTACACAAGCTTCACTGTTTTTTCTCCACAAAGGCAGTTTTTCGAGCACAACTTGATGCATTCCCCTCACAGGCTGTTCACCCAGACTTGGTTCAGTTGCAGGCTGAGAAGCTTCCCCTTGAAAATTGTGCATTTCTGGAGGGCAACCAAACTTCCCTCCAGAAATTGCGCAATCCTCTTTGGCAGCCTACTGGGCTCCAAGATTGCGCAATCCTGCCAGCCAACACTCCCAATAGGATTTGCACAAATTTCCCCAGCAGGGCTGCTCAGCCCAGGATTTGCACAAACTTCCCCAGCAGGGATGCTCAGCCTAGGATTTGTGCAAATCTAGGTAGCAGTCAGCTGCTCTGCCTAGAAATTGTGCAATCCTCCTGGGCAGCCAGCCCAACTCCCAACCGGGATTGCGCACTTTTCCCAAGCAGTTAAGCAGCTGCATGCATGAGCAGTCCGGTTGACCAGTAACACCTAGGACTGAGGAAACTTGACTTGCACGCATGCATGACTGGTTCTTCCTGGAATAGAAAAAAGCAACATGCAACGACATCCCATGATTTAGGGAGCTATTTTTAGCAACCAGGGTTACATGCAAAGTTGTTTTAGAAGTTTCCCTCTAAGTGTCGCTTTTTCCTAGATTTGTGGCATGTGCGTCATGAGCCCAAAATTATTTATTCGACGCATCAAAGCTCATTCTTTCACATCGATCTTGGAGCTCTGACATCCCACAACACATCCAGGACTCTTCGACACATCCGGCTCAACTATTCACAGGTAAGTGGCCTCAACTTGTCTTTTTCAACATTTCTATCGCTTTTTGTGTATTCGCTTGTATGAGTGTTGTTTTCTTGATTTATTTGAATGCTTGTTGTCATTTACATGTATACTAGCTTGTCCTAGCTCTGTTTCAGTTTTCATTGCTATCTCATTGCTATCACATGCATGAAACTATTTTGCACAAATGTTCTCCCAACCGCCGAGCTGCGTCACCCACATGAATGTTGATCTATTTGCTGAATATTTCATTCATGTTTTGCATGCACTGTCAATCACTTCTGCGTTCACTTAGTGTTGCCATGCATTCACTGTCTTATCTGCTTTCAGTTTCCTGTCGGTGATTCGAGCGAACCTTGGCTCGGACTTTGCCTCACTAAGACTACTTTGCGCAATCTAGGGAAGGAAGGCTTCGCCTTCCTCTCCAGAAATGAAAATTTTTACCTAACACTGGCCTCCAAGACTGTTTTTTGCATTTCTGGAGGATAGTGGCTGCTGGCCCAGGAAATTGCGCAAATCTATCCTTGGGCCTGTAGTCCTTCCCATCTGGAATTGTGCATTGCGCAATACCAGCAGCCAACAACCAGTCTTGTTTATGCGTTGTGAAGATCCAGTAGCCATTCCTACCTCCCAGATAGCCCAGAGTGCCTTTTGCGTAATTCTGGCAGCTAGTCACCTAGCCTCCAAGAAGAAATTGCGCAATCTTGCTCATAAGTTTCCCAAGTATGTGCTGTGTCATTCCCCGGAATTTGCTTTGTTTTCGCTGACATATTTCTTACCATGCATGTTACTTTTCTCCAGATCTTTCGGGTGTTCATGTGTCTCAATGGCTTCCAAGAGAATAGGATCTTAGGACATTGTTGGAAATTTAGTTGGAGCGGCAGCTGAGAAAATGTCCTGTAGTCTGCTGCTCTATGAAGATACAAAGTTGTATCTAGACAAGGACATCAAACTGAAGTGGCATGAATTCAATGAAACATTCGCAGGCACTTTTGGGGAACACCTCGAGGACCATTAGATGTACATGAACATTCACAAGTCCAGCTTATACCAGATTCCATGCATATATCTGTGTTCCCATGCATGGGCATGATACAATGGATCGTCTCTCACATTGATCCTGAGATGATGACCTTGAGCAGTGTTAGTGGGACGAAGCTTGCGACCTTCTGGGAACAAGATTATGATGAGATGTATCAGATGTCAAAGCCCATGACTATCATGGAGACTCCATTCAGCTTACCCAACAACAATGCTAACTCCAGAGACATTCTAAAGGATTTGGTAAAGGAGCCAACTCATTTTAGGATGACACCCAACCAGGTCTATAAGACAAAGATATTGAGGAAGGCATACCAATACTTGATCATATTTGCTTATTGACTGTATGGCCAAGCAAGCACGAAAATCTTCCCACATAGTTGGGTGGTTGCACTGGACCAAGTGGCTAGAGAAGGAAAACCATGTAATTGGTCCGACACACTGGCTCATCAGCTGAAGGAGCAAGTCATGAAGGCTCGACAATCACCCAGAGGTATGCATCTAGAAATTTATATGCCTTCTTACATCCTAGATGTAGTCTACCCAACATGAGTTCCCGGGCTTGGAGTGGGTGTGGTCACCGACGGAGACTGCTGTGAACACATATTTCAAGTTGTTGTCCGAATGCAGCTTGAAAGGAGTAATCACATGACTGTCTGACCATTTTGTTGTCCCTTTGTATAAGATGATAGTCAAACAAGATCCACCCTGCATGTCAAAGGAAGCAATGGAGGCATTGATATGCATTGCAGATTCGTATGCCTCACTGTCCGACACTTTCATCTGATTGTTTAGTGTGGAGAAGCCTCCACATGTTCTGCCAAAGTTTTCCTTGGACGTACTTGTCATGCATGAAGTAGCTATCACATCTTGTCATGATTGACATCTAGACTTCAGCGGAAGAAGAAGGCACCCTAGCCCACTCTTCCATTGTGGATTGGGTTATATGAGATCCAGAGTATCAAGCAAGCGAATGTTGAAGTAGAACTGATGAAGAAATACCTGTTTGACCTCTGAAGCTACAATCCGTATGACCCACATTGCATTGTGAAGGATCACTACATGATAGTTTAGTTCAAATGGATCTACGGGGTATTTCATTGGGCCGAGGAGGACCCATAGAGATACTGCTACAGTTTCTCTAGACCCAATGAACCAGTTGGATTCACTGTGGCATGGTTAATGAAGTAGTGTGAAGCAGCATCTCAGAGAGCACTAGCAGTAGCAGCAGTGGCATCAGAGCTAGGCATACCAGTGCGCAACAAAGGGAAGAGGAAGATTATCGATCGCATGGAGGAGGAGCAAAGCTAAAAGTTTCGATCACATCCACTTGTAGAGAAAGAAGCTATGGCTATAGAGGCAAAGAGGCAGTAATGTGACAAGAAAATCACACGACGACAAAGGGATAAGAAAAGAATGGAAGAAGCAGAAAAGGAGTTGCATGAGTTGAGGGAGAAACTCTGAAAAGAACAAGAGCTATGCAAAGAGGAGAGGGAAGTAGAGCAACAACAGATACAACAGGGGGCGCATCACGGGCAAACAGACGAAGCAGTGCCCGTACAAGTAGTTGATTCATCTGAAAAGCTGGTAGCAGGTGAACAGGGTGAACCATTGCAGGGGCAAGAATTTTCTCATGAGATAGAACATGCACTTCAATAGTTGGATGTAGACATGGAGAAACAAGAGTTGGAACAGGACACCAACCTCATGCCTCACCACAAAGAGGTCCACTCACCTGCTTCAATGCATCTAGAAGGAGAGCAAGTCTTGGATGACCAAGGAGGCACTGAGATCCTTGGTGATCAACTAGAAGAAGAGATGCATAACATCACGTTTGATGAATCCAAACATAGAGTTGTGTAGTATTCCAGAGTATCAACTCCAGATGATCAAACATCCCCTGTGCTAGTTGAATAACGAGAGATCGTGACTGATGTGCATAAGCATCCATCTACTTTGGCTGATGCAACCAGAGTATATGTTGAAGCCACTAGCTCAAGTGTTCATTTTCTTATATCTGAGAATGAGAGAATGGCGAAGGAACTACAGGTGGCCAAGCAAGGAGGAGACTTGGTGACAATGTATGTCCAAGTTGAACTGAAGAAGGAAATACTAGATGAAGTATTGTCCCTTGACATAATTATGCAAGAATTGTACTCCAAGTTTGGTATCGTTCACAAGGCAGTCGTCCATCTCAACGGATGGTAGCAGTAATGTCCTAGGAGAGCACACATCTTGACGAACATACATGATTTTATTGATGACATGCAAACATGGACGATGAAGTACAATGGAGACCCACTTCACTTGCCAAAGATGATGAGACCAAATGCAGTTGAGCTGAAAGCACGTATCTGGAGTCAGATTCGGAACTATGAGGATCTCTCACAACTCATCACTAGCATACAGGCTTTCCATGCATGAGTATTCAAAAGCATGGATGTTGTGGTGCACACACATGCGATCCCATCACTTGGGACTCTTACCCAGGTGAAGACCAAGAAGAAGGTCTGACAGGAACTTGACTCGTATTTCGACGAGTTGATGCACATCACCACTAGCCAAGACTTGCCTATCAGTGCAGACATCATGCACAAGTATGTTGCTTGTCTAGCCACATTGAAGACAATGATGCGCATTCTTTCAGATGAGTTGGATTGAGGAGCCTGAGTAGTGTACCCAGATGCTATGGAGGCAAAGGTCAGGTTTCATATGGATGTCGCCACGGAACACACAGAAACTACCAGAGACTACATATCTTGGAATCAATATGTTACTGTTGATCAACATGAGGATGTTGAGTAGTTGGACTTATATAGTTGTCTAAGTCAGAGTGATGTATCAGTTGGCTTGCTCAAGCCATTGTGTTCACATGGGTACATGTGCATTGTAATGTTGAGTCATGTCAAGTGTAAGTCAAGTGTAAGTCAAGTGTCAATAGTGAATGTAACAATCATAGAGTAGGTGAAGAGTCATGAGGGTAGTTGAACATTCACAAAGGGGAATGTCAAGGGCCACCCCACCCCTTGCTATAAATAGTCCCTCATAACTCATTGTACAGGCTTTTGGTCAGCCAAGCTTCTATTATGACTATCTTGGAGAAAGCTTGGACAGTATTGTAACGTGCCTTGGCTTCTCCACTGCATGAAGCTAATACATCTCTTTGGAGGAGCAGGCATATGTGGCTGTAACATTTCACTGTTGGGGCTAACAGGTTTACATGGAAGTATTGTATGATTGGAACTTACACTTACTTATATAATAAGAGCCAACAAATTTTTATTTATATGTTGTTATTGTAGTTAGAATATTCTGGTTTCCTTAATGATATATGTTGTTTAACTTACGTATTTATGTATGAACTGATTCTTATGTAATTATATGAATCTTGTTGCAAATGTGCTGTTGGTTTTGTTAGAGCCTAGATCAACCTCAGGCTGAAAGGAGGCAATCCTAGGATAACCACCAACCAAGCTTAACCTGGTAGCTAGCCCTACCAGGTCGGGAGAGGGCTCTCTCCTTATCAATCTCAGTGGAGATGACTGAATTGAATATGAATTTTAGGCTAGGTATAGTACCTCTAGGGTTTTTTGTTTGATTTTGAAGGTTTGGTTGTTGGATCAAATGGAGTAGGCAACTTAGGTTCGGGAAATCAAATCAGAATTGCAGGGTGTTCTGTGGGGCGAGGTAGGTAGGTGTTTTGGCACTTGGAATTGAGTGTGATGGTAAGTCTAAGACTAGTGAGGGGTTGAGGAGGGCATGAAAAGTTCATGAATCCTCTTCAAACAGCTGAAAACATTAAAAACTAAATGTGTTCCCAAGGCAGAGCATTGATACTAATGGATTCCACCTATCTATCTTGATTCATATAGTTAAGAAGAAAGAAATAGATGTTGGCACATATAACACATAAGAGAAACTAAATAACAAAGGAAGAAACAATGCCAAGACACTTTACCACAAGAATCCCACAAAAATAGTTGTAAAACCCTGGTTTATTTCCTTGCCAAATTGCAGAAGTGATGTACAATGAAGCTCAAAGCATCCATAAGAGTCCAACCTGTTATCACCAGAATCTATAGTTCATGTATATGTTAATTATCCATAAGTTTTTATAAAGTCTTGAGGTCTTGTAAATAAGTTTGTTAACTTATGTCAATTTCAAATTTTGAAATTCAAGAGTTATGAATGAAATTCGTGTAAAGGCAAGGGCATTAGTCATCTTCCATCATGGTTAGTTATGTCATGTCATGTCATTGGTACTTGCGCAGTTTCGCAGCGCGGGTATGATTTCTTAGGTACTTGCGCAGTTTCGTAGCGCGAGTGTGATTGGTCAGTTCTGCTGCTAAATAATGTTTGCGTGTTTTCGTAGCGGCCCGTTTGCCAGCGATTTCGTAGCGCATTCCTTTAAATTTGAACTGCCCGCGCTACGAAATCGGGGTTTCGGGCTGTTGTCTAGCTTTTTTCCTGGAATGTCTAATCCGAGAAGTGGTGAGTCACGAGTCCGGTTATGATTGTTTCCTCACACCATTTACGTGTCATGATTAGCCATTACTTTGCCATCAGGTCTGATTTCATTGAGTTAGGTGTCAGTTTGGAGGACGTTATAGGAAGTGGTCATTCCATAATGTGTTTTTCATAGCATATGAATGTCTTCTAATCTATGAAAAGCGTGAGCTTTATTCTAATCAGACTACTGCAAGCGAGCCTGAGTTCTACAGCCAAAGAGTGTATCATGCTGCAAACCACCGTCATTTCCTTGTGTAGAATTGTGCAAAGAAACATGGAAAGAAAGGAGCACCGTTCGGGTAGATGTGTGAGAACAGAGCCGGAGGGATTAGATGTAACCCTCGGGGATGAGGAAGTAGCAAAGGCGTTCAGAGCTGCTGGTTGTTGGCGGTTCTGTGAAAAACTCAAAGGTGGACATGCAGAAGTGACCAAGGCATTTGCAGTGAACTTCACGGGATTAAATTCAAAGGTGGCCATGCTGGAGTTTCCGGTTTCCCCTGAAGTCATTTCTACAGTCACAGAAATCCCAAGAGGTGGCCAAGAATGGTTCAAGAATTTCAAGTTTGATATGGGTCCGTGTAAGGAGTTCTTAAAGGCACCATATGTAGACGAAGATCTTACTAAAGCTGTCCCAAGGAGCTATCTTAAGGAGAGTTATGCTACATTATTGACATGCATCCAGAAGTACTTGACATGTGAAGGTCGGTACAACAAAGTCTACTCATATCATTTCAAGCTGCTACTACACTTCACTGGTAAGAGCTCAATAGACATCCCTTTTTACTTATTCAGGAGTATTTCTAAGATGTGTGACAAGATTCAGTTGAAAAAGGAAGCTTATGAAACATCTCTTTTTCATCATGGTCTGGTTAAATTATTGGTGTTGGATAGCCTACATAAAATTGGTAAAGACTGGGATTCGTTTGTATTCATGGCCGGTTTCCCTAGTAAAACGGGCCTCACTCCATTACCTGTAAGAGAAAGAGAAGATAGGAGTGAGGATACTACTTTGGCTGAGATTAGGAAAGAAATAACAGACCATAAGAAGCCCAAAGCTAAAACAAAGAAGCCAGAGAGGTCTGTAACAGTCAAAGAAACACCTGAAGCATCAACAAAGAAGACTCCTAAGTTAGCAGTCAAAGAAACTCCTGAGGCATCAGTAGTCAAAACTTCAAAATCATCCAAAGTGTCTGAAAAAGAAGCTTCTAAGTTGCTGCTTAAAGAAACACCAGAATCATCTAAACAGAAGACTCACAAAAGAAAAGATGAAATTAAGTCTAGTGAAGTTGAAAGAGTTTCAAGAGCAAGAACTAGAGGCCAGCTGAACAAAGAAAAAGAAAAATCTGCTCATGTGGAAGAGAGTCCTGTTTCTAAGGGTAGTCTAAATGATTTGCTGGAAGCCATTGAATTAGAACAAGAACATCCAATCCAAGTTGAACCACTTGAAATAGAACCAGATCAATTGGTGGCACCTATGCACATTGATCTAACACAATCTTCACCTGAGAGTTCTAAGAAGTCAAAGGCTTCCAAAAGGTTAAAGTTTGAAGAACCAGGTGAAGAGTATGCCTTTAAACCTCGCAGACCAATGACTAGGAGGCAAATAAAGGAAGCAGAAAAGGCTCAAAAAGAGAAAGTCCCTTCAGACATGCCTAGGACAGAGGCACTTGAAATCTTCTCTGGAATAGTCCAAGCAGTTAAAAACAAGAATAAGGACAATAAGGTGGTTATTAGTCAAAGTGGAAATGTGGTTGCCATTACAAAACAAGCTGGAGCAAGTAAGGAGATACCTCAGGTTCATAATATTTTTAAAGAGAAGGCAGTGAGATATACTAGTTATAAGAAAGCTGTGATGAAAGGTAAAACAAGTTTGATCAGTCAAGCTAGTTCGGTATCTGACGCCTATGTATGGACAATACCAGCTCTAAAACAGGCAAAAACTATGAAACAAATGAATGCAAGTCTAAGAGCACAGAACAAGAAGTTGAAGGAGGAAGTCATCAGCCTGAAAGAAAAGCTAGACAAGCTAGCTAAATGATTCAAGGAGGAATGTGTTTTCTCAGATTTTGATATATTTTGGGCCATTGTCTTTTTAAAAGTTTTTGAGACTTTTTTGTGTCTTCACACCTGTATGGAAAGACTAAAGGAATCATAGATTTGAAATATTGCTGTTTTAAGGTTCATATATTTAATTTTGATAACCTACAGCAGTTTCGTAGCGCGCTACGAAACTGCTGTAGATGACTGGTTAGGTTTAAAGCTTGAGTTGGAATGCTGAGATCAGCATATATTCAAAGAGATGGTTTAATATCAGCATGTAGACTATAGAAGATCAGTCAGATATTTTGAAAAGGAGGCCAGGTGTAAATATTCAAAGAAAAAGCCGAAGTTTTGTCTTTTGCCTAAAAGTCACTTTATCTCCGAAATTTTAGGGTTTGGATAGAGCTGCTGAGGTGTTAAATGATACACTTGTCCAGTTGTGGGATGGCTGGGTTATGAGTTTTCTTCAGTCACACGGGACTATCCAAGGTTTAAATGGCTTAAAGATGGATCATTAATATATGAACACCGAGGGGAGGCAGCAACCAAGAATATAGGCTTCATTTTCTTTTCGGTTGTTGAGTCATCTATGCATCAAGTATCCGGAGCTGTAGGTACATTGAATCTATTTTAAGCTTGGATATGGTTATTATTGCAGTACTACAGGTGGCAAGCTTTAAGGACACATCAGGGTATACAAGGAAGAAGACTTAAAGTGCCAATATGATGGAATCCTCTGTTTTCGTAGCATCATATCTCTTGTAATAAATTAGTTCGTTTATGTTATTGTTAAGGTCATTTATGTCAAAAGCCCGAGCTCCCTTCATGCTTGATGAGGAGTCTCGTACAGCAGTGTTTTGATAGGCTATATATAGGAATAACTTAGATGTAAAAAAGGTTGGATACTTAATAGAAAAAGTGTGTTGTTTTGGGCCACTGTAAGATCTTTTTGACAGTAATAGTAAAACAGAGTTATACTCTTCTCAAGATTCTCGAAGGATTGTCATGGTCAAATGAAGTGATGATGTGTTATACCTTATGTTATTTTATGGTTTTGTTGTATGCAATCACTCAGAATTCATACTTATATGCTCTGACTTCCTGTGTATACAGCAAGCTATGTGTGGTGGAATAGGTTTGACTTGTAATGCTAAGAGCCTTGATTTCTATGAGTTCACTGTGTTTTTCTTGTTTACTTGATATTATAGACTCCATAGCCCAATGAGATATCTTTTGGTGTGTTTCCAACCAGTTATGCTTACATTAAATCTATGGTACAAGAGTTAGCCCTCTTATCAACATTCAAAATCAATAACCTTTTCTTGAGAGAGCCCTCTCAGGCTAGGGAGGCTAATCCTTAGTCAAAAGCTTGGTCTGAAATAGTTACACAGAGTCTGCCTGATCAGCAGCCCTTCAGTTGTGATTTTGTGATAACACAACCTTTACAAATGACTAAGAAAGTACATAATATAGGCATCAAAACCATCTGAGCTATCCATCAGGGGTTGAATCCAAGAGTTAAGGAGCTATTTCAACTACATCTAAACTAGGAACAAGAAAATAGGTAGTGGAACAACTTGCCTCTAAAACCAAGGAAACTAATACATTCAGTTTTAAACCACTTTTCATTGATGTATCTACCCCCTCAAGTCATTTTTCATCAAATTTACATCACATTACATCATTTACCATCACAAATTTATCAAGGAGAAGAGAAAAAGTCAACTAGTAGTCGAACTGGGAGAAATTTTGAGTTTTGAGCAAAATTGACAAAAATAGCCCTATGCGCAGCGCCATCAACCCAATGTGCAATGCCGCTTCAAGCATTCTTTTGGAGGCCTTCCACTCCACCAAATCAGGCCCAAGATAGCTTGTTGGAAATATCTGTTTTTCTAGTTTCTGAAACATCTTAAATTTCCCGATTTGGAGGTCATTTGTCCCTTAAAAAATGAATTCTCCCAAGACTGCTTCCTGTGGGTGCAAAAAGTGGTAGAGAGGGCACTTTTTGAGTGTTTTTTGCCCTTTAGGAGACCTAGTTTTGCTCCAAATGAGATGCAACTTTTAGGGATTGATGTAATTTTGATGTTGAATCCAGAACTACAAGCCATTTTGCAAATGGGTGTGCCAATCCAATGCGCAGCGCCACCGACCGGAATTTCCTGTGTTGCATAATTCAAAAATTTGAAATTGACAAAATTGTTTCAAAATTTGCCCAGTTTTGGCTCAAAGCTACTTCATGGGTTACTTTGTTGGGATAGTGTAACATCAGCCAAGATATTAAGCTTATCCTCCCTCTTTTTGCTTTTTAAGGCCCTCCTTAATCTTGCCTTAAGTTTCTTAATCCTCATGTTGCATATCCTATTCCGGGTCAAATAATGGTAGGCCATGTGGTGAAGCAATTTCTTTTCTTTATTGGCCTTCTCTAGCAACTTCTCAAGGTGGATGTTCACCCTCTCTAACCAAGTTTCTCGGTCATTTTCAATTTCTTTCTCAATGGAGGTCATCTTGACCTTTGCCTTCTTTTCCATTTGCCTCTCTTCTCTAATCATTTGCAACTCCATGATAACCTGTTTGTCAGTTAATTGCTTGTTTTCCTGCTCAAGGTAATTGATGATCCACTTTGCCCTTTCCAAATTGACTGACAAGGCTTGAATGTCAGCCTCTTGTTCCTTGATGATCATGTCTTTGACAGTTCTTGGATCCTGAGCATCCAAGTCAATGACATCTACTCCTTGTGTCTCCTCATGGCCAACAAGATCAAAATATCTCTCTTGTCCATCACTCTCATGCATCTTTGCCTTGCCTTTACCCTTGCTGTCCTACCCAACTTGTACCTATTTAGCTGAAGATGAAGGCAAATCCCCTTCCACTCCTTGTGGAGATAGCATTTGCCTATGGTCTGTAGATGAAGGCGAGACCCCTTCCACTCCTTGTGGAGATAGTACTCGCTTGGTAGCTGCAAAGAGCATCCTAGTGCCTCTCTCATAAGTCACAAACACAGGTACCCCCACAGTTTTAGTTTCTTGAACCTTTTTCTGTCCTGAAGGCTCGCTTTCCTTTTGGGGGATTGATAAAAATATTTGGAGAACCTTGAACATCTCATGAGAAATGAAGGTTTCCCATGGCATTCCCAACTAATTGAGCTTAAGTTGAGCTGGTGTGGATATGGTTTCCTCTTTGCAATAACTGTCATTTTCTCTATGTTTTTGCATATAAAATAAGGAATACTCATCATTTTCACCCTAGTGAAATGCATCAACAATTTGATATGGTAGACATATAGTCTGGAGAACCTACCCTATTATCGGGAAATCTAGTGTCCACTCGGAGCTACTAGTCCCATTAAGACTAGTAGCTATCTTAGAAACAAACAAACTAAAACTACTTTCATTTTCCTTTATGAGAAGTAGATAAGAGTGGAATGAAGGACACCAACCTCAGTCTTGCGCTTGGTTCCTTGCTCGATTCCTCTCCCTTTTGACAGATCCTTGCCGCTTCTCCTTCGTCTACCCAGCTTCAAAGAGCACCTATGGAATCAAAGCAGCATAATACTATCGAAGAACAGAGATCTATAATCATAAACAATATAGGACCAGATGTATATTGACCACACAAATGCATATATCATCAAACATACAAGAATGTGGAGGAAAACTTGAATAGATTTATTAATATCAAGAATAAGCAAAGAGGATTACAACCAATTGTTCTGACCCAGCGTCACCCTCTAGCATGAAAGCCCTTCTTTCACCTCATGAAAAGCTTAGATCACCCAACACTATAATATTCCAACAAGAAACCAACATCACTTCCTTACAAGATACGAAATTCTAGCCTCTAGATCTCTGGGATGAGGGATCCATATATAGATGATTGCAGGGGGGTGAGTCAGCTTCTGGGATTTTGATTAGTGTCCTCTCTCTGATAGTTCTTGATTCCACTTGGAGATTGATGATCTCTTACTCATCCCTGGGCGAATTCAGAGAGGCAAGTGTCACAGGAGAAGTTTCTGGAAGATTCCATGATCATCCACCTCGCAAACTGTCTCTACCATTTGTCCACTCTCGCCCATCGCACCCCACAGAAGGGATTTTCAGTATGCATCGCACCTCCCATGTGCATTAGGTGGGATGCATCGCACTTTGACCATGGAGTAGGTGAGATGGTCTAGTTTTGACCAGTTATGAGCAGTTTCCTGTGGAGAAATTCTGGGAGATGATGTAATTAGCTGACTTTGTTCCTTTAGGGTATGAAACAACACTTTTAGGGACTTAGGAGCCCTTGGTTTATGGACATGTTTGATTGGGGTTGCAGTGTCCAAAAATGTCTATAACAGTTGCCCCCTAAAGCATGAGGTCGTTAATCTTTTGATGTCGGGTGAAATGCTTTATCATGAGGATCCGAAGTTTTTTCGAGCTGGAAGGCGACTTGTAATAAGATACAATACAATACATTATATTCATAATATTTTCATGATCTAGCTGAGGCGGGCATTCCCATGCTCAGCTTTATAAATTCATTTTCATGTACATAAGACAGACAACCATCTGTGCGGGAGACTGATGATTCTAATAGAATCATCATCCTTTGATTCGGTTGATCCTCTGTGCAGCAACAATGTACATTTGATGTCTTTATTTTCCTGAATATATCGCAGCCCAGATGGATGAAACTAGATCCGGGGTCTTCAAACTCGTCCAATCTTCACTTTGAGTACAAGTCTATCCATGTGAAAGATGTTCTGGAGTCGAACATGGAAAGACGTCACCTGATTACCAGCCAATGATGTAAGCTGTTAACAGGCGCGAGAGGAATCACCGATAATGATGATGACCCTCAAGGTACTACAATACAATTCGCATGGTGTGAATAAGGGACTTGGCGTCGAACACCGCGCAAAATCTTTCGGTCGAAGGCCATTGATGTAAACCTGTCGCCGGAAGTGAGAAACTTGCCATTGAGGCATGCAAGCTTCAAAGTACTGAAAGGGTTGTTCCTAAGTCGACTTCTTGGATAATGAGCTGGTGTCGACAAGAAGCGACCCGCCATAGGAGGGCCTTAATGAATCCCACATCTATGACATGGAACGGAGTAAATGATTTTGGAGGTGAAAACGATCTGATGATACAGGGTTCAGGGTGGTGGTCATGAAAGAATGGAGCGTGAATGTATTGCAGCGGATGAGACAGAGGTGAATTCTCTTAGCGACTTCTCTTGAACATTCTGGTGACACTGACATGGATTGGTAGCGTTAACCCCAAATATGGATGGTGTGATGGACCAATGGCGATATGACCAGTGAGCGGAACAACCCAACCCGACTCAGATGCGGAGTGAAAGTGTCATGTTCAAGAGCGACTTGCTACCAATAAAGTTTCTTCAAGTTTTCTTCCCAATTTTTCCCCAGTCATTGCTGACCAGCACCTCTTTATATTTTTGTCAAGCTTGACTCATAAAACATGAAAATATTGCCAAGCGATTGGCCTTTCCAGCTCGTTAAAGTAACCGAAAGTGCTATCCCTCCTCTAGATTTTAATCTTTTTGGACCTGAGGGATTATTACACAAAAAGATCGACCACTTGTCTTGTTCGGCTCGTTAAAATTACCGAAAATTCATCCCTTTCATATTATTTTATACTTTTTCGGACTTAAGGGATTATATGATGGAAAATGATTATTGGAGTTTCCTTTACGTCCCTTTCAGACTCTCTAAAATTGAAAAGGATTGAGTTATCTTTGTCGTTAAACTCGTTAAAACCGAATTCAGAGAGGCAAGTGTCACAGGAGAAGTTTCTGGAAGATTCCATGATCATCCACCTCGCAAACTGTCTCTGCCATTTGTACACTCTTGCCCATCATACCCCATAGAAGGGATTTTCAGTATGCATCGCACCTCCCATGTGCATTAGGTGGGATGCATCGCACTTTGACCATGGAGTAGGTTAGATGGTCTAGTTTTGACCAGTTATGAGCAGTTTGCTGTGGAGAACTTCTGGGAGATGATGTAATTAACTGACTTTGTTCCTTTAGGGTATGAAACAACACTTTTAGGGTCTTAGGATCCCTTGGTTTATGGACATGTTTGATTGGGGTTGCAGTGTCCAAAAATGTCTATAACAGTTTCCCCCTAAAGCATGAGATCGTTAATCTTTTGATGTCGGGTGAAATTCTTTATCATGAGGATCCAAAGTTTTTTCGAGCTGGAAGGCGACCTGTAATAAGATACAATACAATACATTATCTTCATACTATTTTTCATGATCTAGCTAAGGCGGGCATTCCCATGCTCAACTTTATAAATTCATTTCCATGTACATAAGACAGAAAACCGTCTGTGCGGGAGACTGATGATTCTAATAGAGTCATCATCCTTTGATTCGGTTGATCATCTGTGCGGTAACTATGTACATTTGATGTCTTTATTTTCCTGAATATATCATACCCTAGATGGATGAAACTAGATCTGAGGTCTTCAAACTTGTTCAATCTTCACTCGGAGTACAAGTTGATCCATGTGAAAGATGTTCTGGAGTCGAACATGGAAAGACATCGCTTGATTACCAGCCAATGATGTCAGCTGTTAATAGGGGCGAGAGGAATCACTGATAATGATGATGACCCTCAAGGTACTACAGTACAATTCACATGGTGTGAATAAGGGACTTGGCGTCAAACACCGCGCAAAATCTTTCGGTCGAAGGCTATTGACGTAAACCTATCACCGGAAGTAAGAAACTTGCCATTGAGGCATGCAAGCTTCAAAGTACTGAAAGGGTTGTTCCTAAGTCGACTTCTTGGATAATGAGCTGATGTTGACAAGAAGCGACCCACTTTAGGAGGGCCTTAATGAATCCCACTTCTACGACACGAAATGGAGTAAATGATTTTGGAGGTGAAAACGTTCTGATGATACAGGGTTCAGGGTGGTGGTCATGAAAGAATGGAGCGTGAATGTATTGCAGCGGATGAGACACAGGTGAATTCTCTGAGCGACTTCTCTTGAACATATCAGCGACACTGACATGGATTGGTAGCGTTAACCCAAAATATGGATGGTGTGATGGACCAATGGTGATATGACCAGTGAACGGAACAACCCAACCCGACTCGGATGCGGAGTGAAAGTGTCATGTTCAAGAGAGACCTGCTACCAATAAAGTTTCTTCAAGTTTTCTTCCCAATTTTTCCCCAGTCATTGCTAACTAGCACCTCTTTATTTTTGTCAAGCTTGAGGAGGATAACATATGCTTGTTCTATAATTTTCCCTTCAGGCAAACCCATCGCTATATTTTAACGAGCCTAGCGACAATGAAACTCATTCTTGTCTGTATGGACAAGTTTGTCACTATTCGGTTTTAACGAGTTTAACGACAAAGATAACTCGGTCCTTTTCAATTTTAGAGAGTCTGAAAGGGACGTAAAGGAAACTCCAATAATCCTTTTTTGTCATGTAATCCCTTAAGTCCAAGAAAATATAAAATAATACAAAAGGGATGAATTTTCGGTAATTTTAACGAGCCGAACAAAACAAGCGCTCGATCTTTTTGTGTAATAATCCCTCAAGTCCAAAAAGATTAAAATCTAGAAGAGGGATAGCACTTACGTTGCTTTGACGAGCTAGAGAGGCCAATCGCTCGGCAATATTTTCATGTTTTACGAGTCAGGTGAAAAGAGCTTAAAGGAGACTCGTTTTTGAGGAACGAGTGATAATTTTGGGTAGCAGCTGATTCCAGGTAAGGTTTGGAATTTTCCAATCACGGCAGTGTCACAAGGATGGCTAATAGGATCACTCTTCGCAACTATTCCTCAAAAGGGGTAAACAATCAAATGGAGGTGAATGATCGGCTAAAATAGAGTGGAGGTGATGATGAGAACACGACCAGGGCTCAAAAGCTGATGATAATGCATTCACAATGGTTATTTACCGGAAATTGGTTCATTTTTTAATGAGCTTAAACTCTGGGGGAACGTTTGCTCATTGCTTATGTTTAATTTTTAACGAGCTTGAACTCCACATAAAAACTGCTCGTGCCAGTCATATAATAAGGATATCTCATCTAAGATGCACCTTTCAAAGCTTTGCCTCGGATCCTTTCTTTATGCAAGTTAGGAACGAACAATCCTATGAGTTTAAAGGGTTTGAGAATCTACAAACTAAGAAAATAAATGGTGGCTCTTCAATTGCATGCAAAAAGCTTTGCATTCCCCCAGGTATAGTGAAAAATTTCCAGGTTACCATATAGAAGTTCCTGCTTTCGCAAGATAGTTTCCATCCACACCGCAGATAGAAACACTTCCTCTCTTAGTCCATCTGGACCAAGGTGGTTCTAAATCCCAACCTCCTAACCTTGACGAAGGAATCTTATTCCGGTCCAATTCCGGACGGGTATCGGATCAATCATTTTCCTTCATGGAAACCTACTCTATACCTAGAGTTTCCCTGCCGGAGCAGGCCAGGGTACATTCCCCCTGGGATTCAGTCACATCCTCCCGAATCACTCGCGCTCATCAGCTGGACGGATTGGAGATTGATGAGACATTTCTTGCGTGAAAATACCATTTAGGGATGGTATTTGACTATTAGCTATGTGTGAGCCGGGAAATGACAGCTGGTCTACGAGCTTGACCACTCTGCCTTCATGCGGAAAACACATTACTCTAAAGAGTGAGGAGACAATGGCTCCCATGGTATAAATATAGTCACGCCCAAGGAGTAGATTGTAACCTAAAGGCCCTTGGACTACCATTACGTTTAGATGAACGGTTTTCCTTCTTAATGTTATGGGCACATTGGGAAGGATCCCTAACGGTCGACTAGTTCCTTTGTCGAAGCCTGTCAGATTTCTCATCTCAAGCAGAAGCGATGGCGAACCAAGAACTTCCCAAGCGATTGAGGAAAGGATACTCACAGAAGCCCATTCATCTATGATGGTACCGATCATGATCATTTTGTAAGCTTGTACAATGATTCAGAATGGTACATTGGCTGGTACCCAGGGTCTGCCTAGTAGATTCCAATCGAAAGAAATGACTAGGTTGCTTGGAGGTGGGACCAAATAGACGGCTGGATATGACTCTGACGAACTTCCTTCCTGTGGTAAAGGAACAGGTAGATTGCCCCCATGTTCATCGAATTCGGTGTTTACGAAAAGAATTTGAATGGTGTCGTTCTCATTCTCTTCGGTGATTGTGTCATCTGAAGATGGACCTTCTGAAGGCAAGACCGGGTCAACTACCGCCTCAACCTTTTGACTTTTGTCTGGTATGGATTTAGTGGGTTTATCTTCAATGACAAATGCTTCGACCGAACACAATGGTGTGTCGGTCGGATTTTCAACTAGCGACGGACTCGGCAAGAGTTTCTTATATCCAAGAAGAAGCTGTAGCGGTGAAGCCGGACAGTCATCCAAAACTCTTTTAGCTTCGTCTAGGAAGGGACAATGGTGGACGGCGTGATCGCCTTCACAGAGTTTACAAGCAAATTTACATTTCCTTTTTTATCCAAATGCTTCGCTTTCACTAGTTGATGGTGTACTTTCAACATGGTCTTTAGAGGTTGATGACACTAGGTTGTGCAAACGAGGAGACCAGTCCCTTAAGATCCGAGGGATGCAGGGACAATCTCGGTGATAGTGGTCTCCTTTGCAAATGACACATGGAGATTTAGGCTTAGATGGTGCAGTGTGTGGATTTTCACTAGACGACGCCTGGTTACCCCTTTTCGCCTTTGGCTCCTTCTTCTTCTTCTCTTTCTTCTTCTTCTCCTTCTTCTTCTCAGTTACTTGGTTTTTAGCTTTACCAGCTTCATCAAGCGAAGAGGAAGGAGGAGAGGGAGAACCAGATGAAGTAGAAGGTTGGGGGTAACTCTAGTATCATCTAGTTGCTGACTTGATTGTTCAAGAATCATGGTGTTCTGAATGACGGAGGTCAAGAAGAGCCATATTGGCAAGCCAATCGTCAATCCTGGAAGTGACAATGTGGCCATATGAGGTGCACCAACTTCTCCCCAAGAGGAGAAAGGACTAGGATTTCCTCCAAGGGGAACTCCTTGGTTGGTGGACTCCATTTTTCTCAACCTAAGACCAATGCGGGAATGGTGATATTATTCCGATTAAAATAAATTTTAGACACTCTGATACAACTTGTTTTTTCAATTTTTAAGAGTTTAGAATAAACAAAAGATGACTCTAGTCGCCTTCAATTTTTAATGAGCCTAAAGTGATAAGTGCTCAAATGGACCTTTTCCTTTAAGGAGTCTGAAAAGGAATGAAAGGGACTACTCTGGAAATCTACAGAGGGATTACCAAACCAATCGCAAAACTGTAGAATACTTTTTATGGTACAACAGTCAATCTTCCTGAATGCTGTGTTCAGTGCATTGCGATTGATAGGGCGGCAGACATGGCTTCCTATGGATAAAGGATATAGCCTATTGTGGTCTCCCAATATATACTCGACGGTACGTGGGAGCACAAGTCCGTACTGGCGCTTGTCGTCTCAAAGAGGAGGAATCACCCAACCAACAGTGAAAGCGACAATTACCAGGCTTTACGACGCCGGAATACGTCTCTAGCCTAGACTTCTAGATGTTGTGCGTTAGGTTCCAAAGTGTTTTTAGGTTCATTAAATTTATTTTACAGTTGATATTTCTTAAGAAATTTTCCTTTTAGGTTCATCGCGTGATGTAGATGTAAAATTCCTAAATTGCAATCTAAGATGATAAACAATCGTTTAATCTTCTTTAAAATCCTAGCTACTAAAGAAAGAGAGATGATATTCTTTCAACATAGAGCAGAGAGCACACACTAGATGCACTATCCTAAATCAAACCAACAAGCAGTCTAAATGCAAATGCACATGCATGTATTTGTTTTAAGCTTTCTTAATGTGTGAATGACAAGAAGAATGCTAAGTACAAATCTGAATTATCTTTTCAAAGCGACAATACTAACAAATTTCTCTTCAAAAACAAAAGGAAGATAATGACGACACTTTACTATTTTGAATTGAAAACTACTTTCGACACTTGAAAAAATACTAATTCAAATAAAATACAAGGGTAACTGTATAATCGACCATCAAGAACAATAGAATTCTTTTCTTTGACTGAAAACGACACTTGCGACACTTTCAAATCAAAAGACGAAAATTCGACTATGCTACTACTTTGTAAAAGAGAATTGAAAATGGCGGAAAATATATAAAAAAATTCACAGTTATATGCACAATGAAGGTGGAATAATGGAAAGTAAGGGGGTTTCCATAGTGGTATACTGATCACAGACAGCAAAACTCCTGAATAGAGCTGAAGAGAGTGAACACAGAAACCAAAATCTAAGAGCAGAAGAGGTCCTGTCTGATCAGCGCACCTGTAACACAGGGAAAGTGCGATGCAGCGCACCTACTGCACACGGGAAGTGCGATGCATCCAGATTCCCAAGAGTAAAAGGTGCGATGGTCCAGGGACGAGACTTCAATTGGGTTCCGGGTCACAGTTTGTAGCTCAGTTCAGGGATTTAGGCCGGGCAAGTGATGTATAGTAAATAGAAATCACAGGGGCTGATCTAATGAGGTTACTAGAGCCACCACTAGGGCAATTAGAAATTTTGCAAATCTATTGTTCAATTTATAAACAAAACCTGGAGATAGACTGAAGCAGCATTGATCTACTTTGCACTTGCATAGCAAATGCAGTTCAAAGGCTAGCTGGCTTGACTTCAGGCTCCGTATGTAAGTTTATAAAACAAACAAATATAGACAAACAAACAATCTATTCGTTCCACAACGGAGTCACCATTTTTTATCGGGAAATCTAGCGTCCACTCGGAGCTGCTAGTCCCACTAAGACTGGTAGCTATCTTAGAAACAAATAAACTAAAACTACTTTCGTTTTCCTTTATGAGAAGTAGATAAGAGTGGAATGAAGGACACCAACCTCAGTCTTGCGCTTGGTTCCTTGCTCGATTCCTCTCCCTTCTGATAGATCTTCGCCTCTTCTCCTTCGTCTACCCAGCTTCAAAGAGCACCTGTGAAATCAAAGTAGCATAATACTATCGAAGAACAGAGATCGACAATCATAAACAATAAAGGACCAGATGTATATTGACCACACAAATGCATATATCATCAAACATACAAGAATGTGGAGGAAAACTTGAATGGCTTCATTAATATCAAGAATAGCAAAGAGGATTACAACCAATTGTTCTAACCCAGCGTCATCCTCTAGCATGAAAGCCCTTCTTTCACCTCATGAAAAGCTTAGATCACCCAACACTATGATATTCCAACAAGAAACCAACAACACTTCCTTACAAGATACAAAATTCCAGCCTCTGGATCTTTGGGATGAGGGATCCATATATAGATGATTGCAGGGGGGTGAGTCAACTTCTGGGATTTTGATTAGTGTACTCTCTCTGATAGTTGTTGATTCCACTTGGAGATTGATGATCTCTTACTCATCCCTGGGCGAATTCAGAGAGGCAAGTGTCACAGGAGAAGTTTCTGGAAGATTCCATGATCATCCACCTCGCAAACTGTCTCTGCCATTTGTCCACTCTCACCCATTGCACCCCATAGAAGGGATTTTCAGTATGCATCGCACCTCCCATGTGCATTAGGTGGGATGCATCACACTTTGACCATGGAGCAGGTGAGATGGTCCAGTTTTGACTAGTTCTGAGCAGTTTTTCATGGAGAACTTCTGGGAGATGATGTAATCAGCTGACCTTGTTCTTTTAGGGTATGGAACAACACTTTTAGGGACTTAGGAGCCCTTGGTTTATGGACATGTTTGATTGGGGTTTGTTGGGTCCCTATAATACTAGTGATTACCCCATTACTATTGTAGTTATATCCCTTATTTATATTGTTGTGCCCCTATTACCCCCATATTGTTATTTCTGTGCCCCATAGAATCCCTCTATTGTTATTTTTGCGGCTTTATATTATTATTGTTAGGTCGGCTGGATTATATTGTGATTCCCTAGACTCCTATATATAGAAAGGAGGTTTTGTCATTTGTATCATCCAAGAATTGTTCATTTATGTAATGTAAAGGAGGTTTCTCCCTCTAAGAGGCTGAATTATAAGGCGTGGATCTCTCTTTTCTATCTTTTTGTGAGCTGGTTTCATAACATTTGGTATCATGGCTTTGGATTCTAGGGTTTCGCTGCTCCAAACAGGTCATCGTGGAATTTTCGCTATAACGTTGTTTTTGTGACGTTTCAGAAGTCGCAAAAAAAACCCATTTGAGAAGAAATCACGCTGAACCTTGGGTCCGAATTTCAGATCTTTTAGCGCGATATTTGCGGAGATATGATCTGAGGAAGTTGGCCTTTTTGCAGACTCCTGAATTACATTCAAAACAGGTGACCTGGGGAAAATCATCATAACTTTCTCTCTAGGGATCGGATTGAAATTTTGTAAGAAGGTACAGAAAGAGGACAGACTGTAGTTTCTTGTGTGTGTGTTTCAGATTCAAAGGTTGAAACAGTGACTCGTGGCACGTCGTACAAGTTTGCTCTACTGAACTAGTCTAAAAACAAGTCACTGTGGGAGATTTCACATAACTCTTCCTTGGAGAATCCAATTTGGCTCAGACTTGTGGCATTGGAAAGAGGACGGAGAAGGCTACTACAGGTAGCAATTTTAGAATTGAATAATTCGAAATTACAGAGATACATCAGATTCAATATCAAGCTTCTATAAAGTGAAAAAGGTGTGTAGTTTTTTTTTTTTTATTTTTATGTAAGCTTGGTTTAACGGAATTCAAAGGGCATAGTAAAGCATTATTATCGGTAACTGATGCCCCGAGGAAAGAAAATGCAAACACCTAGTAAGGAACCTGAAAGCTCTAGCATGACTCATGAAGAAGAGGAAGAAATGCTACATGATATATCAAAATTACAAGAACAAGTGCAACAAATGTCACGCTCACAAAAGCTAACAGAAGCTAAGATAAGTGGCGTGGAATCTAAGATAAATGGTGTGGAATCTAAGATAAAGGGCATGGAAGCTAAGATGGATGATTCGAAGACATATTTGAAGAGAGACATGGCAGATTTGAAGATAGATATGAAGACAGACATGGAAAAATTGAAGAAGTTGCTACAAGAAAGGGTCACTAATGGTGAAAAGGTAGTAAAGGAAACTCATGATGAGAACAAAAGAAATGTTAATCATGATTCCATAGACACTAATGTTGGATCGAAGAATCACCATATTCCAAAAATCGATATGAGGAAGTTTGATGGCAAGGATCCCGCCACATGGATATTACAGATGGAGCAATTCTTCGATCTCAATAATGTGCAAAACACACAAAAGGTACGTATGGCAACTGTATATTTGGAACCAAATCAGTTTGTATGGTATCAATGGCTTTGCTCTCGTAAACAATTTATCACTTGGGCAATTTTTACGGAAGAATTGATAGCACATTATGAAGATACAAAAAGCAACACTTTTTTTAGCCAATTGATAAGTCTCAAACAAAAGGGTTCAGTAATGGAGCACATTGAGGAGTTCCAAAAATTGAACATAAGGGTAAAAGATATTCCAGAGGAGCATAGGATTGATGTGTTCATAGGGTCTTTAAAGGATAATATCCAACATGATGTTCGCCTTTGGGAACCTGATTCATTAGAGAAGGCATTCAGGTTAGCAAGAAAAATGGAAAGCAAAATTATGGCAACCAGGAAGCATACCACTCACAACTATAAAGACGGAAGTGTTGTTGCCCCTAGTCTTCCACAACCTATAAGGTTGACACCACAACAATTGGAAGAAAAAAGAGCAAAAGGGCTTTGTTACAGTTGTGATAGCAAATACACAAAAGGTCATAAGTGTGCTGAGAAGAAATTATTCTACATAGATTGTGAAGAGGAAGAAGAAAAGGAGCAAGAAAGGTCAAAAGAAGAAGATATACTTCAGGAACAAAGCCTAGATGAAGAACAAATAAATCCGACCATATCTTGTAATGCATTGGCGGGAATTACCACTCCTCAAACCATCAAGATAGAAGGACAAATCAAGAAGAAAAAGGTAATAGTGTTGATTGATTCAGGAAGCACCCACAATTTTATTCATTGTAGGGTAGCAAAAGAATTGAATTGCTTCCTATATCCAGCACCAGAGTGTCAAGTGATGATTGCAAATGGAGGAACAATAAATTGCTCTGGAAAGTGCCATAATATCAAGCTATCCATGGGAGAATATGTATTGACTAGCCCAATGCTTTCCATTCCAATGGGAGGTGCTGATGTTGTACTAGGAGTCCAATGGCTACAATCCTTGGGTACAATAGCTTTTAATTTTCAAGAACTTTTCATCAAATTTTCTACGGAAGGAAAGGAAGTTGAATTAAGGGGTATTGCAGGGAAACCAGGAAAGATAATCAGCTCTAATGGTATGACAAAGCTTCTAAAAAAGGAGCAAAGAGGTGTAATTGCACAATTATGTTCGCTAGATGTTTCCACATTGGAATCATCTATTTCTCCAGATCTCCAAAAAGTCTTGGACAATCATTCCAAGGTATTTGAGACTCCCAAAGGTCTCCCACCTATGCGTGATCATGATCATGCTATTCATCTGATTCCAGGAAGTGTTCCTCCAAACATCAGGCCGTACAGATATCCCTATGTCCAAAAAAGTGAAATTGAACGTATGGTTGCAGAAATGCTAGAGGCTGGTATAATTCAACCGAGTCAAAGTTCTTTCTCAGCTCCAGTAGTATTGGTGCACAAGAAGGATGGATCATGGCGCATGTGTCCGGATTATAGGGAGCTCAACAAGCTCACTATTAAAGATAAGTTCCCCATTCCTGTTATTGATGAATTACTGGATGAATTGCATGGATCAATTTACTTCACCAAGTTGGATCTTCGTTCAGGATATCATCAAATCAGAATGAAGATTGAAGACATTCCGAAAACGACATTTAGAACTCATGAGGGTCATTATGAATTTTTGGTCATGCCTTTTGGCCTTACCAATGCACCTTCAACATTTCAAGGTTTGATGAATTCAATTTTCAAACCATTCCTTAGAAAATTTGTGTTAGTATTTTTTGATGATATACTAATCTACAGCAAGTCTTGGAAGGATCATGTTGAACATGTTGACAGGGTGCTACAACTATTGGAGGAGAAACAATTATATGCAAAAAGATCCAAATGTTTCTTTGGAGTCCAGGAGGTGGAATATTTGGGTCATATTGTATCTCATGAAGGAGTTAAGGTAGACCCTAGCAAAATTAAAGCCATTAAGGAATGGAAAATCCCCACATCCATAAAGCATCTGCGAGGATTTCTTGGGTTGACAGGGTATTATCGCAAGTTTGTTAAGAATTATGGGAGAATAGCAGCACCTCTAACAACATTATTGAAGAAAGATTCATTTTCATGGACTCCGGAAGCAACAAAGGCCTTTGAACATCTTAAAGAGGCAATGTGCCAAGCACCGGTCTTAGCTACACCGGACTTCACAAAAACCTTTATTGTGGAATGTGATGGAATTGGTGCTGTTCTAATGCAAGATGAAAGACCCATTGCTTTTGAAAGTCGTCCAATCAAGGGAAAGTTTTTAAGCAAAGCTATTTATGAGAAGGAAATGTTGGCAATACTCCATGCACTTAAGAAATGGCGACCCTACCTAATGGGAAGACACTTCAAGGTAAAAACGGATCATGATAGCCTTAAATACTTTTTAGAACAAAGATTATCCTCTGAAGAGCAACAAAAGTGGGTCACAAAGATGTTGGGTTATGACTTTGAAATCATCTACAAAAAAGGGAAGCAAAATGTGGTGGCAGATGCACTCTCAAGAAAGGATGAGGATGTGGAAGCATTGTTGTGTGCCATTTCTATTATCCAACCAGATTGGATAAACGAAGCAAGGGAGGAATGGAAGAATGACGAAGAAGTGTGGGCACTTATTCGAAAGCTACAACAAGATTCCAGTACTTCTGATACATTTAGCTGGCAAAATGATTCGTTATGGTACAAAGATCGCTTATACCTCTGTAAGAATTCCCAGCTAAAACAAAAGATTCTTATGGAATTGCACACTTCTCCCTTAGGAGGGCACTCAGGATTTTTAAAAACTTACCACAGGGTTAAGAAGGAATTTTTTTGGGATGGCCTTAAATCAGATATTCAAAAGTTTGTGGCGGAATGTTTGGTTTGCCAGCAAAATAAAGTTGAAACAATTAAGACACCGGGTCTATTACAACCTTTATCCATTCCAAGCCAACGTTGGGAGGAGGTTTCAATGGATTTTATCACAGGTTTACCCAAGTCTGAGGGAAAGAGTGTCATCATGGTGGTAGTTGACAGACTTACCAAGTATGCACACTTTTGTGCATTATCACATCCATTTAAAGCCAGTACAGTTTCTACTGCATTTATGGAAACAGTTCAAAAGCTACATGGAAACCCAAAGATTATTGTAAGTGACAGAGATCCCATTTTCACTGGAAATTTTTGGACAGAATTATTTTCTTGTCTTGGTACTCAGTTAGCTCATAGCTCATCTTATCATCCTCAATCTGATGGGCAAACTGAGATAGTAAACAAATGTTTGGAAGGATATCTTCGTTGCTTTGTATCTGATAAACAGACACAATGGGTCAAATGGTTGCCTCTGGCTGAATGGTGGTATAACACTTCCTTCCATACAGCAACAAAAATGACCCCATTTATGGCACTTTATGGGTATCAACCACCATCCATCACATCATATTTAAGAGAAAATTCTAAGGTTCAGGCAGTGGAACATCACATCGAACATCAACAACAAGTCCTCCAACTCTTAAAGGATAACCTCGTGTTGGCACAAAATAGAATGAAACAACAGGCAGATCAACATCGCAGTGAAAGAAGTTTTGATGTAGGTGATTGGGTATTCCTACGGCTACAACCATATAAGCAAATGTCCCTAAAGCAAGCTAAGAAGGATAATAAATTATCACCAAAGTATTATGGTCCGTACAAGGTGTTGCAAAAGATTGGTACTATGGCATACAAATTGGAGCTTCCTGCAGCTTCTCGATTGCACCCAGTTTTCCATGTTTCATGTTTAAAGAAGGTTATAGGTGACAAGCTCCCAATTCAAACAATATTGCCAGAACTTGACGAGGAAGGAAAAATTATATTGGAACCGGAAGCAGTCACAGAAACAAGAACTCGACAGCTACGAAATCGATCAATTTCAGAGTATCTTATCAAGTGGAAGAACTTATCCGCTGAAGATTCCACATGGGAGGATGAGAATTTTATGCAGAAGTATCCAGAACTACTCAAGCGTTGAGGACAACACTTTTTTGAAGGAGAGGGGCATGTTGGGTCCCTATAATACTAGTGATTACCCCATTACTATTGTAGTTATACCCCTTATTTATATTGTTGTGCCCCTATTACCCCCATATTGTTATTTCTGTGCCCCATAGAATCCCTCTATTGTTATTTTTGTGGCTTTATATTATTATTGTTAGGTCGGCTGGATTATATTGTGATTCCCTAGACTCCTATATATAGAAAGGAGGTTTTGTCATTTGTATCATCCAAGAATTGTTCATTTATGTAATGTAAAGGAGGTTGCCCCCTCGAAGAGGTTGAATTATAAGGTGTGGATCTCTCTTTTCTATCTTTTTGTGAGCTGGTTTCATAGCAGGGTTGCAGTGCCCAAAAATGTCTATAACACACCCTCACAAGTAAAATACTTAATGATGAGCTTCATGAGTGGAGCATACCGGTCCTCCAAAAGTATGAAAGGAAACACTCTACTGATTATGCCATGGTATTTAGCCTTGATGTAAGGCTCATAATACTCCTTGTTAATATGTTGCCTCTTGTTCCATTTCTCCCCTACATCTGGAATTCTTGTGGCCTCTGCAATGATGGTGGATGATAGAGTAAATGTAACCCCGGCAAGACGTACCACATTGTTGTCCAAGTTTGTCACGAACAATCTTGCTAACTCATGGTGAAATTTGACTCTCTCTACCATCTCACAAAAATAAAAACATGACTAATGTCTAAAGCATGAGGTGGCTAATGGGCAAGCAAGTAGTTCACTCATATTGATGGGCTCCTCCCTGATAATCTTGCCACCTTTGTGAGGTTTTCTCTGTTGCAAAATCCTTTCCCTAGAGCTGTCACTTAGGGTGTCCTCCTCAAAATCAGGCTCACTGTCCCTCTCCATGCTTATCCCTTTGGGATGATGTGATTGGATTAATAGTTGGGGGAAAAGATGAGTATGAGGAGATTTGTAAAAGGAAAAATAGTGATGGGGTGAGGTAAGGGAGTGAGTGGAATTGATATAGGAAATAGGGTTTGATGTATGAGGGGTTTAGGGTTTCATTTTTGGGAAAATAGGGGAAGGGAATATGAGTTAGGGAAAATGGGATCAAGGGGTAGGTTTAAGGCAAATGAAGTTGGGAAAAAGAGGCAAGGAATTATAGTTTGCAGTGGTGTAAAATAGTGTAGAGAGACAGACTAGGGTTTGAATTTTAGGAAGCAAAAATCATGAACCATACATGAAAACCCTACTTAAGCTCAAGATATGTTGATACTTACTTGTTGGGAGGTGAATGCAGCAAAAGAAGTGATGGAGGATGACTTTGGGTGATTTACAAGCTTGGCAGCTCAATGCGCAGCGTAGTCCACCCAATGCGCAGTGCCTTCCCAATGTGTAGCGTCTGTGTATTTCAATGAAGAGAAAATGTCTCTGATGTGCAGTGCCAGTCTCCCAATGTGCAATGCCTGCCAATTTTCTTCAAATTTCGATTTTTCTCCCTCTTTTGCTCAGAAATTGCGATTTTTGCTCTCCACTTGACTTTTTCACAATGAAATGGCTTTCTACCATGATTTTTCTTTATATACCTTTTCATTTATATTTTTCTCCTTTCAAAACCCACTTTTTAAAATTTTTTTGATGACCTTTTCAAATGCTCTGTTTTTCTGTTTTGAAGTTTGACCTTTTTCCTTGGCAATTTGATGAATTGATGTCGTGATTTTTTGCTTTTGTAGTGGCAGGAGTTGGAAAGGTGACCAGGAGCAGCTGATGAGTACTTATTACATATAGAAACTATAAAATTACATCAAATTTTACAAGAATGAAACACTACTCCGTTTTCACCTCAAATGCAGTTTGAGGTGAAAAACTTATTTGAGGTGAAAAACTTATTAAATTTACAAATGCTGAGAATTAAAAGTTATCTAAAGATTTAAGGCTCCTCCACATGTCTGCATGACCATTATTTATCAAATATTTTGAAAATTTGACTTAGATGGAAACCCTAATACCTAATGATATTGAAAACCCTAAGACCTAAGACTTATTTAAATCAAATGGACAAAAGATAAGAATTAACTCTAAACCATTTAACTGAATTGTGTCTGAAGGAGGTCAGCAGATCTTATGTGATGAGGAGAAAAAACTAGAAATAAATCTACCATCAGTTGATCCATGACCTAATGGAGTGCAACTCATCAGAATGGGACACCTAATATGAAATGCAAAAGAGAAATTTGATCACTGATGGCAGTGTGAAAGCACTGACACTAACAGGTTTAACCATCACTTTGGATTATCGACTGCTCTTCTTTCCATCTTGTGATGCATCTTCGCTTGTGTTTTCCATTCCCAGCTAAGTACTGATACAATTTTTCAAGGGGCACACTCTTCCCAACCCACTTGTATTAGAACCTTTCATTCACCTTGCTCGACTCACTGCAATAGTCACACCCTTGCTACTGACAGAGTCATCTTACTTGCCTCTGTGCAACATCATGATCAAGGCATCACCTTATGACCCACTGTTGGGAATCCTACACCAAAAGGTCTGAGGTATATTTGGGACTTCTTACCAGGGAGATCCCCTTGACATGTTGGCGGGTCCAGCACCACGTTCCTAGGATTTGAGCCACATTTTAGGCCCGGGGCGAAGGTCACTACCCAGAATTCAATGATACCTTTAGAACACAAATATAACAAGGGAATGATGACACAAATGCAATTACTTGAACACGCCCTTGAATGGACCCCTACTAGCCATGACAAGAATTTCGTCAAACATATCACAAATATGTAATCTACAGGTATAAACAATACATCTTAATCTTTCTTAACTATAAACAATACATCTGAGCATAGGGTCTCATAATCATATGAGAATCTCTAAGAAGAATTGATGCCTCAACACATTAACTGTAGTTTCATCGATTAGGCCATATATACATTGTTCATTCATTTACAAGTAAAAACATGATGGGAGCCATACATAGCCACTGTCATAATACATGTTCATAACCAACATAATACCAACATAAATACCAAGGAAACAACAACCATATAATCCACATATAACCCAATACAATAGTCAAAATAACAAGGATAAATAACCTGATATTAATGATGCAAAGTCCAACCAATTGTGGGACTTCCACAAACCACCTGATCGTAGACATGGCTGAGCCAAAAATCTCTTCAGCTAGTCAGCCTCGTGCCATATTCAAAGCATGAATGTGGGATCTCATAAAATACATCAATCAAAAACCTACTCCAAAGGATGAAATGCCCATGCAACCTCAAGTGACCCTTGAGCCATTTGAGAAGTGGGGCATGGACTTTATGGGTCCTATCAGCTCTCCTTCAAAGTAGAATCAATACATCATTGTGTGCACTGAATAGCTGACAAAGTGGGTAGAGACAAAAGCAATCAAAGCAACGACAGAGGAAAAAGTAGCTAAATTTTTGAGAGAGAACATATTCTACAAGTTTGGGTATCCAAGAGAGTTGGTCACAGATCAAGGTAGCTAGTTCACTTCCAATTTGATTGAAGACCTACTCACACATCATAGAATCAAGCACAGGACTTCCACCCCTTATCATCCACAAGCCAATGTGGAGGTAAAGGTCACTAATAGAGCATTGGAAGGGATCCTGACAAAGGTAGTGAGCAGCAGCAGAAAAGTCTAGGCGGACAGATTAGTTGAGGCCACTTGGGCCTACAACACAACATGGAAGACCAATACAGGGTTCACACCCTATGAGCTAGTCTATGGGAAGAAGGCTTTGCTGTCAATAGAATTTGAATTCAATACCTTGAGGATGGCAACCCAGTTGGACCTAGACCTCAGCCATGCATAGAAAGAAAGATTATTCCAGCTCAATGGATTGGATGAACACATAATGCAGGCCCTTTTCCATACAGAGGTAGTTCAGCTTCAGAGAAAGATATGGCATGAAAAAAACATCAAAGAGAAGCAATTCCAAGAGGGATATTTGGCACTACTTTATGATTCAAGATATAAAGATTTCAAGGGCAAGCTAAGGACAAGATGGTTGGGACCCTACACTGTGGAGAAATGCAATGACAATGGTTCAATTATGATTAGAACCATTGATGATGAAGCCATCCCCATGCTTGTAAATGGACATTGGTTGAAAGTCTACAAGAGACCCCTCTCCAAGCGAGATTTCATTGAAGATTTGAATAAAACAGTGATGGTAGTGGAGCGTGTCTTGGCCTCCACTTCACCCACTCACTGAAGAAAAAGAAAAAACAATAAAAATTAAGGACTCAAGTGAAAACCTCCATGAGGCGCTTGAGTCCCATCATTGGGTTGAAAACCTCTCCTGAGGCGGCCAAATGATGTCAAAAGAAAGAGAAGAAAAAATAAGATCCCTGGGTGAAAACCTCCCTTGGAGGCACCTAGGGCAGGCAACTAGGGTGAAAACCTCCTTGAGGTGCCCTGGTTGTTTTCAAAAAAAAAAAAGAAAAAAAAAGAAAAAGAGAAAAAGAAAAATGAATTTCCAGTCGCATTTCAGGTTTGCAGGAGGATTACAGGAAGTAGCAGAAGGTGCCAAGGGAGCTATGAAATCAATATCAGCACCTATCCTACCTTCCCACACCTCTCTCCATCATTCTTGGTATTATTTCCACCTCATTGTGCTTCTTTTCCAGAAACTGTGTTTTCTACAGGAGGCTACTGTAGGAATTACAGAGAGCCAGAAATGAATAAAAAAAGCAGTTTGAGGGGTAGGGAAGCTTCATAAAAGATCTATAAACCTTCCTGTAGTCTTCAAACCTCCTTGCCATCACTCCCAGACCTGCATCACATCCCAAGCATCATTCTTCTTCCTGCCCAAGCAAAAACACAGAAAAAAACATTTTTTTAGAAAAAGAAAAAAAACAAAAAATAAGAAAGTAAACAGCACCATCCACCTAACCTGAAGCCTACCTATTACCTCTCCATCTCTATATGCATTTCTGGCATCATTCTTACAGCTCCAAGCACATAAAATATCTGAGATTTCAAAGGGAGAAGCAGCTACAGGAGCTCCTGTAGGAATTCCTGTAGCAGATGGTCCCATTAAAATTCAGCATTGGCAGCAAGAGGGTGCAAATATGAAGGTTGAAGAAGACACCTGCAGATCAAATCCAGCCAGGAAGGAACTTGCACAAAGCACACCCACACATTAGCAAGCAGATAGTGTTACCGGGAAAAGTGTCTATTTAGAACGACTCTATCCCACTAAGGTGTGACAGTTACCTTAGAAACAAACAGAGAAAACTACTTTTGTATTTCCTTTATGAATTAAGGATAGAGGGAGATAAGAAGAACCGACCTGTGTCTTGCGCTATTCCTTTGATCCAATCCCTCTCTTCTTTGACAGCTTCCAGCTACCTGCTTCCTTACTTGCCCAACTTCACCAAGTTCCTGTAAGATCACAGAAGAAGAAAACTACACAAAGACATGGATCTAAATTCATAAAAAGCTTAGGATCAGATTTAAGCTAAACATACAAATGTAACAAGCATCAATGATACACAAGCATGTAGGAGAAAATCAAATAGTTTTATTGATATAACAAGAAGATCCAGGAGGAGTTACAACCGATGATTCCTGATCCAGCATCAACCTCCCAGCAAAGAAGCCCCTCTTCACCTCCAACAAAGCATAAATCACCCAATACTATGATATCTATCTCAAAACCAACAACAATTCTTTGCAATGTACAAAATTCCAGCCTCTGGATCTCTGGGATGAGGGATCCATATATAGATGTATGCAAGGAGGATGAGTCAGCTTATGATTTGACTAGTGTCTTCTCTCTGTCAGTTCTTGCTTCCGCTTGGAGACTGAGAGCTTCTTACTCATCCTTGGTCGAATTCAGTGAGGCAAGTGTCATTGGAGAAGATTCTGGAAGCTTCCATTGTCTTTCCACCTCGTGGAATGGCCCTGCCATTTGTCATTTCCCGCTCAACACACCCTGATAGTGCATTTAGGTGCATTGCAACGCACCTAGCTAGTGTATTTGGGTGCTATGCAACGCAGCTAGCCAGTGGAGCAGCTGAAATGATCCTGATTTGACTGATTATGAGCATTTTCTGGTGGAGAACTTCTGAGAGAAGCTGTAATTTGTTGACCTTGTTCCTTTAGGGGTAGGAACAACACTTTTAGGGACTTAGGATCCCTTGGTTTATGGACATTTCATGCTTGGAGCTGCAAGGCACAAAAATGTCTATAACAGTTTCCCCCTAAAGTATGAGGCCGTTTATCGGGTGAAATGCTTTATTAGGAGGATCTGAAGTTCTTTCAATGTTGGGAAGAGACCTGTAATAAGATACAATACAATACATTATCTTCATACTGTTTTCATGATCTAGCTGAGGCGGGAATTCCCATGCTCAGCTTTATAAATTACTTTTCATGTACATAGGACAGACAATCGTCTGATGGTAGACTGATGATTCTGATAGAGCCATCATCCTTTTGGTAGGATGATTATCTGTGCTGCAATGCTGTACATTTCAATGTCTTTATTTTCCTGAATATATATCGCAGCCCGGATGGATGAAACTAGATCCGGGGTCTTCAATCTTGTCCGATCTTCACTCGAAGTACAAGTCGATCCATGTGAGAAATGTTTTGAAGTCGAACATGGAAAGACATCGCTTGATTACCAGTCAATGATGTAAACTGTTAACAAGCGCGAGAGGAATCACTGATAATGATGATGACCCTCAAGGTACTGCAGTACAATTCACGTGGTGTGAATAAAGGACTTGGCGTCGAACACCACGCAAAATCTTTCGGTCGAAGGTCATTGATGTATACCTGTCGCCGGAAGTGAGAAACTTGCCATTGAGGCATGCAAGCTTCAAAGTACTGAATGGGGTGTTCCTAGATCAACTTCTTGGATAATAAGCTGATGTCGACAAGAAGCGATCCGTAAAAGGAGGGCCTTAATGAATCCCACATCAATGACACGGAATGGAGCAAACGATTTTGATGGAGGTGAAAACAATCTGATGATATACGGTTCAGGATGGCAGTCATGAAAGAATGAAGTATAATGTATGGTAGTGGATGGGACACAGGTGACTTCTCTGGATGACTTCTCTTGAACATGTCGGCGACACTTATGTGATGGATTGGTAGCATTTACCCCAAATGTTGATGGTATGGCGTGACCATGGTGATGTGACCGGTGAATGAAACAACCCAACCCGACTCGGACACGGAGTGGAAGTGTCATGTTCAAGAGCGACTTGCTACCAATAAAGATTCTTTGAGTTTTCTTCCCAATTTTTCCCCAGTAATTGCTGACCAGTACCTCTTTATTTTTGTCAAGCTTGAGGAGGATAACATATGCTTGTTCTATAATTTTCCCTTCGGGCAAACCCATCGCTATGTTTTAACGAGCCTAGCGATAGTGAAACTCGTTCTCGTCTAAAGACAAGTTTGTCGCTATTAATCTTTTTAACAAGTTTAACGACAAAGATAACTCAGTCCTTTTCATTTTTAGAGAGTCTGAAAAGGTACATAAAGGTAACTCCAAAATTCCTTTTTCGTCATCTAATCCCTTAAGTCCGAAAAAGTATAAAACAATACAGAAGGGATGAATTTTCGATAGTTTTAACGAGCCGAACAAAACAAGCGCTCGATCTTTTTGTGCAATAATCCCTCAGGTCCAAAAATATTAAAATCTAGAGGAGGGATAGCACTTCCTGTCCCTTTAACGAGCTGGAAGGCCAAGGACTCGACAATCTTTTCATATTTTACGAGTTAGTTGAAAAGAGCTTAAAGAAGACTCGTCTTTTGAGGAACGAGTGATAAAATGGGTAGCAGCTGATTCCAGGTAAGGTTTAGAATTTTCTAATCATGGCAGTGTCACAAGGATGGCTAGTGAAATCACTCTTCGCAGCTGTTCCTCAAAATGGGTAAACAATCAAATGGAGGTGAATGATCGGCCAATGGAAAAGTGGAGGTGACGGTGTAAACACGACCAAGGCTTTAATGGCTGAAGTACTACATTCACGGTGGTTATTTACCAGGGGATAGTTCATTTTTTAACGAGCTTAAACGCGGGTGGAAACATTTGCTCGGTGCGGGTTTATTTTTTAACGAGCTTGAACCTTGTGGTAACACTGCTCGATTAATCCAGTCATATGATAAGAATGTCTCATATAAAAATGGAAACTTTTAGATTTTTTCCCCACATCCTTTCTTTATGCAAGTTAGGTGACGACTAATCCTACAAGTTTAAAGGGTTAGAGGTCCTAAAAATTTAAAAAATAAATAGTCGCCCATCGCTTGCACTCCAAAAGGTTTGCATGCCCCCAGGTATAAAATAGAGTTTCAAGGTCACCCTCTATTCGAGCTGACAAAACATTTGTTTTATCAGGAAGGGTACTACCTCTTACAGGCTACCCAAAGATTGTTCTATTCACAGCGCAAACAAAACATTTCTTCGGCGATGTCTACCGAGATAAACAAAGGTGAGTGGCGGTGCTCGCCCACTTACATAACTTTGACAAGAGAATCTTGTTCTAGAATAACCCCTCTTCCAATCACGGACGGGGTATAGACTAGTCATATTCTCCCGTGGAAACCTATCCTATACCCGAAGTTTTCCTGCCGAAGCAGACTAGGATGCATGCCCCCTGGGTTTCAGTCACATCCCTCCGAATTACTCGCGCTCATCGGGAGGACGGACTGGAGATTGAGACATTTCTTGCGTGAAAAGACCATTTAGGGATGGTATATGACTATTTGCTATGCGTGATCCGGGAAATGAAAGCTGGTCCACGAGCTTGATTATTCTTCCTTCGTGCGGAAAACACATTACTCTAAAGAGTGAGGAGACAATCGCTCCCATGCAATAAATATAGTCTCATCCAAGGAGTAGGTTATAATCCAAGGGTCCTTGAACTACCATTATGTTCATGTGAACTGTCTTCCTTCTCATTGTTATGGGCACATCGGGAAGGATCCCTAAAGGTCGACTGGTTCCTTTATCAAAGCCTGTCAGATTTCTCATTTCAGGCAAAAGCGATGGCGAACCAAGAGCTTTCCAAGCAGTCGAGGAAAGGATACTCACAGAAGCCCCCTCATCTATGATGGTACCAGCCATAACCATTCTATATATTTGAACGATAATTCGGAATGGTACACTTGCTGGTAAACGGGGTCTGCCTAGTTGGTTCTAGTCGAAGGAAACAACTAGGTTTCTTGGAGGTGGGACTGAATAGACGGCCGGGTGCGGCTCTGATGAACTTCCTTCCTGCGGTAAAGGAACGGGTAAATTTCCCCCATGTTCGTCGGAGTCTGTGTTTATGAAGAGAATTTGGATGGTGTCATCCTTGTTCTCTTTAGTGACTGTATCATCTGAAGATGAAACCTCTGAAGGCAAGACCGGGTCAACTGCCGCCTCATCCTTTTGACTTTCGTCTGGTATGGATCCAGATGGTTTATCTTCAATGATAGGCGCTTCAGCCGACCACTTGAGCGGGCCAGCTAGATTCTCAACTAGCGACGGACTCGGCAAGAGTTTTTTATATCCAGGAGGAAGTCGTAACGGTGAAACCGAACGATCATCCAAAACTCTTTTAGCTTCGTTTAAGAAGGGACAACGGTGGACGGCATGATTGCCTTCGCACAGTTTACAAGGAAATCTAGCTTTCCCTTTTTGTCCTGGGGCTTCACTTTCGCTAGTGGACGGTGTGCTTTCCACATGATCATCAGAGGTTGATGACACCGGATTGTGCAAACGAGGAGACCAGTCCCTTAGTATCCGAGGGATGCAAGGACAATCTCTGTGAAAGTGGTCTCCTTTGCAAATGACACATGGCGATTTAGGCTTGGTTGGTGCAGTGTGTGGATTTTCGTTAGACGACACTCGTTTTCCCCCATTTGCTTTTGGCTCCTTTTTCTTCTTCTCTTTCTTCTTCTTTTCCTTCTTCTCCTTAGGAACTTGGCTTTTAGCTTTACCAGCTCCATCAAGCGAAGAGGAAGGAGGAGAGGAAGAATTAGAGGAAGTAGAAGGCTGGTGGGCAACTCTGGACTCGTCTAATTGCCGATTCGATTGTTCAGGAATAGTGGTGTTCTGAACGACATTGGTTGAGAAGAGCCATACCGACAAGCCAATTCTCAGTCCTGGAAGCGACAATGTGGCCATATGGGGTGCACCAACATCTCCCCAAGAGGAGAAGGGACTAGGATTTCCACCAAGGGGAATTCCTTGGTTGGTGGACTCCATTTTCTCAACCTAAGATCAACGTAGGAAAGGGGTAATGAATATTCCGCTTAAAATAAATTTTTAGACGCTTTGACACAACTTGTTTTTTCAGTTTTTAAGAGTCGAGAAAAAACAAAAGATGACTCTAGTCTCCTTCGATTTTTAATGAGCCTGAAGTGACAAGTGCTCAGATGGACCTTTTCCGTTAAGGAGTCTGAAAAGGAACGAAAGGGACTGCTCTGGAGATCTAGGCAGAGGGAGTACCAAACCAATCACAAAACTGCAGAATACTTTTTACGGTACGGCAGTCAATCTTCCCGAATGCTGTGTTCAGTGCATTGCGATCGATAGGGCGGCAGACACGGCTTCCTATGGATAAAGGATTTAAGCCTATAGGGGTCTCCCAATATATACTCGATGGTACGTGGGAGCACAAGTCCGTACTGGCACTTATCGTCTCAAAGTGGAGGAATCACCCAACCATCAGTGAGGGCAACAGTTACCAGGCTTTACAATGCCGGAATACGTCTCTAGCCTAGACCTCTAAATGTTGTGCGTTATGTTCCAAAGCGTTGTTAGATTCATTGAATTTATTTTAGGTTGATCTTTCTTATGAAGTTTGCCTTTTGGGTTCACCATGATATGTAGATGTAATTCCTAAAATGCAATCTAAAGATGATAAGCAAACTTTTATCTCTTTTCAGCAATGAAAATCCTAGCTACAAGGGGAAAAGAAAGGCACAATCTTTTCACAAAGAGCAAAGAGCACACTGTAAATGCACTTTCCTAAATCAAGCCAAACAGACTGTCAATATGCAAATGCACATGCATGTGTTTTGTTTTTCACTTTCTTAATATTGATTCCTAAAAAGAAAGTTGATGTACAAATCTGAATTTGCTTTCAAGTGACAAACACAAACAAGCTTCTTTTCGAAATCAAAAGGTAGAGATGATTACGACACTTTATGATTTTGAAATAAATACTCGTTTCGACACCAGAAAGTCACAAATTCAAACCAAAGGCAAAAGTAAAAGCATAATCGAATATCAAAAACAAATAAACTTTCTCCTATGATCAAAATCGACACTTGCGACAGATCTAAATCAAAGGACGACAGTACGATTATTCTACTTTTGCAATGGAAAACTGTAAACGACGCCACAAACACACAAAAAAATCTACAGTATTTTTGTACAAAGGAGGCGGAATTATAGCAAGGAAAAGGGGTTTTTAAATAGACACATACACTGATCACAGGCTGCAAAAATCAGAGACAAAACTGGAAAGAATGAATCACAAGAACCTCAGCTGCACAGGTCTAGTCTGATCAGCGCACCTGTAACACAGAGAAACTAGATTGCAGCGCAGGTTTCCCTCTCGGGAATTGCGCTGAAATGCAGGAACTCTTCACAGTACCTGCGTTGGGGAAGAAACGAGAATTCTATCTGGGTTCTGGGTCACGGTTTACAGTTTAGTATTTGGTTTTTGGCCGAGTAAAAGCAATCAGTAATGCACAATCAGAGGGTAGATCTAAGGAAGGTCTAAGAGCTATCACAAAGGGCAATCAGATCATTTGTGAATCAGCTGTTCAAATCATAAATAGATCCAGTGAATGGATTGAAGTAGCAGATGTCTACTTTGCATTTGTTAATGGCAAATGCAGTTCGATTGCTACTTCTAAGTTTATGAAATAAACAACAAGAAAAACACAAACAAACTAATTAGACAATCGTCCCCAGCGGAGTCGCCATTTTGTTACCGGGAAAAGTGTCTATTTAGAACGACTCTATCCCACTAAGGTGTGACAGTTACCTTAGAAACAAACAGAGAAAACTACTTTTGTATTTCCTTTATGAATTAAAGATAGAGGGAGATAGGAAGAACCAACCTGTGTCTTGCGCTATTCCTTTGATCCAATCCCTCTCTTCTTTGACAGCTTCCAGCTACTTGCTTCCTTACTTGCCCAGCTTCACCAAGTTCCTGTAAGATCACAGAAGAAGAAAACTACACAAAGACATGGATCTAAATTCATAAAAAGCTTAGGATCAGATTTAAGCTAAACATACAAATGTAACAAGCATCAATGATACACAAGCATGTAGGAGAAACTCAAATAGTTTTATTGATATAACAAGAAGATCCAGGAGGAGTTACAACCGATGATTCCTGATCCAGCATCAACCTCCCAGCAAAGAAGCCCCTCTTCACCTCCAACAAAGCATAAATCACCCAATACTCTGATATCTATCTCAAAACCAACAGCAATTCTTTGCAATGTACAAAATTCCAGCCTCTGGATCTCTGGGATGAGGGATCCATATATAGATGTATGTAAGGAGGATGAGTCAGCTTATGATTTGACTAGTGTCTTCTCTCTGTCAGTTCTTGCTTCCACTTGGAGACTGAGAGCCTCTTACTCATCCTTGGTCAAATTCAGTGAGGCAAGTGTCATTGGAGAAGATTGTGGAAGCTTCCATTGTCTTTCCACCTCGCGGAATGGCCCTGCCATTTGTCATTTCCCGCTCAACGCACCATGATAGTGCATTTAGGTGCGTTGCAACGCAGCTAGTGTTAGGGTCCCACCCTAACCCCCTTATTTATGTCTTGGGATCACGTCATAGTCAAGAGTCAATAAAGCCCATATTAATATTTGTAAGTGGTTAACCCGCAATTAATGACGGGACCACAGTTAGTTGCAAATGGGCGGAAGTATTAGATAGATGGTAAATAGGCGGTAGTATTAGATAGATGGTATTAATAAAGCCCACGATATTGGCTCGTGGTATTGCATGTATGAGTCATATATAAAGGATAGAGACTCCCTGCGAGGAGCATTGTGTCTTGTTTTGTAATCGAGCTCTGCTCTATTGGAGGTTGCCCCCTCGAAGAGGCCTGTGAACATTTCTCTCTAAATAATAAAATCATTGCTATTCTGTGTTCTGGGTATATTTTCTTCGCATATTTTGTGTTCTCGGTATCTTTTCTTCGCTTGGGTATTGATTTGTAGGTTAAGAGCATAACAAGTGGTATCAGAGCACTTTCCAGGGCTCGGTGGGATCTCCAAATTTTAGCAATTTTTTTTTGGCTAGAGACGTGTTCCGGCGTCTTTAAACCACGGGATCTGTCGTTAAGCGCATAAACCTGCGGATTTGGGGAGGCATGCACGCAGGAAATACAAGAGGTGGTCACGTCTGTTGGACTCCCTTGTAACCCCTGTGGGTACCCCTTTGAGTAGTAGCGCATTAGACAGAACCGCGCACGGACTGTCTTCCACGTACCCTCTGGGTATATAGGAAGCCCCCCTAGCTCCCTTGAAACCTCGCCATAGATAAACCTTCGGCCGTCTTGTTGCTACAGTACACCGAGAACAACACTCGGAGAGATTACTCGCCCGTACAATAGGGTAGTCGGGTTGTACGGCTAAGGGTACAATCGATCCTCCTTAGTTAGAGCCCTGAAACATTGGGCCGAGTACTACTGTCAGACCCTTATGTATATTGCGATCTGTAGCACCTGACACTCCCCTAGACCATAGTTCCCTTTCTATCGGGGGATCACACATCATCTATTCCAGATCAGCAGCAGCAGTTGTTCCACCATTCAGATCTCTCAGATCCACCAGATCGGATATTCCAGATCAGCAGCAGCAGTTGTTCCACCATTCAGATCTCTCAGATCCACCAGATCAGATATTCCAGATCAGCAGCAGCAGTTGTTCCACCATTCAGATATCTCAGATCCACCAGATCGGAGTAGTTGCGAAGGGTTCCTGTACCTGGATATGATTTTCGCAGGACTTTTGGCGGCATTGACAGTTTGAGGATTTGGCGACTGCAGTATTGATCAGGAAGGAGTAAAACTCCGTTAGGAGTTTTCCAAAAAAAAAAAAAAAAAAGTCTGAGATCTTCCGAAGTGCTTATTTGTGACCTAGCCCATCAGCATCAGGACAACGAGCTGAGCACGGTGGTACCATTCAATTTCTTAGAAAAAAAATTTTGGCGGTCCCAAATTTTCATCAAGTTGGTGTATGGTAGAAACTAGAGCTCAAGCAATGGCCAATGAAAGACTAGACAAACTTGAAACAGATATGAACGAGCTCAAAGATTCGCTTAAGGACCTATCGAGCATGGTACGGCAAGCACTCGCTAAGGGCAAGGAGCCAGCTCTTGAGATACCCTATAATGACCATATACACCTTGAGGGTGAGTCTAGCCACTCTCCTCACGTCTGGCACACCCATCCACCACCTCCTAAGTTGGATAGTCAGCGACCTCCCAAGTTGGATATACATAAATTTGATGGTTCTAACCCGTCCGCATGGCTAGCACAAATGGAACAGTATTTCAAATTGAATCATCTCCAAGATGATTGGACAAAGATTGGAGTGGGGACCATGTACTTGGACAATGAAAGATGGCAATGGGCAGAATGGCATCAACGTCGCAATGCACCTTTTTCGAGTTGGGCCCAATTTTCCAAAGCTCTTCGAGATCGCTTTGAACAGGGAGACTCCTTTTTGGGCCGTCTCACTAAGCTCCGACAGACGGGTACAGTGGATGAATATATCACCGCTTTTGAAGCCTTGGCCTTCCGCACTGACCATCTCTCAGATGAGTTCTACACGGAATGTTTTATCAGTGGTCTCAAAGAAGCCATCAAAGCTCAAGTTCTACTCCACCACCCTCCCACATGGACGGAGGCTTGCCAGGTAGCCCGTAAGGTGGAGCGTGCCATAACAGCACAATACAACCGCCCCAATTTCCCCACTAAAGGTCGTCCCCCACAAGCTCATACCACGACTCAGACACTTAAGGTCCAAAAGGTGTCACCTCAGGAAATGGCCGAGAGAAGAAAGCAAGGACTATGTTACTACTGTGATGAAAAATATTCCCCTGGGCATAAATGCAAGGAGCCCAAGTTTTTTCAAATAGATGCCACCGACTACAGCTCCACCGAGGAAGATCCACCTCTTGAGGAACCGGAGGCGATCGAAGAAGACAACCAAAAGGAGATTGTATCTGATGACCCAGTTATTTCGCTCAATGCATTGGCAGGAATCTCTTCCCCTCAAACTCTCAAAATCAGGGGTTTTCTTAAACATCGCCCAGTAATAGTCTTGATTGATAGTGGAAGTACCCATAATTTCATCCATCAAAAAATCGCCGAAGCAGCGCATTGTTATGTAAGGGCAGTCTCTAACTTCCAGGTCCAAATTGTAGATGGGGGCACAATGAAATGTGAAGGCCGCTGTGAAAATGTCAAACTTCAAATGGGGGATTATCAGTTGAAAACCCACATGTTTGCCATACACATGAGGGGATGCGACATTGTCCTAGGTGCTGAATGGCTCCGCACCCTTGGGCCAATCACAATGGATTTCCAGGAGTTATATATGAGTTTTAAGTAGAACAACTCCACACATACCCTCCGTGGACTTCAGGCAGGAGCCCCCTCTATCATCAGCTCGCATAGAATGGAAAAATTGTTAAAAAAGGGCCATCATGGAGTGGTAGCTCAATTTAATGCCATCCAGGTAGTAGACACCATGTCTCCGCCAGTTCATCCTGAGATGCAACAGATTTTAAATAAACATCGGACGGTCTTTGACAAGCCTCATGAGCTTCCACCCTCGCAAGGGGAACATGATCATAGCATCACATTGGTTCCAGGGGCCCAACCCCCAAATGTGCGGCCATACAGATATCCGTTCACCCAAAAGAATGAAATAGAAAAAATCATCAAGGAATTGTTGGAAGCAGGTGTCATTCATCCCAGCATTAGTCCTTATTCATCCCCAGTGGTCATGGTCCTCAAGAAAGATGGGGAGTGGCGGATGTGTCCCGACTTCAGGGCCCTCAATAAGTTAACAGTCAAAGATAAATTTTCCATCCCAGTGGTTGACGATTTGCTGGACGAACTCAATGGGGCTCAATTCTTCACTAAGTTGGATCTTCGCTCAGGCTATCACCAAATTCGCATGAAGGAAGTCGACATTCCCAAGACAGCTTTCAGAACTCATGAAGGCCATTACGAGTTCCTCGTCATGCCATTTGGTCTCTGTAATGCCCCCTCTACTTTTCAGAGCCTTATGAATCACCTCCTCAAACCATATCTCAGAAAATTTGTCCTTGTCTTCTTCGATGACATCCTCATCTATAGTGGCACTTGGGCGGCACATCTTCAGCATGTAGATCTACTCTTGCAACTGCTCCGAACACATAAATTATTTGTCAAGATGTCTAAGTGTTCGTTTGGCATGGAAGAAGTTGGCGCGAAGGTGTCAAGGTGGACCCCAAAAAGATCCAGGCCATGCAAGAATGGCCTCAACCTAAGACCTTAAAAAGCTTGAGAGGATTTTTGGGTCTCACAGGCTATTATCGTAAATTTGTCCGCAACTATGGCTGCATAGCGAAGCCCCTAACGCAACTCCTAAAGAAAAATTCCTTCTTCTGGAATGAGGAAGCACAACAGGCATTTACCGCTCTAAAAATCGCCATGTGTTCCACTCCTGTCTTAGCACTACCGGACTTCACCAAATCATTTGTCATTGACTGTGATGCTTCGGGAACAGGTATTGGAGCGGTCTTAATGCAGGAAGGGCGACCATTGGCCTTCACCAACCAACAACTAAGTGGGAAGAATCTGGGCCAATCTACCTACGAGAAGTAAATGATGGCCATCTTACATGCAGTCGCGACCTGGAGACCTTACTTGTTGGGGCAACATTTCCAAATCTGCACAGATCATCACAGTCTTAAATATTTTTTGGAGCAACGCCTATCTTCCCCTCAACAAAATAAATGGTTAGCCAAAATGCTGGGATATGATTATGAGATCATTTACAAGAAAGGGAAAGACAACAGGGTAGCAGATGCATTGTCGCGCCAATTTGAGGAGGAAAGTACTCTGCTCGCAATTTCCCTCCCCATTCCAGACTGGATTGAAGAGGCTCGCAGGGAATGGTTTTCACATCCAGGGCTCTCCCAACTCATTTCTCAATTGCAGGTAGATCCTAATTCCAGCAAGGGCTACTCGTGGCAGAATGATATTCTTTGCTACAAGGACAGAGTCGTAATATCACCAACATCCACCCTCAAAAGTCGCATTTTGGAAGAATTGCACTCATCGCCCATTACAGGACATTCGGGCTTTCAGAAGACGTATGCTCGCACCAGACAATCATTTTTTTGGACCGACATGAAACAGGACATCCTTACTTTCGTAGCAGAATGTGACGTCTGTCAACGCCACAAAGGGGAAACCGTCAACAAACCAGGCACATTACAACCATTTCCCATTCCGGCGTCAATTTGGACAGAGGTTTCCATGGATTTCATTACAGGTCTTCCAAAGTCTGGGAACAAGTCAGTCATCATGGTGGTTTTGGACCGACTATCGAAGTATGCTCATTTCTGTGCCCTACCCCACCCATTTACACCAACCTTGGTTGCTCAAACTTTCATGGATCAGATCTTCAAATTGCATGGCATGCCCACTTCTATTGTATCCGACCGTGACCCAATCTTCACCAGTAATTTTTGGCAAGAGCTCTTCAGAATACAAGGCACTCAACTCAAACTCAGTACTTCATATCATCCGCAAACAGATGGTCAAACCGAAGCCGTCAACAAATGTCTAGAAACCTACCTTAGGTGTTTCACTTCAGAAAAGCAACACCTTTGGGTACAGTGGTTACCTCTGGCGGAGTGGTGGTATAACACCAACTATCATGCCACCACCAAAATGACTCCATATGAAGCAGTCTATGGACAACTTCCGCCTTCCCCTACTTCTTATCTCACGGGGTGCTCCAAAGTACAAGCCGTGGATCAACTCCTACAACACCGCGCAACCATGCTTGCCCATCTGCGCGAGAATCTTCATCAAGCTCAGAACCGTATGAAGCAACAGGCTGACCAACATCGCTCAGAGCACCAATTTCAAGAAGGGGATCAGGTCTTTTTGAGGCTGCAACCATATAAGCAAACATCACTCAAAGACAAGGGTTGTCAAAAGCTCTCCCCAAAATTCTATGGACCATACCAAGTACTTCAGCGCATTGGAGAAGTGGCTTACAAGTTGGCTTTGCCACCTACAGCAAAAATCCACCCAGTTTTCCATGTATCATGCCTCAAGAAAGTGATTGGGAACAATTGCCGAGTTCAAACCAGTCTACCTGAATTGGACGAAGAAGGGTCAATCTGGCTTCAACCTGAACAGGTTCTAGACACACAAGACAAGCACCTGTGCGGCCGCATGATTAAGGAGGTCCTCGTCAAATGGAAAGACACCTCTCCGGAAGATGCAACTTGGGAACCAACCACTATTCTTCAGCAGTTTCCGCAGCTTCAGCCTTGAGGATAAGGCTAGTCTTAAGGGGGAGGGCATGTTAGGGTCCCACCCTAACCCCCTTATTTATGTCTTGGGATCACGTCATAGTCAAGAGTCAATAAAGCCCATATTAATATTTGTAAGTGGTTAACCCGCAATTAATTACGGGACCACAGTTAGTTGCAAATGGGCGGAAGTATTAGATAGATGGTAAATAGGCGGTAGTATTAGATAGATGGTATTAATAAAGCCCATGATATTGGCTCGTGGTATTGCATGTATGAGTCATATATAAAGGATAGAGACTCCCTGCGAGGAGCATTGTGTCTTGTTTTGTAATCGAGCTCTGCTCTATTGGAGGTTGCCCCCTCGAAGAGGCCTGTGAACATTTCTCTCTGAATAATAAAATCATTGCTATTCTGTGTTCTGGGTATATTTTCTTCGCATATTTTGTGTTCTCGGTATCTTTTCTTCGCTTGGGTATTGATTTGCAGGTTAAGAGCATAACAACTAGCTAGTGTATTTTGGTGCTATGCAACGCAGCTAGCTAGTGGAGCAGCTGAAATGATCATGATTTGACTGATTCTGAGCATTTTCTGGTGGAGAACTTCTGAGAGAAGCTGTAATTTGTTGACCTTGTTCCTTTAGGGGTCGGAACAACACTTTTAGGGGCTTAGGATCCCTTGGTTTATGGACATTTCATGCTTGGAGCTACAAGGCACAAAAATTTCTGTAACAGATAGCATGCATCAAAGGAAACAAAGGCATGCAACAGAGAGAAAGAGCCATGACCTTCACAGAAAAAACATTCGGATCTTAGGTAAGTAACTAACCCGCTCCTCTGTTTGCATTTGTATAATTAGGAAGCATGCAACAACAACGAGATGGTTGAGGTTGAATGAGGGAAAGGTGGCCAGTTAACTTGGCCACCTTCAGCTAGTTGACTTCACTCATCCAAAGATGTCACCCACACGTGCGCACAGTCAAACTCAAGAGAGATGTCAAGGACAGGTAGTGGAGGCAGTGTGAACTCTGATGCAATCTTGAGGGATGATTACAAGGAAAGGGCCATGATGACAAGGCAGGTGGGGACCAACGGTTCGAATGGGTCCAACATACACTTGGCTAGCTCACCCTCCATCACCGGAAATATCCATAAACAACAATAAGTACTCCTCCCTATGCACTCTCACCACCATTTACTTCATTCTCTCCTCGAAACTCCGCTCTTGCAATCTCCTCGTGCCCCCATAGCCTCATAACCATCGTTCTTAGTTGATCTCTCCCATGTTCCTGCTCTCGGCATTGTCTACAAGAGGGCCAGTGAGTGGTTTTGAAGGGAGAAAACACGGGTTTCAGCACAATTCTCGGGCTGAGGAGGTAGGTTCTATGCATACCCCCATTGAATATCAAAATATGTAAGCAGTGGTTAAATTTTGAAGGGGAAATAAAGCCTTTAGGTGGCGGAAACACATAACATTTCTTGAAAAAACACAGTCTCTCTGTTTCTCTGTTTTTCTTCAAAAAAATTGTTGTCTCTCATTTGGTTTCCCAAAGAAGCATAAACAAAATGACAGGAGGTTTTATGAAGAAGGAGTCCACCAATTCCTCCAAGCTCCATGCACATCCCCAAGTAGTGGACCTATTCACGAGAGCAAATTGGAAGAACATTTTTGAGAAATTCTGAGGGTTTGATGAGGAAATTGCTCAAGAATTTGTCCACTCTTTGGTCCCTCACACCAGAACACATGCCACTGTCACCTTTAGGGGCCTTTCCATAGAGGTAACCCCTAAATTTATCAGTAGGGTCACTACCCTTCCTCTTGGATTTCCTTGGAGCAAGGATGAGAAACCAATTAGACAAGCTGCTAAGAAAAACTTCTTCCAAAACAATGAAACCCCTGTAGAAGATAAAAATGGCATAAGAAGGGCTAGCATACCATATCCTTGGGATGAGTTTAGCTACCAGATAGTCAATTATATTTCCTGTGAGGGGAGGTACAACATTGTTTATGGTTACCACTTTAGAATCCTTCATGAATTAAGGTATGTCATGGACACTCCAGCCCCTCAGAAGCTCAGCATCCCATACTTCGTCCTGCAGTCTCTCATTGACTCTAGCATTAAAGTTCAAGCAGGGAATTTAGAGCAGCTAACTCACCATGGGTTAATCAAAATTTAGTGGAACAAGCCCTCCATACATTCACACTCCCCATAGCCTGGGAAATCTTTAGAAACATGACAGCTGAAGATGACATAAAGACCCTGACCTATGATATCAGTCCCACTGGTAGTGAGGAGGAAGAGCAACAAGGGGGAGAAGGTGAATCCGCTGGGGATTTATAAGAACAACAAGGGAAGAAGGAAGAAACTAAGATAGAGGAGGAGGAAGCTGAAGAAACAGAGTAGGGAGAAACAGAGATAGAAGTGTCCTCTGAGACCCTAGAAAGATAGGCAACAACTGCTCTCACTGCCCTCAACACACCAATTAAGCCAAAACAAAAGAGGAAGAGGTAGACCTCAATGTATTTCAGGGCTAGGAAGAGCACAAGAATCAAAACATGGAAACCCTAGCCTTCTTCTAGAGTGCCAATTATTATTGAAGATTCATCCTTTGCCCAAGGAAAAGAATCCCCTTCCAAGGCACCTATCACTTATGAAAGGGGGACTCTTAGATCTCCCACATGGAAAGAAAAAGTAGAACTACAGGACTCAAAAACAGTCCTACAAGAGGCACAGACTGTTCTACATGAGACCTTGTTAAAACTACAGGAGACCCAAAAGCTTGAAAAAAGGGTAGAAGGATAGCCACAGGGAAAAGAGGAAGCAACAGAGGCACAAGAACCTGATCCCCAGCCCAGTCTTGGCTCCTACTACAATCTTCTTGAGGGGGGAAGAATAATTCCACAAAAATTTGCAATCCCTCTATTCTTTGAATTAGAGAAGGAAAGGATAAGGACCCATAAATGGGTGCAAATAGCCAAATCCAAAGGGGTTGAGGATATTGGCCATATGGAAAACAAACTCAAATAAATGGGCAGAGAGTTAAGTGTTGTCAGACACAAAGAAGCAGTTGCAAGAAGCCAACTTGAAACAAAAAATGAATAGCTAAGGAGGCAGCTACAAGAGAAAGAGACCCAACTGGCATGCATGGCCAGCTAGTCCATGGAGGCATTGCAATGTAGGCAACCAACAAAATCCTATGGCCTGTATCTTAAGGACCAATGGTTGCAATTTCAGATAAAGACTTTGGCACAAAGAGGCACCATGCCTTTCCAAGATTACAAGTAGTTTATGGACCTGTGTGACCAAAGCACATCAGAAGATAAGGCAAAGATGGCAGAATTCTACCTGCATAATATGGCCCTCACAGACATGAATGTGTGGGACCCCAATGCTAGGCTAGGGGACCTGCAACTAATGGCCATGGCCTCATGGATGAACCATGAAGAGTTAAGGGCAACAGAAATAAGAAGGTTGATGATAAAGGAGCAGAATGAGCCATTAATGATCAGAGCTGAGCCATCAGACCCCATGGCCCTCATCAGCACACATAACCTGCTTGCACATAATCCTCAGATTGCACCTAGATATATCAGTGACCAAGCACAATCCATTGCACATTTTGAGGATATGGAAAGATTACTTGGGGATGACTGTGTACATGCTTGTATGAGGAGATGGAATACCTTACCACACAGTCTGCAGATCAGGGAATATCATTCCCCAATGAGGATGAGGGAGGCATTAAGGAGAGTTCCCATGTATAAGCACTCCATGCAGAGGTTGAAGGTCAATTGGATTGGCCTAAAATTGAGTCCCCCACTGCTGCTAGGCATGCTGGAAGGCAGAAAAGAAGAAGAAGAGCAACAACAGTGGGAAGAGGTAGACATGAAGGCAGGATTCTATGACAAGGAAGAGGAGACCACATCAAAAGCATGGGATGCTAGGGAGGCCACCAGGGCCATAAAAGATGAGGAGATGGACTAAGTTGCTTAGAGGATGAGCAACACTTTCAGTAGGGGGTGATGATGAGCCTCATAAATGGGTAATTATATGGGCTCATTTTACCTCCTAACCTAGTCAAATCAACCATTCTCGTAGTTTATTGTGTGATTTTAGAATTATATTCATGTTTATAAAGTGAGTTGAGTTAGTTATGATGCCATGTGGTCTAATATGTGTTTAATGCAGATTATTGATGAATTTTGTGGTCAAAGTCAAGGATCCAGTGGACAAATGGCAACAATAACTCAAAGTGGACAAAGGAGAGGATTTATAGGAGGGAGCCCCCTCATTTGTTACTCCTCACTTCGAATTCTCCTTCATGCAGCTTGGAGCACAAGCAACCAAGTCATGCATTAGCAGGCAACCGAGAAAATGGAGGATAACTGATAATTATCTCGAGTTTTGGGAGCCAAGCTTCCCTGATTTTGAGGAAGATGTTGGCAGCTTCATTTGTATAAATAGAGAGGCCTAGGGCCTCACTAGGGTTAGATTTTTGTTGGATTTTTGCTGCAATATTACTTATGTAAAACTTTGTTCAACTTTGAGCTTATTATTTTGACAGTTCATGTAATCTTGTTATTATTTTGGAAATAAAGATGGAATCCTTTTTGAGTTAGCATTGAGTTACCTCAGAGGGCTAAAGCTCTTGGGTTAGGGCCCAATCCAAGGAGCCAAGCTCCTCTTTACTTGTATTTATATGTTTTGTTTCAGTTGTAGATTAGATCGCTGTTATAGGTATTTCTTTCATGGTTAAGAATAGGTTGATTTTGATGGTTCAGTAGTTTTCTTCCATTTGTGCTTTCCATAGCAGATTAAGTAGTGATAAAGAAAAGATCCAAAAGGCTAGCAACAGTGCCTTGGCCTCTCTTCCTCCCCTTGGGACCATGATTTGAGGAAAAGATCCTCTTGTTGCCCCAAAAACACAGATTTTCCTCATTCATAAGATCTCTAGTGTTTGCAGCTTCTTAGTTGGTTCATGGTCTAGTTTAGCTTTGCTTCCGAACTTATTCATCATGCTCATTTCCTTATTTTCAATAGTCTTCTTTCATCCTTTATTTTCCTACAATGGTTATCAACATTTCCTTTCATAGATCATAGTTTACTTGATGCAAAAACTCTATTTTTTTAGATACACTTATTTCCTTGCTTGCTTAATATCAGTGGTTTCCTGTCAGTTGTTTATGAAGCATATATCTTCTAACAGTAGGCCAGCCTATCAGCCATTCCATTCTCCATCTGATCCATGCATTACAGGTCACCCAAGTCTCCCCTCAATTCTGCCTTAGTTTCCTGCATTTTCCATAGAATTCGTTCCTCTCTCCTTGAGCAGATCTTATCAGCTTTCTCTCTCCTAATGATCCGGACTTAAAAAGAAATGCAAAAAATTACAGAGATAACCATATACACAAAGATGCAGTGGAAATAATACTTTATTTCATTAATGTAAAATACTGAAATATGCTTACAAATAGAAATGGAAAGAAACCAACTAGGGCAATGGTAGCTTATCTCTGAGAAGAGATGTGGCGGCTACATGCCTCTGAACTATGTTACAATGAAGCTCGAAGGCCTATTTATTGTTGAGAAACAATGGAAAACCCTTCACATCCCAAAACCTAACCCTAGAAGATGAAATGCCAAATTGTGGGCCTCGTTTGGGTAAATTGGTACATCAATTTCCCGGGGTCGTAACTTTGGCATACGATCTTCGTTTGACACGTACACTAGCTCGTTAGAAAGATCTATCCAAGCACTACCACTTTGGGAAGGGCAACATTAGTCCACGGACCCATGTTGCCCCCAGATTTCCCAAAAAATGTCATTTAGGGCCTCAAAACGCCTCCGGAAGTTCAGGACCTGAAAAATTGCTAAAAATAGTAAATTGTGCTACAATTTAGGAAACTGAAAAAGCTAAAAGAGACAGTTGTGGGGGTCCAAATGGGATAGGTGGGTGGCCACCAACATCCACCTGGATCATTACTCCCCCCTTAGAAAGCAATGGTCCCCATTGCGTTGAGTTCCTCCCTGAGATGAGGAAGATTTTGTTGAGCTGGGTCTCTGGTGAGCTGTTCTGCAATCTCTGGTGTGTCCAGAAATGGTGGGAAGCATGGTCAACGACGGTCCACATTGAACACTCGGCACAAGCGAAGGAATGGAGGAATGTTGTGCTTCAAAGCATTGTTGATCGTAGCCTTGGTACTGGTGTAAGGACCATGTCAGAGTGGTCTGAGTTTCTGATGGGTTCTGGTAAGGCGTTCTCTCTACAGATGTAACCAAACCTTGTCGCCCACCTAAAACTTGTGTGGTACCCCTGTGGGTGAGGAGAAGTTGTTCCTGTGTTCTGTCATGACCGGATCCCTTTGCTGCTGCTGCTGCTTGGAGGAACCCTTCGCGGGGTTCATGGATGTGGTGATGATCTTCCCCTTACTTTGGGAGTGAACCAGACAAATGAATTTCCTGGTCTGGGAGATGAGCTTGCTGCCTTTCTTAGCAGTGATCAAAGAGGTGGCGGTAGGTGGGGCTACCTCCGGTATCCTGTATAATGAATCACCCAAAGAAATGATGACAACGCGAGGCCTTGAATCATACACAGCATGTCGCCTCCACAAGTATGGTTGGCCTAATAGTACATCACAAACATCTAGATGTGTAACATCACACAATACCTCGTCTGTGAAAGGCTTGATGCTGTAGGGAAGGCGACATTGCTGGCAAACTTTGAGATATCGTCCTTCATGAAGCCACCCGATACTGTACGGCTGTGGGTGTGGTGTAGTCGGTAGGCCCAACTACTTCACGACCTCTGCTGAAACGAGGTTCTTTTGGCTGCCACTGTCAACAATGAATCGCAGCGGCGAACCCTTCACCCCCATCTGTGAGTGGAAAATATGTTCCCCCGCCTCTAGATCTTCGGGCTCATTCTTCCGAATCTTGGCAGTGGCAACAGTGACGCTGGGCTTCGCATCAATGATCTGCTTCGCTTTGCCATTCCCCTTGTCAAGTTCTGCCTTAGGGTCAGAACATGCATCTGATTCTGAAGCCTTCAACTCGGCCACCAGCGACTCCTTGGTCCGACACTCACTTATGTTATGAGTGGGACTCTTATGGAACTCACACCACTTTCTTGTGTCCTTCTTTCACTTCTTGGTGTTGTTCTTTTCTTGCGGCTTCGACGGGTTGTCTTGGGTCACCCTGCCTTGGCTTTGTCCTTTGGTCTTCGGATTTGCAGATCCGAAGTCTCTCTTCTTCTGTTTGAACTTTTGCTCGATTTTGACAGCGTATCGGTACGCCGTGCCGAGCGAGGAGATGTTCAGGAACTCCATCTCTTCCTGAATGTATTTGTGTAGGCAGCCGCGATATTTGAGTACCAGATGCAGCTCAAAATCTTTGATACCCAACTGTGTGCGAAGGGTATGAAAAATGTTTGCGAACTCTGGCACATCTTGGTCTCGTCCCTGCTGCAGTGTGGTCCATTTGATGTATTTTTCCTCATAGCTTTTGACAGGGTAGTACTGCTCCTTGATGGCATCCCGGAAGTCATTCCAAGTGGGTGCGGCTGAAAACAGTGAGCCTGTACTTTCATCCTTCTGCTCGTAGTAGGTTTCCCACCAGTCCTTGACGTGGGGGGCTGCTTTGAGAAGAGAAAAAACAATCTTTTCCCGACTTGAAAATTCATGAACAGAAAAATAACCCTCTAGTAGATTTAAACATTTATCTACGGCATCTGCGTCTATTTGACCCTCGAATATGGGGATTTCAAAATTAACTTGTACCTTAAAGGGTGTGGCGTTTCCAGAGTAGCTGCTGGAAGCCGATGCATCGCTTTTGGGTAGCCGCTGAAGGATCTGGGAAAAGCTATCCATCATCGCATTTTGTTGTCGCTCGAGGGCTTCTTCGAGCAAGATTTTAATAGGATCTCCTGCCCCCTCGTCTTTCTTCTCATCCGCCATGGGAGGCTGTCAGGATTTGCGAGGCTAGTCTTGCAAAGGTTCGACCAGTTCAAGCCCTAACTCCTTATATCTCGACCTTGTTAGGGACATGTAAAGAAAAACAGAGAAAAAGCAGACCGCTCTGATACCACTGATCCAGACTTAAACGAGAACGCAAAAAATTACAAAGATAACACAAAGATGCAGTGGAAATAATACTTCATTTCATTAATGTAAAATACTGAAATATGCTTACAAATATAAATGGAATGAAACCAACTAGGGCGATGGTAGCTTATCTCTGAGAAGAGATGTGGCTGCTACATGCCTCTGAACTGTGTTACAATGAGGCTCGAAGGCCTATTTATTATTGAGAAACAATGGAAAACCATTCACATCCCAAAACCTAACCCTAGAAGATGAAATGCCAAATTGTGGGTCCCGTTTGGGTAAATTGGTACATCAATTTCCGGGGGTCGTAACTTCGGCATACGATCTTCGTTTGACGCGTACAATAGCTCGTTAGAAAGATCTATCCGAGCACTACCACTTTGGGAAGGGCAACATCAATCCACAGACCCATGTTTCCCCCAGATTTCCCAAAAAACGTCGTTTAGGGCCTCAAAACGGCTCCGGAAGTTCAGGACCTGAAAAACTGCTAAAAATAGTAAATTGTGCTACAATTTAGGAAACTAAAAAAGCTGAAAGAGACAGTTGTGGGGGTCCAAATGGGATAGGTGGGTGGCCACCAACATCCACCTGGATCACCTAATGATTCTTGGTAGACCCTAGGTGCCCTAACACTTCATTCCAACCTTCATTCACCTTTTCCACCCACCTCACACCCTCAAACAGCCAAAACTGCTCTTGGCCCCCTCTTGTAGGCCTCCTGTAGAACACTGTTTTTCCTCCTATAGATTTCCTGTGTCCTCATGTAGATTTTCCTATATGCTTTCTTTTGAAGGCCGAGTGTGGGAAAAGCCTCCAGAATGCAACTTGAGACCTCCTAGGACCCATCCACACCATCCTACATCCTCTCAAGTCCCAAAGCTACCCTCCATTGCCACCTATTCACTGCCACATTCACAAACAAATAAATTACATGCATGACACATTCACATAAAAATACATAAAAATCCAAAAAGATGCTTTTTTCTCATTTACTTCCAGAAATAGCTTAGGTAGATGTTGTTTACTTCCTTGAGTAGGTAATGGCATTATTTTCATGGTTTTCATAGTGCGTTCCGCAAAAGTAGGATTAGTGGTTAGCTAGGATTTCCTTGGTTTGCTTTACATTTCAGTCTTCCTTTCTGAAAGTAGAATAGCATCAGTAGAGTAATCTCTCCCTTTTTCCTTTCATCACATATAAAGCTTCTTCTGGAATCCATAGAAGTTGGATTGAGCTCCTAGTGATCTTGCGCCGGCTGACCAAGTGACAACCTGCAGTAAGAACTAGTACTTGTGCATATAGCACCGTCACTTCCAAGTTTGTTACGAACTACTGGGTTGATAAGAGTAAAGCAGGTAGCCCAGAGTTGCAACATTATTGCTTCAATACTGGTGCTCACCATAGAGCGTTTTTCCATTTAGGGCTTCCAGGACTAGTAACTTAACCCACTAAGGGCTTCCAGATCATTTGCATAAACAAGGCTTCCAGGACTAGTAACTCAACCCACGCTGTTACAAGGCTTCCAAAGCCTTTGTCCAACTAGGGCTTCTAGGAACTAGTAACTCAACCCAAGCTAAATGAAACATGAGAACCAACTAGAAAACAAATAAATGAACCATAACACCATCGCTATCCAGGAAATGGAAAGGCTAGGCAAATCCATTATCAATCCAGGAAATCCTCCATGCCAGTGATAGATCATGACCAATAAATGATATGCATACGCCATGCATGCCAAAAATGGTGAGGAAAACATACATGCAACTAGGTACCTGCAAGAAAAACTTGATGTAGCTACTGATCCTGATGTCCTCTTACGATTTACTACTCTTATTTTCCTTCTTGCTCCAAAACTCCAAGTATGCCACATTCTCTAGTAGTGCTACAAGAAAACTCTAAGTGCCCAAGAGTATGAGAGAGAGAGAATAGAGAGAGCTCCAAAACGGAATTGACAAAAGTCTCTGAACTAATCCTCGTAATCATTTTTATTAATGAGGCCTTTATTTCCTTCATTTTCCTCCTCACATGCAACCTGTGACCTTTCACCTCCCTTTTCTCCCAATTTTCATTATTTTCATAAATAAATGTGCCAAAATTTGATTTTCCTTTCCAAAGGATTTGCCATTGCTTTTTCCAATTTCCTTAGCCATTAATCAACCACAAGTGATCCCCATCACTATGATTTTTCCCAACATCAAGCTTGGAATAAGTGTCCCATCAACTTTGGTTATTATTTTTCCTTTACTAACTTTTATTACATGGAATTTTCACCAGGGTTATTACAAACATGATTAGCAAGGAGGAAGCAAGAACAAGTAGCAAAGCTAATAGGTGAGGAGTGATCTAAAGAAAGTGTCTTCTACAAGAAGGCCATATACTTCTAGAGATGAGTTTAGCCAAGTCTACAAGGTTCCAAATGAGGAATAACAACTCCCTTACTCCCCTTATGAATAATGTTTAATGCTACTTTTGCAATAATGTTGGACATGTTGGAGCTAATTGTAGGTTCAATCAAAACAATGTTCTAAACAAAAGATGTAGCAGAAAAGTAAGATCTCTTAAGTAAGCAATAAGGAAGATCGTTCCCCACGAGAAAATTAACCATCAGGTATGAAATTTATTTTTATGGATATTGTTATTCATTTAATACTTTTGGCCATAAATTTGTTGATTGCAAATCTTATGCAAACAAGAGTAGGAGTGCATTGTATGTAAGCGGAAATTCATGCATGGATAACAACATGAGATGACACAAATTTCTTCTTCCCCTTATAGATCACATAATATGCTATAAATGTGATAATATTGGTCACATGGATAAAGATTGTAAGTTGTCCAGTTCTTTGAAGTAACCTAGATAAAAGAAAGAAGTCATTCAAAGCAGACTAAACAAGAAGCCAAAAGGAGATGCACAAATTAGAAGGTAACCCACCAAAGTTTGGAAATATAAGAAAGAGAAACAAGTGACTTCAATGAAAAATTCAAGTTAGGGATGACCTTAGGAGGAGCATATGGCAACATCTTGAGTTTCATAAAGAACCATTGAAAATGTACCCACAATAGAAGCATGGAATGTCCAAGTGCCTAAAATTCAAAGAAAAGTCCATAGGATAAGTAGAAATGCATGAGCTCACGAGGAGATGCTAAAGGAAATGAAGGTTTACTTATCATCTCTATTATTTCAGTTCGATATTAGATGGTTTGATTCATGTATCATTTGATATAATGGTTGGTAGCAACCTATCATAGGTTGTAAAGAGGCATGAGCAAAGAAGAAGACAAAACCAGTCATCCAATTGCAACTTGTTGATGGTGCTAGAAATCTGTCAACCAAGGGGATCTCCTCGATATGAAGTCCCAACTAGACCTCATATTGTTTGGTGTAGGAGTCCCATCTGGTATAAAGGCCTAGTTTCCGAATCCTCAAATATTTTCCTTGGCTATAGCTATCAGCATGGGAGAGTGATGAAATGGGATCTTCGAACAACAAAGTAAGTGTGCAATGCAACTGTGTCAAGGTTCTCTTACAGCAAAAATGGGAAAGAAAAGTGAGCCTCTAAGTGAGATGTAATAGTACCACCCAGGAAAAGACACACACAAACCAGGAAGCTCTGTCCAGCATCCAACGGAATAGTCCACAACGGATGCGATAATCGTTAAAACAAAAGTAGAGGGAAAGATCCGTCCACCATCCAGTGGAATAGTCCACAACAGATGTGACGGTCTCTATAAACAATGAGTGAGAAAGGTATGTATAGTATCCTGCAGATTAGTCCACAAGGATGAGACAACATTGATAACCAATACAATACATTCCCAACAAGGTAAACACTAAAACAACCAAAATAGTTCAACTATCTTAGTACATGTGAAACAACCATGAATTACAAATGCTCAAAGAATATTCTTACTAAAATCCATAAGTCATGCATGGAAACATGCTGGCCTTCGCAAGCTTTTGTATTAAGCAAAATTTCCAAGACACATATTTACATCATACATCACTAGCCCCAGTAGTGGGACATTGAAGCCACTCCTCTCTCCTAAAAGATTTGATTGAACCTCTCTATGCTTTGTGGGAGGAGCATGGGTGAAAAATCCCTCTTCATACAATGAGGGGGGTATATATAACCAAGGGTGATGCTTGACCCTTGTGATTCTTGGACTACCCTCATGACTATTCAACTTCCTATGACTTTTCAACTGACACGACTTTTCATATTCATGTGTGTCCATTGGACTTCCACTTTACTTAAATTTAATTTACAATAGACATGGCCCATAATAGTGATGTGGCCTTTGACAACTCATGACACAACTTGACATGACATTGCTGACATTAAATAGCTTACTGAGGTGGCGATTTTAAGCCATTGTTGTTGTTGAGTGATAGATGTGTTATTGGATGTTCTTTCTCTTATCCTCCGTATAACTTGATGATGTGGGGTCTTCAAAGATATTTGTTCTTGAGAGGTGGTTGCTTGCATGTGTTCCCTTTGCTTGTACCTAATAAGCTTCTTTTTCCATCCAAATGTAAGTGAGTCTTATAGCATGTTCACTCGTTCTTCTCCTTCTTCATCGTCTCGCCATGATCTAATAGTGTACCTGTTCCTACAATTCACTCATGATGGGATGACATCAAATCCAAAAACTCCCTAGTCTAGAATGATGCAATGTTATCCATGGACTGAGCTTGAGACAAGTGATAGCCTGGAAAAGAGGGCTTAGTAACTGCGCATTGTGTAGTTCCATGTGATAGGGAGGGCTATTGGTTACTGAGATTGCACAGAGCACAACTTAGGCTTAGCTGAGGAACTCTTGAGCATAGTCTTGACTGCTGGGAAAAATTGCACAAAGGCCACTGAGAGACATGATTGCACAGTTGAGATTGTCAATGGTTGTTGCAAGATGGGACCCTGGGAGGAAGGTCTACACAGTTTTTAGAGGCAAGGTAGAACTAGGCAACAGAGGGGCCTGGGAGGACATGTTCGCATAGTTTTGGATATTAGTGAGTCTCGACTAAGGGAGGACACTGGGGAGACACTTTTGCGTAGTTATGGAAGGCAAGGCAGGCTTGGTTCTTTGCACATTGTGGGGTTCCAATAGGAAGGGAGGAATCTTGATGACTGATCTTGCGAAATGCACATTTTAGGTTAGGTTAGGAGAAACTAATGCACAATTCTGGGGATGAAGGCAGTATGCTCAGCTTTGGAATTGCACTATGCAACTATCCTAGGGGACATTGACTATGCACTATGTAGTTACAAGAAGTAGGGTTGCATCACTGAGGGCTGAGATTGTGTGCATTTTAGTCGGGGTCAGGTGAAAGAGAGTTGTCCGGTTGGGAGTATTTTTGGAAAAATGGCTAAGTGTGGAAGGTAGGTCAACTTGTGAGGAACTTGAGATTGTGATCACACACTTAGCATACTTTGACAACACAACACATAGACCAATAGAAAAACAAGACAAAAAAACTACCTTTTGTAAAACTATCTAGAAAAAAAAGCGACGAGTGTGACACTTGAGATAGGCCTTTTGACGACTGTGACGACACTTGTGCGACAATTATTAAAAATTTGTGTATGAGTGTGACTGGTGTTTACATGGTTAGGACAACTTGTATACAGAAAGACCAATGTTTGAGGTCACCTGAAAGGTTCACAAACATGACATAACAACCAAACATGCCAAAAGGCGACAATTTATCCAACAAGTGAAAGGGAGCAAGACACTTAGAGGAAACACATGGAATGGCTTTCAATGCTTGAAACCATGCATGTCATTGAAGACATAATGATATGAAAATGATAAGCGGTCCTTCATGCTACACTAAGAGGTGTATTTCAAAAGACGTGCTTTGTTTTCCATACCTACCCTCGAAAGGGTTATGCATAAGATGGAGTCTTCATGCGGTCTTGATCTTCTATCATACCCTAGGTTCCTTGGTCTCCTTATCTTTCCTCCTCAGATACTTGAGAGTCATCTAACATGTCATCCTTCTTAGTGGACATTGAGAGACAAAATTGTCCAGTTTAAGCAAGAAGTGGCTACTACAGGATAAGGCCCTAGGAGGACACATTTGTGAAATTTCAGGAGGTAAGGTGGACTTGGCAGCTGAGCTGCCTGAGGGACAAAACTGCGCAATTTCTAGAGACAGTGGGTTCTGGCTAAGGGAAGGACACTGGAGGAAGCCACTACATAGTTTTGGATGCTAAGGGAGGCTAGGATTTCTGTGCATTGCGTAGTTCCTGCAGGCAAGGGAAAATCTTGAGTGTTGCAGATGCAAAGTGCATAGTTCAAGAAAACTGGATGAGGCTAGGTTGCTAGGGGAAACTCTAGAATTTGGCTAATTGTGGGATCAATGGAACTGATGTGAAAACTGATAGAAATTGACTACGATCACACACTTGAACACTTAGTGATACAAACCATCCAAAACATATAAAAGCATACTTCGTTTATTGCAACAACCTTTGTGGCAGCTTGCAACAAGTGCGACTCCGATGATAGAATTTGGGAGCATAAAGGTGACACTTGTGCAATAGTGTGCGAAATGAGTGTGAAACATGTCTATGTGATGAGAACAACCCATTCTCACAAATATTTCCCCTTGAACCAACAAAAACTTCCCTTTGCATGACAAGCGATAATCCCCATGCCCAAAGATGACACATACTATATAAAGATAAAATCATGAATGACTCTCAATATTTAGGAAGGGAGCTTGAAATCATGAGCTTACCAATAAGAGACTAAGGAACGACTAATCATAGGATCCACAGTAGGCTCTGAAATTTGAGTGAAGGCCAAAATTTTGGAGGGTGTTGCAGCTTCTATAACACAACCATAAGCAAAGAAGAGTTTAATGAACTAGTTATTAGAATAAAAATCATGTGGGGTGAATCCCCTCAGGGGGAGAGTAGCCCCTTGAAGATATATCAGATATGTTGGAGTCTTTGCGATGAGACTCTGATGGAAAGGTTGGCAATGATCATAACGACACAAGGGATATAAACCAACATATGATGAAAATGTGAATATCTAAAATAGAATATGCTTTGACGACGATGATAAAAATGAATGGAATGATTTTAGAAGGAAGTGCTTATATAGCACATATGAACAGGGGAAGTGTTATTCTGATATCATAAAGGAACATTTTGAACAATCATATGAGCCTAATCCTATGACAGAGTTGGCCAGGAGTTACTTAAATACTATGTCAATGGGAGTATAAAGTACATGCAGTGTAGATACAAAGTGGGAGTATGGGATCAACTCCAGCATTAGTGCTATCAAAGCAGTTACAAGGTTTAAGTATCTAGCTAAAAGAAACTATAAAAGAAGATACAAGCAAAAAAGAAATGCTAAAAACCAAAACTAAGTGCAATACACAAGATTAGCTTTATGAAAAAGTACAAAAGATAAACTTTAGTAGAAGACTTAAATGAAAGGTCAAGAGACCAACATAAAGAAATTATTATAGAAATTATGCATCCACCCTTGTAAACTAAGGATGAAGCCTTAAGTGAAAGAGACTCAATAGATGAATCCAAGCAAATCACCCTTTTGGAAAAAAGAATTGCACATGTTCAATACCCACAATTTAATCATATGCAATGCATTTTCATGTTGGAGGGGCTCAGGTAAAACCTTGTGCATTTCCCACAATGGACAAATTGTGGTGAATTACATCACATCTTCAGCCATTGCAGTGAAGTAAATAATAAAATTAATAATCCACAAGTCGTAAAGAAATGACTTTGGACCATAATCGAATTTTGTGGAGCTTAAGTGGAAAAAGGCAATTTCAAACAATGAGTAGAAAAATGAAGAAGAAGAACCTTAAAAAATAATAGTCACCACCAACAAGAATGAGGATTCTTGAATGCTCAGGTGGACTTGACATGAGAAAAACAAGAAATATGTCAGAAACACATAAATACAAAGAATGTTGGAGGAAGAAGCTAGAGAATTAAAAAAAAATGGCCCATGTCTTCAAGAGTCGATTGAAAGAAGGCTAAATCATTTGTACACTACCGGTAAAATGATGGCCTAAAGGAACCTCAATATCCAAGAACACATATATATATAAAATATTAAGGATCATGAATTAATAGTAGTTACAAGTGCAAACCTTTAATAGATAAGGATGCAACACACCTCCAGCTATCTGGAAAAAGCCAATGGCAAAGTATGGTCACACAAATAGAAAATATTTGAAATTTTGTTACTGTAGTCTGGCGTAATGCAAAGGTATATGGACCTGAGGAGTCACAAGTCAAGGAATCCAGTACATTATGCCAACCTTTGTTACCTCCTCTACACTACCAGTATTCCAAGAAAAAAGGCATAACTGTTATACAAGAATTCCAAGCATAGGAATCCTAAGCTGTTACAATTTAAAGGAACGTTACATACTCAATTACATAATCTACATACTGAGATTGAGCATATGTTAGACCTGCGAATTTCGGTCTAACGACATTGTGATTCTCAACAAGTGGTATCAAAGCACAAGAATATACAAGTGCATACCTAAGGACAATTACAACTTAGAGAAATTTCCAATTATTGACTTGAGGGAATGCATGAAAATATACCCCTTTCCATTGATGTCAAGGGGGGAGGATAAGACCAAATTTTTGTTTCAATCAATGTCAAAAAGGGGGAGAATCTTAAAGGTTTTGGCATTGATGTCAAAGGTTTACAAAGAGCAGAGTTGTAGATGGATGTGTGAAAAGTAGGTTGGGAGAGGAGTTCCATCAAGCAAGTGGTAATTGTTACCACCACAAGTTGGAGGAGATACACATTTGGAGAGTCTACATTCACAAAATTATCTAAATACATAACCATACAATAGGTTCAAACTACTACTATGTCAACCTCAATTTCATGGGCATAGTTTTTCCACTCCATTCTATAAAGTTAAAGAAAGATAGCTTTTGCAAATAGTTTCCCATAGTTCCTAATAGAGATACTATGGAGGATTTCCGCCTTAACTACGAGTCAAAGAGTGAAATTGTTAGTGTGTGGCATGGGGATAGATTGCAAGTGGCACAACTTGTAATTCATCTATTTATTAAAATATGTTACTTGAAGCTTCAATCCAGAGTGTAGGATGTCAAGTTGATTTTATAGGTCATAGTGATACAATACATGGTAGTGAATACACATTAGTGGAACTGCGGGTCGAAGGAATGTAAACATGGCATGTAGAAGTCAATAGTGGGTTCAAGTCTATTTCCAATTGTTGGTGACAATCAAGTAGCCTGATAATGTGAGTAAGTCACCATGCAATTTATACCATTGTCATTAAGAAAAGTGGAACGATGTTATTCCTAAAGAGGTTGAATATGTGGAAAGGTTTTTATTAGAAAAAGACAGAGCATATGAGACAACAATGAGACAAATCATATGTAGTAAGCAATGAGACTAAGCATATGTACTCGGGTTCCTAAGACATAGCACGTGTATTCAGGTCCCTAAGGCACACCTCTTCCAAGCCATCAAATATTGTATTCCTAAATGTCTCCTTATGGTCAAACCATATGGGTACTAAAAAAGGATATTCACCTTATGTAGAGAATATGTAAATAAAAGTAGATAAGCTATGGGTTTACCATTATAACATGTTAAATGTTTGTTTTAGCTTCTCTTGAAGCCACAAAATTTGCTGCAACAACATGGGGGATGACCACCCAGTCCGAACCTTAAAGTAGCTCCTTTTCCGTTTGGAATCATAGATCCGACTGGTTTGACTAGGTCAAGTTACCTTTTATCAATCTCCAAAATGGCTTAAATTATGACTTTCATCCACCAATGAAGAAGAAATATTAGATCAGCCCTATTGTTGATCATGCAAGAAAGTGATCCTTAAGCTGATTTGGGGCTCAACCAAGCCATAACTAAAGTTTGCCTCTTTATGAAGAGGACTTTTAGAAATGTAGAATTAATCTAAATGCAAAATTATTCTAAAATGCAAGCACAAGGAACTAAATCCTAATCCTATCTCAATTAGGCAGATTGAGATCTAACCCAACCGAGAGCAAGATATTTAAATGATTTGGATTTAAATATATCTGGCTTATAACAAATATCAAGTTAACGAAGTAGTTCAATTAACTAATATTATGAATACCAAAACACATTCTATTCAGAGACCTCTTAACTGAAATAATCAACCAACAACATTTAGGAAGAAGTTCACAAAATGATATTGATTGTTTAATCAATAATTTGAATAATTAAACAATAATATGAGAAAGTAGTTCACACCATATCACTATTTGTTAAACCAGTATTAAAAGATAGATTTCTGAGTAAATAGTTACTTAGAAATCAGAATTCAACCCATAAGAGCAGAGATAAATAATAACATATGATTGAGACAAATTACTCATACCGACAATAGTGCACAAATATGAATAAAATGACACATTCCTGCCATCATAAAATGAAACTAGTATTTAAAATAATAGTATTAGAAATACCAATTTATTGAATCCATTTCTCTGGCTCTGGTCTCCAACAATCCTTTACATTGCTTGAACTTCTGTTGTTACAATAAGAGATACAGAAGTGCAAACTCTGCCCATCATACATAATTCAGAATGCAAAAGAAAAATCCTCAATAATCCCCAGATATGAGATTTTCTCTCCTCTCACCTACAACTCTAAATCCCTATTACAGAAGTGCTTTTAGAATTCCAGAATTGCAGAGAAGAGAAGCCATCATTACATTCTACAATATGTTATTTATAATATTTACAAAGGAATTCAAAATATGAAAGTTTGTTGAAGAATAAATCTGCTCCATCAATTTTTATTGGTTTAAAATTATATTCTTCTATTGCTGGAGCATTCTCATTGATTGAGATCTTCTTCTCATCTCCTCAACTGTTTTCCTGCAAAAACAAATCAAAACTAAATTAAAATGTAAAATAAAATCAAAATGCCAAATCTGGAATTAAAACAAATTAAATGAAAACTTAATTACATAATCAAAATAAAAGAAATTTGAGCTTTCTATTGATGCCTGTGAAAATTTGATTGGCCAAGGAGAACATAGGTGAATGAATATGTACTTAGAAGAAGTTGTGGGCTAATGATAATGTAGAAAATTAAACTCATAAAATTGATTTTGTTTAAAAATTTGGAGCTTGATCTTCTGCTGGATTTTAGGCCCAATAAATGATCAAATCTGGCTTTACAACCACTTCATAAATATTCTCTATGATTTTATCTTTTCAACGAGCTATCATGAACTTCATTTGGCCAAGTAAAACTCCATTTATGAGCTTCCAAAGTGGGAGTATTAAAATTGTCAGAATTCTGGAATTTTTTCCCTTTGGACTAAAAATCAGAATTTTAAAATTAAGTTTTAATCCTAAATTAGATTACAATTATTATTGAATTAATGCTAATTTAATTTAAAAATTAATTAAATTACAAAATTTATTTAATTAAAAGAAATAAAAAATTTAATTAAAATATAGTTATATTATATTAATATTATATACAAATTATATTAAAATTATAATATAATATTATAATGAAAATATAATATATTGATTATATAATTTACGAATTATATTAAAACTTCACATTAATCATACGTGGGGAATGGAGGGATAAGGAGTATTATGGTATGGAGGGATAAGGAGTGGGGAGTGAGGTGGAGGGTGGATGAAGTCATGGTGATACGAGTTATAAGGTGTTGAAAACTTTGTGTTAAAATTTTAAAACCTCCCACATGAACTAAATGGGATTACAAAATCACAAACTTAAAAAGTATTTTTTTTTAAATGCGTGTTTATTGTTGTTTTTTTGCGATATGCGATGTATCACAATCGCAACATCGCATCACAAGTTTTTTTTGGCGATTTTGTTTGATTTCGGGAATTTGGAAAGGAGGGTTTGATGAGAGGTGGGGCCGTAAATTAATTATCCTACAAATTGGACTCCAACCACTTTGCAATTTTGGGTTTTGGGTTTGACAATTTATTTTAAAATAAGAAATTGGAATAAATTACTTAGACCTTGACAATGAGTTTTTTAACTATTCTACAATTTGGCTGGGCCATTTTGTAGGACCGTTAGTGAAAAATGAAAAAAATTAGTAAAAATTAACTAAGAGTTAATATTTACAATGAATAACTATTTTAATTGCAAAAAATTGAAATATTATACATTTATTTACATTTTTTAGTCCAGGCAAGAAAACGAGCAAACTTCAAAGGAGTACCATTTACAGGGCTCCGAGAAGGGTTGGCAGAGAAGTTGTCTATTGATGGTTGTCGTGGTAGAGTTTCGTAGGACTGGCGATGATACAGTGAAATACAGAACCCTGATGATGGCGACTGGGTTCTAGATCTAATCTTTTGGTTGGGTCTCGGCTCCCACGCTGTGTTTAGGCACTCTCCGCTGTCTCACGCTGTGGGGTTATCAAAGGCAACAACCGATTTCATAGATGAACCACCTGTCCAATATTCTGCGACTAGATCTAGATCTAATCTTCTGCCTTATTTCTCTGCGACTGGGTTCTAGATCTAATCTTTTGCGACTAGATCTAGATCTAATCTTCTGCCTTATTTCTCTGCGGTTGGGTTCTATGGGCAAGTAAAATATGGCTCCTAGCTTTGCGAAAATAGCTGCTGGCTCAGTTCCATCTGCTTCTGGAGGGAAAACCCCTGCCCATATCGTCAATGAAGCCCCAGCTCCCACTGTCAAGGTGGTCTAGGCCTCACTCGATGAGACTTTGAAGTTTTCTGAAAGTTCCATAATTTGCCGGTTCAATGGTTTTTGGCCACGGCTGACAGCTCTCCACAATTGGATCTCGGAGGTATGGAAGCCTGCCATTTCTGATGAAATTAATATCTACCCCCATGCTAGGGGTTTCTTTATAGTAGATTTTGAAAATCCTGAAAGCAGACAATATATTTTAGGTTCCGGCCCTTGGTTTTTGGAAAACTCAGGCCTATTCATGAAGCCATGGAACCCATCATTCGATCCTTCAACAGCAGTCATAACCTCAGCACCAGTTTGGGTGAGATTGCCAAGCCTACCCTTGCATCTCTAGAATCTCTCCTCGCTAAAAGCCATTGGAAATGCAATTGGGAAATTTTACTGCGGGTGCCTAGAAACAGAGGAATATGCCAGAACCACCTATGCACGCATCTGTGTGGAAATGGACTTCAGCGCCGGATTCCCAGCTAAAATAAACCTAACAAGTAAAGACTATGTGTGGAACCAGAAAGTTGATTATGAAAGTGTCCTCTTTCAATGTCAATCCTACTTTGAGATAGGCCATCTAGCTAAAAAATGCCCAAAAGCCTCCCAGAAACATTCTGCTAGAAAAAACCACCACAGATCTACATGGTGGGAAGGAGCACAAAAAGAACACTACACCGTCATCAAAGAAGAATACTCTAGAGAAAAATTTGAATCACAAGAAATCGGGCAAGAAAGAAACAACTCTCAAGACAAGTAGGGAGAAAGCCCCACCCAACAACAAAAAACTGAACTCGACAACCCCTCAAGCATCAACGGTTATGAGGATTCGAATATCGCACAAAATAAATCTTCATTTAACAGCAAAGCAGATCTCCTAGTCCAAACTTCTTCTCCAACTATCTTCAAAAGGATGAACACAATAGATCGTGAAGCTAAGACACCAATGTCCCAAGAACCAAAAGAGATGAAGGAGATGCAAGATAAAGGAAGTCGGAAGACCGTAGAGAAAAAAAAGAAAGCTACAACACCAATCTCGCCAAGAAAGACAAGGAGCCAGATAATTAAAAACTAAGAAAATTATAGGTCCGATAGACCAATTTGGTCTTAGTGGATGTTAACCACTATCATCATCATCATCATCATCACAAACCGGTTAACCAAATGGGGCGAAACAAGTATCGATGGAAAGCTTGTGAAAATTAAGATTCAAATAAAAAATCAAAATAGAAATCTGACAAAAACAAAGAAAATTGAAAAATTGTAGGGGGTGTTGGGTTTTCCCTATAACAATGGCGACATGTTGGGAAGAACCAGTTATCTCCGGTTAAAGATAGTGAACTTTAATTAACCCAAAGGTTAAAAATAATGGAAATCACTAAATTCTCTAACAACAAAACATTTCCATGGGTTCCACATAAATAGATTAAGCAATATGAGTTTGTAAAGATAAGTACTCGAAACATGTTTGAGTAAAATTCATGAATCCAAATTTGGGAATTTCTTTTTAAAACTATCTCGTATGAAAAATAGAAGGAGGTACATATAAGAGTTTTTTATAAAGCATATATCCATTTTATGATTGTCTCGGACATCGCTTCGCTGCCAGCGAGTGTCCATAGCCTCGACGAAGTTGTCTTTTATGCCATACAATTCTAGTCCCGTTGCCAATGGGTATCCATAGCCCTGACGGGTTTACTTGTATTTCCCTTGCTTCCTCTTTTAATCACCCTTTTGATAAGAGAATCTGCAAGCCTTTTAGTTTATGATGTATTTGAGTGAAAGAGGTGGGATGGTAATAGAGATTTATGTTTAATGGACATAATACTTTCATAATGTTTACTCCAAATTATTTCCCTAGAACTATCAATCAGAGGCTTTTATATGGAGGGATGGGAGGGATTCATTGTGTTAAACTCAAATCGGTTCTTTCCCTGAAAAAATAAACTCAATAACTTAGTAAATATGTGTGTTGCTCTATGAAAATTTTTTAAAGCAAGAGAGATTTATGGTTCCATAAAGATATGCCTTTAATGATAAATGAAATTCATTGAAACAAATAGAGTTAAGAGATTTCCCATGTATGCTAATCATTGTCGGGTGAGATAAAAGGTCTTTTCACATAAATCATGGCAGAGTCACCAAAATGAAATCAAAACCGAAAGCAAAAAGAAAAAAAATTCTTAAACTAAAATAAGGAAAGAAATGGGCAAATAAAATAAAATTGAAGAAAACAAAAACTGAAAGAAAGATCCAAATTTAAAATATAAACTCCAACAAGACTACTTATATAAAGATCTCAACAAATGAGATAAAAGAAAATAAACATATTTATGTTCATTCAAATGTTGAGATTTTAAATTTTTTATCTTGCAGAGTTATGAGAAATGAGGCTCTTAAAATGTAGAGGATGAATAACAGTGATGCTAGATAATCTGCTAAATGAGAAGTCTTTGTCTGTTGCAAATTTTCTTGTTTTGAAGAAAAACCTGGAAAAAGCATCTTAAACAAATTTTTAAATAAAAGTAATGCTTAAAGGAACAAACTAAAGGTTCAAAAACTTCCCAGTTTAACTGATTTAATGAGGGCCAATACTGCTTCTTTCAAGAATATCAAAGCAACTCAACAAAAGAGAATGAACTGCAACACTGATCTAGTAGAGGTGCAAAAGGTTCATGAAGACCTGTTAAAACAGAGTTTAGGATGAGAAAAAATTAAAAACAAAATTAAAACAAGAGAAAGGTAAAGAAAATAAATGAAATTGGGTATATGAAACTTACCATTGGAGAATTGCATTTAATCTTACGTGAAAGGTATCATTTTCTCCAATACTAGCTAACTTCTTTCTTTAATAATAATTAAAAGCATGAATAAGCTGAACTAACTAAAATATTATTAACCCAAAATCATGATTTATTAAATCTATGCTAAGATGAATAGTAAACTAGAGCAATGAAATGCTTTATGTTCAAGGAATCGAAAATGAACCAAACTCATCAAAATTAGAATGAAGATATGCTTCTTAATGAATCGCAACGATGAATGTTCTCTTACTATTACAAGTTTTGTATCAACTCCATGATTTTCATGAATTGTTCAAAATCAAGACCAAATCCAAGACAATGTAAAACAAAATTATAGATGGGGCGGTCTTGAATTTCATGTATTTAAATATAGAGTGATAATTTAAAAATTAAATATAAGAGAAATTGAAAAATGATTTAACCGTGTTGCAAATTTATTATTAATTGTTTCATTATCACAATGGCTGCCTAACAGTGTCTTAAAATATTTTATACAACGCCTTATCGAATTTTTCGCATCGCAAGTTTTCTGCCATGCGTAATTTTCAAACTGCAAGATTCACCTTTGACGATAACTGATTGGATATAACAATTAAAAGATAAAGGTAGAGAGGCATAAATTAGAGTTTATCACATCAGAGGATGTCAAGGCAATATGTGATTTGAGTTTCGCGATGCGATATAAGTGTTGCGATGACAACCTATGATATAAGCATATGTAATAGAAAACTGCGATGAAGCAATTGAAATATTGGAGAATAGTCATATTGGTGATCAGAATTGTTAACAAAAGAAAACACTGATATGATTCTTGTGATAGATGACGTGGCTCACTGGTGGGACCCGCTTTGAATTTTATAATAATTCGGCAATCGTAAGATTTTGAATATGGGATGTAATATCGTTGATATGCCGATATGTGATATAGAATGGACCCGATTGTTCTATCATGCAGATTTAATTTCATATCAGATCCGGGATATCAAAGCCTTTAAAAATACAAACCTACCGAAATTGCTTATGAACAGATGTGATATCTTTCAAAACTGAATTTAAATGTCGTATCAGGTCCAGGGTTACATGGTCATCAGAATATTGGTGAAGTCAACTATCGGAGATCGGTGATTTGAGATATTAAGGAGATGCTCAATTGAAAACTTCCGATATGTGAAATGTGATATTAGATGTGGCATTATGTGGGGACAACAACTTCTTAAAGTATTCAATTAAAAATAAAGTGATCAAGTTAACTTTGCCTTTTAACAAAACCCCTTTTAATAGATATCAAAAATATTGGATAAGGGAATATGTTTATCGAAGCTTTTCGAATGATGACAATTATGCTATTAGAGTGCTCTGATATGAATCTTCTGATACTATTTTTAAACGCCTGTTGGGGTTTTTAATGAATGAAAGCAAAATTAAAAATGCTCAAATTATGATGAACAACCAATAATACTTCCCTGAATATGTTGCATATTTGAAAAGGTCTGGCTGCTTGCTTATCTTAAGTCTCCATAATCAAGTCGATGAAGACCTGTAAAAGAAACATAACAGAAATAAGAAATAACTTTTGAAAAAGTAAAACTAACAATAGATGATGATGAACTTGTAGACACATACCTGGAAAATTGACTATAAATTTATCTCCTGAATCTTCAAATTCCCCCAATTTTTCTTAAAATCTACAAATGTTCAACCTCACCTATTAATTTAATCTAAGATTCCAAGTAATGAGTTTTCATATTACATTCACCTCAAATTACATCAGAAGACAAGAGTGGTGAAAACAAGCTCTTTTTCAAACATACTTATGAATCAAAAAATTGTCGAGCTGTAGCAAATTCTTGGAATTTCTTAATGTATGATCAATATGATGAATTTTTTGCGAAAAAAGATAAACAAGTTATTTAACAAATATGTATGATCTAAGAGCTTCTAAATATTCCAAGTTGCTTTTCCAAAATGAAAGGAGATTCCCAGAAGAAGTCAAATTCATTACTTTCTTTATTGAAAATATTAAATAATGAAATAAGTGCAAAAGAGAAAAGGAATATAATCTAAATTAATCTATTCCTATTTCTAACTTAATGAAGGAAACATGACTAGGTATAGTCATACTTCCAATGTAACCATGTAAGCATTTTAATTCTTGCATGTATGTACAGATCAATCATTAATAACAAAAATACAAATAAAATTAAATTAAGAATAAGCCCCAAGGGTTAGCTCAACTGGTCAAATCAGTGCCTCACTGATCGGGACGTCACAGGGTCCATTCTCCTTGAAGCCCTTGAGGTTAGGCCTAGTTATTGGCCGTGGGGCTTGATTCCCTTCGGTGTCAACCAACCCAAATTTTTCCGTGGACGTAGCAGCCACCCAATGACCAGGGTGTCCATGAACCACAGCCCAAAAAAAAAAAAAAAAACTAAGAAAAATAAATTTGAAAGTGGAATATACATTACTTGCTAAGATTTAAATATAGAAACTTATTTACAATTACTTTCTCTTGAAATACCCTTTCCAACTGAATTTCAATTGGATCATAAAAACCTTGATGGATTTCTATTAAAGATTGGAAGTGATTCATAAGAGAAGATGACAGACCAAATCATGGAAATGAGCTTTTAGATGCAATGGTCTGCATAAATATGTTAGTGTTATGTGCAAGCGTTAAATTGTTAACAATCTTCTGTGAAGGAAAAATTTCCAAATGTTTTTCAAATGGGTCGATGAAAATATGTTAGATACAATGGAAGATTATTAATTGAATTAGATTGTTGGTCATATTGTGAAAATACACTCTCTTGTTGACACTGCTTTCGATAAGAAAGAATTAGTTGATAAGAAATGAACATAAGTTGGAATTGGAAGATTAATAGCTCTTGATGTTCATAATTATGATGTGAAACTTCATTTTCCCATTTAGGCAATACGCCTATTGAGTGTTTAATACTGAGCTGCTCAATATGCCAACACAAAGTATCTAAAAATTGAAAACTAAAAACAAAAAACAAATCTGAATTTAAACAAAATAAGTGAAGGGCAAATATTAAAGTCAAATCATAGTTTACACTAGTGTTACAATTATTGTTACAACACAATTGGGATTGATTTAAAACAATTTCCCCTTCACAAGAATTGGTATGATTTAAAATAGAATTCGAATGATTGCTAATACCAACTTGTGATTTAGAAAGATAATTATGATTATGAATAGGAACGAGAGCTTGATCATCATATAAATCATAAATTGGAATGGTTTTTTGAATGCTGAAATCATGAGTATGATTAATTGTTTGAAAATGAGAACTATTTGAAACAATTTTTGAATTAGAGTGTTCTTCATTTTCAAATGTGATTTGACTTTGATCATGAAGATTCAATTATGAAGATAACAAATCAATATCGTCAATGTGAAAGTAACTATCATAAATGACCTCATGACATTCATTAGAATTCCCTTCGATCTCATCCAATGTATCAAAACAAAAAAGAATATAAAGCGCATATTCATTAATGCCAAAAGAATGATCAATAATTAATTCTTTATCTTGATAAAACTAATTTGCAATTCATTAAGATCAACCTCTCTGTTTTCTGAAATATCATTAATATTAAGAGGGGATAAATTGCTATCAGCAAAAATATCAGGATAAAGGGAAAAATGAGAATCAGAAGCAATAGATTTAAAAGTGTCATTTTTAAGAACTCTTATGCATTTTGCTCATTGTAAATTTCAAATTTGAGAGCATTCATTTTTGTACTTGTGCTTTATTGAAGAATGTTGCTTTGCTGTTCTGAATTTGGCATTTGTTCATCATAAAAGAATTTAGAAATTTGTACAACAGGTTGCGTGTTATTGGAAACTTTTATTGTTGCTTGTACTTGCTGATTTATGTTATGATTTTCTGAATTTAACGCACAATAATTTTCAGATTTCAAAGCGATATTTTCTTCAAGATTGTTGCTAATATCTTCTTGCATTTAACTAGTAAAATTCTCCAAGCTTTGTGATTGAGATTCGCTGACATGTGAAGGTGCATCTTGATTATTATTAATACTATAGGAAGTGTGCACTAAATGAATAAATTGATCGTACATAATAGAGACCACTTCATCATAATTTTTTTGCACCTCCATGTTTGTTATAGACATTTTTGTGCCTTACAGCTCTAAGCATGAAATGTCCATAATCCAAGGGATCCAAAGTCCCTAAAAGTGTTGTTCCTACCCCTAGAGGAACAAGGTCAACCAATTACAGCTTCTCCCAGAAGTTCTCCACCAGAAACTACTCAGAATCAGTCAAATCAGGATCATTTTAGCTGCTCCACTAGCTACCTACGTTGCATAGCACCCCAGTACACTAGCTAGGTGCGTTGCAACGCACCTAAATGCACTACCAGGGTGCACTGAGCGGGAAATGCCAAATGGCAGTGTCATTCCGCGAGGTGGACAGACAATGGAAGCTTCCAGAATCTTCCTCAATGACACTTGTCTCACTGAGTTCGACCAAGGATGAGTAAGAGGCTCTCAGTCTCCAAGTGGAAGAAAGAACTGACAAAGAGAAGCCACAAGTCAAATCATAAGCTGACTCATCCTCTTTGAATACATCTATATATGGATCCCTCATCCCAGAGTTCCGGAGGCTGGAATTTTGTACTTTGCAGAGAATTGCTGTTGGTTTTGAGATTGAGATCAGTGCATTGGGTGATTTATGCTTTGTTGGAGGTGAAGAAGGGATTCCTTTGCTGGGAGGTTGATGCTGGATCGGGACTCACTTGGTTGTATCTCCTCCTGGATCTTCTTGTTATATCAATAAAACTATTTGAGTTTCTCCTACATGCTTGTGTATCAATGATGTTTTGTTATATTTGCATGTTTAGCTTAAATCTGATCCTAAGCTATTTATGAATGTAAATCTATGTCTTTGTGTAGTTTTCCTCTTCTGCGATCTTGCAGGAACTTGGTGAAGCTGGGCAAGTAAGGGAGCAGGTAGCTGGAAGCTGTCAAAGAGGAGAGCGATTGGATCAACGGACTAGCGCAAGACACAGGTTAGTCCATTCTATTCCTCTTCGTTTACATTTCATAAAGAAGAATACGAAAGTAGTTTTCCTTGTTTGTTGCTAAGACACTGTCACACCTTATAGTGGGATAGGGGCGTTCTGAGTAGATACTTTTCCCAACAACAAAATGGCGACTCCACTGGGGAAAAGTATCTACTCAGAACGCCCCTATCCCACTCTAAGGTGTGACAGTGCCTTAGCAACAAACAAGGAAAACTACTTTCGTATTCTTCTTTATGAAATGTAAACGAAGAGGAATAGAATGGACTAACCTGTGTCTTGCGCTAGTCCGTTGATCCAATCGCTCTCCTCTTTGACAGCTTCCAGCTACCTGCTCCCTTACTTGCCTAGCTTCACCAAGTTCCTGCAAGATCGCAGAAGAGGAAAACTACACAAAGACATACATTTACATTCATAAATAGCTTAGGATCAGATTTAAGCTAAACATGCAAATATAACAAAACATCATTGATACACAAGCATGTAGGAGAAACTCAAATAGTTTTATTGATATAACAAGAAGATACAGGAGGAGATACAACCAAGTGAGTCCCGATCCAGCATCAACCTCCCAGCAAAGGAATCCCTTCTTCACCTCCAACAAAGCATAAATCACCCAATGCACTGATCTCAATCTCAAAACCAACAACAATTCTCTGCAAAGTACAAAATTCCAGCCTCCGGATCTCTGGGATGAGGGATTCATATATAGATGTATGCAAAGAGGATGAGTCAGCTTATGATTTGACTTGTGGCTTCTCTTTGTCAGTTCTTGCTTCCACTTGGAGACTGAGAGCCTCTTACTCATCCTTGGTCGAACTCAGTGAGACAAGTGTCATTGAGGAAGATTCTGGAAGCTTCCATTGTCTGTCCACCTCGCGGAATGACACTGCCATTTGGCATTTTCCGCTCAGCGCACCCTGGTAGTGCATTTAGGTGCGTTGCAACGCACCTAACTAGTGTACTGGGGTGCTATGCAACGCAGGTAGCTAGTGGAGCAGCTGAAATGATCCTGATTTGACTGATTCTGAGTAGTTTTTGGTGGAGAACTTCTGGGAGAAGCTGTAAATGGTTGACCTTGTTCCTCTAGGGGTAGGAACAACACTTTTAGGGACTTTGGATCCCTTGGATTATGGACATTTCATGCTTAGAGCTGTAAGGCACAAAAATGTCTATAACAGTTGCCCCCTAAAGTATGAGGCCGTTTATCGGGTGAAATGCTTTATTAGGAGGATCCGAAGTTCTTTCAATGCTGGGAGGAGACCTGTAATAAGATACAATACAATACATTATCTTTGTACTGCTTTCATGATCTAGTTGAGGCGGGCATTCCCATGCTCAGCTTTATAAATTCATTTTTTATGTACATAGGACAGACAATCGTCTGATGGTAGACTGATGATTCTGATGAAGTCATCATCCTTTTGGTAGGATGATTATCTGTGCTGCAATGCTGTACATGTCAATGTTTTTATTTTTCCTGAATATATATCGCAGCCCGGATGGATGAAACTAGATCCGAGGTCTTCAATCTCGTCCGATCTTCACTCGAAGTACAAGTCGATCCATGTGAGAAATGTTTTGAAGTCGAACATGGAAAGACATCGCTTGATTACCAGTCGATGATGTAAACTGTTAACAAGCGCGAGAGGAATCACCGATAAGGATGATGACCCTCAAGGTACTGCAGTACAATTCACGTGGTGTGAATAAAGGACTTAGCGTCGAACACCACGCAAAATCTTTCGGTCGAAGTTCATTGATGTATACCTGTTGCCAGAAGTGAGAAACTTGCCATTGAGGCATGCAAGCTTCAAAGTACTGAATTGGGTGTTCCTAGATCAACTTCTTGGATAATGAGCTGATGTCGACAAGAAGCGATCCGTCAAAGGAGGGCCTTGATGAATCCCACATCAATGACACGGAACGGAGCAAATGATTTTGATGGAGGTGAAAACGATCTGATGATATATGGTTCAGGATGGCGGTCATGAAGGAATGAAGTATAATGTATGGTAGTGGATGGGACACGGGTGACTTCTCTGGATGACTTCTCTTGAACATGTCGGCGACACTTATGTGATGGATCGGTAGCATTTACCCCAAATGTGGATGGTATGGTGAGACCATGGTGATGTGACCGGTGAATGAAACAACCCAACCCGACTGAGGCACGGAGTGGAAGTGTCATGTTCAAGAGCGACTTGCTACCAATAAAGATTCTTTGAGTTTTTCCCAATTTTTCCCCAGTCATTGCTGACCAGTACCTCTTTATTTTTTTCAAGCTTGATGAGGATAACATATGCTTGTTCTATAATTTTCCCTTCGGGCAAACCCATCGCTATGTTTTAACGAGCCTAGCGATAGTGAAACTCGTTCTCGTCTAAAGACAAGTTTGTCGCTATTAATGTTTTTAACGAGTTTAACGACAAAGATAACTCGGTTCTTTTCATTTTTAGAGAGTCTGAAAAGGTACGTAAAGTTAACTCCGGAATTCCTTTTTCGTCATCTAATCCCTTAAGTCCGAAAAAGTATAAAACAATACAGAAGGGATGAATTTTCGATAGTTTTAACGAGCCGAACAACACAAGTGCTCGATCTTTTTGTGCAATAATCCCTCAGGTCCAAAAAGATTAAAAACTAGAGGAGGGATAGCACTTCCGGTCACTTTAACGTGATGGAAGGCCAAAACTCGGCAATCTTTTCATGTTTTACGAGTCAGATGAAAAGAGCTTAAAGAAGACTCGTCTTTTGAGGAACGAGTGATAAAATGGGTAGCAGCTGATTCCAGGTAAGGGTTGGAATTTTCCAAGCACGGCAGTGTCACAAGGATGGCTAGTGAAATCACTCTTCGCAGCTGTTCCTCAAAATGGGTAAACAATCAAATGGAGGTGAATGATCGGCCAATGGAAAAGTGGAGGTGACGGTGCAAACACGACCAAGGCTTTAATGGCTGATAATGCTACATTCACGGTGGTTATTTACCGGAGGATAGTTCATTTTTTAACGAGCTTAAACGCGGATTGAAACACTTGCTCGGTCTTATGTTTATTTTTTAACGAGCTTGAACTATGTGCTAAAACTGCTCGATAATCCAGTCATATGATAAGAATGTCTCATATAAAACGGCAACATTTAGATTTTTTCCCCACATCCTTTCTTTATGCAAGTTAGGAAACGACTAATCCTACGAGTTTAAAGGGTTAGCCTACAGGTTTAAAGGGAGGACCTAAAAATTTAAAAATAAATAGCCGCCCCTTGCTTGCACTCCAAAAGGTTTGCATGCCCCCAGGTATAAAATATGATTTCAAGGTTACCTCTCAATTTGCAGAAAAAACATTTGTTCTATCAGGAAAGGCCTACCTCTTTCAGGTTACCAAAGATTGTCTCATTCGTGTTACAAATGAAACACTTCCTCGGCGATGTCTACCGAGATAAACAAAGGCGAGTGACAACGAGCGCCACACACATAAATTTGACAAGAGAATCTTTTTCTAGAATAACCCCTCTTCCACGGACGGACGGGGTACAGACTAGTCATATTCTCCCGCGGAAACCTACCCTATACCCGAAGTTTTCCTGCCGAAGCAGACCAGGACGCATGCCCCCTGGGTTCCAGTCATATCCCTTCGGATTACTCGCGCTCATCGGGAGGATGGACCGTGGGTTGAGACATTTCTTGCGTGAAGAGACCATTTAGGGATGGTATATGACTATTTGCGATGCGTGACCCGGGAAATGAAAGTTGGTCCACGAGCTTGACCACTCTTCCTTCGTGCGGAAAACACATTACTCTAAAGAGTGAGGAGACGATGGCTCCCATGCAATAAATATAGTCTCGTCCAAGGAGTAGGTTATAATCCAAGGGTCCTTGAACGACCATTACGTTCATTTGAACTGTCTTCCCTTTCAATGTTATGGGCACATTGGGGAGGATCCCTAAAGGTCGACTGGTTCCTTTATCAAAGCCTTTCAGATTTCTCATCTCAGGCAAAAGCGATGGCGAACCAAGCGCTTTCCAAGCAGTAGAGGAAAGGATACTCACAGAAGCCCCCTCATCTATGATGGTACCAGCCATGACCATTCTATATATTTGGACGATAATTCTGAATGGTATGCTTGCTGGTAAACGGGGTCTGCCTAGTTGATTCCAGTCGAAGGAGACAACTAGGTTGCTTGGAGGTGGGACCGAGTAGACGGCCGGGTATGGCTCTGACGAACTTCCTTCCTGCGGTAAAGGAATGGGTAAGTTGCCCCCATGTTCGTCGGAGTCTGTGTTGATGAAGAGAATTTGGACGGTGTCATCCTTGTTCTCTCCAGTGACTGTGTCATTCGAAGATAACACCTCTGAAGGCAAGACCGGGTCGACTGCCACCTCGACATTTTGACTTTCGTCGGGTATGGATTCAGCTGGTCCATCTTCAATGACAGGTGCTTCAGCTGACCACTTGAGCGGGCCAGCTGGATTCTCAACTAACGAAGGACTCGGCAAAAGATTTTTATATCCAAGAGGAAGTCGTAACGGTGAAACCAGGCGATCATCCAAAACTCTTTTAGCTTCGTCTAAGAAGGGACAATGGTGGATGGCGTGATTGCCTTCGCATAGTTTACAGGGAGATCTAGCTCTCCCTTTTTGTCCTGGGGCTTCACTTTCGCTAGTTGACGGTGTGCTTTCAACATGGCCATCAGAGGTTGACGACACCGGATTGTGCAAACGGGGAGACCAGTCCCTTAGTATCCGAGGGATGCAAGGACAATCTCTGTGAAAGTGGTCTCCCTTGCAAATGACACATGGCGATTTAGGTCTGGTTGGTGCAGTGTGTGGATTTTCGTTAGACGACACTTGTTTGCCCCCATTCGCTTTTGGCTCCTTCTTCTTTTTCTCTTTATTCTTCTTTTCCTTCTTCTCCTTAGGAACTTGACTTTTGGCTTTGCCAGCCCCATCAAGCGAAGAGGAAGGAGGAGAGGAAGAATTAGAGGAAGTAGAAGGTTGGTGGGTAACTCTGGACTGGTCTAACTGCTGATTCAATTGTTCAGGAATAGTGGTGTTCTGAACGACATTGGTTGAGAAGAGCCAGACTGGCAAGCCAATTGTCAGTCCTGGAAGCGACAATGTGGCCATATGGGGTGCACCAACATCTCCCCAAGAGGAGAAGGGACTAGGATTTCCACCAAGGGGAATTCCTTGGTTGGTAGACTCCATTTTCTCAACCTAAGATCAACGTAGGAAAAGGGTATGAATATTCCGTTTAAAATAAATTTTAAGACGCTTGGACACAACTTGTTTTTTCAATTTTAAAGAGTCGAGAAAAAACAAAAGATGACTCTAGTCTCCTTCGATTTTTAATGAGCTTGAAGTGACAAGTGCTCAGATGGAACTTTTCCGTTAAGGAGTCTGAAAAGGAATGAAAGGGACTGCTCTGGAGATCTAGGTAGAGGGTGTGCCACACCAATCACAAAACTGCAGAATACGTTTTACGGTATGGCAGTCAATCTTCCCGAATGCTGTGTTCGGTGCATTGCGATCAGTAGGGCGGCCAACACGGCTTCCTATGGATAAAAGGTTTTAAACCTATAGGGGTCTCCCAATATATACTCAACGGTATGTGGGAGAACAATCCGTACTGGCATTTATCATCTCACAGTGGAGGAATCACCCAACCATCAGTGAGGACAACAGTTACTAGGCTTTACGACGCCGGAACACGTCTCTAGCCTAGACCTCTATGTTGTGCGTTAAGTTCCAATGCGTTGTTAGATTCATTCAATTTATTTTAAGTTGATCTTTCTTAGAAGTTTGCCTTTTTGGATCACCACGAGATGTAGATGTAATTCCTAAATGCAATCTAAAGATGATAAGCAAGCTTTTATCTCTTTTCAGCAATGAAAATCCTGAATTTCTGATCGGAGAACCCACAGTAATGGAGTTTTTACACCAACGTTTCGAATCCCAAATGGGATCCATCATCAGGGAAAAGAGAAAGATGAAGAGAAAGATGATAAAAAGAAGAGCCAGATGGAGGGAATCTGAAGCTCTTCTTTTTATTCTAACCCTAACACTTTCAAGTGAAGGATTTCACTCCAAGTATCCCCTCCGTACCGGGATAATATATTGTTCATTTCTGATCGGAGAACCCACAGTAATGGAGTTTTTACACCAACGTTTCGAATCCCAAATGGGATCCATCATCAGGGAAAAGAGAAAGATGAAGAGAAAGATGATAAAAAGAAGAGCCAGATGGAGGGAATCTGAAGCTCTTCTTTTTATTCTAACCCTAACACTTTCAAGTGAAGGATTTCACTCCAAGTATCCCCTCCGTACCGGGATAATATATTGTTCATTTCTGATCGGAGAACCCACAGTAATGGAGTTTTTACACCAACGTTTCGAATCCCAAATGGGATCCATCATCAGGGAAAAGAGAAAGATGAAGAGAAAGATGATAAAAAGAAGAGCCAGATGGAGGGAATCTGAAGCTCTTCTTTTTATTCTAACCCTAACACTTTCAAGTGAAGGATTTCACTCCAAGTATCCCCTCCGTACCGGGATAATATATTGTTCATTTCTGATCGGAGAACCCACAGTAATGGAGTTTTTACACCAACGTTTCGAATCCCAAATGGGATCCATCATCAGGGAAAAGAGAAAGATGAAGAGAAAGATGATAAAAAGAAGAGCCAGATGGAGGGAATCTGAAGCTCTTCTTTTTATTCTAACCCTAACACTTTCAAGTGAAGGATTTCACTCCAAGTATCCCCTCCGTACCGGGATAATATATTGTTCATTTCTGATCGGAGAACCCACAGTAATGGAGTTTTTACACCAACGTTTCGAATCCCAAATGGGATCCATCATCAGGGAAAAGAGAAAGATGAAGAGAAAGATGATAAAAAGAAGAGCCAGATGGAGGGAATCTGAAGCTCTTCTTTTTATTCTAACCCTAACACTTTCAAGTGAAGGATTTCACTCCAAGTATCCCCTCCGTACCGGGATAATATATTGTTCATTTCTGATCGGAGAACCCACAGTAATGGAGTTTTTACACCAACGTTTCGAATCCCAAATGGGATCCATCATCAGGGAAAAGAGAAAGATGAAGAGAAAGATGATAAAAAGAAGAGCCAGATGGAGGGAATCTGAAGCTCTTCTTTTTATTCTAACCCTAACACTTTCAAGTGAAGGATTTCACTCCAAGTATCCCCTCCGTACCGGGATAATATATTGTTCATTTCTGATCAGAGAACCCACAGTAATGGAGTTTTTACACCAACGTTTCGAATCCCAAATGGGATCCATCATCAGGGAAAAGAGAAAGATGAAGAGAAAGATGATAAAAAGAAGAGCCAGATGGAGGGAATCTGAAGCTCTTCTTTTTATTCTAACCCTAACACTTTCAAGTGAAGGATTTCACTCCAAGTATCCCCTCCGTACCGGGATAATATATTGTTCATTTCTGATCGGAGAACCCACAGTAATGAAAATCCTAGCTACAAGGGGAAAAGAAAGACACAATCTTTTCTCAAAGAGCAAAGAGCACACTGTAGATGCACTTTTCCTAAATCAAGCCATACAAACTATCAATATGCAAATGCACATATGCATGTATTTGTTTTCACTTTCTTAATATTGATGCCTAAAAATAAAGTTGATGTACAAATTTGAATTTGCTTTCAAGTGAAAAACACAAACAAGCTTCTTTTCGAAATCAAAAAGGTAGAGAAGATTACGACACTTTATGATTTTGAAATAAACACTTGTTTCGACAATAGAAAGTGACAAATTCAAACCAAAGGTGAAAGTAAAAGGTATAATCAACTGTCAACAGCAAACAACCTTTCTCCTAAGATCAAAATCGATACTTACGACAGATCTAAATCCAAGGATGACAGTATGACTATTCTACTTTTCAATGGAAAACTGTAAATGATGTAACAAACACACAAAGAACATCTACAGTCTTTTTGTACAAAGGAGGCGGAATTAAGGCAAAGAAAAGGAGTTTTCAGACAGGTACACACACTGATAACAGGCTGCAAAAATCAGAGACAAAACTGGACAAAATGAAGCAAAGAACCTCAGCTGCACAGGGCAAAGGCTGATCAGCGCACCTGTTGCACAGAGAAACTGAATTGCAGTGCAGGTAGCCCTCTCAGGACCTGCGTTGAAATGAAGAACCTCTTCACAGAGCCTGCGCTGGGGCAGAAACGAGACTTCTATCCGGGTTCTGGGTCAAGGTTTGCAGTTTAATCTATGGTTTTTGGCCGAGTAAAAGCAATCAGTAAGGTACAATCAGAGGGATGATTTAAAGGAGGACTAAGAGCTATCACAAAGGGCAATCAGATCATTTGTGGATCAGATGTTTAAATCATAAACAAATCCAGTGAGTGGATTGAAGTAGCAGCTACTTTGCATTTGATAATGGCAAATACAGTTCGATTGCTACTTCTATGTTTATGAAACAAGCAACAAGAGAAACAAAAACAAACTAACTAGACACGATCCCCAGTGGAGTCGCCATTTTGTGTTGGCATTATGAGATAAGTGTTGTCCTTGATGGCAAACCTCACTGATGACAAATCATAGTACAGAAGGTCAGCAGCAAGGAATTGATGATCAGACTATAAGAAGAAGAGAAAGTTCATACACGCAGGTTCGTTAAGCCCAAGTCGCGTGTACACGCAGGTTGGCTTCAGCAAAAGCGCGTGTATGTGGAAAAGTATCTTTGGTCCATGGCGGTTATTCCTTGGAAGTTGTGCCTATGGTTTTGGACCTTGGCGTCTCGGCGGACGTGTTGATCCCTAGTTTTGAAGTTGATGGTATTGGATTTCTATGGTTTTGGCTCTTGGTATTGAACAAGGCCTAAGGCTATATAAAGGGAAGGAAATCATTAGGCAAGAGTATCTGAAATGTCTTGAATATCTGATGAAGCATTAGATCCAGTATGCAGGTTATGGGTTGATGATGCATTGCTTGATCTGAGCTAAGGAGAGATCTCATCGGTTGATGGAGAGCAAGATCTAAGGAGAGATCGGGATCAAATGGTTTGAAATGAACTATCTTTATGATGCTTATTCTAGATCTACATACTGACGCATGTATTGTTCTATAAGTATTATGAGTATGATTGATGTCTGGTACAGCTGCAAGTTATGAGAAATTATTTTTAGATCTGTACGCGGGTTGTCTTTGGCGAAAGCGCGTATACACGCGGGTGTGATTCATCGAAGTAGCGTATACATTGTAAAGCTTGATACTTGAAGTTGCAGATGGGTCTGATGGTTATTACAGAGTTCTGTGTCTGCTCTGTGTTCTGGTGACGATGTTGTTAACAGGGTTTCAGTGATTCAGAGTTTGATGATTGTTTTGAGCTTCAATGATAGTTATGGGTCCAGTATGAAAATTGGATGAAAAGTGGCCTTTCAGATTATATGTTGTGCTTCAGTGTATCCAGTCTGAAAATTGATGAAACGTGGTACCTGGAGGAGAGAAGATTGTAGGCAAGCACCTACGTACTAGTATCTAAGCTAGTACAAAAGCTAAGGGAGATATTTGGAGCATTGTAGCAGGTAGCAGCCTGTGTACTAGTAAATGGATCGGCTAGTACAAAAGCAAAGGGGGTTGTAGCTCCCGTACTGGTATAAGACTGCACCAGTACAAATATTGTAAAAGTATTTTCTTATTAAGAAGAAGATTGAGATGACTTGCAGCAGGTGGTTTTCACCCACATTGGGTCTCCACCTTATATCTTTGTGTTCATGTGTGTGGCTTTTGTGTGATGATCTGTTCTGTTATACTGCACCTGTTTACTGTTAATATGGTTAATAATGTTCTGATGCATTTACTGAAGATAAGCTAACTGAATCATAAGATTTCTGGATATACGCTAGTTGCTTTAGACACAGCAGCATGTACACGCGGGTTCACTTAACTGAAGTAGCGTATATGTTTTTGAGCATTGAAAAAGTTTTATTGATCTGATAATACTGATTCACCCCCCCCTCTCAGTATTATTTCCAACAATTGGTATCAGAGAGGGTCCTTTGATAGAAGCTTGATCACTTGAAGGAGATCCGTGGAACAATGGGAAAGAAGCTTAAGAAGAAAGCTCATAAGAAGAAGAAGACATCTCAGAAGGACTATGACAGTGGGAGAATCGATTGGGGATTAGGTATAAGAGGCTCTTCAGATTCAGAATCAGATTCAGAATAATTATCAGGTATGAATGTGTTATCCTCTGATGTTCCTGCTATATTTCCTTGTGAAAGTGATGGAAGTGATAGTGAAACTACTGAACATGCTTTTATGGGTGAGCAAGAAAAGTATCAAATAGAGGCAGTATTTAGAAGGCTTGCAGACAAAGTTAAAGATCAACAAGATCTATTGAACAAAAGGGAATGTGCTTTCAAAGAAGAAGTTACCAAACTAAAAGCTCAATCAGAGGAAGGAAACAAGGTAAGAAAGTTGCTCAAGGACAAGGAAAATCAATGTCAAAAGTTGCAGGGTGAAGTGACATCATTAAGAGATGAAGTCAATGAAAGAAGCACAACCATCAAGAAACTCAGAGATAGATCCAGCTACTATGAAAATCTTGAAGCCACAATCCTCTCTCTAAAGGGAGATCTTGAAGAATCAAGGAAGAAGAATGAAGATCTACACCAAGCAATTGAAAAACAAGACAACGAAGTCATCAGCTTAAAATCACAATTGGAATGTGCTTTCAGAGTTCGTCAAATGCAGCAGGAAGTGAATGAAGAACAAGAAAAGGAGATTCTCAAATTAAGGCATCAGTTGGAAGAAGGAAAGAAAGTTGAAGAAGACATGAAGAAGCAATGTCTAGAAAAGGAGGAACAACTTCAAGTTGAGGTAAATATCTTGAAAGGTAAATTAGAAGAAAAGGATAAACTGTTACGATTTCAAGATAGTTCTAAAGTCTTGGATGATATTCTTAGTAGTCAAAGGTCTCCTGCTATCAAGACTGGTCTTGGTTTTCATGAATCTGTTGAAGGTGAATCTAGCTCACAAGGTGAGGCAAGGAACTCTAAAGAGAAAACTAAAATGATCAAAAGGGAGATGAAAGGTCAACCCCATCAACAATCAAGGAAAGAGACTCCTCAAAGAAAATCTTTTACTCCTCCTATGAATAATGTTGAATGTTATGAATGTCATAATCCTGGACATGTTGCAGCTAGATGTAGAAGAAGAAGGGTTCAAGACCATCATGCAGAAAGATCATCACACTCAAGGTACTTTAATGGATATTGCTTTACTTGCAATATGTTTGGTCACAAAGCTGCTGATTGCTACAGGAGGAATATGAAACATGTAAGATGTTATGCATGTAACAAGCTTGGACATATAGCAAAGGAATGCAGGAACAAAGGATGGACATCACACCAAAAGGAGAAAACCTCATCACACTTGAAGATATGGAGGAAGAAGGAAGTACAGTCAGCACAATGTACTGAGACACAGCACAGCACAGACATATCAGACTCAGGGGGAGCTGAAAGTGTAAAACTTCAGTGTTCTGAATCTCATACGCAAGTTCCTTAAAGGGAAGTCGCGTATATACGCGAGTCAAACACTGCAAAGTCGCGTATATGTCAGTCTGAGGAAAAGCAGTGGGGACAGGATCAAAAAAAGGATCTGATATGATTCAGTCTATTATTTGCTCTATTGGTTACAGTCTACTGAAGATGTGTGGAAATGTTTTGTTACTTGTATGATGTCTAGAAGTGTTTTGATCCTAACTTGAGGATGATGATGTTTTGATGCTTATTGCTGATATATGCATGATCAGATCTAACAGATGGCACTGGTTGAGGGGGAGCATATGCCTTTAGTAATTCATTGTTGGCATTATCCTTGGTGATGATTCTTATATGGCTAAATGATATATCTTTCTATGATGTGGTTGTGAGTTGTCTATGATAAAAGTTACATAGAAGATGTTCAGATCAGATTTATGGTTGATTCTTTGATGATGCATATATGGTGCTTACATGGTGATCTTCATAAGAACAAGGAGAAGTACAAAGCTTGAATACACATCTTCCTCACTTGATGATGAGTCACTTATATACTGCTGTTGTCATATGCATAAATATCATACAGTTATGATGCAGGCACTCATGCGGATAAGGATTGTTGCTGATGATGATATCAAGAATCTTTGTCAAAAGAATTTGAGCTCAAGATACATAGTGCTGATACATGGATGACTACTCAAAGTTGCTTTATTGGAGACATGGTGATGAGTTCTTATCTATATGATGATAGGTTGATCCTTACATATGTTGATTGATGCAGATGTTCCCAAGTAATGATACTTGGATCATGTAGATCTTGACGTTGATGTAGTGGCTATGGTGGTTTCACATATAATGTGAATGATTTCATGATGATGATTAAAAGGAGGAGTTAACATCTATGTTCAGACATACCTTGCTGCAGGACATTTACAGGTTGCTGATATGAAAATGGTTGTACGCGAGTTTCATAAGGCCTATCCGCGTATATACGCTTGTTTATGTGGATGCAGACGCGTATATGGAGTTTTTGAAGGAAATCAGCAGGGACAGATGTTGGTTGCAGAAAGTCTGATATGGATCTGACAGAGATCATCTGGCACAGGTTCAGAGGGAGCAGATAATCTTCCAATGATGCATTGTTGGCATTATCTTAAAGCTTTTGGTTCTGGTTCACATTTGTTGTTGGCTTCAGGTGGAACAAAGGCGAGAGGAGAACAGAAGGATCTCTTGGTTGCTGATCTGAATGGTGATTAATTAGATGCTGCTGGTGACTTTCATAAGTCTTGGTCTAGTTCTTTCGTCTGTATGTCATATTTCTTTTATGGTGTCAAGGTCATGTAACGGCCTATTTTGGTTTCCCCACTATGCCTGGGATGATTGATGCAATATTATTGGTTGTCATATGTAAACTTTTGATGTATCCCCACTTGGTTGGGTGGATGAGTCATTTTTTTTTGTATATGAGTCTTTGGTGATAGGAAGGTCTTTTATGATGTAGAGAGTCATGTTCTTCTTGAAGAACATCTTTTGCAGATCTTGCCTACAGTCAGGAAGAGCATGAACAGCACACTTCAGCAGTACAGAGACTTGGCATGTACTCAGGGGGAGCATTGACAGATTGATACACTTTGGCATATACAAAGGGGGAGATCATTCAGAGATTTTAACAGATACTCAGGGGGAGTATGGACAGTGGAATGATTCAGCAAGTGGAATGATGGAGTATGGTCCACCCTTTGCCCTTGATGTCAAAGGGGGAGAATGATTTGGTGTTGTTGCCATCAAGTCCAAAGGGGGAGATTGTTGGCATTATGATGCATGTGTTGTACTTGATGGCAACCCTCTCATAGAAGAATATCTCACTTATGTATAACTGGGTGAATCTTCAAAAGAGATATCAGATGTGACTGATGGAGGACAGCTCAAAGGAATCAGATGATGCTTTTCTAAGTGTGACAAGTTAGCTTTGCCATCAAGTCCAAAGGGGGAGATTGTTGGCATTATGAGATAAGTGTTGTCCTTGATGGCAAACCTCACTGATGACAAATCATAGTACAGAAGGTCAGCAGCAAGGAATTGATGATCAGACTATAAGAAGAAGAGAAAGTTCATACACGCAGGTTAACCATATTAACCATATTAACAGTAAACAGGTGCAGTATAACAGAACAGATCATCACACAAAAGCCACACACATGAACACAAAGATATAAGGTGGAGACCCAATGTGGGTGAAAACCACCTGCTGCAAGTCATCTCAATCTTCTTCTTAATAAGAAAATACTTTTACAATATTTGTACTGATGCAGTCTTATACCAATACGAGAGCTACAACCCCCTTTGCTTTTGTACTAGCCGATCCATTTACTAGTACACAGGCTGCTACCTGCTACAATGCTCCAAAGATCTCCCTTAGCTTTTGTACTAGCTTAGATACTAGTACGTAGGTGCTTGCCTACAATCTTCTCTCCTCCAGGTACCACGTTTCATCAATTTTCAGACTGGATACACTGAAGCACAACATATAATCTGAAAGGCCACTTTTCATCCAATTTTCATACTGGACCCATAACTATCATTGAAGCTCAAAACAATCATCAAACTCTGAATCACTAAAACCCTGTTAACAACATCGTCACCAGAACACAGAGCAGACACAGAACTCTGTAATAACCATCAGACCCATCTGTAACTTCAAGTATCAAGCTTTACAATGTATACGCTACTTCGATGAATCACACCCGCGTGTATACGCGCTTTCGCCAAAGACAACCCGCGTACAGATCTAAAAATAATTTCTCATAACTTGCAGCTGTACCAGACATCAATCATACTCATAATACTTATAGAACAATACATGCGTCAGTATGTAGATCTAGAATAAGCATCATAAAGATAGTTCATTTCAAACCATTTGATCCCGATCTCTCCTTAGATCTTGCTCTCCATCAACCGATGAGATCTCTCCTTAGCTCAGATCAAGCAATGCATCATCAACCCATAACCTGCATACTGGATCTAATGCTTCATCAGATATTCAAGACATTTCAGATACTCTTGCCTAATGATTTCCTTCCCTTTATATAGCCTTAGGCCTTGTTCAATACCAAGAGCCAAAACCATAGAAATCCAATACCATCAACTTCAAAACTAGGGATCAACACGTCCGCCGAGACGCCAAGGTCCAAAACCATAGGCACAACTTCCAAGGAATAACCGCCATGGACCAAAGATACTTTTCCACATACACGCGCTTTTGCTGAAGCCAACCTGCGTGTACACGCGACTTGGGCTTAACGAACCTGCGTGTATGAACTTTCTCTTCTTCTTATAGTCTGATCATCAATTCCTTGCTGCTGACCTTCTGTACTATGATTTGTCATCAGTGAGGTTTGCCATCAAGGACAACACTTATCTCATAATGCCAACAATCTCCCCCTTTGGACTTGATGGCAAAGCTAACTTGTCACACTTAGAAAAGCATCATCTGATTCCTTTGAGCTATCCTCCATCAGTCACATCTGATATCTCTTCTGAAGATTCACCCAGTTATACATAAGTGAGATATTCTTCTATGAGAGGGTTGCCATCAAGTACAACACATGCATCATAATGCCAACAATCTCCCCCTTTGGACTTGAGAATCTTCAGAAGAGATATCAGATGTGACTGATGGAGGACAGCTCAAAGGAATCAGATGATGCTTTTCTAAGTGTGACAAGTTAGCTTTGCCATCAAGTCCAAAGGGGGAGATTGTTGGCATTATGAGATAAGTGTTGTCCGTGATGGCAAACCTCACTGATGACAAATCATAGTACAGAAGGTCAGCAGCAAGGAATTGATGATCAGACTATAAGAAGAAGAGAAAGTTCATACACGCAGGTTCGTTAAGCCCAAGTCGCGTGTACACGCAGGTTGGCTTCAGCAAAAGCGCGTGTATGTGGAAAAGTATCTTTGGTCCATGGCGGTTATTCCTTGGAAGTTGTGCCTATGGTTTTGGACCTTGGCGTCTCGGCGGACGTGTTGATCCCTAGTTTTGAAGTTGATGGTATTGGATTTCTATGGTTTTGGCTCTTGGTATTGAACAAGGCCTAAGGCTATATAAAGGGAAGGAAATCATTAGGCAAGAGTATCTGAAATGTCTTGAATATCTGATGAAGCATTAGATCCAGTATGCAGGTTATGGGTTGATGATGCATTGCTTGATCTGAGCTAAGGAGAGATCTCATCGGTTGATGGAGAGCAAGATCTAAGGAGAGATCGGGATCAAATGGTTTGAAATGAACTATCTTTATGATGCTTATTCTAGATCTACATACTGATGCATGTATTGTTCTATAAGTATTATGAGTATGATTGATGTCTGGTACAGCTGCAAGTTATGAGAAATTATTTTTAGATCTGTACGCGGGTTGTCTTTGGCGAAAGCGCGTATACACGCGGGTGTGATTCATCGAAGTAGCGTATACATTGTAAAGATTGATACTTGAAGTTGCAGATGGGTCTGATGGTTATTACAGAGTTCTGTGTCTGCTCTGTGTTCTGGTGACGATGTTGTTAACAGGGTTTCAGTGATTCAGAGTTTGATGATTGTTTTGAGCTTCAATGATAGTTATGGGTCCAGTATGAAAATTGGATGAAAAGTGGCCTTTCAGATTATATGTTGTGCTTCAGTGTATCCAGTCTGAAAATTGATGAAACGTGGTACCTGGAGGAGAGAAGATTGTAGGCAAGCACCTACGTACTAGTATCTAAGCTAGTACAAAAGCTAAGGGAGATCTTTGGAGCATTGTAGCAGGTAGCAGCCTGTGTACTAGTAAATGGATCGGCTAGTACAAAAGCAAAGGGGGTTGTAGCTCCCGTACTGGTATAAGACTGCACCAGTACAAATATTGTAAAAGTATTTTCTTATTAAGAAGAAGATTGAGATGACTTGCAGCAGGTGGTTTTCACCCACATTGGGTCTCCACCTTATATCTTTGTGTTCATGTGTGTGGCTTTTGTGTGATGATCTGTTCTGTTATACTGCACCTGTTTACTGTTAATATGGTTAATAATGTTCTGATGCATTTACTGAAGATAAGCTAACTGAATCATAAGATTTCTGGATATACGCTAGTTGCTTTAGACACAGCAGCGTGTACACGCGGGTTCACTTAACTGAAGTAGCGTATATGTTTTTGAGCATTGAAAAAGTTTTATTGATCTGATAATACTGATTCACCCCCCCCTCTCAGTATTATTTCCAACATTTTGTTGTTGGGAAAAGTATCTACTCAGAACGCCCCTATCCCACTCTAAGGTGTGACAGTGCCTTAATAAGAAACAAGGAAAACTACTTTCGTATTCTTCTTTATGAAATGTAAACGAAGAGGAATAGAATGGACTAACCTATGTCTTGCGCTAGTCCGTTGATCCAATCGCTCTCCTCTTTGACAGCTTCCAGCTACCTGCTCCCTTACTTGCCCAGCTTCACCAAGTTCCTGCAAGATCGCAGAAGAGGAAAACTACACAAAGACATAGATTTACATTCATAAATAGCTTAGGATCAGATTTAAGCTAAACATGCAAATATAACAAAACATCATTGATACACAAGCATGTAGGAGAAACTCAAATAGTTTTATTGATATAACAAGAAGATCCAGGAGGAGATACAACCAAGTGAGTCCCGATCCAGCATCAACCTCCCAGCAAAGGAATCCCTTCTTCACCTCCAACAAAGCATAAATCACCCAATGCACTGATCTCAATCTCAAAACCAACATCAATTCTCTGCAAAGTACAAAATTCCAGCCTCCGGATCTCTAGGATGAGGGATCCATATATAGATGCATGCAAAGAGGATGAGTCAGCTTATGATTTGACTTGTGGCTTCTCTCTGTCAGTTCTTGCTTCCACTTGGAGACTGAGAGCCTCTTACTCATCCTTGGTCGAACTCAGTGAGACAAGTGTCATTGATGAAGATTATGGAAGCTTCCATTGTCTGTCCACCTCGCGGAATGACACTGCCATTTGGCATTTCCCGCTCAGTGCACCCTGGTAGTGCATTTAGGTGTGTTGCAATGCACCTAGCTAGTGTACTGGGGTGCTATGCAACGCAGGTAGCTAGGGGAGCAGCTGAAATGATCCTGATTTGACTGATTCTGAGTAGTTTCTGGTGGAGAACTTCTGGGAGAAGCTGTAATTGGTTGACCTTGTTCCTCTAGGGGTAGGAACAACACTTTTAGGGACTTTGGATCCCTTGGATTATGGACATTTCATGCTTAGAGCTTTAAGGCACAAAAATGTCTATAACAATATTGGAATTTTCAATTATGTTAATGAAATTGGAAGAAGATGGAGCAAAGTTTGAAATAATTTCACATGGATTATGAATGGGAGGAAGAGAGAAAATATATTCAAACCAATCTAATAATTCCTCTTCTGAGGATTTTTCTTTAATTTTAAATCTCAAGAAATTTAAACGAAATCGAATGGTAAAATCAATCAAAGATTCATTTCAAACTTTCGTAAATCTTCAATTTCGTCACATACCTATTCGTAGTTATAGCAGTCAAATTTGCAAAGGAACATTGTAACAGATTGACCCCAACTATGAATTGAGGCAACTGGAAGCGATTGACACTGGCTTCTGGCTTTTGCCAAGAATGCAAGAGTAAAAATCCTCCATAAACTACCTTCATCAATTCCTTGAAAAGTAGAATTTGAAATTTTTTGAATAAATTGTAAAGCATGATTAAATGCAGAAGTATTCCCCTTACCATTAAAATTTTTCTGATACAAGAGTCTTCCCACTTCACGTGGAGTATTGGAAGATGCATGTCCATGGATACAACTCCAAATTGGAAGTTTTAGAGGAGCCATCGTGATAAATAAAATGTTAGAATACAAGGACTCCAATAGACAACAAGTTTCAGGCCCTCCTTCTAGTGCCAAAAATGTTGAAGCCTAGAAATTCGTTGTAACAACATGGGGGATGACCGCCCAATCCAGAGCTTAAAACATCTCCTTTTCCGTTTGGAATTGTGGATCCGACTGGTTTAACTAGGTCCATTTACCTTTTCTCAATTTCCAAAATGGCTTAAATTATGACTTTCATCCACCAATGGAGAAGAGACATCAGATCATCCCTCTGGTTGATCAGGAAAGAAAGTGATCCTTAAGCTGATATGGGGCTCAACCAAGCGACAACTAAAGTTTGCCTCTTTATGAAGAAGGCTTTTAGAAATGTATAATTAATCTAAATGCAAAATTATTCTAAAATGCAAGCACAAGGAACTAAATCCTAATCCTATCTTAATTAAGCAGATATAGATCTAACCCAACTGAGAGCAAGATATTTAAATGATTGAGATTTAAATATATCTGTGTTATAATGAATATCAAGTTAACGAAGTAGTTCAATTAACTGATATTATGAATACCAAAACACATTCTATTCAGAGACCTCTTAACTGAAATAATCAACCAACAACATTTAGGAAGAAGTTCACAAAATGATATTGATTTTTTAATCAATAATTCGAATAATTAAACAATAATTTGAGAAAATAGTTCACACCATATCAGTATTTGTTAAACCAGTATTAAAAGACATACTTCTAAGTAAATAGTTACTTTGAAACCAAAATTCAACCCATAAGAGCAGAGATAGATAATAACATATGATTGAGACAAATTACTACCGAAAATAGTGCACAAATATGAATAAAATGACACATTCATGCCATCATAAAATGAAACTAGTATTTAAAATAGTAATATTATAAATACCAATTTATTGAATCAATTTATCTAGCTCTGGTCTCCAATAGTCCTTTACATTTCTTGAACTTCTGTTGTTACAACAAGAGCTGCAGAAATGCAAACTCTGCCAATCATACATAATTCAGAATGCAAAAGAAAAATCTTCAATAATCCTCAAATCTGAGATTTTCTCTCCTCTCACCTACAACTCTAAATATCTATTACTGAAGTGCTTTTGTAATTTTAGAATTGCAGAGAAGAGAAGCCATCGTTACATTCTACAATATGTTATTTATAATATTTACAAAGGAATTCAAAATATGAAAGTTTGTTGAAGAATGAATCTGCTCCATCAATTTTTATTGGTTTAAAATTATATTCTTCTATTGCTAGAGCATTCTCATTGATTGAGTTCTCCTTCTTCTCATCTCCTCAACTGTTTTCCTATAAAAAAAAAAATCAAAACTAAATTAAAGTGTAAAAATAAAATCAAAATGCCAAATCTGGAATTAAAAAAAATCAAATAAAACTTAATTACATAATCAAAATAAAAGAAATTTGAGCCTTTTATTGATGTCTGTGAAAATTTGATTGGCAAATGAGAATATAGGTGAATGAATCTGTACCCAGAAGAAGTTGTGGGCCAATGATAATGTAGAAAATTAAACTCATAAAATTGGTTTTGTTTAAAAATTAGGAGCTTGATCTTTTGCTGAATTTATACCCAATAAATGATCAAATATGGCTTTGCAACCACTTCAGAAATATTCTCCACAATTTTATCTTTCTAATGAGCTATCATGGGCCTCATTTGGCCAAGTAAAACTCCATTTATGAGCTTCCAAAGTGGGAGTACTAAAATTGCCAGAATTTTGGAATTTTCGCTGCTTGGACTAAAAATCAGAATTTTAAAATTAAATTTTAATCCTAAATTGGATTACATTTATTATTTAATTAATGCTAATTTAATTAAAAAATTAATTAAGTTACGAAATTTAATTAATTATTAACAAAATTTAATTAATTAAAAGAGATAATTTTTAATTAAAATATAATATAATTATATTAATATTATAAAAAAATTATAATATAATATAATATTAAAATTAAAATATAATATATTATAATAAAAATATAATAGGTTAATTATATAATTTACAAATTATATTAAAACTTCACATTAATCATATGTGAAATGTGAAATGGGGAATGGAGGGATAAGGAGTATTATGGTATAGAGGGATAATGAGTGGAGAGTGAGGTGGAGGGTGGGTGAGGTCATGGTGACGGGAGTTATAAGGTATTGAACACTGTGTTAAAATTTTTAAACCTTCCACACGACTTAAATCGGATCACAAAATTGCAAACTCAAATTATTTTTTTTTAATGTGCGTTTGTTGTTTTTTTTGCGATATGCGATGTACTTGCAATATCGCATCGCAAGTTTTATTTCGATGATTTTGTTTGATTTCAGGATTTTGGAAAGGAGGGTTTGATGAGAGGTGGGGCCTACGTAAATTAATTATCTTACAAATTGGACTCCAACCACTTTGCAATTTTGGTTTTTGGGTTTGGCAATTATTTTAAAATAAGAAATTGGAATAAATTACCGAGACCTTGAAAATGTGTTTTTAACTATTCTACAATTTGGCTGGGCCATTTTGTAGGACTGTTAGTGAAAAATGAAAAAAAATAGTAAAAATTAACTAAGAGTTAATATTTACAATGAATGACTATTTTAATTGTAAAAATTGAAATATTATACATTTATTTACATTTTTTAGTCTAGTCAAGAAAACGATCAAATTCCAAAGGAGTACCATTTACAAAAAGGTTGACCAAATGAGGTGAAACAAGTATTGATGTAAAGCTTGTGAAAAATTGGATTCAATGAAACAATCAAAATAGAAATCCGATGAAAACAAAGAAAATGGAAAAATTGTAAGACAATTATCTTAAATGGAAATCATAAAATATGCTTCAGTAAAAAATTAATGAAAAGGTTCCCCATTATTTAAATAATGGGGCATGTTGGGTTTTCCCTACAACAAATTCCTAAACCACTTTAAAAATATTTGGCAAAAGATATAAAGAATGGTGTGGTGAACCTAGATTGGCCGCGTAAGAATTTGGAGTATTTTTTTGCTAGATGGTGGGCTCCAGTGTTGTAGCAATAATGCTACAACTCCTGGAGCTTTCTTCTCTAATTTTATCAACCCAGTAGTTCGTAACAAACTTGGAAGCGACGGTGCTGTATGCACAAGTACTAGCTCTTGTCGCAACTGTCACTTGGTCAGCTCGCACAAGTCCGCTAGGGCTCAAGCCAACTTCTATATGTTCTCAGAAGAAGCTTTCTAAATGATGAACGAAGGCTATCTCAAAGGAAATTAACCTGCTTTGCAAGAATGAACTGAAAGCCAACCAAACATGGAAACCCTAGTAAACCCTAATCTAACCAGCTTACCCCTTACAATGCAATGATGGGAATGCAACTCCTAACAATGATGCCATTACTTCTAGTGAGATGAGATGCATGAATTTAAACTACTTCCATTGAAGAGAACACGTTTTTTGTATTTTTTCTCAAGTGGTTGGAGTTATTATGATTGTGCTTCTTACTGGGTCTTGACTGTGCAGGGGTAGTTCAAAGGGGAGGAAGGCTTGGGAAAGGTCAGGAGGACTCTGAGAGGTTCCAGGGGATCCCTAACATCATTCCACAGAAGTTCACAACGTTTAGGTGCTTGGCAACCGTGTTTGCAGGCTTCTACAGGATGTCTGCAGGGGATCCTATAGGAAGCTCGGGATTTCTACAGGAAGTCTGCTAACTTCTACAGGATGTTCTGCAGTCGGAGTTTTGGGTGATGGAGGAGTGAAGGAGCTGTATGGGTGGATAGGTAAGATGAAAGGGGAGCTTGAGATGGCTCAGGGACAGAGAGATGAGATGGGGAGAGAGTGTATAAAGCTGGTTGGTCGATAGAAGGGTAGAGGCAATGGAAGGCCGAAAAGATGAGGCAACGTGGATAATAGAAGAGTTGGTGGGCAAAGGATCTAGCTGCGAGGTAAGGAGATGGCTTAGGGACGACTGAGGAGGATAAGGAAGTGTTGAAGTGGTGCTGCGCAGTGTAAATGAAACAAATCACCTCTGTCTTGCACAAAACCGAGAATTCATCATCCTATTCTATCTGTTTTATTAAAAATCAAAGAACAACGATATAAGTTGAGAGAAATCGTGCATGGAGCTGAAACAAGGGGTTATTGCTCAAGATCTAACTGCATGGATACTTCTACCAATGGAAATATGGCTTTAAAGCTTGCATGAACATATAAGACTGCGTTTTTTTGGTGGTTGGCACGGTCTACACTCCCAATCTCTAAACAGAGGTGGCAATGAGTGTACGATCAACCTTTTCTTGGAACTCTGATGAATTCTAATCCTCCTATTTCGATCTAAACTGCTGAAAGCATTTTACCCCTAAGACTAACCTACTTAATCACTTCAAGAAATTCAAATCAGCAGACTCTGTTTTCCAAATGCATGTCAAAGCAAAGAAACGAAATGCTGAAAGGAAAGACAAGTAACAATACAAAGAAAAGGAGGCCTATTGCTCTCAGGTTGGGTCCTAACCTGAGAGCTATAGCTCCTCTAAGAACTCAGAATTGGATCCAAATCTGCCTGCCTTTTATTAAAAGATCATAATCATGAGTCTAACAACATGCCAAAATTGGCTTACAAAGAGCAAAAACAGAGCTACAGCTCGTGATTCAAAATCTACAACAAAGGTTCAAGAGTCTTTATCGAAGGCTACAACCTCAATATTTATACATGATGAGGGCCAAGCTGGCCTCCTCAATTAGTGGGGCTTGGCTGTCCAACTAAAAGTAAACTGTTGTTCCTGTAGAATCCGTTGGCTGCCTTCTAGCTCGGTGGTGATAGCTGTTGGAGCTCGGAGTTGGGGTGGAGATCACGAGGAAGGTCATTCAAGGCTGTGGACAACCTCCCTATAAACCCGCAATGCCACCTTGGCTGTCTCCTTGTCTCCATCTGCGTGGTCTTTGCTCCATTTAATGTCAAAAAACCTGAAATCATCATGTATTAGCCACATAGGCATAATGTCTTCCCTTCCTACAAATAACACGAATATACTAAGAAATGATGCATAAGTGATAAAAAATGAAGGGTTGAGCAAGGTAAGTAGGCCAAATGAGCCCAAATTGTTACCAAAAATTGGGGCTCATCATCACCCCCCGCTAAAATATTTGCTCATCCTTGAGCAACTAGTCCAACTCTTCATCCTTCATTGCCTTTACTGCTACCCTTACATCCCAAGCCTCTGTAGTAGTGTCCTCCTTGCTGATATGAAACCCAGCCCTTCTGTTTACCTCTTCCCACTGTTCATTATCATCTTTCTTTGTGCTGCCTTCCATCAATCCTAGCAGCAGTGGTGGGCTGAGTTTAAGGCCAATCCAGCTGGCCTGGAGGTTTTGCATGGATTTCTTATAGAGGGCTACCCGTACCAGAACTTCCCTCATCCGAGTTGGGGTATGGTACTCTCGGATTTTCAGACTGTGTGCCAATGTATTCCATCTGCGTGTGCATGCTTGGACAGCGTTGTCTCCTAACAGTCTCTCCATGTCCTCAAAATGAGCTATGGCTTGGGCCTGTTGATCCATATATCTTAATGAAGCTTGAGGGTCAGTGGACAAATGTTGGTGTGCCGAGATTAGTGCAACTGGATCCCCTGGTTCTGGTCTGATGAGCAATGGCTCGTTCAGCTCTCGGTTCATGATTTCTTTGGCTTCTGCTGCTCTTTTGTCCTCATGGTTCAGCCATGAGGCAAATGCCATTAATTACATATCTCCCAAGGCCGTATTGGGATCCCATGAAACTACATTAGGCAGGGCCAGATTATGGAGGTAGAACTCCGCTAACTTGGCCCTATCCTCTGATGAGCTTGTACTGCAAACTTCAGTGAATTGCTGCGGGTCTTGGAGCTGAGAGATACCTCTTTGTGCCAAGGTATTGATTTGGAATTGCAGCCATTGGTCTTTCAAGTACAAGCCATAGGATTTGGCCGGCTGCCTGCATTGGATAGCATCCATGGCCCAGCTGGCCATGCAGGCCAATTGTGCTTCTTTCTGCTGCAGCTATTCTCTAAGAGCTTGCACCTCAATTTGTGCTTGCTGTTCTGCTTCCTGTAGAAGTGTGGTTGGCTCCCCAAGACTGGTGTTCAGTTCCTTTTTTCCTTGCTGTTCCTCTGTGGTGTCCTTGGAGGATGTACCTGTCCCTGCCCTCAGCTCCTGTAGCTGCAATCTCAGCTTCTAGTTTTCTTCCTGTAGGAACACGCGTTGGCAATTTGCCACGTGTTTAGCCATGGACAATTCACTTCTGGCCTCCTTGAGCTGCTCCTGTAAGGGACCTATGTCCGCCACACCCTTTGACTTGGCTATTTTCATCCACGTGTGTGTACGGACTCTTTCTTCTTCTAATGCAAAAAACAGTGGCACAGTAAATTTCTGAGGTATAATTTTGCCAGCCTCTAAAAAGTTGTAATATGAACTCAGACTTGGCTAAGGGCTGGGCTCTGGTATATGCTCTTTCTCCACTTCCTTTGGTGGCTCTACTTCACCCTCCCTTGGTGGTGATAAGGGTGCTTCTCCTTCCATTCTCTCAGTTTCTTTAAGCCTGGCTAAGGTTTCCTGTAGAGCATCTTCAGCACCCTGTAGCTGAGCTTTTTTAGTCAATTGGTCTAACTTTTCTTGCCACGTAGTTTTCTTTGGGCTCCCCCTCTCATAGGTGACTGATATCCTTGAGGGGGACCTTTCCTTGGGCGAAGTAGGGGCATCTTCAATGATGATCGGGCTGCTGGACGGAGGCTGTGGCTTGCCCGTCTTTATTCTCACACTTCTTCGAGCTTTAAAATATAGAGGGGTCTCCCTCTTTCTATTCTCCTTTGGCTTAGGAGGTGTGCTGAGGGCGGCCAGCACAGCTGCTGCCTCCCTTTCACGAATGTCAGCTTTCTTCTCCTTGGGTTTCACTTTTTCGGGGCTTCCTGTAGAAGACCCTGTTTTAGTCAATTTCGGGCTTCCTGTAGAAGACCCTTGTTCAGTTAATTTCGGGCTTCCTGTAGAAGCCGGTTTCGGCTTTCCTGTAGAAACAGGTGTCACCGCCTTGGTTTGCTTTGCTACATGAGTTTTGCTTCTTGACTTGGTTGCGGTCGTTGTCGAGGCACTTTTGCTGATGTGGACCTTCTCAGCCTTGTCCACTCAGCCTTGCAACCTTTTCTCTCTTGCTGTCAAGATGGGTGTGTCATCTTTCTCTTTGGCACCCTTTGTCTCTCGTTTCTTCTCTTGCTTTTTCTTCTGCTCCGTGGTCGTGGTCTTCTGGCCTGTTTCTTTCTTTCCCGCGGGCACTGACTCTTTCTCCTCACTGCTAGATGAATCGAGCTCTTCGGTCAGCATCTTTATATCCCCATCCTTTGTCAAATTTCTGAAGGCTTCCCATGAGAGAGGAACCTTGTATGTGTGGAGCGCATCCTCCACGAGGAGTTTGATCAGTCCATGGTGGGCTACCTGGTCTGGTGTGCCTTCTTTCAACTTGGTGGCACACTCAATCAGAGACTGTAATAGAAAGTAGGGGAGACTGAGCTTGTTTTCTATAGGTAGATCCATCTGGTGCCTTAATTCAGTGAGTAACCGAAAGTGGTACCCGTATACAATGCTAAAACGGCCTTCGCAGGTGATGTACTTCATAATTTGCAGGCTAACTTCATTCCACGGTGGTAGTAAACTGGTTCTACGAACCCCATTTTTGTCTTCTGAGAATTCCTCCTCTGGTGGAAAGAATTCTTTCTTAGTCTGTTGGCCCAATTTCCTTTCTTCTTTATCCCATGGTAATCCCATTGGGAGCTTCGTAACTCGGCTGATGAATTGTGGGGTGAGTTTGAGGCTTAAACCCCTGAAGTTAACGGTGGCCAATGTTTTAGATTTCGGCCTCAGAGCTTGCAAAAACTCTTCTGCCACTTCATCGTCATAGCCCTGCAATTTGTCACAGAAGGATATCCATTTCGCTCGTGTGAAGAGCTCCACCACCTCAGGATTTTCTCTAAACTTCGTTGAATCAATGGGTTCCCTTCTGATGAACCCACCCGGCATGGTGAAAAACTGCTGCTTTAGCTGGAGGTGGCAAATGCGGAAGAAATTTGGTCTACTGGGACAGAGCGTAGGATTACGCCTCTGTCATGCACATAATTCACAAAGCTTATCCCCTGAGAACCTTAACACAGCTAATTACACTGACATCCTGTAGGACGACAGTTCATGCACGACAGACAACATTTGCAACAATTTTCTACGACCAGATTGTAGACGACGATTCTGCCACCCTCAAAAACCAATTGCATGGAGAGTTCAGGCTTACCTTTTTAATCCGCCACCTTTTGACGTGAGGAACCTGACTTCTTGTAGAAACAGCTTTCCTGTAGGAGCAGCGCGCGATCTCTGGGGGATACTGCAGTGGGTCTGCGCTCTTGGTGTTGCTTCACAGGCGTTCTGATGGCCAAAGACTCGGAGTATCGAGCTGCAGAGGGATCCGGATGATCACTCGAGTCTCAAACGGTGAATGATAAATGCATGGGGTGGCAATCTAGCCGATTAGATTTGAATCGGCGGAATCCATGGCGCGGGGGTGAGCTGTCCCTGCCGGACCGTTGGATGACGTCATCCCATCATTTGCCTACGAGTTCCCTTACTGCCGCATCATTCCCCGCAGATCCGCCGCTGTCTCCTCTGTTAAACTCGTTTTTTCGACGGGATTTCTCTCACGTGTGTACTGCCCGTTTCTTTTGCCACGACCGCCACCCAAACATCCGACTAGACCATTAACTGATCGACGTGGCCAGTCGAATGGCCATACAACCACTCAACCCATTCACTTCACACTTGCAAACATTTTCAAAGTAAAATTCATGCAATTCGACGGAAGAAAGGGTCGAGACACTTACCTATGCGGCCGCAACGCGATTTTTCGGTTCTTGGACGATGATGAGTGGATTTATTTGCTGCTGGTGGATTTGCACAGGCCCGGAGGTTCATATTCACAGGTCGCTGACGATGGATTTGATGCTTCGGCTGCATGCACCCGCGTTTTCATTGTATATGGCAAGCGCTGTGAATGGTGTGCACTCTAGCGGGATTAACTGTTACAGGACTCCTGCAGGATGTCCTGTAACAGTTTTTCCTCCTCGGGTGCATGCTGCACGACGAAGGCAATGGCCCCACGATCACGCTCACAGAGCTCATGGATGGCTGGGATGGATATGGTATGACATCTCAGCGTTTTTCCATCTCAAAAATTGCTTTTCTCTTGATAACTCAATGATCTGCTTTGATGGTGCAGGTAACTTCATTGCATGTTGACAGGGATGGTAGAAAGAGGTGATAGCAGTGTATAAGGGTGACAACAGTAGCTTGCATGTGTCCAAACCGATCCTTGGTCGTTAGATCTCCTCATAAAATGAATTCTGGGCCGTCCCGAACTTCTACAGGAAGTTTCTTGTAGAAATACAGAACTTCCTGTAGAAAGTTTGCGTTTCCTGTAGAAAGTCTGCACCTTCCTGTAGAAAGTTTGCGTTTCCTGTAGAAAGTCTGCACCTTCCTGTAGAAAGTCTGCATCTTCCTGTAGAAGACTCAAGTCGTGATGAAATTGTGCACATACCTTGGAGAAAATGAGTATTCTTGGAGGAGGTGCTGGTGAGGTCTCCTGGCAGCATGATAAGGATCTTTGGCTTTGCGTTAAAAGACCTCCTCTCCTTCATAGAACACCTGCAACCTGCATGCATTTTCACATTATAAACTTGCTGTCCTCGCCTTTTTTTTTTGCTTATTGTTTTTTTTTTTTTTCTCTTTTTTTTTTGAAAGATAACAGGGGCGCCTCAATGAGTTTTTCACCCTTTCCATCTGCCTTAAGCGCCTCAGAGAGGTTTTCACTCAAGGATCTTTTTTTAAATCTCTTTTTTTTTTTTGAAAGACAATAGGGGCGCCTCAATGAGGTTTTCACCCCTACCACCTGCCTTGGGAGCCTAAAAAACTTTTTCACCCAAGGATCTTTATTATTTATTATTTATTTATTTATTTATTTTTAGATCTTTCAGGGTATGCCCAAAGCAGAGGCAGAACCCTTCTCTATGACCAACATTGACTTCTCCATAGTTTTGATGAACTCTTGTCTTGAAAGAGGTTTCCTGTAGATCTTCAAGTGATGCCCATTGACAAGCATGGGGATGGCTTCCTCATCAATGGTCCGAATAAGAACAGATCCATTGTCATGGCATTTTTCCACTGCATATGGTCCTAGCCATCTGGTTCTCAGCTTCCCCTTGAAATCTTTGTACCTGGAGTCATACAACAAGGCCCAATCTCCCGGCTGGAATTGCTTGTCATGGAGGTGTTGGTCATGCCACACCTTTCTCTGAAGTTGAATCACTTCTGAGTGAAGGAGGGCCTGCATCCGGTGCTCGTCCAGTCCATTCAGCTGCAATAACCTTTCTTGTTGTGCATGGCTGAGATCTAGATCTAGCTGAGATGCCATCCTCAAAGTGTTGTATTCAAACTCAATGGACAGCAAAGCTTTCTTCCCATAGACCAGCTCATAAGGTGTGAAGCCGGTGGTGGTCTTCCAGGTGGTGTTGTAAGCCCATGTGGCCTCAACCAGGCGATCCGCCCAATCTTTCCTACTGCTGCTCACCACCTTAGTCAAAATCCCTTCCAATGCTCTGTTGGTGACTTCCACTTGCCCATTTGCCTGTGGATGATAGGGGGTGGAAGTCCTATGCTTAATTTTGTTATGAGCTAGTAGGTCCTCAATTAGGTTGGATGTGAACTGGCTCCCTTGATCGGTGACCAGCTCTCTTGGGTAGCCAAACTTGTAGAAGATGTTTTCTCTTAAGAACTCGGCCACCTTCTCTTCTGTTGCTGCTTTGATTGCTTTAGTCTCTGCCCACTTTGTCAGGTAGTCAGTGCACACAATGATGTAAGACCTTTGCCTCGAAGGAGGGTTGATTGGACCCACAAAATCCATACCCCACTTCTCAAATGGCTCAAGAGTCACTTGAGGTTGGAGAGGCATCTCATCCCTTTGAGTCAGTTTCCTCATTCTTTGGCATTGGTCACATCGGCTGATATATCTTCTGACATCTTGATGAAGTGTGGGCCAATAGTAGCCCGCCTGCAGGATTTTGAAGGCAGTCCTCTTTGTTGCAAAATGTCCTCCACAAGGCCCATCATGACAGGTGAGGAGGATATCAAAGACTTCCTCCTCCCTTACACAACGCCTTAAGATCTGATCAGGGCCAAGCTTGAACAGATTGCCCCCGATCCAAGTAAATGAGGCACTTTTTCTGATGATTCTGCTCTTCTCTCTTGAAGATAGGTGTGGCGGGAACTGTGCTGAAACAAGGTAGTTTGCTATATCAGCAAACCATGGAGAGAGTACTAAGATAGCAAACAGATGTTCATCGGCCATCTGGTCATCCACTGTTCCCTCCTCATCTGCAGACAAATCCAATCTAGATAAAAAGTCAGCAACAACATTTTCTTTACCTGGTTTGTCAACAATGGTCAAATCAAACTGCTGCAACAAAAGTAACCATCTAATAATACGAGCATTCACATCTGGTTTATTCATTAAATATCTAATTGCAGCATGATCCGTATGTACAAAGGTTTGATAGCCAGTAATATAATGTCGGAACTTGTTCAGTGCATGGACCACAACCAAGAATTCTTTCTCGGTTACAGTGTAATTCAGTTCATCTTTAGACAAGTTTTTGCTAACAAAGTAAATGGCATATGGAAGTTTTTGTTCAACTTGTCCTAAAGCTGCCCCTATGGCTTTGTTCAAGGCATCAGTGTGGATGTGGAAAGGTAGGGCCCAGTTTGGACCTCTCAAGATTGGGGCTGACACCAACTTGTCCTTTAATTCATTCAAAGCCCTCTGACAATCGTCAGTCCATTTAAACTCCACATCTTTTGCCAACAGGCCAAACAATGGCGAGGCTAGCTTGCTAAAGTCTTTAATGAATCTCCTGTAATACCCTGCTAATCCTAAGAAACTCCGAACACCCCTTACCTTTTGGGGAGGTGGAACCTTCTTGATGAGAGCAATTTTGTTAGGATCCACTTGTAACCCTTGGCAAGAAATGGTATGGCCTAGCACGGTCCCTTCAGTCATCAGGAATTCACATTTTTCAGGACTAAGGGACAGGTTCATCTCAATGCATTTGGTTAGGACCTTTCCCAGATTGGACAATGCTTCCTGGAAGTTGGACCCATAAGGAGTGAAGTCATCCATATAGATTTCCATCGCATCATGGACCAACTCCGAGAAGATGCTCAAGACAGCTCTCTGGAAGGTAGCAGGAGCATTGCATAGCCCAAAGGGAAGAACTTGGTAGGCAAAGGTACCCCAAGGACAAGTGAAGGTGGTCTTATCTTGGTCTTCCAGGCTGAATTGGATTTGGTTGTACCCGCTAAACCCGTCCAGGAAAGAGAAGAACTTCTTTCCTGCCAGTCCATCCAACACTTGATCTATGAAAGGTAGAGGGAAATGGTCTTTCTTGGTAGCTTTGTTCAGTTCTCGGTAGTCTACACAGATTCTCCACTTCCCATTTTTCTTGGGAACCAACACCAGAGGGGATACCCATTCACTATCTGAGATGGGGTAAATGAATCCGGCATCCAACAATTTTTGCAATTCTTCCTTGACAATGTCCTTAAGGGCTGGATTCATTCTCCTCTGAGGTTGCCTAACCGTCTTACAATCCTCTTTGATTTATATGTGATGGGTACAGACCGAAGGATGGACTCCTTTCATCTCCTTATAGCTCCAAGCAAAAGCATCTAGATGGCTGGCCAACAGGCTACACAGCTCCTTTTCCTGGGAAGGAGATAGGGAGGAGATGATCTTTAACGTTCTCTCAGGGCCGAACTCCACATTCTTGACTCTGGGAGTGACAGGGTTGGTGGCACAAAGGTCCACTAAGGTGTTGGCTTGGACGTCCTCCACCAATTTCTCTAAGGATAGTGCACTGGAAGGTGGATTCTGGATCAAGGTCTCAATCAAGTCATCCTCGGTTGGGGGGTCTCTTCTAGTGGTATCTATGGTGCACAAAGGTGCTGAGTACACCTCATCCTCTTCTCCTTCCTCCAACCACAGTGGTAAGTCATGCTCTAAGGAGGGTTGGGCAGGAGGGTATAGGACTAGCTGCTTGGACATAGGACCGTTTTTTATGGTCATGTTTCCTGCACTGCAACTTATGTAAGCATCTGTAGTAGCTAACCAAGGCCTTCCCAAAATAAGAGGATATCCAGTAAGCTTTGCCTTGGGTTGCAGAACCAAGAAATCTGCAGGGTATTCCCAAGAGTCGACAGAGACCAAGACATCCTCCACAATCCCTTCGGGAGTCACGGTGGAGCGATCTGCTAGTTGCAGGACTGTCGAGGTCTTCCTCAAGGAACCCTGAAGATTGAGTTTGAGCATGGTATCCCTGGTCATCACATTAATGGCAGCCCCCAAATCAATCAAGGTGTGAGGTATGATGGTGCCATTGATGTGGACATCTACTACAGGACTCCCAGGATCTAGATACTTTGGGCAGATGACTTGTCCTAACATAAGGTCAGACAGTTGTCCTAAGACATTGATGGTTGAAGCATCTCTCTTTCGCCTGCCTGGGTGTTTGAAACACCTTTCCTTAACCATTTTGTTGTATATTGGCACATCCTTGGTGGCTTGGAGAAGTGGTATTTTCACACACAACTGCTTGAGCTCTCCCAAAAGCTCATCCTCCTCTGGGTTGGGTTGTGTGGTGGCTGTTAGTCTCTCAGGAAAGGGTGGAATAGCCTTTGGTTCACTTTCCTGTTTGTCCTCCTCGTCCTCTGGGGGAGGAGGTTGGCGATCCGGAAGAGTCTTTCCAGATCGAAGATTGATCTCCTGGATCTCCACAGCATAGGTAGGGCATGATGTTTCCCCTGTGTATACCTGCTGGGCCTGTCTATTGTTGGGGTTCGGGTTCGGTTGAGTAGGCATTTGAGGTTGCCTTGGAGGAGCAGGAGGTAATGGTTGAGGTTGAACTGGTGGTGGAGGAAAAATGGCGGGAGGAGTGTTGTACTGGGGCCTCCACCCCGACTGAGGTGCATTCCACTGAGGCTGTGGCTGGGCATGTGAATGATATGAATGAGTAGTGGGTTTAGTAGGGTACTGAGGTGGATAAGACCATGGAGGAGGCATAGACCAGGAAGGATGAGCAGGGGGACCCCAGGAAGGCATAGGAGTCGATTGGTTGGGGCTGTAATAAGCTTGAGGTGCCCCTTGCATCCCCTACTGGTAAGGTCTAGGTCCTTGTGGCCTCCTTTGGTTGAGGAAATAGAGAGGTCCAGTGGGAGCTTCTGTCCCTTGGTACATAGCTTTAAGCCCAGGTAAGGTTGGACATTGATTTGTGGGATGGTCCTCCTCACAAACGAAGCACACTTCAACCGAATGCAATGGGCATTCGTTCTTAGGGTGTCTCCTTGTACATCTAGGGCAGAAGATAGCCAAGGCCCTCTCAGCTTCTTCCTTCTTCTGCTGGATCCTGAATGTGTCCAGTTGCATGGCGATGGTTTGTCTCACCTCACTCTTAAGATCTTCTAATTGATTTGCAAACTCATGCTTGGAGAAAGGGATACCTGCTGAGAGGAGGTTTCCTCTACCTCATTTCCGGGCTGCCCTAGAGTGGTTTCTGAACACAGTCTTGATGTCCTCATAAGGCAGTTGGTAAATATCTCCCCCAGCTAACATGTGAAGGGTATCTAAAAGGTCTTCAGGGACTCCTCGGAGCACGACCAACTTGAGGGATTCAGGGTCAAGTGTGCACCTGACCCGCTTATAGCTAAGTTGGAACCTCTCCTCATAATCCTCTAAGGACTCATCATTTCCCATGGTCATCCGAAAGATTTCTCCCTTGGTTTCCTTGGACCTACAGTAGTCCCGGTACTTGGTATTGAAAGCTTGCTGCATCTGAGCCCAAGTGGTGATACTATTCCCAGGTAAGCCCATGAACCAGCGTAATGCTGCATCCTTAAGAGTTGAAGGGAAGAGTTTCAACTTCTGCTCGTCTTCAGTATAGTCATAGGTTCTACAAAGGACATCAAACTCAAACAGGAACGTATCAGGATCTTCAGTAGTCAGTCCATGGAAGTGAGGTAGAGCTGAGGGACTAATGTTTTTCATTTTCATGTCTCCATTGGTTTCTCGGATGGGGAAGGCACCTTCTATTCTCTCATCTTCTCCTCTATTGTCAGCCATAGCTTCATATGGGATGGTCTCTAATTCTTCTTCTGCTATAGGATCTTCGTATATCTCAGGAGGTTCACCTATAGGTTCTTCTGGATCACTGTCACCGAAGAAGAGAGAAGGGTGACTCAGTGATGTGGTGGGGGTGTTGGGTAGGAATTTGCCTGTTTTATCTCGATTCCTACGAGGCATGAAATGGAAAGACTTGTTTTTTTGATTGCTTTTGTTTTTCTTTGGTACCTGCAAAACTGAAACAGATTGATCTACAACTAACTATCTTGCTGAAATAAAATGCAGAATTGAAATGAAAGCAGGAAAGAACTAATCTACTTTGCTCAAATGGAATTGCAGGAATGGAAACGCTAGTCTACGCTTGCAGAATTGAAAGGCTAATCTATGCTTGCAAAATTGAAATTGCGGATTGAAATCCTAGTCTATGAAAGCAGGAAATGTCTATGCTACTTTTGCAGAATGGAAATGAAATAAACTACTTGGCAGAAGGCGAGAGTAAGAAAACAGAAGAAAAGCAACAATTAGTAATACTCTGACACTTCCCCGGCAACGGCGCCAAAAATATGGTGGGCTCCAGTATTGTAGCAATAATGCTACAACTCCTGGAGCTTCCTTCTCTAATTTTATCAACCTGGTAGTTCGTAACAAACTTGGAAGCGACGGTGCTGTATGCACAAGTACTAGCTCTTGTCGCAGCTGTCACTTGGTCAGCTGGCACAAGTCCGCTAGGGCTCAAGCCAACTTCTATATGTTCTCAAAAGAAGCTTTCTAAATGATGAACGAAGGCTATCTCAAAGGAAATTAACCTACTTTGCAAGAATGAACTGAAAGCCAACCAAACATGGAAACCCTAGTAAACCCTAATCTGACCAGCTTAATCCTTACAATGCAATGATGGGAATGCAACTCCTAACAATGATGCCATTACTTCTAGTGAGATGAGATGCATGAATTTAAACTACTTCCATTGAAGAGAACACGTTTTTTGTATTTTTGCTCAAGTGGTTGGAGTTATTATGATTGTGCTTCTTACTGGGTCTTGACTGTGCAGGGGTAGTTCAAAGGGGAGGAAGGCTTGGGAAAGGTCAGGAGGACTCTGAGAGGTTCCAGGGGATCCCTAACATCATTCCACAGAAGTTCACAATGTTCAGGTGCTTGGCAACCGTGTTTGCAGGCTTCTACAGGATGTCTGCAGGGGATCCTACAGGAAGCTCAGGATTTCTACAGGAAGTCTGCTAACTTCTACAGGATGTTCTGCAGTCGGAGTTTTGGGTGATGGAGGAGTGAAGGAGCTGTATGGGTGGATAGGTAAGATGAAAGGGGAGCTTTAGATGGCTCAAGGACAGAGAGATGAGATGGGGAGAGAGTGTATAAAGCTGGTTGGTCGATAGAAGGGTAGAGGCAATGGAAGGCCGAAAAGATGAGGCAACGTAGATAATAGAAGAGTTGGTGGGAAAAGGATCTAGTTGTGAGGTAAGGAGATGGCTTAGGGACGACTGAGGAGTATAAGGAAGTGTTGAAGTGGTGCTGCGCAGTGTAAATGAAACAAATCACCTATGTCTTGCACAAAACCGAGAATTCATCATCCTATTCTATCTGTTTTATTAAAAATCAAAGAACAACGATATAAGTTAAGAGAGAAATCGTGCATGGAGCTGAAACAAGGGGTTATTGCTCAAGATCTAACTGCATGGATACTTCTACCAATGGAAATATGACTTTAAAGCTTGCATGAACATATAAGACTGCGTTTTTTTGGTGGTTGGCACGGTCTACCCTCCCAATCTCTAAACAGAGGTGGCAGTGAGTGTACGATCAACCTTTTCTTGGAACTCTGATGAATTCTAATCCTCCTATTCCAATCTAAATTGCTGAAAGCATTTTACCCCTAAGACTAACCTACTTAATCACTTCAAGAAATTCAAATCAGCAGACTATGTTTTCCAAATGCATGTCAAAGCAAAGAAACGAAATGCTGAAAGGAAAGACAAGTAACACTACAAAGAAAAGGAGGCCTATTGCTCTCAGGTTGGGCCCTAACCTGAGAGCTATAGCTCCTCTAAGAACTCAAAATTGGATCCAAATCTGCCTGCCTTTTATTAAAAGATCATAATCATGAGTCTAACAACATGCCAAAATTGGCTTACAAAGAGCAAAAACAGAGCTACAGCTCGTGATTCAAAATCTACAACAAAGGTTCAAGAGTCTTTATCGAAGGCTACAGCCTCAATATTTATACATGATGAGGGCCAAGCTGGCCTCCTCAATTAGTGGGGCTTGGCTGTCCAACTAAAAGTAAATTGATGTTCCTATAGAATCCGTTGGCTTCCTTCTAGCTTGGTGGTGATAGCTGTTGGAGCTCGGAGTTGGGGTGGAGATCACGAGGAAGGTCATTCAAGGCTGTGTACAACCTCCCTATAAACCCGCAATGCCACCTTGGCTGTCTCCTTGTCTCCATCTGCGTGGTCTTTGCTCCATTTAATGTCAAAAAACCTGAAATCATCATGTATTAGCCACATAGGCATAATGACTGCCCTTCTTCCTACAAATAACACGAATATACTAAGAAATGATGCATAAGTGATAAAAAATGAAGGGTTGAGCAAGGTAAGTAGGCCAAATGAGCCCAAATTGTTACCAAAAATTGGGGCTCATCACTAGATATGATTGGATCTACTTAAGCTTGATCAATATGGTCCTCTAGACTAGATAAGTAGGATACAAACATATTGATGATATGTCCAAGTGAATTTAACCAAAACTAGCTAAATTATGTAAAAGATTCAATAGTGCAAGGATTTCATGGCATGTTGGAGATAATCTCCTTGTGATAGTTGCAATATTTATCTCGAATTTGAAAGAAGCACTTGCAAGATACCATAATGATGCAATTGCAATGAGGCATTGGAATACCAATGGAGCAACACTAAAAAACCTATTAATGAATCATAACCAACACTTGAGATATTTCCCAAAGTAGCAGCGTTCAATCTTATAGATGATATTATGAAGAGGAGGTTCAACCCTAAATATTGCTATGGTTGATGTCGTTGTTACATGATTGCTTGGTTGATAGCACCATGCTTTTGGAGACAATTCTTAATAGTACCTTTTGGTAAACTTGTCCTAACTAGTCTTACACAGAATTTTATTTATGCACCTTTGTGCATGGAGGATGTGTGGGAGTGATGAAAAGGACCTCAAGACTAAAATCATAGAATCATTTGCAGTATGTTATAACTCTTATTCTAGTAAACATAATAAAAGGTTTATGAAATGATTGCCTTATAGGAGAAACAACTATATAAATCTGTATTAATGGTGGCAAAGGAAAATATATGCAACCTATGTCAAGTGTATAAGTGGCTCAGGATTCTGTTGCATAAGTGTCCTAAAATTCTTTGGTGTAGTATATCTGACCTAATTGAAAGTGATGTTAGAACTGTTATGAGGCTTCAAAATTTGAAAGAAAGTTATGAAATGTGAATGGGACTGGAATAAATCTGAAAAACTAGAGATGGCCAAAGTATCATCAAGGTTCATCAAGATGTTAGTAGTGTGTCCATTCAAAGCATGCAAATTGTATGGTGACTACTATTCATTTTCATGCTAGGCATTTGGAATACAAAGAAACATTTGGAATACTATTCATTTGGAAGACCTTTCATTCCCTTGCTAAGGATTTGGTTATGCAAATGCCAATTCCAAATTTGAGAAGAATGTGAAACAAATGAGTAGAACACCTTTTTAGTTTCAAACTCATGCATTGGAATACAAAGAAACAACTAGTTATATAAAGATGAATATTTGGAATGCAAAAATACTAGTTAGTGAATTGTTAAGAGACCTGGTTCGATATTTCCCCAGTAAGAGAGAGAAATAAAGAGAGAAAGAGGAGTAGAAGTGAAAAGTAGGGTTGAGATAGAGGAGAAGAAACATATTACAAAAATGAGCTAAATAAAAGGAAGAACTAAGAATTCAAAGATCAGGTAAATGAACAAAATAATTTTTTTTAATTCTTTAGGGAATTGGTGTCTCCTTTCAGGTAGTAGCCTTAAAAATAACATGTTGGAGCCTATAAGAAGAGCGAGTGGGTGCTCCCATCAAGTTGTATCTTAAATAAGAAAAGAGAGGTTGAAGCCTATTGTAGGTAGAAGCCTACAAAAATTGATGTAAAAGAGGGAGTTGGTGCTTTTCTTTACATCACACCAAAAATTTCATTATTTTCTCCCTTTATGGGTTTCTACTTATATTGGGTGTCTACATGTGTTGGTTTTTATGTTGTGGTTTAATGTTGTTTACTTATAAAATATGTTATTCCTATGATGTAATGCTACTTATCTAATTGTTCAAATAACTATTGGAAATAAAAGTAAAAAATGGTAGTTTATGACCATGAATGCACTATATTGATTCACCACCCTCTCAATATAATCAAGTTTCCAACAATTGGTATCAGAGCCCAATTCCTTTATGTGAAAACTGATCACTGGTAGGTACATTTGGTTGAATCATGGATCATCAAAGTGTGTCTGTGCTCTATGCCGCAAACTTTCAGGATTAGAGGGATAATGTAAAATTTGAATTAATTGCTCATGGATATGAAGACTTGAAGGTAACTACTGATGTTTATGGTGAATAACCATCTTCAAAATAAATTCAACAGTGGAATGCCTAGGATAAATGTGCAATTTACAAAAAACTTCAAAATATGGATCTTGAGAATGCAATAGATCTCAAATATGCAAAAAATATTTGGGATAGGTTGCAGGTCCTGCATGAAAGAGATACTAGTAGTAATAGTGTAGAAAAACATAAGTAAAATAACAAGAACACAAATCTTAGAGAGAAATTGTTAATTCTAATAAGATATATTCTCCTAGTGTTTCACGAGGAGAAGTCAGATGAAGAGCAAGCTAAGTTTGACTTAACATTGGTTGAAATAGAAAGGCTCTCAATGGAAAACATAGATCAAAAGAAACTTCTTCAAATACTTGAAGAAAGAGAGCATGATTTTAAAGAAGAAATTATTAACTTGAAAACCCAATTAGAAGAGGCAAGGAGAGTTGAAGAGGTAATGAGCAACCAACTGAAGAAAGGGAAGGAACAATGTGAAAGATTAGAGGTTGAGGTAGTTTCAACAACAAATAAGTTAGAAAATAGTAGAACTAACTCATGAAAGGTGGCTACAGGAGATAATGAAGAAATATCTAAAAGGGCTATAGCACAATATGGAAACAATATGATTAGCTAGGAACTAAGAAAAAATAGGCAGCAAAACTAACAACCAAGGAGTGAGCCATAGAAAGTGTCTCATACAAGAAGGCCATATACTTCAAGAGATGAATTTAGCTAGTCTACATGGTTCCAGAGGAGGAATAACAACTCCCTTTCTCCCCTGATGAATAGTGTTGAATGTTACTAATGTAATAATGTTGGACATGTTGCAACTAATTTTAGGAGTTGTCAAATCAGGGTTCTCAACAAGAGATGCAACAAGAAAGTAAGATATCTTAAGAAAGAAATCAAATAAGATGGTTCCCCACAAGAAGACCATCAACCACTAGGTATACAAGTTCTTTTTATGGATACTATTATTCATGCAATGCTTTTGGCCATAAGGTTGCTGATTGCAAATCCTATGCAAAGAAGAGTAGGAGGGCATCTTATGTAAGTGAAAATTCATTCGTGGATACCAACATGAGAATACACAAGTTTCTTCCTCCATTTCTAGGTCACATAAGATGCTATAAATGTGACAATATTTGTCACATGGCTAAAGATTGCAAGTTATTTGGTTATTTAAAGAAATCCCCAAAAAAGAAAGAGGTCATTCAAAGCATAGTAAACAAGAAGCCAGAAGGAGATGCATAGATCAGAAGGCTACCCACCAAAGTTTGGAAATATAAGAAAGAGCAACAAGTGACTTCAATTAAAGATTGAAGTTAGTGTGGCCTTAAGTGTTAGGTCCCTATAATAATAATGTAGCCCCATTATTATTATTGTTAGTTTATCCCCCTTATTTTTATTATTCATGTAGCCCCCATATTGTTATTGTTGTGCCCCATAGAAGCACATTATTGTTATTATTGTGCCCTTACATTATTATTGTTATGCAGCCTTTGATAATTATATTCTAACTCCTTAGAATCCTATATATAGAAAGGAGGTATTGTCATTTGTATCATCCTAGAATTGTTCATTTATGTGATGTAAAGGAGTTTTCCCCCTCAAAGAGGCTAATTTTCAAGTCGTTGATCTATCTTATCTTCTGTTTTGTGATCTGGTTGCATAACCTTTGGTATCCAAGTTTGGATTCTAGGGTTTCTCTGCTTCAAATAGGTCATCTTTGAATTTTCGCTATAAATATTTTTATACAAGGCTTCAGAGGCTGGAATTTCCACTACATGGATCTGAAATCTTGGTGAACTTCATGTAAAAATCTCAAATCTTGGTTCACTATATTTTCTGAGATATGGTATGAAGAAGTTAGGGTTTTTGTAGGCTCCATAATTCAATCTAAAATAGTTTTTTCTGTACTATTTTCAGGGCTGAAGGTCAAAACAGTGACACATGGCATTTTGTACAAGTTAGCTCTACTGAACCAGTATATAATAAGGTCATTGTGGGAGATTAGGCATAATTTTTTCTTGAAGAATATAATCTCAGTCTGACTTGTGGAATTGGAAAGAGGACTCATAGGGCTACCAAAAGATGAAATTTCAGACCTTGGAGATCCGAAATTACAGAGATACAACAATTTCAATATCAAGATCCTAAAAGACAAGGAACATGTGTGTATTTTTTTATTTTATTTTTTAAATTTTGCATAGTTTTTGTTTGAAAAATCAATTTGAAATGATTGAAAGGGCATAATAAAGCATATATATCGTTGTTTGATTTGAAAATGCCTCGAAACAAAAAAAATGGACACACCTAGTAAGAAACCTGAAAGCTCTACTATAACACATGAAGAAGAGGAAGAAATGAAACATGATAGATCAAAACTACAAGACCAAGTGCAACGAATTTCATTCTCGTAAAGAGTAAAAAAAATGAACTAGAAGTTAAGATGGATGGTTTAAAATCAGATATGGGATTTTTTAAAGTAGACATGGATGAGATGAATGACAAATTGGAAGGGTTGCCAAAGTTGTTGCAGGAAAGGATTACTAGTGGTGACAAGGTAATCCATGAAAATTATGACGAGGTCAAAATGAATATGAATTATAATTTTATAGAGTCCAATGTTGGGTTTAAGACCCACCACATTCCAAATATCGACAGGAGGAAGTTTGACGGAATTTTTAAGGAGGAATTTTTTTGGGATCGCCTTATGTCTGATATTCATAAGTTTGTGGTAGAATGTTTGGTTTTCCAACAAAATAAAGTTGAGACAATTAAGACTCTGGCTCTATTACAACCTTTAGCCATTCCAAGTCAGCGTTGGGAGGAGGTCTCAATGGATTTTATCATAGGTTTACCCAAGTACGAGGGAAATAATGTCATCATGGTGGTAGTTGATGGACTTACGAAGTATGCACACTTTTGTGCATGATCTCATCCTTAGGCTAGTACAGTTGCTACTACATTTATGGAAACAATTCAAAAGCTACATGGAAACCCAAAGATTATTGTCAATGACAGAGACGCCATTTTCACTCGACATTTTTGGACAAAATTATTTTCTTGTCTTGGTACTCAATTAACTCATATCTCATCTTATCATCCTCAATCTGACGGGCAAACTCAGATAGTGAACAAATGTCCAAAAGGATATCCTTGTTGCTTTTTAAATGATAAACAAACACAATGGGTCAAGTGGTTACCTCTGGTTGAATGGTGGTATAACACTTCCTTCCATACTGCAGCAAAAATTACCCCATTTATGTTCTTTATGAATATCATTCACTATCCATCACATCATCTTTAAGATAAAATTCTAAGGTTCAAGCAGTGGAATATCACATTGAGCATCAACAAAAAGTTCTCCAACTCTTAAAGGATAAACTCACTATGGCGTGAATTGAATGAACCGACAAGTAGATCAACATCATAGTGAAAGAATTTTTGACATAGGCATCTGTGTATTTTTATGGCTATAACCATACAAAAAAATGTCCCTCAAGCAAGCTAATAAGGATAATAAATTATCACCCAAGTAATATGGTCCTGAAAAGGTGTTGCAAAATATTGGTACTATGGCATACAAATTGGAGTTGCTGGCATCTTCTTGAGTACACCCAATTTTTCATGTTTCATGCTTAAAGAAGGTTATCACTGACAAACTCACAGTTCAAAAATTATTGCCAGAACTTGACAAAGAGGTAAAACTCATATTGGAGCCTAAAGAAGTCACAGAAACAAGAACCTGACATCTACAAAATTGTTTAATTTCAGAATATCTCATTAAGTGGAAGAACTTACCCACTGAAGATTCCACATGAGAGGATGAAAATTTTACACAGAAGCACCCAAAACTACTCAAGCTTTAAGTACAACACTTTTTTGAAGGAGAGAGGCATGTTAGGTCCCTATAGTACTAGTGTAGCCCCATTATTGTTATTTTAACTGTAACCCCCTTATTTTTATTGTTAAGGTAGCCCCCATATTGTTATTGTTGTGCCCATAGAAGCTCACTATTGTTATTATTGTGCCCTTACATTATTATTGTTATATAGGCTCTAATTATATTGTGACCCCTTAAACTCATATATATATAAAGGAGGTATTTTCATTTGTATCATCTAGGAATTGTTCATTTATGTGATGTAAAGGAGCTTTCCCCCTCAAAGAGGCTAATTCTCAAGTCGTTGATTTATCTTTTCTTCTGTTTTGTGATCTAGTTGCATAACATTAAGGGGAGAGTATTATAGAATTATGAGTTGCATAAAGAACCATTGAAGATGTAGCCATAGTAGAAGCATGGTATGTCCAAGTGTCTAAAATTCAAAGGTAGGTTCGCAGGATAAGAATAAATGCATGAGCTTAGGGGGAGCTGCTAAAGGAAATGAAGATTTACTTATCATCTCTATTATTTCAGTTTGATAATAATTGGTTCAGTCATGTATTATTTTATATGATGGGTGGTAATAGTCTCTTGTAGTTTGAAAATTGGTATGAGAAAAGAAGACAAAATCAGTCATTTAGTTGCATCCATAAGCAAAGAAGAGTCCAGTCAACTACTTATTAGAAAAAAAATCATGTAGTGTGAAGCCCATCAGGGGGAGATAAACCCTGATAGCATTTTGAAGATCCATCAGATATTTTGGAGTCTCTGTGATGAAAATTAGATGAAAAGGTTCGTCATGATCATAAAGACACAAGGGATATAAACTAGCATATGATGAAAATGTGAATGTCTAAAGAAAAACATGCTTTGATGATGATATTAAAAACAGATTTAATGACCCTAGAAGGAACTGATCTTCTAGCACATATGAATAGGGTAAGTGTTATTCCGATATCATAAAGGACAAATTTGAACAATCTTATGAGCATGATCCTATGACAGATTTGGCTAGAGTTGTTTAAACACTATTTCAACGAAAGTATATACAATCTAGATACAAAGTGGGAGTACGAGATCAACTCCAATATTATCACTATCAAAGAAATTGCAAGGTCTAAATATCCAACTAAAATAAACTATAGGTGAAGATATAAGCACAAAAGAAATGCTAAAAACCAAAATTAAGTGCTTTATGAGAAAATACAAAAGATCAACTTTAGTGGAAGACTTAAATGAAATGTCAAGAGAACAACAAAAATAAATTATTATAGAAATTGTGCATCCACTCTTGAAAATTGAGGACGAAGCATTCCAGGAAAGAGGCTCAACATGCGAATCCAAGAAAATCACCCGTTTGGAGAGAAATTTTGCACATGTTTAGTACCCACAATTTAATCATATGCAATGCATTAGATTTTTGGAGGGGCTCAAGTAAAACCTCGTGCATACCCCACAATGGACGAATTGTGGTTAATTCCATCATGTCTTAAGCTAGTGCAATAAATTAAATCATAAAATTCATAATCCACATGTCGCAAAGAAATGAATTTAGACCATAATCTAATTTTTTGGAGCTTAAGTGCAAAAGGAAATTTCAAATAATGAGCAAAAAACTGAAGCAGAAGAACCTTAAAAAGTAATAGTCACCCGTTGACAGTGACAAAAATTCGCCAACAAAGGAGGTCTCCCTGGTATCCAGCCCCAACTAGACCTCACACTGTTTGGAGTAGGAGCCCCATCTAGATAATAGGCTCGAAGATCATTATTCTTAGGGATTTGCCTTGGTTGCAATTATCAACATAAGAGATTATGCAAACAATATTTGAAACAAGAAAGTAAGTTGACACTATGAGGCATACAATTGTAATGTATATAAGGTACTTTCACGGAAGGGAAAAGAGAGAGTGAGCCTCTAGAAGAAAAGTAATAGTACTATCCTAAAAGAGACACACAAGAGCATGGAAAGAATCGTTAATTAACCTACAAAGTAGTTCACAAGATAACAATGATCATAAAAGCAAATAACAATGCACATTCAACAAGATGCATACCAAAGCCAACAAAATAGTTCATTTTCATTAGTATGTGTAAACATAAACATACACTGTAAACAATGAAATAATAATCTTAGAATCATTCACGACAAATGCATAAAAGTTTCCCAGCTCTGAGAGCCTCATTCATTAAGTGAAATTCTAAAAATGCACAACTACAACAATGCAACACTAGCCCAAATAGTGGAACATTAAGTCACCACTTGCTCCTCCAAAGAATAATCTTCTTTGCTATGCCAAGGTGAAAATTCCAAAGTCTTGTATTTTGAGCTATGAGGGTGTATTTATAACAAATGAGGTGACTCTCCACATCCCATTTGACTCTTAACCTCCCTAATGACTCTTGAGCTTATACTATGAATTTTCAAATTCCTATGAGATCTTTGAGCTTCTACATGACACTAGAACTTTCTAATTAATTTTCACATTCCATATGGGACCTTTGGGCTTCCACACATTCACATTTTCTCATTTTTTTAGAAATTACATTCCACGAATGATGTGGCATAAATACATTGACACATGACTTTTGTGGTGACACTTTGATAAGCCATCACTTGGTGACAATGACATAATACTTCATTTCATCAATTCCATGCTCTTCTCCTTGTTGATATGAATTTTAATTCTTCATTATAGATCTTTGCTTGTAATCCATATTCACCCTCCAAAGGAACAAGATAAGTGTTGGAACCTTCCAAATCAGAATGAGTTTCCATCTCTTTGTCTTGGTCCAAGTATCCTTAACTCTTGCATGATATCATCTTCATGTCTCATCTTAACATGTTTCCTCCTTGTGCCCTTTCCTTGCTAACCCTTTGACATCATCTTGTCATGGTACAATGATATCACTTGCAAATGAATTCACTCATGACAAGCCAACATCAGTCCCATAAGCATCTATTTGATATGTGCTTGCTCATACAATATAGTGAGTGTGATGGGACAATGGGCAAGTATTTTGAGAGAGAGAGATATTAGGAGTTGCGTATTTGAGCTTAACATTGACCAAGGGATGAACATGTTGTCCACTAGAACTACACAATGCACAATAAGGAGAGGCTCTTTCAAGGTTCTGTGTAGTGGGAAAGTCTAGGAGACAAGGGTGATGAGCTTGCTGACTGAGGATGCACAGTGCCCCATGCTCAAGGAAGAGGAGGTAGGGGTTGCGTAGTTGATCTTCACGGGGACTAAGGGATGACCCCACTATCCACAGAAACTGTGCAATGAACAAGAGGAAAGGTAAGGCAAGAGATTTCACAATGATGATTTTGAGTTAGCAAGAGTGGCAAGAATAGAAATTATTGCTGGGACGAGGAAAAGGTATGTTTTCTCCTCGTAAATAGTCTAATTAAGAATTTTTCTTCACATGTTTATCTTCGTTTTATGGATAAAAAAAGAGGAAACAACAAAAAAAGCGGGGTAAAATCGATTAGTAACAAATTAGATAAATCTGGGCATAGAAAACTGACTTCCACTATCTTTATATGCAGGGATGCGGATTGGACGATAGCTATTTAAGTGACAGAACAACAATAGCCAGTAAAGGAAAAGGGGCAATGTCCTGAGCATGGAAGAAAGTGGAAGACCAGGAGGACTAATGCTATTTGATGATGAAATCAGATCAAGTGTTGCGAAATTCTTAGGATCCCCTGATTCTGATGATTCGCTTTTATCTATTTACTTTTCCAAAGGTTATATAAAGCTATAAGGCGAACTAAACAACTAGTTTAGGAATTTTTAGATTGTAACTATTCTTTTTGGACATATAATACTTTCATCTCGGTGATGTTGTAACTATGTTATTTATTTTAATGAAGATTGCGCTTAATTCATAATCGTATTCTGAATATCTAACAACGGGGACTTCTGGAGACTTTGGGCCTAGTCAATAGAAGATCTATTGCTTCAATTGTGTTATAATCATTTCTGTTTATTCTTCACTATTTATTATTGTTAGTTTGCAAATTTAGTATCATTCTGATTATTGTGAGGATTGATGATTCTGATTTGCGTTTGCTGTTCATCCAAGATTCTAGATTTAGCTGTGTGATTATATATGCGTGATGCTCTTCATTGAATTGGTTATGTTAATTCCAGATTGTTTTTCATTCTAAGGTAATGCTATCATAGATTCTAGAGCTAGAGTGATTGCTTTCCATGAGATGTTTATATGGTTATTTTCTGTTCAATTATCATAGATTTCATTCATGTTAAATGAGTTAGTTTCAATACCAGTTAGATTGTCAAGTGCAATTCTTTCTATTCACATTCTAATTCAATTGCTTGCAGAATAGGTTAAGTAGCTTTGAAAGTGTGTTATGAATTCCTTTTAGAAGTGTTTGGATTGAATTTAGAGAAACAAACATTAGCAATTGCAATGATTCCAACATAAATTGACCTCTGAATTCACTACATATATAGTGCTAACAATCTTGAAATAAAAAGACTTGCCCTGGGTTGATAATGAATGTAGGTATTAAGATTGATTATAATAAGACATCGTGCACCAACATTTTGGCGTCATTTCCGGGGAGAGTGTTTCACAGTGATTTCCTTTTATCTTGCTGTAAGAGAATTGGGTTTTAAAAATGAGAGGTAAGAACCTGTGTGACTAGCAAGTAAAGTGCTTGCTCATCAGCCCGCTTTTCAGCAAAATAAGAGAGGTTAAATAGGAATAGCTTTTTATGAATGACTAGGAATAAAAATATAGAAAAAGATCAGAACCCTCCACCTAAATCTACAAAACCAAGGGATCGGTGAGCCTTGGGAGAAATTTTTTTATAGACGAAATTGTAAGAAAAGCAGAGTCTCAAGCATTAGTAGGATTCCAGGCTATCTTTGGAAAAACCTCTATTGTGATCCCTCAGGAAACAAGCTACCATCTGCAGCCAACGCAAAGATTCATAGCCAAATTGGAGGATCTGAACAGAGTTTTCAAGTTACAACAAATTTACATTTTGATCCTCTACAAGAGGGAAAATTGTGCAACTTTAGAGAAGGAGAGGGAGAAAAAAGTGGAACTGCTAAGGCAGAACCTCAACTGTCTGAACAAGGATCTCCTGTGATCCTAGATCTAGGAAGTGCTGCAAAACAAACTCGGATTGCGAATCCTCCGCTTACTCAAATAGCACCCCCTGAAATCTCTGAAGGATATTCGCACATTTTTGACCAAATTACGAATCTACCACCTCAAGGTTAGACCTTGACATTGGAATACCCCATAGTCAACCAAGTGGCCAATTCCCTGATGAAAGCTCTTCCCTTACAAATCATCCCAACTTTTCATGGGATGATATAAAGGATCTGAATTCCTTCTTATTCGAGTTTGATGTCCTTTGCAAAGGATATGAATATCCCACTGACCCTCAAAAACTAAAACTGTTCCCTTCTACTCTGAAAGGAGCAGCTTTGAGATGGTTCATGGGTCTAGGCGGGCGTACTATTAACTCTTGGGAATTTCATGAAAACTTATTTTCTCACAAGATACTAGGAATTTTGCAAGACTAGGGAATTAAAAGATGAAATCTTTAAGATGGCTGCAAAGGATAATGAAACTCTAGAAGAATATGTCAAATGGTTTCACTATAATTTGTAGAGATCCCCTCACACCACTTTACCAAAAGAAGTCCTGAGAGCTATCTTAATTAATGGAATGAAAGAAGAGTGGATAGAAACTCTAAATTTGATGGGGAAAGGAGATATTTCTCAAGAATATTATGATGAAATCGTTCGCTTGTGTATCAGGTGTTCATGAGGTAGCACACACACAGGGTCAGGAAGCTGAGATCCTATGACCAAAGGAAGCAAACCACACAGTGGAGGCATAAAAAGAATGGAAATCGGTAACCTCCTGGAAGACTTCAAAACAAACATCCTGGGCACCCTTACAATGTAGTTGGACGTCCTATAGGCTAAATAGAAACAAGCCTTAGCAGAACAAAATTTGGTCATTTTCTATCCATGTTGCCAGAAGAAGCACAACCAATGAGAGTGTCCATTGGAAATGGTCTAGACATACTCCATCTGCACCAAGGACCACACCACTGAACAATGTCCATCACTTCCTGGGCTGAAAGCAGTTTTCAAAGAAGCAGAAGAAGAGACAAAGCTAATATACTTAATGAACCAACGTCGACAATGGAAGGCCAAACCTACAAGTATGTCACAAGACACATCCCAATTCTTTCCTTCTTCACCATTTAACCAGCAACAGAACCTCGGGGCAGCATAGCAAGGCCAGTCACCTTACTCGAATTGGCAATCCCAGCCATTTCCTATGACACCTTAGCCAACTCAGTCCTTTCTGGGTAATGGTTGGTCAAATTCTCCTTTTACTCCTATTTGGCAAGGTAATCCATATCCATCTGAGTGGTTGCCTCTACTTCTCAAAATCCAAACTGGTCTTCGAATTGGAAACGACCTTTGGGGATATTAAATACACCTATGGGGATAGGTCCTCAACCTCAACCTGCATTATCATCCCCATATCCATTACAACAAAATCCTCAGCCCCTTTTGTGTCCTCAATTGCTAGCTCAACCGAATCTGAATCCAAATAACAAATTGGTTTAGCTGGTGCAAATTGTCGAAAGCTCAAGCTATGAGATTGAACAAAAGTAATGCAATGAACTTAGATTGAGGTCAAGATGTATCACCAGCCCCGGGGGAAAACAAAGACCAACCATCAATTGAGTTGGAAACTCCACCTGTACATATACCATCAACTGTAATTGACATAGAAATAAAACAAGGAGAAGATACATATCAACATAAAGATCCTGAGAAACTCATAGTCACTTCTCCCCCATTCCTCGAAAGGTTAACAATACCTAAACCAATTGTTTATCCAGATTTTGATCTTGTAGGGGAACTAAAAAATCTTTGTATTAAAATTCCTCTCCTCCAGGCCATCCAAGATATTCCTATTTATTCTAAAATGATTAAAGAGCTATGTGTAAAGAAGCCTATGAGGAAGGAAAAAACTTCACCCACCATTCATGTTGTAGGGACCTTATTTGATTTACTCTTGGGAGGGGAAACTCCGGTAAAGTATGAAGATCATGGGAATCCCATAGTTATAGTTCAAATATATGGCCGCTCCTTTCCAAACACACTATTTGACCTGGGTGCAACCATTAACATCTTAACAGCAAAAACCTATCAGACACTCGGTATTACAGCTCTGGAACCAACCACCACCCTGCTAGAACTTGCTGATCATTCAGTGGTAAGGCCAGAGGGAACTTTATAGGATATTACGGTTTCTGTTGATTCATGGGAGTATCCAATAGATTTTCTTGTTATAAACCCAAAGAGTCAATTGGATGGGCACCCTCTGATTTTGGGCCGACCTTGGCTAGCAACAACCGATGCTTACATAGGCTGCCAAGAGGGCAACATGACTATTGCTAAAGGGGATGTTGTAAAAAATCTTGTTTTATATCCTCCTACCAAACCAAGTCTGCCCATTGTAAAAATATGTAAACAACCACCTGCATACCTGGAAGAAAGCATTCGTTCACCACTTACAGTAGCAGAGGCACTTGAATTCAAGAATCAAACTGAAGATGATGTTATCAACAACTTTATCAATTAGCCAGGCAATGTGAACAATGTAAAATGTCAAATGCTAAAAGAAATTCTTCATAATGAAGCCTTAGAAGACCCTTTAAAGATACTGATGATCAACATATCCAGGCAACTGTTGTTCATAACATCAAGCCTGTTGAAATAGAACAAGGAAAGGTTTTAAACATTAACGATAGCTTGGACAGTGACCAACAACAAAAACTCATTCAAGTCCTGCAAAAATATAAAGGGGCTTTTGCCTGGGACTATCCTAACATGAAGAGCATAGACCCACAATTATGTACGCATCATATCTACACCAAAAAGGATGCTCGTCCTAACTGGCAACCTCAGCAGAGATTGAATCCACATCTCAAGGACATTGTAAAAGAAGAGCTATAGAAGCTGTTGGATGTGAATTTCGTTTATCCTGTTTCAGATAGAAAATGGGTCTCTCCATTGGTAGTTGTCCCTAAGAAAAATGGGAAGTGGAGTATCTATGTGGATTATCGGGAATTAAACAAGGCAAAATATAAAGATCACTTCCCTCTTCCATTTATTGATCAAGTCCTTGATACTCTGGCAGGGAAGTAGTTATTTTCCTTTTTAGATGGCTTCAGTGGCTACAATCAGATTCAAATCGCCCCTAAAGACCAAGACAAAACAACCTTCACCTGTCCGTGGGGTACATTCGCTTACAGAGTATTACCATTTGGCTTATGCAATGCCCCAACTACGTTTCAAAGAGCCATACTCAACATTTTTGCTGACTTGATAAATGAAGGGCTTGAAGTTTACATGGATGACTTTACCTCGTATGGGGATGACTTTGATCAAGCACTACAAACATTAGAGAAGGTTTTGGAACGATGCATCACTACCAGGCTGTGTTTAAGCAATGTCAAGTGTCACATGATGATGACCAAAGGCGTAATCCTGGGACATTACATTTCTATAGCAGGGATACAGGTAGATCCAGTAAAGATACAAGTAATTCTCTTACTACCTACACCCTGCACTTCAACGAAGGTACGTAGCTTCCTTGGATATGCAGGCTATTATTGCAGGTTTATCAAAAAAATTTCACAAATTTCTGCGCCTTTATATGCTTTAACTGGAAATGTTGACTTTAAATGGTCTGACAAATGTGACACAACTTTTACAGATTTAAAGAAACTAGTTTCAACAACACCAGTATTACGTGGACCTAACTAGGAGCTGCCCTTTCACATCTCCACGGACGCATTAGATATAGCAATAGGAACTGTCCTCAGCCAAGAGGAGGACATAAAACCTTATGCTATATATTATATCAGCAAAAATATTACTGTTGCTGAACTTAATTATACAGTAACAGAAAATGAATTCTTAGCTATCATTTATGCCATAAACAAATTTAGACATTATATAACTAGCTATCAAGTTTTTATGTATACTGATCATTCTGCCATTAGGTACTTAGCCAACAAACCTATTACAAATGGTCGAGTGACTCGTTGGTTGTTACTTTTGCAGGAGTTTGATATCACCATCAAAGATCATCCAGGGAAGGAAAACCTAGTTGCTGATTTTCTGTCTCGAGTTCCAAAGATAAATGATCCATTGGCAGTGGACGACCAATTTCCAGATGAACATTTGTTTTCCATAACAGTCAAAATGCCATGGTATGTAGATGTAGCAAAATATCTGGTAGTAGGAAAGCTACCCAAGCACTTGACAGCAAGGGAAAGGAAACAGATTGTTCAGCGCAATGCCCAATTTTCTTGGATTGGCGTATACCTTTTTCACACAGGGTATGATATGTGTATACGCAGATGCATTTGTGAGGGTGAGATTTATGACATCTTGAAGGCTTACCATGATGAGCCCTGCAAAGGACACTTCCTAGATCGTAGGACATGGCATAAGGTACTACAGATGGGCCATTATTGGCCCACTATTTTTAAAGATGCTAAGAAATATGCCCAAGCTTGTGATAGCTTCCAAAGTATGAGCCGACTTGGTAAATTTGATGAAATGCCACTGCAGCCCCAAATGGTAATAGAACCCTTTGAACTATGGGCATTGGATTTGTTGGCCCATTTCATCCACCATCAAACCAAAAGGCCTATATACTGGTTGCCACAGATTATGTAACAAAGTGGGTAGAAACAATAGATTTGCCAAGAGCTACAGAAGAAGCTGTAATTAATTTCCTTTTTGGGCTATTTGTGTGGTATGGTTTATCTCGGGAAGTGATAATGGATGGAGGATGGCAATTTGTAGGACATAATATTACAACCACTCTAAGGAACCTTCACATTACACATAGAGTCATTTCCCAATATCACCTGTAGGCGAACAGGTAGGTTGAAAGCACCAATAAGGTCATCGAAGCAATTCTAACCAAGATAGTCTCAACACATCGGCGAGACTGGGCTGCTAGACTACCAGAGGCCTTGTGGGCCTATCGCACAACTTGGTGAAATACTACTGGATATTATCCGTACCAACTTGTATTTGGAAAAGAACCTATCTTTCCTATTGAATTTGAAATAAAGACTCTACGAATAACCCAGGAAGTGGGATTGGATCTAACATAAGCCCAAACCAAGCGACTTCAACAAATAAACGAATTGGATGAGGCTCGACTACTTGCTCTACAATGCACCACAATTATTCAGCAGCAAAGAGTGAAGTGGCACGACAGCCTTATTAAAAAGAAGACGTTTCAAAAAGGAGATTGGGCACTTCTCTATGACTCCAGATTCCAAGACTTTCCAGGCAAGTTACAGACAAGGTGGCTTGGCCCTTATGAAATTCAAGAAGTACATAACAATGGTACTCTCACTTTGACTACCATTGATAGGTCTGGCCATTCTTTCAAGGTGAATGACATCGGGTGCGCCTTTATCACAAACCACTCACTAAGGAGTCTTTTTGTCAACATGTACGTGATGACCCCACTATGCAAATTTTAGCTGTAGGGAGTAATGACCTAGCAGCTTTGCTCTTGTGAAATTGTATATTTCTTTAGTTGTAAATAATGTATATATTCCTTTATGGTTGATTGCAATCTAGATAGGCATCACAATGTAAATATAAGGATTTCTCTTGTCTTTGGGTGTGTTTCGTAAGTGTTGTTCAATCGATTGAATGATTGTTGTTCAATCAATTGAACAACACTTTTTGTGTTCTTTTGTTCAATCGACTGAATGATTGCTATTCAATCAATTGAACAACACTTACTTTTGCATGTTTTTCCATTCAATCAATCGATCGAACGACTGTTTTTCAATCGATTGAACGATTGTTGTTCAATCATTGAACATCACTTTTGCGTGTTTTTCTACTCAATCGATTGAACGATTGCTGTTCAATCAATTGAACAAAACTTTTGTGTTTTACTGTTCAATCGATTGAACGATTGTTGTTCAATCAATTGAACATCACATTTTCATGTGTTTTGTTGTTCAATCATTTGAATGATTGATGTTCAATCAATTGAACAACACTTTTTATGTTTTGTTGTTCAATCATTTGAATGATTGTTGTTCAATCAATTGAACAACACTTTTTGTGTTTTGTTGTTCAATCGATTGAATGATTGTTGTTCAATCAATTGAACAACACTTATTTGTTTGTGTATGTTTTGTTGTTCAATCAATTGAACGATTGTTGTTCAATCAATTGAACAACACTTATTTGTTTGTGTATTTTGCTGTTTAATCATTTGAACGACTACCGTTCAATCAATTGAACAACACTAATCACTTTTTTGAGTGTATGATGTTCAATCGATTGAATGACTGCTGTTCAATCAATTGAACAACCCTGATTTTGCTTTTTATGTGTTTGTTGTTCAATCGGTAGAATGAATAATTGTGATTTCTTTTTGTTGTTTTATTGTGGGTTAGTTTTTTGCCATTTTTTTTATCTTTTATGTTTTGAATAAAAACCATATGGTTGGGCATATGCCTAGGATAAAGAAAAACATTAATGTTAATACCATTATGACCTATGAAACCTTTTGTTGGTCATACTTATTCAAAAGCTGACATGGTGCATCTCTATAATGACTGGCTGAATATCTTCTCCATGGACACATCATAAAATGATTTATTATTCTAATGCCATGCTAGTTTATCTTTTACACTTTCAAATGGATAAATCCCTTTGATATGAGGATATGGTGGTAAAAGCATAACTTGTATTGGCATTTTTTTTACATCTTACGCCATCCCTGACTCTTAAGGAGTAAATGAGACTCACTCTTTTTACAATAAAAGCATCAAAATATGAAAATATAAAAATATAAAAATACAACGAATATTGTTTTAAAGAGGATAGGGGGTCTCAGCACGATCCAACCTACCATGATCATAAGGATGTAGCGGGTTACATTCCATTATGGCCACCACACCAAGGTAATGACCTTCTTGATAATTAAAACTGTTAGAAGGATAGGGGGTCTCATCACAAGCCTACTAGATCACTTTGTTATATCCTGGTGAATGGAACTATGATTACCTGGTTACCATGCCAACATAGTGGTCTTTTTATAGCAAATAAAAAGAGAGAATCATCTAAATATTAAAAGGAGGACTCTAGCTCATTTGTAGGGTTAAAAAGAAACCCTGTCAAGGCTATGGATGCCTGCTGGCAGCAGTGGCTTTGCTTGTGGTATTGAAGTACTATGTGACACTACCAAATGCTCTCTATTCTATTACCACCTATGGATTCGTTTCTAAAGGAAAATTTCCATTTGAACAGCATTCCTAAAAGCCACATGCATGGTAACTTATATCGTATATTCAGTATATCATATTCGTCCAATCAATTTACTGCCAGTCATTAATATGTATCATCGGTAGTGCGTTTGACACTTTTCCACCTAAGGTAAAAATCTATTGACATAATGGTATAAATATCTGTTTTATTTTATGGGCATTTCAAATATTTTTACGTGTACTGCTTTGATTTCCATTGTCATATATTATGCCGCTTTTATTGATTGGTTGCCTGCATTTATGATTTACCAATGCTTTCTCCTTTATTTCCCATGCTTGGAGGGTGTGGATGCCCTTTTCTGATTGGAGGGGGGATGGTATACGTATGAACAACATGTGTGAAAATTTATGGATAGTTGTGTGATGATTATTAAACTGATTTCTGGTTAAAGGACTGCATGATGATTGTGTATGTGTAATAATTATCAAACCATTTCTGATTGGAGGAAAAAAGGCAACCATTATGGATAGTAAGTGAATTGATTATGGTCCAGCACCAAATATTGTTGACGAGACAAATAACTTAATTATTTGTGAGATTAATTCTCAACACAATGTCATTTTCCTATCAATAGCTTTAACGTTCTTTGTTGCTGTTCCAAACTATGAAAAAGTGAGAGAAGTGCATGGAAGTGAACCAACCACAGAAAAATAGCAACAATGGGAGGAAAGGCCATTTGAAATGAACCCACAGTGCTCAAGGTATCAGACCAAGCTCGTGCGATTCTTGAACGCGTCGAATGGCTACATTATTTGACCAGATTACTAGGATTTCATGATGAGATGACACTTGAATTTCTGCAGAATTTGTAGAATGGCCACACCATGATGAGAGGCAGGAACATAACAATCTTCAAAGCAATCATAACTGAAGTCACTAGACTTCTAGAAGAAAGAACAAGATGGACAGACAAACATGTTCTTCTGCAGGAAGCCGTCACAATATTTCAGGACCCAGATGAGCAATTGGTGCGAAAAGGAAAAGGCGTTCACCCTATAGCTTTGAGACAACCATGGCAGGAATTGGCAGCCATTGTGTATAGGTACATCACATGCGATGGATGATAGGATGTGGCAAAACCTCGCCAACTTAAACTGTTATCCATTTTAAAGCAGAAAATTACAGTTAACCTGCCATTTTATTAAATTCTATATTGCATGATGTTGCCCGTCGGGTCAGAAAGGCAAAGGACCCACATATAGTCATTAGACATCATGGGCTGATCAAACTAATCATCATTCATAGACTTTCCCAACAACAGCTAACCTAGGATAACCTTGTGAATCCTACCCTAGCCCCACCTATAGAAAACCCAGCAATTGAATAGCAAGGGCTAAGAGTAACAGGTCTGAAAAGGACATAGAAAAGGAAGAATGCCTCTTTTGCCTTGGGCCCAACAAAGCGAAGACGATCTGCAAGGGTAAAGTCACAACAACACACCCCAATTCAAATAGACGAGGTAGGTCCATCTTAGATACCCCCTCCAAGTCCACAAGATGTCCCTTTGCAAGACTATGAGGAAGAGGTTGCCTAAGTGGTGGAAAATATGGGGATATTTGGTGAAGGAATAGAGCAATACATGAATTCTGAAGGGAAGAATTATGCCCCCAACCATTCTTCCCCTGTTGGCAGTCTTGGTCACGATGAAACCCTGCCGTTCACTGATAATGTGGAAGAACAGAGGGAACTGGTTCCTTCTATGGAGGAGCCCCTTGAAGCAGAAGTTCATGTAGAGGAAACCATTAGGGAAGGAAATCAAGAAAAAGATATTGGTCCACTGGAACCCCCAGCTAAGGAAAACCCTATATAAGAAACAATGGAAGGTGAAAATCAACCAGGGAGCACCATTTTTGTGAAGTTCGCAAAGGATGAGGCCCACCTTGAAGTACACCCTGAAAACGATAATTGCTCAGGAGACACCTTTCCATTGGGGTCTCTTGAGAAGGAAGCTCATGGAGATAGAGACTTGAAAGGTGAAAATCCATCAGGAGACATGGTCCCATTAGAACCCCATCCTGATGTTCACACAATTCCACCTAAACATGAACCTAAAGTAAATATAGCCGTGCCACCGCCGGTTAGAAGCCTCACAATAAAGAAAACATATAAGGAGAGACTAAGGAAGATGCTTAAGAAATATAGGAGGAAAAAGAAAACAATTGAGCAGCTAAGACAATGGTTGAAGGAAGCAGTCAAGGTTAAGAAAGTGAAAGCAGAATTGGAGACCACATGGACCCAAACTGAAAATTGCCCTGGGGAAGATGTTAAAACCTAGACTGAGACCCTATTGGTTTACTCAAAAGAAACCCAAATAGAGCCATGTCTTTTAGAAGACAATGAAATGCAGATAGAGTATCCTTGTGTTTGCCCATAAGAGACCCAAACAGACTTCCCTACTGTTGATGCTGCCATTCAAACTGATACTGAAGAAAACACCCAAGCTGATTGTTGCATGATTCAAGAAGCAACTGATTCTGCTGTTTAGACTGATTCAATGGAAACATAGGACGATGAGGTCCATACAGAGGAGTTGCTCGCCTAGATTCCCTTCGTGAGGGAAGTAGTCATTAGGAAATTGCAGAATGAGCTAGTCAAGGCTCAGCAGGAATTGACTCGGCATAAAGAGGAAGCAGTGCCCCTGCGAGTACACGAGGAATTATGAAAGAAATTTGAGGCACTCACAGTCACAGAGGATGAGACTTTCGCTAATTACAAGGATGAACAAAAGAAAGTCGAAAAAGCACAGGTCAAGTTGCAGAAAGCTAAAGAGAAATTGGAGATTGTTTGCTCTATTTATTCAGATGCCTTGTCATGTCGAGCTCCTGCCACCAACCACACACTTTTCTTACTAGAGAGGTATCTATTATTGAAGGTCAAAGTTGTTAAATCTAGAAAGTCAGTAGACATTAAGACCACCCCAAATTTTGACAAGTGTTTCAAGGAGCATAATGAACAGGTACAATGCCTCCTATCTGAATTGTACATGCATAATTCTTTTTAGAAGATGATTTAGACAACAATCATGGCCCCTTCATAGGGGATATCTAATTATAAGCTTTTCTTTCCTTTGCCACTAACCAGATCAAATGGGCTAAGGCCCATAATACTTTTAGAAAGCGAGAATATGGCATAGACTTATGGGTTAGGGGAGAGCCTACAAAACCCCTGAACCTCTCTGTCATGTTAGGGTCCTGTAATAATAGGATTCATAATTTTGAATTTGACTATGGTCAATATTATAATATTGTACATACCTTTTCTTTCTACAAAAGAAACAAAGATCAAAAAAGTGAAAAATATGAACCCCACAAAAAGAGATAAAAAGAGATCATGAAAGTGTGCAAATTCAAATGCCACTACTATTTTACTTTTTTTTTTCTACAAATAATGATTATGTGTAGCTTGTTTAAAATACCATAATCCATGATAATTCAAACAACTTAATCTTGACTTTTCATGCTTTAAATTTAATGTTGATAGATAGAGAATAAAGATCTAGCCAAATAATTTAATATTGGCAGATCAATAGTTAAAATAGAGAATGATATGGAGCTCATCAACTTAATCTGAGCCCTTGGAAGATATAAGGTTAGAAGTAGATAGTTTTTTTTATAAAAGAAAAAGAAAGAAAAGGGTTTGCTAGCCTGAATGCACCCAAATAAGTGAAGAAAAAAATGTTGGGGTAAATAATGGGTAAGTAGAAGAAATTTTGCTGAAGTATAAATTTGATTGGACAAAAGCACAGTTATCATGCTTAATCATATGTTTCAATGTGCATGAGTAATTAAGAAAGCAAAAAAAAAGGTTTACAAGTTGATTTGATTGACTCCCCCCTCATTCATTTCATCCCTATACTTACTAATTTCCCCATCCACAAGTATGTTCTATTACTAAAAATCCTTCAAGTCATAAAGGCTCAGAGCATTTCTCTGACTTTTGGTGGGATCGGACCCTCAGTTTAATGACTTACGAACATCGAGTGTTAGAATTCCCTTCATAATAGTCATTTCCCTTAATTACTCTAATAAAACCCCTTTCCCTAAGGTTAAACTCCATTTTCCTATTAAAAGTAAAAAACCCCATGTTAAATTCCATTTCACTCAAAATACCCACAAAAAGATTTTATCCTAAGTATAAGTGTATGTAAAGGAAAAGCGCAAATATTACATTATACTTAGTATTATTTTCATTTCGCTCATTCAGTTCATATTAATTTCTAACTTAATAATATAGCTCCCGATATACCCTTTTTCCTAGTATATAAATAAATCCCCATATATATTACCCCTACCCTTACTTTAACTATAAACTATATTTTTACCCTATCCCCCCGACAAAACCCTCTTAACTCACCAATTCTCCGTAAAGTTAAGATAATCCCTCCATTAACCTTGTCCGATCATTTAATCCCATGTTTAACTCCATAATAATCACAAACCACCATTAATTAAAGCCCCGAGCCCCCCCAAAAACTTTTCCCAATTCATCCATGCTAATTTTTCACTGGACTGTCGTCCGATCGTCAGCACCCAAATCTAACGATTCATAGCCATATCAGGTTCACCCGATATCCGACCTTTATCTTCCCGATAAAGTGGTATTGCCTGGATCCCCGTCTACTATGTGTCAAGTGTTAAGGTAGATCAGGTGACCTCACCAAAATACCGCCTCCTCGATAAAGCTGTGCGATGGCTTGGAAAATTGCTTCCCTGCCCAACTCGAAAAACCGCCCACTATTCATTCATAATTCACCCACCAAAAAATGACTGTTGTTCAATAAAAAGGCCAAGAAGCCCTATTCGGCCTTTTTCAATCAATTTCTTTGTAAAACCTCTGTAAGCCATTGCAACACCTTCAAACGCTGAAATCACCAATTGACCTCAATTTCACTCCTGAAGAAGTTGCAGAGACCCCAATCAAGCTCTCAGTCCATACCAGAGCCCATTCAAACTTCTACAGTTTTCGAGAACACCAATTTGAAGTTATTTCACCAAAATTCCAGATATTTTGAGAAAAAACCAGAATGGCCCTCTCATTTGAAGATATACAGTAAAAGTTAAAAGGTTACAGTGAAAGTAAAAAAAGCACAGTAAAAGGAAAAAAATGAAATCAGAGCAGGAATGGTACATTTTCCAGAAATTTCCTGTTTAAGTCATAATTTTGCAGAAACTATTGTGGCCAATCCAAGATGAATTTTGAGAAAATGGAGGAGGTTTGTGTTCCTAAAAGGCCAATATACAAAAACCTATCTCACTTTTTACACAGGTATTACAAAAAGGGAGATAAATGCATATCTTCACAGCCTATTGTTTGGACTGTGCAAAGTCCTATTTTTGACATCTTTTTTCAGAGAATATTGTGAACAGCTAGAGCTGAATTTTGGGAAACTGAAAGAGTTTTATCTCAATAACATACTTATCTACAATAACCTCTTTCACGTTTTACATATCTATCTCGGATTGAGATATACAAAGGTATCATTGGACCCTAATTTTGCAAAATTTCTGGGGCAGAATGCACAAAGGAAGGAGGTAGTTAGTGACTTGGAAGCCTCATCATCAATTAAGAGTTGCTATAAAATTTGAATTTCTCTTCTTTGTCACCATCAATCCATAAATATAGTGCCAAATAGATTCATTAGTTTTGAGTGTCCTTTATTTAAGTTATATTAATGTAAAATAGTTTGAGATATTTGTAAAACCAATCTTGATATTTTTTCAAGATATTTCAGTTTAGAATTTGTATAAATACTTCTTCATTTGAAGTATTTTGAGTGGATTCTATTAGAAATTTCTATAGACTTTTTTGATCAGAAGACCCAGAGGGTTATTGTATCATTTGTTGAGCCAACAAGCTAGATTAATAAATAAAGATCAAACATTTCCAAGGATTCATGCGTTTAGCGAATTTCAGACAAGTATTTTCATGTGTTATTGTTATTTTTCTCAAAGTTATTCATAATCTTTAATGTATTTCTCAATCTAAATGTTATAACTGGAATAATACTTTAGAACTTATTTCGTTACACTCTGTCTTAACAGTTATGCATTTAAATTTTTTCTGCTAATGTCTAAATTAAAGAATTCTTAATTTCTCTTTGATTTAGATTGATCTCTTGAATATCCAGGATAAAGGATTCTTAATTGCCCTTTGATCTTGATTATCCCTTCATTCCTCATTCATTATCCAGGTTTGAGAACCCTTAAATGTTCTCTCACCCTGAGTGAAACCCTTTCACCCCTCTGTCTCAAAGATCTGAAAAACACTATGCTATCTTGCACTTAGAACGTTCCCTTTAGTGAGTTAATCCAGTTTTGCTCCCTCATTGTTTGACTCCATAGCCTAATGGTCTAATCATTTTATCCATCTTTCTAAGCAGATCCCACCACCAATCTAAAAAATAAATCAAAAACCCCTTTGAACAATCATAACTAGCCTAAAAATTTCTTAACTAAAACAAAGTTAAATTTTAAAGAGAGAGCCCTCTCTATGCATTAGGAAGGCTAGGTTGTTGGGTCCCTATAATACTAGTGATTACCCCATTACTATTGTAGTTATACCCCTTATTTATATTGTTGTGCCCCTATTACCCCCATATTGTTATTTCTGTGCCCCATAGAATCCCTCTATTGTTATTTTTGTGGCTTTATATTATTATTGTTAGGTCGGCTGGATTATATTGTGACTCCTTAGACTCCTATATATAGAAAGGAGGTTTTGTCATTTGTATCATCCAAGAATTGTTCATTTATGTAATGTAAAGGAGGTTTCCCCCTCGAAGAGGCTGAATTCTAAGGCGTGGATCTCTCTTTTCTATCTTTTTGTGAGCTGGTTTCATAACATTTGGTATCAGAGCTTTGGATTCTAGGGTTTCGCTGCTCCAAACAGGTCATCGTGGCATTTTCGCTATAACTTTTTTTCTGTGACGTTTCAGAAGTCGCAAAAAAAACCCATTTGAGAAGAATTGGCGCTGAACCTTGGGTCCGAATTTCAGAGCTTTTCTCGCGATATTTTCGGAGATATGATCTGAGGAAGTTGGTCTTTTTGCAGACTCCTGAATTACATTCAAAACAGGTGACCTGGGGAAAATCGTCATAACTCTCTCTCTGAGGATCGAATTGAAATTTCGTAAAAAGGTACAGAAAGAGGACGGACTGTAGTTTCTTTTGTGTGTGTTTTAGATTCAAAGGTTGAAACAGTGACTCGTGGCACGTCGTACAAGTTCGCTCTACTGAACCAGTCTAAAAGCAAGTCACTGTGGGAGATTTCACATAACTCTTCCTTGGAGAATCCAATTTGGCTCAGACTTGTGGCATTGGAAAGAGGACGCAGAAGGCTACTACAGGTAGCAATTTAGAATTGGATGATCCGAAATTACAGAGATACATCAGATTCAATATCAGGCTTCTATAAAGTGAAAAAAGGTGTGTAGTTTTTTTTTAATTTTTGTGTAAGCTTGGTTTAACGGAATTCAAAGGGCATAGTAAAGCATTATTATCGGTAACTGATGCCCCGAGGAAAGAAAATGCAAACACCTAGTAAGGAACCTGAAAGCTCTAGCATGACTCATGAAGAAGAGGAAGAAATGCTACATGATATATCAAAATTACAAGAACAAGTGCAACAAATGTCACGCTCACAAAAGCTAACAGAAGCTAAGATAAGTGGCGTGGAATCTAAGGTAAATGGCGTGGAATATAAGATAAAGGGAATGGAAGCTAAGATGGATGGCATGGAAGCTAAGATTGACGCTAAAATTGATGGCATGGACGCTAAAATTGATGGCATGGATGATAAGATGGATGAATTGAAGAAGTTGCTACAAGAAAGGGTCACTAATGGTGAAAAGGTAGTAAAGGAAACTCATGATGAGAACAAAAGAAATGTTAATCATGATTCCATAGACTCTAATGTTGGATCGAAGACTCACCATGTTCCAAAAATCGATATGAGGAAGTTTGATGGCAAGGATCCCGCCACATGGATATTACAGATGGAGCAATTCTTCGATCTCAATAATGTGCAAAACACACAAAAGGTACGTATGGCAACTTTATATTTGGAACCAAATCAGTTTGTATGGTATCAATGGCTTTGTTCTCGTAAACAATTTATCACTTGGGCAATTTTTACGGAAGAATTGATAGCACATTATGAGGATACAAAAAGCAACACTTTTTTTAGCCAATTGATAAGTCTCAAACAAAAGGGTTCAATAATGGAGCACATTGAGGAGTTCCAAAAATTGAACATAAGGGTAAAAGATATTCCAGAGGAGCATAGGATTGATGTGTTCATAGGGTCTTTAAAGGATAATATCCAACATGATGTGCGCCTTTGGGAACCTGATTCATTAGAGAAGGCATTCAGGTTAGCAAGAAAAATGGAAAGCAAAATTATGGCAACTAGGAAGCATACCATTCACAACTATAAAGACGGAAGTGTTGTTGCCCATAGTCTTCCACAACCTACAAGGTTGACACCACAACAATTGGAAGAAAAAAGAGCAAAAGGGCTTTGTTACAATTGTGATAGCAAATACACAAAAGGTCATAAGTGTGCTGAGAAGAAATTATTCTACATAGATTGTGAAGAGGAAGAAGAAAAGGAGCAAGAAAGGTCAAAAGAAGAGGATATATTCCAGGAACAAAGCCTAGATGAAGAACAAATAAATCCGACCATATCTTGTAATGCATTGGCGGGAATTACCACTCCTCAAACCATCAAGATAGAAGGACAAATCAAGAAGAAAAAGGTAATAGTGTTGATTGATTCAGGAAGCACCCACAATTTTATTCATTGTAGGGTAGCAAAAGAATTGAATTGCTTCCTATATCCAGCACCAGAGTGTCAAGTGATGATTGCAAATGGAGGAACAATAAATTGTTCTGGAAAGTGCCATAATATCAAGCTATCCATGGGAGAATATGTATTGACTAGCCCAATGCTTTCCATTCCAATGGGAGGTGCTGATGTTGTACTAGGAGTCCAATGGCTACAATCCTTGGGTACAATAGCTTTTAATTTTCAAGAACTTTTCATGAAATTTTCTGTGGAAGGAAAGGAAGTTGAATTAAGGGGTATTGCAGGGAAACCAGGAAAGATAATCAGCTCTAATGGCATGACAAAGCTTCTAAAAAAGGAGCAAAGAGGTGTAATTGCACAATTATGTTCGCTAGATGTTTCCACATTGGAATCATCTATTTCTCCAGATCTCCAAAAAGTCCTGGACAATCATTCCAAGGTATTTGAGACTCCCAAAGGTCTCCCACCTATGCGTGATCATGATCATGCTATTCATCTGATTCCAGGAAGTGTTCCTCCAAACATCAGGCCGTACAGATATCCCTATGTCCAAAAAAGTGAAATTGAACGTATGGTTGCAGAAATGCTAGAGGCTGGTATAATTCAACCGAGTCAAAGTTCTTTCTCAGCTCCAGTAGTATTGGTGCACAAGAAGGATGGATCATGGCGCATGTGTCCGGATTATAGGGAGCTCAACAAGCTCACTATTAAAGATAAGTTCCCCATTCCTGTTATTGATGAATTACTGGATGAATTGCATGGATCAATTTACTTCACCAAGTTGGATCTTCGTTCGGGATATCATCAAATCAGAATGAAGATTGAAGACATTCCGAAAACGGCATTTAGAACTCATGAGGGTCATTATGAATTTTTGGTCATGCCTTTTGGCCTTACCAATGCACCTTCAACATTTCAAGGTTTGATGAATTCAATTTTCAAACCATTCCTTAGAAAATTTGTGTTAGTATTTTTTGATGATATACTAATCTACAGCAAGTCTTGGAAGGATCATGTTGAACATGTTGACAGGGTGCTACAACTATTGGAGGAGAAACAATTATATGCAAAAAGATCCAAATGTTTCTTTGGAGTCCAGGAGGTGGAATATTTGGGTCATATTGTATCTCATGAAGGAGTTAAGGTAGACCCTAGCAAAATTAAAGCCATTAAGGAATGGAAAATCCCCACATCCATAAAGCATCTGCGAGGATTTCTTGGGTTGACAGGGTATTATCGCAAGTTTGTTAAGAATTATGGGAGAATAGCAGCACCTCTAACAACATTATTGAAGAAAGATTCATTTTCATGGACTCCGGAAGCAACAAAGGCCTTTGAACATCTTAAAGAGGCAATGTGCCAAGCACCGGTCTTAGCTACACCGGACTTCACAAAAACCTTTATTGTGGAATGTGATGCTTCAGGAAATGGAATTGGTGCTGTTCTAATGCAAGATGAAAGACCCATTGCTTTTGAAAGTCGTCCAATCAAGGGAAAGTTTTTAAGCAAAGCTATTTATGAGAAGGAAATGTTGGCAATACTCCATGCACTTAAGAAATGGCGACCCTACCTAATGGGAAGACACTTCAAGGTAAAAACGGATCATGATAGCCTTAAATACTTTTTAGAACAAAGATTATCCTCTGAAGAGCAACAAAAGTGGGTCACAAAGATGTTGGGTTATGACTTTGAAATCATCTACAAAAAAGGGAAGCAAAATGTGGTGGCAGATGCACTCTCAAGAAAGGATGAGGATGTGGAAGCATTGTTGTGTGCCATTTCTATTATCCAACCAGATTGGATAAACGAAGCAAGGGAGGAATGGAAGAATGACGAAGAAGTGTGGGCACTTATTCGAAAGCTACAACAAGATTCCAGTACTTCTGATACATTTAGCTGGAAAAATGATTCGTTATGGTACAAAGATCGCTTATACCTCTGTAAGAATTCCCAGCTAAAACAAAAGATTCTTATGGAATTGCACACTTCTCCCTTAGGAGGGCACTCAGGATTTTTAAAAACTTACCACAGGGTTAAGAAGGAATTTTTTTGGGATGGCCTTAAATCAGATATTCAAAAGTTTGTGGCGGAATGTTTGGTTTGCCAGCAAAATAAAGTTGAAACAATTAAGACACCGGGTCTATTACAACCTTTATCCATTCCAAGCCAACGTTGGGAGGAGGTTTCAATGGATTTTATCACAGGTTTACCCAAGTCTGAGGGAAAGAGTGTCATCATGGTGGTAGTTGACAGACTTACCAAGTATGCACACTTTTGTGCATTATCACATCCATTTAAAGCCAGTACAGTTTCTACTGCATTTATGGAAACAGTTCAAAAGCTACATGGAAACCCAAAGATTATTGTAAGTGACAGAGATCCCATTTTCACTGGAAATTTTTGGACAGAATTATTTTCTTGTCTTGGTACTCAGTTAGCTCATAGCTCATCTTATCATCCTCAATCTGATGGGCAAACTGAGATAGTAAACAAATGTTTGGAAGGATATCTTCGTTGCTTTGTATCTGATAAACAGACACAATGGGTCAAATGGTTGCCTCTGGCTGAATGGTGGTATAACACTTCCTTCCATACAGCAACAAAAATGACCCCATTTATGGCACTTTATGGGTATCAACCACCATCCATCACATCATATTTAAGAGAAAATTCTAAGGTTCAGGCAGTGGAACATCACATCGAACATCAACAACAAGTCCTCCAACTCTTAAAGGATAACCTCGTGTTGGCACAAAATAGAATGAAACAACAGGCAGATCAACATCGCAGTGAAAGAAGTTTTGATGTAGGTGATTGGGTATTCCTACGGCTACAACCATATAAGCAAATGTCCCTAAAGCAAGCTAAGAAGGATAATAAATTATCACCAAAGTATTATGGTCCGTACAAGGTGTTGCAAAAGATTGGTACTATGGCATACAAATTGGAGCTTCCTGCAGCTTCTCGATTGCACCCAGTTTTCCATGTTTCATGTTTAAAGAAGGTTATAGGTGACAAGCTCCCAATTCAAACAATATTGCCAGAACTTGACGAGGAAGGAAAAATTATATTGGAACCGGAAGCAGTCACAGAAACAAGAACTCGACAGCTACGAAATCGATCAATTTCAGAGTATCTTATCAAGTGGAAGAACTTATCCGCTGAAGATTCCACATGGGAGGATGAGAATTTTATGCAGAAGTATCCAGAACTACTCAAGCGTTGAGGACAACACTTTTTTGAAGGAGAGGGGCATGTTGGGTCCCTATAATACTAGTGATTACCCCATTACTATTGTAGTTATACCCCTTATTTATATTGTTGTGCCCCTATTACCCCCATATTGTTATTTCTGTGCCCCATAGAATCCCTCTATTGTTATTTTTGTGGCTTTATATTATTATTGTTAGGTCGGCTGGATTATATTGTGACTCCTTAGACTCCTATATATAGAAAGGAGGTTTTGTCATTTGTATCATCCAAGAATTGTTCATTTATGTAATGTAAAGGAGGTTTCCCCCTCGAAGAGGCTGAATTCTAAGGCGTGGATCTCTCTTTTCTATCTTTTTGTGAGCTGGTTTCATAACATAGGTCTTAATCTCCAAAAGCGGTTTGTGGTTACCTTTGGTTTTTCTTTCTTTTTACTTCAAAAGAATTATCAGAGTGATAACATGTCCAACACAAACCGTTCATGAAATGAACGGGTGTTGTGGACCAATCAAGGCTGTTGCACTTAGACATTATATAGGAAGGGAAGGAGTACTTCCAGGAAATCAAATAAGAAGCTTTATCTGCCGCTAGACAGAGATGGGAAGCCTCCAGCAATACTATCAGGAAGAGAGAGCCACTTGGAATTTCAAAGCTGCCTCCACTCGCTTACACAAATACATCAACACGGTCTTGAGCATGGGCCCTGAGTGGATAGGGTGCCAGTATAGAATCCCAATTATCTTGTATCCCCCAAATGGGTATCGTAGTGATTATAACTTAACAAATCAACAAGTGAACTAGGCTTTTGTAGTGCTAAAAAAGAAAAACGGTTTCAGGCTGTATAAGGAGGAAGTATATCCAGCCTATTCCTTAACTCAACTACACCTTAACCATCTGATTGCATGAGGACATGCAATAAGGTAAGCAGAGGAGTATGTTGGGACGAGGAAAAGGTATGTTTTCTCCTCATAAATAGCCTAATTAAGAATTTGTCTTCACATGTTTATCTTCGTTTTATGGATAAAAATAGAGGAAACAATAGCAGAAGCTGGGTAAAATCGATTAGTAACAAATTAGATAAATCTGGGCATAGAAAATTGACTTTCACTATCTTTATATGCAGGGACGCGGATTGGACGATAACTATTCAATTGACTGAACATCAGCAACCACTAAATGAAAAGGGACAATGTCCTGAGCATGGAAGAAAGCAGATGACTAGGAGGACCGATGTTATTTTATGATGAAATCTGATCAAGTGTTGTGAAATCCTCAGGATCCCCTGATCCTAAGGATTCACTTTTATCTATTTACTTTTCCAAATGTTATATAAAGCCGTAAGGCAAACTAAACAACTAGTTTAGGAATTCACAGATTGTAACTATTCTTTTTGGAGATATAATTCTTTCATCTGGTGATGTTGTAATTCTGTTATTGATTTTAATGAAGAAGATTGCACTTAATTCATAATCGTATTCTGAATATCTAACAACGGGGACTTATGGAGACTATGGGCCCAATCAATAGAAGATCTATTGCTTCAATTGTGTTATAATCATTTCTGTTTATTCTTCACTGTTATTATTGTTAGTTTGTAAAGTTAGTATCATTCCGATTATTGTGAGGATTGATGATTCTGATTTGCGTTTGTTGTAAAGTCAAGATTCTAGATTTAGCTATGTGATTATATGCGTGAAGCTCTTCATTGAATTGGTTATGTTAATTCCAGATTGCTGTTCATTCTAAGGTAACGCTATCATAGATTTCAGAGCTAAAGTGATTGCTTTCCATGAGATGTTTATATGGTTATTTGTTGTTCATTATCATAGCTTTCCTTCATGTTAAATGAGATAGTGTCAGTACCAGTTAGATTGTCAAGTGTGATTCTTTCTATTCGCATTCTAATTCAATTGCTTGCAGAATAGATTAAGTAGCTTTGAAAGTGTGTTATGAATTCCTTTTAGAAGTGTTTGGATTGAATTTAGAGAAACAAACGTTAGCAATTGCAATGATTCAGTCATAAATTGACCTATGAATTCACTGCATATATAATGTTGACACTCTTGAAATAGAAAGATTTGCCCTGGGTTGATAATACATGTAGGTATTAAGATTTCTTATAATAAGACATCTTAGTGCGTCAATAATTATAATTGGACAATGCGCATTGATTAAGGATCAGACTCTAGGATTGCAAAATTGAGGGCTGTAGTGGCCTAGAGATGGACCTACTATCCACTACAACTATACAATGCATAGTAAGAGGCTCACTTGGTGAAGGGATTGCGCAGTGATTGAGGTAAGAAACAAAAGACTAGGTCACTGTACCTTGAGGATGCTTACTTCACCACGAAGGGGAGGGAGCCTTTTTATTAGATAGTTATCTTTAGCAGTGGTCAGGACGAGGTTCCAATGTCCACTGGAACTACACCACGTGCAATGGATTTAAGCAAGATTTAGTTTTGGGCACAATTTTCAAGGGTAAGCAGGAAGAGGCTGAGGGACTGTAGCTTAAGATTACGCAATGTTTATGTGAAAGAGGAAACTCTTAGGATGGTGCAATTCACAATTGTAAGAGGTAAGGGATGTATCTTTGTTTTCTAAGAATGTGCAATGCCCTAGTCAAGTAGATGAGAGTTTATGTGTGCGAAGTGTGAAGACAAGGGAAAGCCCAAAAATGGCTAAGTGTTGGATCAATGGAACAAGAGAGAACACATGATATAATCAAGTTCCAAAACAGATTCACATGCATGTATACTATCAAACAAAATATAAGGGAGTGCAAAGTACTCAAGATCCATATGCATACCTTGAAATGACAACAAAGTGACACTTATTTCTAAGTGCAACAACTGAAACGTATCTTTGAGAAACTTATAATACAAGTTATGACACAAGTGTCGATTGCAACCAGAAAGTGTGCCAAGCTATGGGAGAGTGTCTAGCACATATTATTATGATATATAAGATCAGATAAAGTAGAAGAGAGTGCTAGAGTCACCTCTAATGGTGCGCCAAAGTGTGACACATGTAGGGGTGAAAAAAATCAAAAGAGACACTTGCAATAGCAAGAATAAGTGAAGACAACACTTGAAAAAGCTAAAGAAAGAAAAAAATGACACATGCAAAAGCAAAAGAAAGCGAAAGTGACACATGTGACAGAAAAATAAAGAAAATAAAGCACTTGTGAAAGTGAAAGAAAGCAAAAGTGACAATCACCAAAATGAAAGCGACACTTACAAAAGAAAAAGTGTGCAAAAGTGACAGTTGAGAACCTCACCCAATGATAGTACATTTGCAACTAAGAGTAAGAGAATTCTCCTTATGCTCCAAAGTGCACAGAGCTCAAAAGTGAAAGAAAACTATGTAAAGAGCTCTAAGTTCGACTCTTCATATAAGGAGATCATACATGCAGCTAAGGATTAGGGTTCATGAGTGCATGTAGGGAGACCAAGAGTCAAGAGTGAGATGGCTACTGTTAAGAAGTGCAATAGAATTGAATTGAGGAACTACATACTCACTGTCAAATTGAATTTCACAATGAATATCAACAAAGGCTTCACAAGAACTATCTTTATGAACTATGCAGTCACTACCACCAAATATTAGGTAATTAGTATCATCAGGATTTGCATATTTACTTCGACTAGGCACTGCATAGTCACTATCTCTAAGGAATGTTAAGGCATTGCCTCTTAAGACCAGGCAATCATGTCTTTAAGAATTAACATTGAATGCTAAGCTTTCTAGAATGAGCTTGATAAGTGAATTCAACTGTTAGAATCTCACAAGAAAATTTAAGGAATTGGAAAAGCATCAATTGATCATGAAATGAAAATGAACAAGTTGAGATGACAGATCATAAGATCGCAAAGGGGCTCCAAAATTCAAGTGTAGGAAATTTTTTGGAGGGTTTTTGTCTCATTGTTATGTGGTTGGTCATTTACGAGTGTGTGATCATGCTTAAGTCTTGTTACATGCTTCTAATCTTATCATTTTGTAACACCCTCCAGGGTAAATTTGCATATAAAAAACATAATAGGAACATAAATACAATAAACATATCAGTGATCAAAATCCATATTCACATCAGTACATTTGCACATGAAAATCAAGGGAACAAATTTTCATTAATAATGCAATGAACCAACAAGTGATGGGACTACCACGTTCCACCTGACCATAGATTGGCTGAGTCAAGTCTCTCTTCAGCTAATCACCCCTATGCCATATTCCAAGCATAAATGCGGGACTCATAGAACACATCAAAAACACCAATAAATGTGGATGCCACCGGAGTTCTTCACCTACACCGTGAGGAATTTTAGTGCCTCCTAGTATCTCAACCTTTACCATGCATCTGTAGTCTGATCGAGGCACTAGGCCCTACACCGAGACATACTCTCTAAGCTTTACCATGTATTCCATCTTGGAATCACTAGGACAAACGGAGAGAAAATCCACCTCTTGGATTTCACGTATATCCTGCCATTCACCGACAAGGATTCCTAGGCCCACCAAGACACATAATCTAGCTTTACTGCAACCCACAATTAGGTTCAGGGGTTACTAGGCCATTGGCTTCATGCATCCCCAGTCTGGTTTAGGGACCACTACCACCATGTGTTTGTCAATTCGTAGATCCACCCCACTCAGCTTTGAATCCAATCCGGCCATTCCCCACAAAACGCATGAGAGAACCCATATCATCAAAGCTATCAGGAAATGGCAAGGCTAGGCTGAAAATACTGTCACACCTAGAAAAACCCATGCCATGGTAGAAAATAAACACATTGTTACAGGGAAAAGTGTCTACACAGAACTGCTTATCCCACTAAGGTGTGGTAGCTACCTTAGAAACAAACAAAGCAAAGCTACTTTCATTTTTCCTTTATGAAATATAGATGAGAGAAGAACAAAGAAGACCAGCCTCTGTCTTGCGCTTATCTCCTAGTTCGATTCCTCTCTCTCTTGATAGTCTTTCGCTACTTGCTCCCTTGTACACCCAGCTTCACAGAATACCTATAGGATCACAGTAGCATAACACTATACAAGAACATGGATCTATAATCATAAACAATCTAGGATCAGATGTAAATTGACCATACAAATGCATAAAACATAAATGACACAAGAGTATGGAGGAAAACTTGAATAGCTTTTATTGATAATCAAGAAAGAGCCAAGGGAGTTACAACTAGTTGTTCTCACCTAGCATCATCCTCTCAGCAAGTAAGCCCTTCTTCACCTCATACAAAGCTTAGATCACCCAACACTATGATGTTGTCTCAAGAAACCAACAACAATTCCTTACAAGATGCAAAATTCCAGCCTCTGGATCTCTGGGATGAGGGATCCATATATAGATATCTGTAAGGGAGATGAGTCAGCTTGTGATTTGATTAGTGTCTTCCCTCTGATAGTTCTTTCTTCCACTTGGAGATTGATGATCTCTTACTCATCCTTGGTCGAATTCAGAGAGGCAAGTGTCACAGGAGAAGTTTCTGGAAGATTCCATGCCTCTCCACCTCGCGGATTGACACTTCCATTTGTCACTTCTCGCCCATCGCACCCCATAGAAGGGCTTTTTGAAATGCAATGCACCCACAAAGTGTACTTAGGTGAGATGCAACGCACTTTGCCTATGGAGCAGCTGAAATGATCCTGTTTTGACCAGTTTTGAGCAGTTTTTCATGCAGAACTTCTGGGAGAAGCTGTAATCAGTTGACCTTGTTCCTTTAGGGGTTATAACAACACTTTTAGGGACTTAGGAGCCCTTGGTTTATGGACATTTCATGCTTGGGGTTGCAGTGCCCAAAAATGTCTATAACAGTTTCCCCCTAAAGCATGAGGTCGTTAATCTTTTGATGTCGGGTGAAATGCTTTATTATGAGGATCCGAAGTTCTTTCAAGTTGGGAGGAGACCTGTAATAAGATACAATACAATACATTATCTTCATAATATTTTCATGATCTAGCTGAGGCAGGCATTCCCATGCTCAGCTTTATAAATTAATTTTCATGTACATAGGACAGACAATCGTCTGAGTGTAGACTGATGATTTTGGTAGAGCCATCATCCCTTTGATTGGATGATTATCTGTGCAGCAATGATGTACATTTGATGTCTTTATTTCCCTGAATATATATCACAACCCGGATGGATGAAACTAGATCCGGGGTCTTCAATCTCGTTCGATCTTCACTCGAAGTACAAGTCGATCCATGTGAGAGATGTTCTGGAGTCGAACATGGAAAGACATCGCCTGATTACCAGCCAATGATGTAAGCTGTTAACAGATGCGAGAGGAGTCACCGATAATGATAATGACCCTCAAGGTACTGTAGTACAATTCGCATGGTGTGAATAAAGGACTTGGCGTCGAACACCACGCAAAATCTTTCGGTCGAAGGCCATTGATGTAAACCTGTCGCCGGAAGTGAGAAACTTGCCATTGAGGCATGCAAGCTTCAAAGTACTGAACGAGGTGTTCCTAGACCGACTTCTTGGATAATAAGCTTATGTCGACAAGAAGCGATCCGTCACAGGAGGGCCTTAATGAATCCCACATCAATGACATGGAACGGAGCAAATGATTTTAATGGAGGTGAAAACGATCTGATGACATAAGGTTCAGGGTGGCGGTCATGAAAGAATGGAGCGTAAATGTATTGTAGCGGGTGAGACACAGGTGAATTCTCTGAATGACTTCTCTTGAACATATCGGCGACACTGACGTGATGGATTGGTAGCATTAACCCCAAATGTGGATGGTGTGATGGGACCATGGTGATGTGACCGGTGAATGAAACAACCCAACCCGACTTGGATGCGGAGTGAAAGTGTCATGTTCAAGAGCGACTTGCTACCAACAAAGTTTCTTCAAGTTTTCTTCCCAATTTTTCCCCAGTCATTGCTGACTAGTACCTCTTTATTTTTTTCAAGCTTGAGGAGGATAACATATGCTTGTTCTATAATTTTCCCTTCGGGCAAACCCATCGCTATGTTTTAACGAGCCTAGCGATAGTGAAACTTATCCTTGTCTGCTATGGACAAGTTTGTCGCTATTAGGTTTTAACGAGTTTAACGACAAAGATAACTCGGTACTTTTCAATTTTAGAGAGTCTAAAAAGGGACGTAAAGGAAACTCCACAATTCCTTTTTCGTCATCTAATCCCTTAAGTCCGAAAAAGTATAAAACAATACAGAAGGGATGAATTTTCGATACTTTTAATGAGCCGAACAAAACAAGCGCTCGATTTTTTTGTGTAATAATCCCTCAGGTCCAAAAAGATTAAAATCTAAAGGAGGGATAACACTTCTGGTCCCTTTAACGAGTTGGAGAGGCCAATGGCTCGACAATCATTTCATATTTTACGAGTCAGTTGAAAAGAGCTTAAAGGAGACTCGTCTTTGAGGAACGAGTGATAAAATTGGGTAGCAGTTGATTCCAGGTAAGGTTTGGAATTTTCCAATCAAGGCAGTGTTACAAGGATGGCTAGCGGGATCACTCTTCGCAGCTGTTCCTCAAAAGGGGTAAACAATCAAATGGAGGTGAATGATTGGCCAATACAGAGTGGAGGTGATGATGGGAACACGACCAAAGCTTTAAAGGCTGAAGTACTACATTCACAATGGTTATTTACCGAGAAATAGTTCATTTTTTAATGAGCTTAAACGCGGGGAGAAACATTTGCTCATGACTTATGTTTATTTTTTAACGAGCTTGAACTATGTGCTAAAACTGCTCGATGCGGGTTTATTTTTTAACGAGCTTGAACCCTGCAGTAACACTGCTCGTGGCGGGTTTATTTTTTTAATGAGCTTGAACCCTGCAGTAACACTGCTCGTGATAAGTTTGCATGCTCCCAGCATAATAATGCAAATCGAGGTGCATGCCCCCCAAGCTTCATTGCATTCAACTCGGTGGTTAGAATGAAGGTTTACCTTTGAGATTTGGAAAGGGGATTTGTTTCATTTTTTAATGAGGTTGACACAGTAAAAGAACTATCCTCATGACTCCTTGTTTCATTTTTTAACAAGGTCGACACGAGATAAGAACCGTCCTCGGAATCCACTGTATTTACAGTATTTGATAGAAAATCAAAAACTGAAGGATGATTAAGGTCACTGGAACTATCTTCCTTACAATTTGGAAGATGGGAGCGATGGTGGTAATCTTCCCATGGTGCCTCTCCTATCATCATTGATTGAATGATTCCTTCGTCTGTAGAATGTACATGCGACCAAGGATCTGAAGAGGTGCCATATTCCTTAGACCTATCTATCCAAACACTCGATGAGCGTTGATTTGGGGTTGCCCCCCAGGCCAAGAAAATTGATTGCTACAATATTTCTAAAATGGTGATGATCCATGCTGACAAAATGTTTAGGAATCTTCTGAATCCATTTGATATAGAAGATTTCATATTGCAGGTTTCCACTGTGGCCACTTCCGCCAGCTTACTTGGAGGCAGTAGGGAAAAAGTACCCATTAAGGCAGGGTATTTTAGGAAGCCTACTTCAATATTTTTGAGTGAATGATTGCTTCCATGGATCATTTGAATGCTTCCCGTAACTTGTGAACTGTTGGGGAGAAATGTTTGTTGGTCGACGATTGTAATTCCTCCTTGAAAGGGAAATGAAATCTCCCTGAAGTAGGTCGACACAACTGCGGCCATGGCATATATCCAGGGCCTTCCCAGTAGGATTTTGTAATCGAGGTTTCCGTCGTTTACTTCAACATCAAATTCTACTATTTTTCCCCCTAGTTCAACTTGCAAGTTACTTAAAATCCCGTATGGAGTGTATGATCGTCCATCAAATGCTTTTAACATCGTTGACGATCGCGACAAGGGTGGTGAGCCTAAATTTTTCCAGCAACTCATTGACATAATACATGTAGATGCCCCCTCATCAATAATTGTTCGATGAACAATTTTGTTGAGGGCTTTCACTTGAATAAGGAAAGCTAGTTGAGCTCGTAACTCAGGGTCATATCCTTTGTGATTAAAGGATACAAGATTGGAATCCGTTGGGTCAATCCCACCTATTACTGATAATAGAGCCTGCTTTTGGGAGGGGCAATTTTGCGGTACCTCAAGTGTCGACATAACGGACGGTGATTGGGCCGGGTCCTCTACTATATTATAATTCTGTGCTACTTTGGCACGAGGATTAAATGTCGATTTGTGTACTACTCCCTTTGGTGGCTTTATCATTGGTTCAGGAATGATGGGTGGCACAACTTCGGTCAAATTTGTTGTCGAACTACTAGGTTGTTCATTAGCCTTGTTATTCGACAGCTGTGGATTCCCGTAATATTTATTCCTTGTCAAAGCATCATTTTTCTACTTTGAGATAGACAACATAAGCACTTGGGATCGGGAAGCATTTTGATTAGCAACCAGTTTGGTTCCCAGGTTTGGAAACGGATCAGTCAATATTCCTGAGGTTTTTGAACTCTTAAAGAGTTTCTTAGCTTCAGCTTTATGTGGACAATCTCTCGTCCGATGATCCTCATCGCAAATCTGACACCCCGCAGGGGGTTTCCTTTACCCAGAAGGGTTTGCAGAAGGTTTTTCAGGAGATGACTCATCCTGCTTCTTTTTTCTCCCTTTCTTTTTCTTCTTGCCCCCTGGTTGCTTTAGTTGTTTGCCCTTGTCGGTCGACATGGCATTTACCTCCGAGGCGAGAAGTTCTTCATTTGCATTTCTATCAGAAATCTTACGGGCTTTCTTAGATGTAGCCTTTGTCGATTTCATGCTTGTCGTACCTATCACGCCATCACTAGCATGAGAGTCTTTGTTTGATTTAGGAGGGGGAGGAACGGAAAATTCCGGTCTAGGAGCATTAGGTATTTTATCGTAGAGCATGCCAGACTGAGTATAGATCAAGTCTAGATATTGTTCACGAGCAATAACTTGCTCTTCAGTGATGACTCCCCCTTTTGCCACATCTTCTGTAATGGAAGGTAACAAAGACTTAATAAACCATTCAGCTAAAAGCTGATCAGGAACATACGTTTTTACCATTCTACGAAGACGTCGCCTCTCATGTATATGATCAGATATGTGAGTGGCTGTTGTTTGTTTGAAATTGGTAAGAAGTTCCGTTCTCGTTTCGTACCTTATCGGTAACTGAAAAAGGGTTAGAAAGGTTGTGGCTAGGGTACTGAAGTTGTCAAATGAAGCACTGGGCAATTCGATATACCATTTTGCTGCCGGACCAGTTAACGTCCTCTGAAAAAGGCGAAGCCTAATTGAATCATCGTTTAGAGTGTTTGATGAACACCACAGATGAAAGGTCATCACATGATTCGACGGATCTTCACCTGGATTCCCATTAAATTTAGGAATATCTGATGGAATTTTATGCGAAATCACTAGCCACCAAGGGGCGTAAGCGATTGGATCGTTTGTTAACCGATTTAAATCAGGTAACTCTAAATTCGCCACGAAGGGTAACTGTTGATTCAGGTTAGGTGAAGCATACCCAGGATAAGATGGGATTGCTTGAGCAGTTGGTCTTTGCATACCAGCATAATGCATTTGATGCTGGTAACTTTGGTAAGGTTGGTGGGCATGTCCATTGTAGAATGGTTGATTTTTACCGTTTTGAATATACGACTGCCCACTATTTGCAAAGATTTGTTGCTCAGAACCTTGGTATACTTGTTGGAACTGCGGTTGTTGGTATTGCACTAGCCATGGTTGTGAAGCCATGTGCTGTTGCCCGATACTAACCGTTTGACCAAGATGAAAAGTAATTGTACCCGTTTGGACCTGTGTCATTCCACTAGTCGGCAATTGTGGTTGAGTTGCAGGGTCAAGAGGCTGTTGCATTACAACCTGAGAAACCTGAGGTTGGCATACAATAGGCAACACTTGAACTTGCGACACCGTCATAATAGCTGGCGTAGTTGGTATACTTGACATAGGTAAACATTGTTGCATCGAATATACAACTCTTGGTTGTTGAGGTAGTATCGGTACCCAACCGCTTGACGTAATTCCAGCATAACCCGAATTTTGTTGTGAACTCCCGTATGGCTGTCCTCCCGAAGGGGACAATGAAAGGGTATACTGCCCCTCATATGGCGGTAATCTGGTACTTAAGGGAATGGCTTTCCCTTGAGGACCGGACTGCCCAAATTGACCTCCAAATGGATCAATTTGTTGAGACTCAACATAAGAGTTCCCGGATATTATTCCGGATGAACAAACAGGAACGGACCATATCGTCGAAATAGCCCCTGAGTGGGCTCCTTCTAGCGATTGAGAGCTAGTTGGGATAGATGGTATACCGGCGAACATTGTCGGAGTGATAGTAGGAAGTTCTGCTGTCGCTGTGTCAGATGACACAGTCCTAGATGTTGACGGTTGTTCAGACATTTCTAGTCTATCCAAAAGATTACCTAGCGATTCTATAGGAGCTTCCGCTGGCGATTGACTAATTTCTGATGAAGAAAGATACAGAGTGATCCCGACTCCAAATTGCGATGGAGTACTAGATGGAGGATCCTCCACAATCTCTTCTATAGCAATCAGACTAGGTGGAAGGGGTAGACCGTCAGGTCCGTAGAATATTTCTGGTGCCGAAGAAGGTATGGAATCTGCAGCGACAGATGTTTGGGGAACAACACTCTCCGAACTGGTCGTAGATGGAACTGGTTCAGTGATACAAGTGTTTACCCTCAGACTAGGATCAGTACTACTGTCCTTCGGTGGCTACTGAACTTCTTCTGTAAAGGCAGGGATACCAGAAATGTTTGGAGTAACTGGAGTCTCTGATGTTGTTGGAACACTTGTTCTAACTTTACCAGGAGATTTGGAACTAGTTAAACGAGTTCGATTTGTCCGTAATAGCTTCGATTCTAGAGACAAAGACGGTTGACTCGTAAGCCTCCGCGAACGATGGGGCTTCAATTGACTTTCTTCCACGATTGCGGATTACTCGATCAACTAAAAATCAAGGGGAAGTATGTTTCTGAATTAGATGAATTTTAGACGCTTTGACACAACTTGTTTTTTCAATTTTTAAGAGTCGAGAAAAAACAAAAGATGACTCTAGTCGCCTTCAATTTTTAATGAGCCTGAAGTGACAAGTGCTCAGATGGACCTTTTCCATTAAGGAGTCTGAAAAGGAACGAAAGGGACTGCTCTGGAAATCTAGGTAGAGGGATTACCAAACCAATCGCAAAACTGCAGAATACTTTTTACGGTACGGCAGTCAATCTTCTCGAATGCTGTGTTCAGTGCATTGTGATCGATAGGGTGGCAAACACGGCTTCCTATGGATAAAGGATTAAGCCTATTGTGGTCTCCCAAAATATACTCGACGGTACGTGGGAGCACAAGTCCATACTGGCACTTATCGTCTCAAAGTGGAGGAATCACCGAACCATCAGTGAGAACAACAGTTACCAGGCTTTACGACGCCAGAATACGTCTCTAGCCTAGGCTTCTAGATGTTGTGCATTAGGTTCCAAAGCGTTGTTAGATTCATTAAATTTATTTTATAGTTGATCTTGCTTAAGAAATTTGCCTTTCAGGTTCACCACGAGATGTAGATGTACAATTCCTAAAATGCAATCTAAGATGATAAACAGTCTTTTATCTTCTTTGTGCAATGAAAATCCTAGCTACTGAGGAAAGAGAGACAGTATTCTTTCACAAAGAGCAAAGAGCACACACTAAATGCACTGTCCTAAATCAAACCAATAAAACAGTCTAAATGCAAATGCACATGCATGTATTTGTTTTCGGCTTTCTTAGTATGTGAATGGTAAAAAAGAAAGCTAATGTGCAAATCTGAATTACTTTTCAAGCGACAATTACTAACAAGTTTCTTTTCAAAATAAAAAATGGAGACAATCACAACACTTTACGATTCAGAAACGAATACTTGCTTTTGACACTAGAAAAACTACAAATTCAAATCAAATACAATAGTGACAGGGTAATCTACTATCAATAGCAACCAAACTCTTTCCTATGACCGAAAACGACACTTGCGAAACTTTCAAATCAAAGGACGACAGTACAATTACGTTACTTTTTGCAAAGGAGAACTAAAAATGACTCAACAAATACACAAAAACATTTATAGTTCTTTGCACATTGGAGGCGGAATAACAGCAAGGAAAAGGGGTTTCAAACAGAGATATACTGATTACTGGCAGCAAAATTCATGAATGGAACTGAAAAGAATGAATCACAGAAACCAAAACTGAACAATGCCTAGTCTGATTAGCGCACCTATAACACAGTGAACTTGAAATGCAGTGCACCTACTACACTCGGGAAGTGCGTTGAATTTCAGATTCACAGAACAGAACTTGCGCTGGGCCAGAGACGAGACTTTGCTTGGTTTCCGGGTCATAGTTTGCAGTTCATTTCATGGGTTTTGGCCGAGAAAATGGCAATTAGTAAAGCAACAATCAGGGGTATATCTAAGGAGGTTACTAGAGCTACCACAAGGGGCAATCAGAGAGTTTGTAATTCAGTTGTTTAATTTATAAACAAAACCCGGAGATTGACTGAAGCAGCATTTATCTACTTTGCATTTGCATAGAAAATGAACTTCGAAAGCTACCTGGCTCGACTTCAGGCTCCGTTTGTAATTTTGTAAAATAAACAACAAGGAAGATAAACAAACAACCTAATTCATCCCCAGCGGAGTCGCCATTTTGTTACAGGGAAAAGTGTCTACACAGAACTGCTTATCCCACTAAGGTGTGGTAGCTACCTTAGAAACAAACAAAGTAAAGGTACTTTCGTTTTTCCTTTATGAAATATAGATGAGAGAAGAACAAAGAAGACCAACCTCTGTCTTGCACTTATCTCCTAGTTCGATTCCTCTCTCTCTTGATAGTCTTTCGCTACTTGCTCCCTTGTACACCTAGCTTCACAGAATACCTGTAGGATCACAGTAGCATAACACTATACAAGAACATGGATCTATAATCATAAACAATCTAGGATCAGATGTAAATTGACCATACAAATGCATAAAACATAAATGACACAAGAGTATGGAGGAAAACTTGAATATATTTTATTGATAATCAAGAAAGAGCCAAGGGAGTTACAACCCGTTGTTCTAAACCAACATCATCCTCTCAGCAGGTAAGCCCTTCTTCACCTCATACAATGCTTAGATCACCCAACACTATGATGTTGTCTCAAGAAACCAATAGCAATTCCTTACAAGATGCAAAATTCCAGCCTCTGGATCTCTGGGATGAGGGATCCATATATAGATATCTGTAAGGGAGATGAGTCAGCTTGTGATTTGATTAGTGTCTTCCCTCTGATAGTTCTTGCTTACACTTGGAGATTGATGATCTCTTACTCATCCTTGGTCGAATTCAGAGAGGCAAGTGTCACAGGAGAAGTTTCTGGAAGATTCCATGCCTCTCCACCTTGTGGATTGACACTGCCATTTGTCACTTCTCGCCCATCGCACCCCATAGAAGGGATTTTTGAAATGCAACGCACCCACAGAGTGTACTTAGGTGAGATGCAACGCACTTTGCCTATGGAGTAGCTGAAATGATCCTGTCTTGACCAGTTTTGAGCAGTTTTTCATGGAGAACTTCTGGGAGAAGCTGTAATCAGTTGACCTTGTTCCTTTAGGGGTTAGAACAACACTTTTAGGGACTTAGGAGCCCTTGGTTTATGGACATTTCATGCTTGGGGTTGCAGTGCCCAAAAATGTCTATAACACACATGCAATCCCATGCATGCCAAATCTAAAAAGGAAAATACACATGCAAGTTGATACCTGCAATGAAGCCTATTGTGGTTGCTTGATCCTGCCTTTCCCTACTTGATCTTTGCTTCCTCTTGCCTTATTTTCCTTTCTTTCTCCAAGAAAACTCTAAGTATCCAAGCGTATGAGAGAGAGAGAGAATAATGAGAGAGCTCCAAAGCTAAACTGACCAAGTCTCGCCCACTAATCCTCAGAAGAATTTTTATTAATGAGACCTCTATTTTCTTCATTTTCCATTATTTTTCTTCAATTTCCTCCTCACATGCAACATGTGACTTTTCGCCTTCCTTTTCTCATAATTTCCATTATTTTCATAAATAAATGTGCCAAAATACCTTTTTGCGTCTTTAATGCCTTAGCCATTGCCTTTGCTAATTTCCTTATCCACAAACAACCAAATGAAAACACACTAGGATGTCCTGCCCACCATTCAACTTGGAATATATGTCCCATCATCCGTGGTATTTATATATATATATTTTACATGGAATTTTCACTAGGGCTGTTACAGAACCCTCCTCCTTGGGAGAAAACTGTCCTTAGTGTTTAATGACTCCTATAACCAACATGACTTTTGAAAACAAAACATACTACCCATGGAGCTTTATAACACAACTCATTGCAGTGTTCACAATGAAAGATCTACTCAAAATCAAAACATCATGACAACATACCGCATACTGGAGCTTTATAACATAACTCATTATGGTGTTTACAATAACCACATATACATATACACATATGTACATTTTCTCAACCAACAAATAAAATAATATGAATATGAAATAAGGGAATATAGAAGCTCACACCTCCACCCTCAAAGTAATCCTATGATCCACCTCCTTCCTAGGAAGTCTAGAATCCACTACAAAATCAAATCTGCATCCAATTTCCAGTGCTATTATCTCGCACCACTTGTCCTCTCAGCAAACAGTTACCGTCTCATTGTTCTAGGGTGCACTCCCAATATGCATCTTATTCAATATGGCAATGATAATCGCAAAAAAAAAAATCCATCCGTGACCTTCCCTTCTTTGCTACACAGTCCCTCGGGAATCCAGTCACCCCTTCTATGCAATTACTCACCTTCCAAGTTCAACTGGCACCCCCATTCTGGGCAGTCCATCCCTTGGAAAGGCTTCCTCGCATCAGAAGAGACAAAAACCAAGGCATATACCTACCTCAACACATCTTACCGGTCATAGCATGCTCATGGAAATCAATGGACACTATTGGGTACTAGTGTCCCACAATATCCCTGCTCCTGAAGTGCTTTACCAACATACTACTACATGTTTCAATTCCTTTGTTGTTGCTGCGAATTATTGCAGTCGATTTCGGTCACTCAACTGGGCATGTTCATGCATTCCCATACCAAGCACACAACTTCCATTAGGTTTGAAATAAATTGAAATAAATTCACATCAAACCTCATTGGTAGCTCGTCAATAAGGTGCATTTGCAATCATGTTCGCTTCCTGTCACAACAAGTCAAACTAGCATATTTGAACAAATCAACATGTATAAAAATATCCCATTAGGTTATCTCAAACACAACCGTCATAGATCAAAATCATAAATCACATGTAACCATCATAAACCAAAATCATAGATCCCATATAATCATCATATGTCATAGTCATAAATCACATGCATAATAAAACTGAAATAAAATGATGATACATATCCTTTCATCAATACTTAACTTCTACCCTTGTCTTTATTCTGTATGCACTCTGGATCGGTTGCTACACCCAAAAAACACCCAGTGCCTTCTCCTCAACCATGTGCATAGACACATAGTGTGCATCACACACATATAACCACACGGCATACCACACCATGCAATACATGCATCTACACCTGACATACAACACATACACCTACACCCAGTGTATACAATACAATGCATCCATCTATACCCGATGTGAAATACCACCTAACACATGCACCTACACAGAGTACAACACAACGAGTACACATGCCGCAATACCATGACTACATGATGCACATACATAATACCACATTCCCTCAACATAACATGTATGACATGCACACAATACTACACGTGCACCAATACCATATGTACAACGTGTACAATGTACCACCTGTACACTGTACCACCTGCACAATGTGTGCATAAAATCACATGTACATGGCGCCACCTACACAACGTGTACACAATGCCACATGTATACTACACCACTGTATAATGTGTACACAATACCACATGTACACAGTACCACACACACGATGTGTACAAGACACCATATGTACATAGCATCACATGCACGACATGTACACATCACCGCATGCTCATAGCACCCTATGTACAACATGTACATGACACCACATGCTCACAACATGACTTGTACAATCATGCACACAATACCATATGTACAACATACATGTAACACCACATGTACATAACACTGCATATTGAACATGTACATAGCATCATCCGTACACAACACTGCTTATCCAACATACACATAGCACCGTATGCACACATGCCACATATACATCATGAAGACAATACAATATGTACACAATATCGCATATCCAACATGTACATAGCACCATCTATACCCAGTATTGAATATGCAACATTCATACAACACTAGTTGTACCATCATGTACATAACACTACATAAACAACATCTACACACACTGTGTATACATGACATTGCATGTGCACATGTCATAGATGCAACATGTACAACATATATAGTATATGTACAACAGTAATGCCACACATCCGAAACCATGCTACCTCTACCAAGAAACCTTGTTTCCAGTGTCTTATCCATGCTTATCCTAGCATGCCATAGACCAGACTTCTTTCACTTTGCTGATTTATCCCTTGGTATGACTTGTCCATAACATAAGTATAGGCATAATACAAGCATATAATATAAGTTCATATTCACATGATACTGACCTCATATATTTGTTGTGACTACTTTTCCCAATTGATTCCTCGTAAGACCAGGAACCTCGTCATGCCATTCTCCTACATAAGCAATCATTCCTCTACGAGAATGATTCCTAATGACCTGTCAGATAGTGACATAGATACATGGAGACATACATACATATACATAAAGATCAACATAGAATACTAATGATCTAGTCAGTCAATGACATACATACATACATGTATAGATATAGATGTTAGCATTAATAATCATAATCCATGAGAACTTTTTCAAACATGACATACATACATTCATGTATACATATATAAACATTAGCATAATCATGATCATAATATAATTACTAGATAACATAAGGTCTAGGTTTAGATAATTTCCTTTATTCATGCACATGCATTGAGAGAAACAGTTCCCAACATAGCCAAAGCATATGACATCTCTAATCCATTCACTTTACCTTTTCTTGTTACATCTCTCATGACTATACTACTACCATCCATTTACCACAATGGACGTAGCCAATCCAACATACTGTCATAGCCTTACCTTCCGCTGCGCTTACTCATGCATCGAGCTTCATCTGAATCTTACATTACCTTTCAGGTACCATACAATGCTCCCCGAGCTCCATCAACTTTCCTCTTTCCCAAACAATTCCCAAGGCTAAAAAAAATAAAAGAGAAGACACAAAAAAACCAATAAGAAGACCATGAAAGGCCATAATGATATGACACTACAACAAAGTGGCAAGGCCTTGCACTAGACGTAAACAAAACTGAAAATCAATCTCAAAATACCAAATGCACAAGACTGACACCATGACTCAATCCCCATGGTTCCCAAAAAAAGCACAACCTAAGGCATCTTCAAGATTTCATGGCAACCTGTCTTGCCATGCAACTCCCTGCATCATGTTGCCATAAACACATAACTGTCAATGTATAATTAAGCATAATAATACACCAGTTACCTCATCTTGTTGTGCAAAGCAGTACACTACTTGCAACTGAACACATCCACGCCATCTCTCAAGGGACTCCAATCCTTTAACAGAACCACCTATAGCTAAAGACTAGCTATTATACCTATCAATTGCATGTTCATGAATATAGCACATATCTAGATAATGTCAGACAAAATCTAGGTTAAGCAGGCTTCCTGTGTGCAAAGCACTCATTCGTTCGAAATTAGGGTTTCCAAACATAGCCAAAGGGATTCTTTCCCAATTCCCTTCTTTTACCTTTTTACCTTGTTGGAATCGGGGCTTACTATATGTTGTCATACCACCCAACTGTTAGTTATATAGACACATCAACTATTACCTTGTCATGCTAATACCGAGCATGTTACCCTACAAATGTTCACACATGTCAACCACATGTTCAAAATATCAATACAATCATATCTATTAATTTGAATTCAACCATTACCAAGACTAACAATCATGTCATAATCCATAGTCAACTCATAGTCATTAGTCATAATACTACAACTATAACCTACTATACTCAAGTACATATCAACTGTCTCAACACATATAATTTAGTACAATCATCTTAAAACAAAATCATTTGAACACATACTCATATTAAGAAATTCATCAATCATTCAACCACTTTCAAACATAACATGTTAAGTAGATAAGTAGGCACCAAACACTCAAACAACAAATAGACATCATAATAAAAAAATCAAGAACCAAATATATGCCATAAGAAAACTCATACTTGAGTTTCGCAACCAGAACCATCTTCATAGGTCAAACCAGGTTAGCACAATACATATAACATCAAGATCTTCAATGCAGTGACCAATCCAAATTACAACATCAAGATCTTCAATGCAGTGACCAATCCAAATTACAACATCAAGATCCCAATGAAATAACCCTAATGATCAAGTTAGTAGCACATAATGACAATAAGCTATATATCATGCTCATCAACAACATATAACCTAATAATCAATTTACCTAACATAAACAATAGAAGCAATTCATATAACCACAAGCTACTGTCATTCTTGACTATCCGACCCATGTGCATATAACTACACAAATCAACTAAAATCTATCATGAATGTAACCATAACATCAAAAGACATGTACATAAACCTAATGTATATAAACCTAATGCATATAAAAATCCTTAACTTACATACCTGCATGCCAAACATACACTACCTGTATGACGATATGCTCTTATCCCAAAGTCTAATGCTGCAACCTCATTATGATGATCTGCATCCCATGCTCTATCTCAACTAGCTTATTAGCATCATAACAACCAATATCATCATGATGACCTAGATTGCATACAATGACTTCACAAGGCATGTTTGACCTACTATATATGCATAATCATAGCCATGACCATACATGCATAACAAGAACCATTACTCCATTGTACACATTGCCACATGCAACCAACAGTATGCATAAGCAATGCCAAATCAACTACAACTATGCATAAACTCATGTAGTCGAACATAAGCGATCAAATCTTGTATTCAACCTACAAGATTGATATATGTAATCCAAAATATTCAAGGATGTAACCTAACATACAAGGATGTAAGTAGGTATCATGAAATCAACATGTAAACGATATATAATTCATACACATTCAGTCACATGTTCCAAAAATCAAGACATCATATCTATTAATTTGAAATTAGTATTCACCAATACTAACAACCTATAAGCATACCCCCTTACTATCCATGGCCCACACTAAGGTAGAAGGAGGAAGCTACTATAATGGCCCGATCTCCAATGTCCAATGATGGAAATGGGATCTCCAAAGCTCTACTAAATTTAACCACACATGAAAATAATTCGTTTTTTATTTCTCATACGTTTTTATGAGACTAAGTAAAAAACATTTCACTTATTCCACTTGTAACATAATAACTAAAAACATGCCACTTTTCCATTTCCTTACATGAAACTTTTCAAATTCCTTGCATGCAACCTTTCAAATTCCCTACATGCAACTCTTCAAATTCTTTGCATGAAAATAGGCATAGATCAACTACATCCATATTATCATACTACAATACTATCCCATCTAAAAAAATAACATTTTCTTCAAACAATTACCATACTTTTATATTTTTCTTCAAACAACTACTATACTATTACATTTGCATGTAAGCATTTCTTCAAACACTTTACATGCAAACTAATATAGCAAACTATTTGCATACAAGTAAGAATATATCAACTACAAGAATACTATTACACATCAATACTATCCCCAACCACAAACAACATACTCATTGGGGCATTTTATCAAATAGTTTGTATGCAATTAATCATTGAACCATTTAAGTATTTCATCAAACACTTTGCATGCAAACTAATATAGCGGATGATTCAATGCATATGTCCTAAAATTTAGTAGTAAAAATTATGGAAACTGAAACACATGATCAATGGTATTTTTCCTCACTATGGTTCAAGTTTCAACTTCTGATATTTCATAGATAAAAAGTTATAACAAAAATACCAACACAATCCTATTTGGTGCACAATTATAGGAGTATCCATAAAGCCCGACTTCCACTAGTCATATATCCTAAAATATAGTGAATAAATGTCTGAATTTTTTATCAAAATATAAGTGGGCTTTCCCCTAATTGTAGAAAAAATTTCAGATCCTGAGAGTTCCTAGAAGAAAAGTTATAATAAAAATATCAACGTTATGTGTTTGAGGTCTAATTTTAGGAGCATTCAAAAGGATCAACTCCCTCTGCTCATATATCCTAAAATATTGCGACCCAATATCTGAAATTTCTACCACATAATAATTGGTATGTCCCCTAAATGTGGACTATCTTTTAGCTTTTGAAATCCTACAAAAGATAAGTTATTACAGAAATTCCAACATGACCTGTTTAAAGGTGCATTCAGGAAGGTCATCATTCTTAGATCATAATTCCTAAAGTATTGTGAACCAATGTATGAAATTTTGACCACATTATTAGTGGGATTTACCTTAAATGTGGAAAAATTTTCAACTTCTAATATGCCACAGAAGAAAAGTTATAACATATATGACATAAAGGTCTAAAATTTAACCTTTGTTCTTCATTTCACCTATGATAGAGCCCATCCAGTCCAAGTGTTTGAACCTAGCTCTGGTACCACTTTGTAACTCCCTCCAGGGTAAATTTGCATATTAAAAACATAATAGGAACATAAATACAATAAACATATCATTAACAATGCAATGAATCAAGGGAATGATTTTCTCATTAATAATGTAATGAAACAACAGGTGATGGGACTACCTCATTCCACCCGACCATACATTGGCTGAGACAAGTCTCTCTTTAGCCAATCACCCCCATGCCATATTCCAAGCATGAATGTGGGACTCATAGAACACATAAAAAACACCAATCAATGTGGATGCCACTGGAGTTCTCTGCCTACATCGTGAGGAATTTGAGTGCCTCCTAGTCTCTCAGGCTTTACTGTGCATCCGCAGTCTGATCTAGGGATCACTAGGCCCTACATTGAGACATACTCTCCAGGTTTTACCATGCATTCTATCCTAGGATCATTAGGCCCAACGGAGAGAAAATCCACCTCTTGGCTTTATCATATATCCCACCATTCACCAATAAGGATTCCTAGGCCCACCGAGGTACACAATCTGGCTTTACTACAACCCACAGTCTAGTTCAGGGGTTACTAGGCCAGTGTCTTCATGCATCCTTAGCCTAGTTTAGGGACCACTACCACCACGTGTTTTTTAATTCGGAGATCCAACCCACTCAGCTTTGAATCCAATCCGTCCATCCCCCACAAAACGCATGAGAGAACCCATCTCATCAAAGCTATCAGGAAATGGCAAGGCTACGCTGAAAATATTGTCACACCTAGAAAAACCCATGCCATGGTAGAAAAGAAACACATGCAATCCCATGCATGCCAAATATGGCAAGGAAAATACACATGCAAGTTGATACCTGCAATGAAGCCTATTGTAGCTGCTTGATCCTGCCTTTCCCTGCTTGAGCTTTGCTTCCTCTTGCTTTCCTTGCCTTTCTTGCTCCAAGAAAACTCTAAGTATCCAAGAGTACGAGAGAGAGAGAGAGAATAATGAGAGAGCTCAAAAGCTAAACTGACCAAGTCTTGCCCACTGATCCTTAGAAGCATTTTTATTAATGAGGCCTCTATTTATTTCATCCTCACATGCAACATGTGACCTTTCACCTTCCTTTTCTCATAATTTCCATTATTTTCATAAATAAATGTGCCAAAATACCTTTTTGCCTCTTTAATGCCTTATCCATTGCCTTTGCCAGTTTCCTTAGCCATAAAAAACCAAATGAACACACACTAGGATGTCCTACCCACCATTCATCTTGGAATACATGTCCCATCATCCATGGTATTTATATATTTTTTACATGGAATTTTCACTAGGGCTGTTACACTTTCTGCCTTACTAATTCCACACTTAGTCCATTATGGAGTTTTCTTTGTATTTGCAACTTGCCCTACCAAGCACCAACCTTTTTTACTCCTTGAAATGTGCACTGCATAGTTAGAAGCCTCAATGAAGCACCCTCAACCTCCTGGAACTACATTGTGCAATCACAAAGAATTGCCTCCATCAATTATGAATTACGCAATCTTAGTTCTCAGTCATTCAGAACTATTAACTGAAATTGCCCACTACACAATCCTTGACCAACGTTGCCAATTGTTGCAAACTACACAATCACAGTGGATAATGGAGCCTCTCTTGGACCCTTACAATTCTCAAATACACAGGCCCTTGAGTGTCTCCTTCTACCACCACGTGCTACACAATCATAGTGCATAGTCATGCATATCTGTCTCTTTAAATTTCTCAAATGTGAAATCCCTTGTCCTGCCTCGCCTCAATTGTGCATTGCATAGTTCTAGTGGATAGTAGGTCCATCTATATGTCACTGCTAAGCTCAACTATGCAATCCTTAGAGTCTACTCCGCAATCACTACACATCGCGTAGTTACAGTGCCTAGTCTTGTCAATCATGTTGACTGAACTTGCCTACTATGCGGTATCTTGTCCTGTCTTGCCTCCTACTATGCATTGCGTAGTTTAGGTGGAAAGCGGGATCATCCCTCAGTCCCTATGAAGCTCAACTACACAATCCCTTCCTCCTCTTCCTTGAGCATGGCGCACTGTGCATCCTTAGTCAACAAGCTCATCACACTTATCTCGTGGAATTTCCCACTAAGCAAAACCTTAAAAGAGCCTCTCCTTATTGTGCATTGAATAGTTCCAGTGAAAAACATGGTCATCCCGTAGTCACTGCTAAGATCAATTGTGCAAATCCCAATCTCTCTATCAAAACCCCTGCCCATTGTCCCATCATAGTCAGTATATTGTATTGTAAAAACACAATTAGAATAGGTGATTATGGGATTGATGTTTTCTTGTCATGAGTGAATTAATTTGTAGGTGAAATCTCTGTATCATGACAAAATTATGTCAAGTTGTTAGCAAGGAAAGGGCACAAGGAGGAAACCTATCATGATGAGAAACGAAGATGTTACCATGTAAGAGTTACGGAGACTTGGACCAAGACAAACAAATGTAAACTCATACTAAATTGGAAGGTTCGAACACTTATCTAGACCCTTTGGAGGGTGAAGATGGAGTACAAGCAAAGATATATCATGAAGAAGTCAAATTCATAGCAGCAAAGAGAAGAGCTTTTCATTAGTATAATTAATTCTTACGTAACCTTCGCCAAGTCATGACTTCTCAAAGTGTCACCACAAAAGCCATATGTTGGCAATGTATTTTGCCACATCACTTGTGAAATGTAATTATGTAATTTATAAAAAATGAGAAAATGTAAAATATGTGGAAGCCCAAGGGTCCCACATGGAATGTGAAAAGTCAGTAGAAAGTTTCAGAGTCATGCAGAAGCTCATAGGTCACATAGGAATTCGAAAATTCATAGTAGAATATCAATATATGAAGCTCTCAGAGCCGACACACTTTCTTGCATATTTCGTGAATGATTGTAATACTATTCTTTCATTGTTTGTGGTGTTTGCTTATGTTTACACATACTAATGAAAATGAACTATTTCGTTGGATTTGGTATGCATATTGTTGGTTGTGTGTTGTGATTTGATTTTATGATCGTGGTTATCTTGTGAACTACTTTGTAAGTTAATCAATGATTCTTTCCATGCTCTAGCATGTCTCTTTTAGGATAGTACTATTACTTTTATTCTAGAGGCTCACTCTCTCTTTTCCCTTCCGTGAAAGTACCTTATATACATTACAATTGTATGCCTCACAATTTCAACTTACTTGCTTTTTTCAAATATTTTTTGCATAATCTCTTATTTTGATAATTACAGCCATGGAGAATCCCTAAGAATAATGGTGGCCTAGCCTATTATGAAAATGGGGCTCCTAATTCAAATGGTGTGAGGTCTAGTTGGGACTTCATACTGAGGAAACCCCTTTTGTTAGAATATTTCCATCACTATCAAAGAAAATATTATGTCTAAGTATCAAGCTAAAAGAAACTATAAGAGAAGATATAATCACAAAATAAATGTTAAAAACCAAAACTAAGTGCAATAAATAAGATCAAATTTATGATAAAGTACAAAAGATCAACTTAAGTGGAAGACTTAAATGAAATGTCAAGAGACTAACATAAATAAATTATTATATAAATTGTGCATCCACTCTTGAAAATTGAGGAGAAAGCCATACTAAAAATAGATTCAGTAGGCAAATCCAAGCAAATAACCCGTTTGGAGATAAATTTTGCACATGTTCAGTACCCACTATTTAATCATATGCAATGAATTATCATGTTGGAGGGGCTAAGGTAAAACCTTGTGCATCCCCACAATGGACAACTTGTAGTGAATTACATCACGTCTTAAGCCAATGCAATAAAGAAAATCATAAAATTCACAATCCACATGTCACAAATAATTGACTTTAGACCATAATCCAATTTTGTGGAGCTTAAGCGGAAAAAGGAAAATTCAAATAATAAGCAAAAAATTGAAGCAAAAGAACCTCAAAAAGTAATAGTCACCACCAATAAGAATGAAGATTCAATTAAGAAGAATATATATAAAATCACCCCCCAATTGGGCCCCAAGAGAATAAAAATAAGGATAAATTACAAAGACAATTGAATGAATAGAAAGTGAAGGATAATCTAAGGGGGAGATCCTATAGTCACAAGAACAACAAAAATAATTTCTACATATTTACAAACAATGGAATATTAGTTGCAATAACTAGAATTCCTCTTGGTAACAACCGTTAACACCATAAAATTGTACACATGTTTGCACAATAAAAAAGACGCTAAAAGACGTCCAACATAGTGCACAAGTGAAGATTTTCCATCTGAATACACTATGAAGTTTATGTTTATGTATGCATTGTTTCCAATATTTACAATGTTATGTTTATCTAAGTCTGTCCATTAACAACACCAACTTTATCTGTGATCCTTTACTGGGAACAATCAACTATTAAGGAGGTGTCTTTTGGTACACCATTGCCACAAAAACACTACCATAGGAATGTCGACCATACTGGGGACCATTCACAACCCCTTGGGGTACATTCACATACCAAGTTATTCCTTTTGGTCTTAAAAATGTTGGCGTCACCTTCCAGTGGGCCATGAACTACCTCTTCCACAATCTATCTCATCTCATCCTCACATATCTGGATGACCTTACAGTACGTTCTAAGAAGCGTGCTAACCATTTAGAGGTCCTCCGCTTGGTATTTCAAAGATGTCAACAATATAACTTGCACTTGAACCCTCTCAAGTGTGTAATTTGTGTCAACGCTGGAAGACTACTGGGTTTCATAGTTTCCAAACAAGGCATCAGAGTCTACCCTCTCAAATTCCAAGCCATTAAGGAGGTACCTCCTCCAAAAACAGTAAAGAAATTACAAATATTACAAGGTAAGGCTAATTTCTTACAACGCTTTGTCCTCGATTACACTACTTGTGCGTAAAGTTTACTGCGCCTCCTTTGTTAGGATATTCCATTCCATTGGGATGATCAAGCTCAAAAAACATTTGAAAGATGCATTATCTCAAGCTCCCCTTATTAGCCCACCCGACCACAACAAAGACTATGCCCTACACCTATCAGAATCAGAGGTATCCATCACTGGGGTGTTAGTCCAAGATGGACCAGATAACAAGGAGAACATAATTTATTACATTAGCAAAAGCTTATCCGAGCTTACATTGAAGTATGAGCTAGAGGAAAAAACTGCCTTAGCCCTTGTAAATTATGTACAAAATCTTCAGAATTATGTAATGCTTCGAACCACTACAGTAATAGAAGCCATTAACCCCATGAGGTATCTGCTCACTCATCATATGATGAACCATAATTATGCTCGATGGATTGTTATTCTACAATAATTTGTGTTAGGAGAATAAATCCCTCTCGCTAACAAGAGAAATCACCCTAGATGCTAAAAGGAAACTAGAAACAAATAGACAATCAAGCTAATTCCTTCCATGAATATATCTTTTCTTGAATCATAAGCTAACAAGGTGAGAAATGGAAATTCATACCTTATTACGACATGCTTGATGAAGACCCCCCTTTGTGCTTCAATGAAACTCCTCCATGCTTGAATCTAGACCTGTGCCTTGATGTTGTGAAGCTCCTCCCATTGATCTCAATACTCTCCAAGAATGATAAGCTCTCCGACCTGTTTCCCCCAACATAAAATTACTCTCAGCAGCCTCCCTAAATTCCCCCACCTATGGCTTTATTAATAGGCCAAAAGGAAGTAGTTGAGATCCTTAGTCCAAGGATGAGATCCACTAAAAGAGGGATGAGGGATCCTTGAAGAATGGGAATTAGTTCCATAAAAAATGAGGTTAGGTTCGAATAAAAATGAGTTTAAGGCTTTCTGTTTGGATTGATTCACCCAATAATGCTTCTAGATCTCAATTTTTATTGATTTACCTACGCAGTTTATAGTGGAAGACAAAGTGCAGATATGCATAGTTTATAGTGGAAGAAATTGCACATGTGCAGATTTTGTTCAGAAAAACTGCACAGATGCTCAAAAACAGGGGTTTCTACCATGACATCCAGAAATTCCACTTTATTCAAGGTATATAAGTTGTTGACTTGCAAGGGAGTGCTTCATGACACTTGGGTGGATGTCTAGAGGTCCAATTTTGATGATCATTTGCCTAATGCGACAAAATGATGTGTAATAAATTGCCCCCTAAAGTGCAAAGTTATAAAAGTTTGAGGACTGAAGTACTTTATCATATCAAGGATTGGATCGAAGATCATGGTTGGAAACTTACGAAAATCAATCAAGGATTACAATGCAATATAATAATCATCATTGAGGTAGGCATTCCCATACTTAGAACATAAAAGTCTTAAATCATAGTACAAAAATACATAATGTCAAAGTAGATATAGGATGGATGCAACCATCAAACATAAAAATCTATGTATAATCATGAATACAAAACTCCTCACAACATGAATGGATGAAACTATATCTAGGGTCTTGATGATCCGGATTTAAACAAGAACGCAATAAAATACAGAGATAACCATAAAGACATATATGCAGTGGAAATAATACCTCAATTCATTACTATAAAATACTGAAATATGCTTACAAACAGAAATTGAAATAAACCAGCTAGGGCGATGGTAGCTTATCTCTAAGAAGAGATGTGGTGGCTACATGCCTCTGAACTATCTTACAATGAGGCTCGAAGGCCTATTTATTGTTGAGAAACAATGGAAAACCCTTCACATTCCAAAACCTAACCCTAGAAGATGAAACACCAAATTGTGGGCCCCGTTTTTGGGTAAGTTGGTACATCAACTTCCCGGGGTCGCGAATTGGTCATACTATCTCCGTTTGACGTGCATGATAGCCCGTTGGAAAGATATCTCCGAGGACTACGACGGAAAAGACAATTTTTATTAGAAAAATCGTTGGCGGTAGATTTCCCAAAAAACGTCGTTTAGGGCCTCAAAACGGCTCCGGAAGTTTAGGACCCGAAAAACTTCTAAAAATAGTAAACTGTGCTATAAATACGGAAATTGAAAAAAACTGTAAGAAGCACTAGAGGGGATCCAAGTGGAATTAGCGGGTGGCCACCAATATCCACCTGGATCATTCCTCCCCCCTTAGGAAGCAATGGTCCCCATTGCGTTGAGTTCCTCCATGAGATGAGGGAACTTCTGCTGCACTTGGTCCCTGGTGAGCCACTTGCCCTGGTGAAGGAGTTGTCCTGCTTTGACAACTCGATACAGTTGGATATTCTGCTGGCGAGTGTGCTTGATCTGTGTGTCCATGATCCGATCAGTTGCAACTTGTTCCATGCAAGCTGGATTTAACTCTATGGGTGTGAGTTGTTCTGCAATGTCGGACGTGTCTAGTAATGGTGGAAAGTATGGCCGAAGGCAGTCGACATTGAACACTGGGTGCAGGCTAAGGAATGGGGGAATGCTGAGCTCAAATGCATTGTCTCCCACAGCCTTGGTAATGGTGTAAAGGCCATATCGGAGTGGTCTGAGTTTTCGATAGGCTCCGGTAAGGCGTTCCTTTTGCAAATGCAACCAGACTTTGTTGCCCACTTGAAACTTGTGTGGCACCCGATGTTGATCATGTCGCTGCTTGTACTTGGCATTTGATTTCTCCAGAATGTCATGGACCTGCTGGCGAATATGTTGGATGTGCTCAATGAAGCTGTTTGCCTTATCTGTTTCGGACTGGACATGAGCAGAATCTGCGTGAGTAGCTGCAAATGGCATGGCCACATCGATGGGACATAGTGGTTGGAATCCCAATCCCACCTGGAAAGGGCTGTGGCCAGTCGAGCTGTGGAGAGCCTGGTTGTAGCTGTGCTAAACATAGGGGAGGCTCTCGTCCCATGTGCGTGGAGGCTTTGAGTTGTACATGCGCAGAATGTGTACGATCATCCTGTTGATGACCTCAGTCTGGCCATCAGTTTGAGGATGGAAGGCTGTGGACTTAGTGAGTTTGGTGTCCAGCATCGACCAGAGGCTAGACCAAAATGTACTGAGGAACCTGCTGTCCCGATCTAAAATGATAGACTGTGGGATCCCAAAGTGTACCCATACTCGTTAAAAGAAGAGTTTAGCAGTGGCTTCTGCTGTGATATTCTTCTTACAGGCCGCCATAATGGCCATCTTCAAGAACCTATCGACGACCACAAAAACACAGTCATTTCCATGCCTAGTGGAAGGGAGGCCTGACATGTAATCCATGGAGATGGATTCCCAAGGTCAACTAGGGGTAGGTAGCGGGGTATAGAGGCCTTGCTTCTTGATGGTCGGTTTGGCAATGGCGCAAGCAGTGCATGATCTGATGTACTTCCCGACATCCTGTCGAAGATTTGGCCAATAGAAATATTTTTGCAGTACTGCCATGGTTTTTTTCGACCCCAAAATGCCCAATGACCCGACTGTAGTGTGCTTCCTAGATCATCTTGGCACGCTCGATTGAAGGAACACAAAGGTGACCCAGGTGGCATAACAGGTCATCCTGGAGGTGAAAATCTAGAACATGATGACCCTCCAAGAGTGTCTGGTATGTGTGGCCGAATTCTGGGTCACTTTTGTAGAGTAGTGGCCAATCAGAAGTCTCTTGCTCACAAGGGTTGAGCACGGTGGTTAACGCCATGATCGGTAGTCGACTGAGGCAATCTGCAACATTATTGGTGCTGCCCTTCTTATACTTGATATTCAAATGGAACTGTTGCAGGTATGTGGACCATTTCTGATGGCGATCATTTTGCAATTTCCCTTGGGTCTGTATGAACTGCAGGGGTCGGTGGTCCGTGTGGATGACCGTTTCCTTCCCCAAAATGTAATGCTTCCATTGTCGGCAGGCCTGCACAATGGAATACATCTCTTTGTCATAAGTGGGATACTTTCGGACTGTGTCTGAGAGTGTCTCACTATGATATGCCACTGGATGCCCGTGTTGAGTAAGGACTGCCCCAATAGCATAGTCAGAGGCATCTGTCTCGACCTCAAATGGTTGTTGCAAGTCTGGTAATGCAAGAACTAGTGCTGTGCAGAGTCGATCTTTCAACTCTGTGAATGCCTTCTGTTGAGATTCAGACCAAAAAAAATTTGCTTTCACTCCTCCCTTGGTGACCTGACTCAAGGGCCAAGTGATATGAGAAAATCCCAACACGAACCTGCGGTAGAAGTTGGCAAGGCCTAGAAAGCTGCGAAGCTCTGTCAGAGTGGTTGGAGATGGCCAATCCCGAATGACTTGGATCTTGGCTGGATCCACATGCACCCCTCGTTCATCAATAATGTATCCCAGATACTGAACCTGGGTCATGCCAAAAGTGCATTTCTCCAAATTGGCACATAACGTATGTTGTCGTAGTATTTGGAGAACCTATCGGATGTGGTGGAGGTGCTCTTCCCAAGTCTTGCTAAAGATCAAGATGTCATCCAAGAATACCACTACAAATGAGTTGGTGAATGGCCCGCAAGATGTCGTCCATTAGCCTCATGAAGGTTGCAGGAGCATTCGTCAATCCGAAAGGCATAACCAACCATTCGAAAAGGCCCTCCTTGGCTTTGAAGATAGTCTTCCACACATCAGAGGGTTTGATTGGTACCTGGTGATATCCTGACTTCAAATCGATCTTGCTGAAATATTTTGCCCCCTTTAGTTGGTCCAGGAGGTCATCAATCCGCGGGATTGGGTACCTATTATGGACAGTGATCTTGTTCAGCGCCCGATAGTCAATACAGAGTCTCCAAGTCCCATCCTTCTTTTGTACCAGCACGATCGGGCTCCCACAGGGCGATGAACTCGGACGGATGTGACCTTTTTGCAGCAGCTCCTGAATCTGCCTCTTGATTTCATCGTTCTCCAGAACAGAGCGCCGATAGATTGGTCCATTGGGCAGCGGCGAACCTGGGGTCAGATCAATGGAGTGCTTGACCTGACAGTGCAGAGGAACCCCTGCGGGGGAGGTGAAGATGTCCTCATACTCCTCCATGACCTTGTCCATCTGTAGTTGTCGTGCGGAGGGGCCCTGTCTGGAGGTCGTGGCCACTGTCTTCTTCTTTTCTTGAGGGCGTATCATCAGGAAAACAAACTTCCCGATTTTGGAAATGAGCTTACTGCATTGTTTTGCAGTAACCAAAGAGATGGCGGTAGGCGGTGCTACCTCTGGTATCATGTACAACTTATTTCCCAAAGTAACAATAACAGCACGGGGTCTTGGCTCATACACAGCATGTCGCTTCCACAAGTATGGTTGTCCTAGTAACACATAACAAACTTCAAGGGGAGCAATGTCACACAATACCTCATCCGTGAAGGGCTTGATGTTGTATGGAAGGCGACACTGTTGGCTCACGCGAAGATCCCATCCTTGGTGAAGCCACCCAATGGTGTATGGTTGTGGATGTGCTGTGGTCGGTAAGCCCAACCGTTTAACGACCTCTGCCGAAATGAGGTTCTTTTGGCTCCCGCTGTCGACAATGAACTGTAGCGGGGAGCCCTTTACCCACATCTGGGAGTGGAAGAGACGCTCCTCCTGCTCTGGATCTTTAGGTTCCTCCTTCTGGATCTTCGTGGTGGCAACGGTGGCGTTGGGCTCCGCATTGATAATCTGCTTCCCTTTGTCATTCCCCTTATCAGGTTCTGACTCAGAGTCAGAACATGCATCTTATTCTGAAACCTTTAGCTCGGCCATCAGTGACTGCTTGGCCCGACACTCACTTGTGTTGTGAGTTGAGCTCTTATGGAACTCACACCACTTTCCAGTGTCCTTTTTCGGCTTCGCGGCGCTGTTCTTTGCTTGCAGCTTTGGTGGGTTGTATTGGGCCGCCCCGCCTTGGCTTTGTCCTTTGTTCTGCGGTTTGGGGGCACCTTTCCCTTGTTTCAGATTCGCAGACCCAAAGTCTCGCTTCTTCTGTTTAAACTTTTTCTCGACCTTGACGGCATATCGGTATGTCGTGCTGAGCGAGGAGATGTTCAGGAATTATATTTCTTCTTGGATGTACTTGTGCAGGCAGCCACGGTATTTTAGTACCAAATGCTGCTCTGTATCCTTGATACCCAACTTTGTGCGAAGGGTATGGAAAATATTGGTAAACTCTGGTACGTCTTGGTCCCTTCCCTGCCGTAGCGTGGTCCACTTTATGTATTGATCCTCATAGCTTCCGACAGGGTAGTACTGCTCCTTGATGGCATCTCGGAATGAATCCCAAGTCGGTGCGACTGAAAATAGTGAGCCTGTACTTTCATCCTTCTGCTCGCAGTAGGTTTCCCACCAATCCTTGACGTGGGGGGCTGCTTTGAGAAGAGCGAAAATAATCTTTTCCCGACTGGAAAAATCATGAACAGAAAAATAACCCTCTAGCACATTTAACCATATATCGACGACATTTGCGTCTATCTGACCCTCGAATATGGGGATTTCAAAATTAACTTGTACCTTAAATGGTGTGGCGTTTCCAGAGTTGCTGTTGGAAGCCGATGCGTCGCCCCTGGGTAGCCGCTGAAGGATTTGGGCAAAGTTGTCCATCATCGCGTTCCTTTGTCGCTCGAGGGCTTCTTCGAGCAAGATTTTGATAGGATCTCCTGCCCCCTCATCTTTCTTTTCATCCACCATGGGAGGCCGTCGGGATTTGCGAGGCTGGTCTTGCAAAGGTTCGACCAGTTCAAGCCCTAACTCCTTATATCCCGACCTCGTTGGGGACATGCAAAGAAAAACAAAGAAGAAAAGCAGACTGCTCTGATACCACTGATCCGGATTTAAACAGGAACGCAATAAAATACAGAGATAACCATAAACACATATATGCAGTGGAAATAATACCTCAATTCAGTGGGCCCCGTTTTTGGGTAAGTTGGTACATCAACTTCCTGGGGTCGCGAATTGGTCATACTATCTCCGTTTGACGTGCATGATAGCCCGTTGGAAAGATCTCTCCGAGGACTACGACGAAAAAGGCGATTTTTATTAAAAAAAATCGCTGGCGGTAGATTTCCCAAAAAACGTCGTTTAGGGCCTCAAAACGGCTCCGATAGTTTAGGACCCGAAAAACTGCTAAAAATAGTAAACTGTGCTATAAATAAGGAAACTGAAAAAAACTGTAAGAAGCACTAGAGGGGATCCAAGTGGAATTAGCGGGTGGCCACCAATATCCACTTGGATCACTTGATCTCCATCTCTCGATCCATAGTATGAATCTAACCATGCGAGTAAATGTCTCGAAGTCAAACATGGTAGAAACCACTTGATTATTGGTCAATGATGTGAACCGTTAACAAGTGCGAGAGAAACCACCAATAATAACAATGGCTCTCAAGGTACTCCCAGTACAATTTATGAAGTGTGATTAGGTGATTTGAAGTTGAACACTCATAGAATCATTTGATTGAAGGCCAATGATGAGAACTTGTCGTCGAAGGTGAGAAACTTGCCATTAAGTCATGCATGTATCAAGGTACTGAAGGTTAATAGATCAAATTTCTAGATAATGAGCTGAAGTCGATAGGAAGTGATCCGTCGCAGGAGGGCCTATGACATGAAACTCATGTCAAGTTTTGAAGAACAGTTTGCAAAGACTGACCCAGGGATGATCGACGCGATTGAAGGCTACAAATTGCAAGGTAATTTGAACTGAGGCTTAGAATTCTCTTGAACATATTGGCAACACAACAAAATGACTTGGAAACATTTGACTCAACGATAATACCCAAAACCAACTTAAGACTTTCAATAAGGTTTGATTAACTGTGAGACAAATGGATTCCCCAACCTGAACATATATGTGATAGAGTTTCATGTTCAAGAGCGACATACTACCTGGAATACAAATGAACTTTTCTTCTAAATTTCCCCCCACCATTACTGGAAAGTACCTCTATATTTTTTACAAGCTTGAGGAGGATAACATATGGTTATCCTGTAAGCTCATCCTTCAAATGAGTCCATCCTAGTATTTTTAACGAACCTTAAGAAGGAGTGGTTCAGTCTTGTCATGCTTAATGAGTCCTATACTGTTTAATTTTTATGAGTCTAGTAAAGGGGTAACTCGATGTCATTTTATTTTAAGAGTTTGAAAAATATACAAAAAGGAAACTCATTCAATTCTTGGCTGTAAAATTTTAACGAGCCCAAAGAAATTAAAGATCGACATTTTTCACTTTCAGGGAGTTAGAAGAAAAACATAAGTAAACTTCGTCATGTTCTTTTTCGTATGTTTAGTCTCTTAGGTCTGAAAAAGGATAAAATAATACAAGATAGAACTCTATTGACCTTGTTTTTTCAACGTAAACCTTTTTCGTAAACATTCCTAGCTTAATCTATAAAAGGGGTAAACTTATACTAAGTGGATGATTGTTCATTTATTTTTACAAGTTTGAACAATTAAATACTCGACAATCTTTTCATTTTTAAGGAGTCTAAAAAGGGTGTAAATAGAACTCCATGGTTTCACTTTTTCTTAAGTTTTAATGAGTTCGCAAAAGTGATAAAAATATACTCATCTTACCGACTTTCAATTTGATTAACGAGCAAAAAAAATACAAAAAGAACTCAACATTTTCATATGTGTTTTACGAGCATGAAAAGATAGCAAAATAAGCTCTGAATTTTCATGAGTTTAACGAGTCTTGAAAATAATATCCGAAATGGACTCGAGATAAGTTTCATTTTTACACAAGCTTGAAACAAAGAAAAAGTTTTCTTGAGGGTGGTTTCATGTTTACATAATCTTGAAACAGAGAAAACTGTGCTTGAGGGTGGTTTCATTTTTACACAAGTTTGAAACAGAGAAAACTGTGCTTGAGATAAGTTTTCATGCCTTCAACATAATGACTGCAAGGGCACATACCCCCCAAACTTCATTTCATTCACCTGAGTAGACTACAAGTTACTAATAGGAGGATGAAATGAAGGCTTGTTTACGAGATCAGAAAGACTCGACTTAACATTTTATTGTAGCGGCTACAACCACCCTCCAAAATTTTTCCTTAGCTTTGTTTTGGAGCCTCCCTACCAACCATCCTTAGCAGCATGTCTTGCATTGTAAAGTACAGAGGATTCATTGGTTTTTCAACAGCTTTCCAGCCTATGCATGTTAGTTTGCTTCACTCCCTTCACAGGCTGCCATTTCGGACTTAAGCTAATTGCTGGTTGAGAAACTCCCTTAGAAAATTGCGCAATTCTGGAGGGGAACCAGCCTTCCCTCTAGAAATTGCCAAATCTACTGGATATACTATTGAGCTCAGAAATTGTATAGAGTAGTCAGACACGCTTCCTTGGAAAAATTGTGCAATCTGGCCCAACACTGCAGCTCAGCCCAGAAATTGTGCAAATCAGCTGGGATCAGAAATTGTGTAGAGCAGTCAAACAAGCTTCCTTGAGAAAATTGCGCAATCTAGCCCAGCACTGCAGCTCAGTCAAGAAATTGTGCAATTCTCGGTAGCAGTCACCTGCTGACCCTAGAAATTGCACAATCCCTCTAGGACAACCAGCCCAACTTAGCTAAAAACCTACGCAAATCCCTCTCCTAGTCTAGCAAGTTGTTGCATGTGCCTTCAGGTTGACAGTTTCCTCTGGGACCAAGAGAAATTGATTTACATGCATGGGTTGCTCTTCCCGAAATAGCAAAAGGTAGCATGCAAAAGGCATCCCTAGATCTAGGGATCTATTTTTAGCAGCTAGAGGTTACATGCAAAGCTCATTTTAGAAACCTCTCGCCAAGTGTTGCTTTTTCCTAGATTTGTGGCATGCATGTCGTAACCTCGATCTTATGAAAAGTTATGAACCAGATGCTATAGAGCTCATTCCTCACATTGACCTTGTAGCTTTGGCATCCCACATTGCATCCAAGAGTCTTCGACACTTTCAACTTAGCTGTTTCAGGGCAAGTCTGATTTTTATGTCTTGCGCTGTGTTTCTATCGCTTTTTGTGTTTCGCTTTGTGTGAGTGCTATATGCTTGATTTAAATGAGCGCTTGCTAATGTTTTAATGTATGTTGCTTGTGGAAGCACCGTTTCATTTTTTGTTTTTATCTCACTGTTGTTGCATGCATGACACTGTTTTTGCACCGACGGTTGCTATTGCAGCGACTCGATTCACACACATGCATGCTTTATCATTTTCTGAATCCTACACTTTCTATTTGCATGCATGATCATTCACTCTTATTTACAGTCTCTATCACCATGCATTCAGATTTCTCATGTTTTCAGTCACCCGTCGGCGAGTCTGGGCTGCCTTGGCTTGGACCTTGCCTTGGCCATCGAGCATTGCACATTTCTGGAAGTGAAGGCTCTACCTTCCCTCTAGAAATTGCACAAGTCTGGCCAAGCACTGACCTACAGGCTTGCATTGCACAATTCTGGGAGGCAGTGCTTTGCTGGCCCCAGAAATTGCACAATGCAGTTTGCTGGTTTGCATGTCACTGCTGACTGAAATTGCGCATTGCATGGTTTTAGTCCTCAGCAGGCTAGGTTGGACTATGCATTGTGTAGTTCCAACAATCAGTCAGCCTCTTGATAGCCCTGACTATTCCTTGCATAGTTTTGGCTATCAATCTCCCAACCTCCTGGTGAAAATTGCACAATCTTCACAGACAGTCACACATGTATGTTGCATGTCAATCCTCTAGGTTGTTTTGGTTTTCAACTAACATATTGCTTGCCATGAGTGTTGTTATGTCTCCAGGTATCACAGGTGTGTTCATCTGCCTCTCAGCAACACATGTACAATGGATTTCAGGAGTGCAAAGTCAAAGGACACCGTTGAAAGTACAGCTAGGGATGAAATCGATCAAGTGTCTATGAACTTGCCTATCTATGAAGACATCAAGTTGTTCATGGATAAAGATATCAAGATGAAATGGCAGCAACATCATAATGAGCAACACCATAAGCAACAATAGAAGGTAGCAATCCTGCATGCGACAAATGTAAGAGGAAGGTTGTTGACAACACAAAGGTAGAACATAACTGCATTTTCAAATAAGATCCACTCATGATGAAAGCATCTTTGGAGATTGAGGCTATGAGGTGACAACATGATAAGAGGATCAAGTGAAGGCAGAGAGATAAATATAGAAGGAGTTGTAGGTGTTGAAGCAGCAACTCAAGGAAGAACATGAGCTACACAGACAAGAGAAGGAGTTGTCACAGGAACTGGTGCAACATCAGGTGCAACATGCACAAACTGATGAAATTGCACTGTACAAGTTATGGACCCATCCAATAGCTGGCATGGAGTAGACAGGGAGCAATGTTGTTGATCGCATGCAAGGGTGTTCAGGAGCATAGATGTCATTGTGCATGCACATGCAATCCCACCCATTTGACACACTCACTGAGGCGAAGACAAGAAGCAAGTCCGAATGGAGCTGAACGTGTATTTCAACAAGTTGATGCGCATGGTCACCAATGCACACTTGGAGATCAGCACATACACTATGCATTTGTGTGTTTCTAGTCTAGTTGCACTCAAGACGATGATGTGCATGTTATCAGACGAGTTCGACAGAAGAGCCATATCAGTGTACCCAGATGCAATGGAGGCAAGAGTTCGCTTTCAATAGGATGTCACCATTGAGCACATGGACACCATCACGGATGACCAAGGTTGGCATCAGTTCGCCACCATCGATCATCATGAGGATGTCTAAGAGTTGGTCCTCCCACAACTTTTTGAGTCTTAGTGATGTCTTGCATGGCTTTCTCAAGCCTATTTTGTCTCACATGGGTACATGTGCAAATTGTAAGTAACATCTTGTCAAGTGGAAGTTCAAGTGTCGATAGTTGAATGTAACAATGATAGAGTAGTTGAAGGGTCATGAGGGTAGGTGAACAATCATAAAGGGGAATGTCAAGGGTCACGCCACCATTTGCAATTTATAGTACCTCATAACTCATTCTAGAGGCTTTTGGTCAGCCAAGCTTCTGATAGGAGTATCTTAGAGAAAGCTTGGAGAGTATTGTAATGAGCCTTGGCTTCTCCACAGTGCAGAGCTAGTACATCTCTTTGGAGGAGCAGGCGGTAGTGACTGTAACATTCCACTATTAGGACTAGTGGTTGGTCATGGTTGTACTATATGATTGGAACTCTCACTTCTTAATATAATAGAGCCAACGTGTTTCATGCATATGTTGTTATTGTATTTCAGCTATCTTGGTTAATCTAATGATATATGTATCTATTTTCTTATGCATGCATGTATGAACTCTTTCTATGTAAGTATGTATGAATTTGATTGAGATGTGTTGTTGGTTTAACCATCACTTTGGATTGTTAGCTTACTTGCTTTCCAGTTTGTGATGCATCCTCACTCGTGTGTTCCCTTCCAAGCTGTGTGCTTCCACAAGTTTCCACGGGGTAGACTGACCTCACTTTCTGTGTGTTAGAATCGTTCATGCACCTTCCTTGGCTTGCTGTGCATGTCACACCCTTGCTACCAACATGGACACCTTACTTACCTCTGCGCGCAACCACGGTCAAGGTGATAAATCCTTGCTACCAACTTGGACACCTTACTTGCCTCTGCATGAAATCGTGGTCAAGGTGATACTGTATGATCCACTGCTGGGACTCCTACACCAAACAGTCTGAGGTCTAGTTGGGAATTCTTACCGTGAAGATCCCGTAACATGTTGGCGGGTCCAACACTGTCAACATTTCTGGTGCTAGAAGGAGGGACAAATGACAAGCTGTGTCCTCTCATCCAGTTTTGAATATTTGTAGATCTGTCATGGATACTTTCACACTCATCCCTCCGCGATGTTTTTCATATGCTGAACCTCTCGACATCATGAGGGAGTTTGTTGATCTCTTATGATGGTGAAGGTGAAGTAGCCTAGCCTGAGTATTTAGAAGACTTATATGCATTCCTTGTAGATGAGTTCGATGAAGAAGAGGCCAACGTGTTGCTTGTATAAAAACATCGTGAATCCCCACTACGGTGGTACTGGAGTCTGCCTCTTGGAAACTTGCACTCACTTGAGCAGTTCTATGATCTCATTGAATCTACTTTCCATCATTTTGATCTAAAAACTCTTGACAAAAAATGTTACAACAATGGAAGACCCCAGAAGAATCGCCTATGGAATTTTGGGACCGCTTCCTTGTGTTGCAGTTTCAAGCTCTGAAAATTCAGATGAAATTCCAGTATCTCATGGATAGGTTTGAGTATTGTCTCACCAAATATGTTAATCCTAAAAGGAAGTTCAAGCTCAAACCCCAATCAACATACTTCGGTGATGGAGCTACACAATCACAGATAGATATGGTCGCTATCACAGGTTGTCTACTATCTCCTCATCAAATAACTCCACCACTATAGAGTGATGTGGGAGAACAAGAACACACATCCATTCAACTGTCACATCCTCCCAATATCACTTCTCTTAATTGTCGTGCAAATTGGGTTGCGAATCCCATGGGTTGTCACATGTACTTCATACCTCAACATCCGTCTTCGTATTCTAATGATCCTCCGGATTGCACTGCCTTATGTTCTTCCATTTCAGACTCTACACTTGTTGTGAACGAGGATCAATCTATTGACAGAGTTGGTGTTGCACAACCAACTTGCACTATTATTCATGAGAATATGACTGGGAGCTTGAGCATCAAACCTTGATGAAGGATGACTCCCTTCTGTCTGAGCCTCCTCTATTCTTCCCTGACATCATTGGTGATTCTGCCATCCTTGATTTCACATGTGTATCTCTGTCTACAGATGCACCCATTGTTAATCACTCGTAGAACACACTAGATGTCAGTCCATCATCCAACAATGGAGAGGACAAATAATTCATTGAAAATCTACTTGATTTTTCATCTTCTTTTTCTGGAAACACAGACGGTGAAAATCATTGCTTCTCATCTACCCCTCTGTGTGATTCATCAAATCATGAGGATGTCGACAAACATCCTGAATTTCCTGATCTTGGTGGTCGTGATCTCTCTACTTCTTCATCCGATCATGATGTTGATTCAATTGTTGTTAATCTATCTAAGACATTGGTCTATGGATCTGTCAACAAAGTCGAAATCCCATAGACTGTTGAGGAACTTCAGCCTGAGTTGATGGTTATGTCAGGTCCTCACTGTCTTGAGGTCGATTTCACTTCCGATTAGGAAATTTTTGAAACACCCAAGGCTCCTCATCACTCATCTATATGCATTCAATATCAATCTCACACACAGATTTCGCTTCCTCCACTTGAACTACATGATCCCATCGCTCATGCATTGGAGGAATCTTACACATCAAGCACATTTGTGCAACGTAAGTGGTCTACCTCTCTCACATTTGGTTGCATTTCATAGTCAAGAGAATGCATACACTTAACATCTGCACACACTGTAGCACAACACCATGGCAATTCCATAGAGTGCATGTCATGCGCTTCCTCTTACTTCTTTTTTGTGGATGCACTTAAGCCCAGAGTGTGTTTGTCTTCATTGTTACATATTTCATGTTTGCTGGTTTGCACTGCTATGCTGTTCGCGAACCATACCTTCACCAACATGGGTCAACCAATGCGCCAGTGGCTGCGTTGGAAGTATCACTTTACATGAGAAGACCCATGCACCGTTAGCTTAGGAGGAGTAGTGTTTGATTTTGGTTTGTCTGCTTGCATGCATGTTTTGTTCTTACTTTGTTCATTTTCTTGCTTGTCTGCTTGTTTGCTAACTCGCTTTGTGTACACATTTACTTCTGCTTCTGCTTTTTTTTTTGTGTTTGTTTGCTTGTTTATGTTCATAGGTCAGTTTTGCATGAGACTGTGTGTGACTCTTGAAACCTACTTGGTAAAATACAAGAGGACTTGTGCAGTTATAAATACTTGGTTATCTGTTGTCTTTCCTCTGTATGGAGAACTTGTTATCTTCAGTCCATGATATGTCGATGGAAAATACGTACTATTTGAAGTGAACCTTGGTCAAAACACAATGCTTGCTCGCTAACTAGTGTCACTACTCTAGTCAGTTGTTTTTGGGTTAATCCTTGTCAGCTCATTCAAGTAGAGTAAGGTAGGGGGAGACATTAACAAACACATCAGAGGTATATATAAACTACTTCTCTGAAGGAACAACCTCTTCTGCTCTCAATAAGTTGAGATCCCTCTTCCACCTCTGAAATGAATAAGTGCTATGCACAGTTATGAAAAATGAAAAAAAGGGAAGTGTGAAAATTTTTTAAAAAATGAAAAATGAATAAGGTGAAAGAAGAGAAAGGCTTCATGCGCAGAGAGGTGATGCAAGTAACTCCATTGGGGTACTGACTAGGCTCGCTGGCAGCAGATCAATGCTTGTGTTCTTGCATGACTCTGCATAGGTATTGTCTAGGTCTGTTGGCAGCGGAGCAACACCAGAGATGAAACTAAAAATCTGATGACCATATGGCTTGTGCACTAATATACCTCTCATCCCCAATCGAAACAACTGTGTTGGCTTGGATTGGAATGTGTGTCGACTGACCAAGAGCTTGGCAGATGCTACATCTTACAATCAAGCAAGTGTGGAGACCAAGGCGAATAGAGAGCTAAACAATACTTCCGGAGGTGTTAGACTTTCTTTTCACGAACAAGGTCCATTCAGAGAGTTGGATTTCTACCAATGTGTCACCAAGTGTCGTAGCGGCTACAACCACCCTCCAAATTTTTTCCTTAGCTTTGTTTTGGAGCCTGCCTACCAACCATACTTAGCATCATGTCTTACACTGTCAAGTACATAGGATTCATTGGTTTTTCAGTAGCTTTCCAGCCGGTTCATGTTAGTTTGCTTCACTCCCTTCACAGGATGCCATTCCGGACTTAAGCTAATTGTTGGCTGAGAAACTCCCTCAGAAAATTACACAATTCTATAGGGGAACCAACCTTCCCTCCAAAAATTGCACAAATCTGCTGTATAGATTATTGAGCTCAGAAATTGTGTAGAGCATTCAGACAAAATTCCTTGGAAAAACTACAGAATCTGGCCCAGCACTGCAGCTCAACCAAAAAATTGCACAAATCAGCTAGTTAACCTACTGGGCTCAAAAATTGCGTAGAGCAGTCTGACAGGTTTCCTTGAGAAAATTGCACAATCTGGCCCAGCACTACATCTCAGCCCAGAAGTTGTGCAATTCTGGGTAGCAGTCACCTGCTAACCCTAGAAGTTACGCAATCCCTCTGGCACAACCAGCCCAGCTTAGCTCAGAAACTAAGCAAATCCCTCTCCCAGTCTAGTAGGTTGTTGCATGTGCCTTCATGTTGACCAGTTCCCTCTGGGACTCAGCAAAATTGATTTTCATGCATGGGCTTCTCTTCTCGAAATAGAAAAAGGAAACATGAAAAAGGCATCCCTAGATCTAGGGATCTATTTTTAGCCATTGGAGGTTACATGAAAAGCTCATTTTAGAAACCTCTCACAAAGTGTCGCTTTTTCCTAGATTTGTGGCATGCGCGTCATAACCTTGATCTTATCAAAACTTATGAACCGGACATTACAAAGCTTATTCCTCACATCGACCTTGCAGCTCTAGAATCCCACATTACATCCAAGAGTCTTCGACACTTTCAACTTAGCTATTTCAGGGTAAGTTTGCTTTTCATGTTTTTTGCTGCGTTTCTATTGCTTTTTGTGTTTTGATTTGTGCAAGTGGTGTCTGCTTGATTTCAATGAGTGCTTTCTATTGTTTTAATGTATGTTAGATTGTGGAAGCTCTGTTTTAGTTTTTGTTTGCATCTCACTACTGTCACATGCATGACACTGTTTTTGCACTGAACGTCATCATTGCAGGGACTCGCTTCACACACATGCATGCTTTCCTGTTTTCTGAATCCTGTGCTTATTGTTTGCATGCATGATCATTCACTCTTGTTTACACTCAGTATCACGATGCATTTAGAGTTCTCATGTTTTTAGTCACCCGTTGGTGGCTCTGGGCTACCTTGGCCCAGACCTTTCCTTGCCCAGCTAGTGTTGCATATTTATGGAAGTGAAGGCTCTGCCTTCCCTCCAGAAATTGTGCAAGTCTGGCCAAGCACTGACCTCCAGGCTTGCATTGCACAATTCTGGGAGGCAGTGCCTTGCTGGCCCTAAAAACTACGTAATGCAGTTTGTTGGTTTGCATGTCATTGTTGATTGAAATTGTATATTACGCAGTTTCAATCCTCACTGAGCCAAGTTGGACTGTGCATTACACAGTTCCAACAGTCAGTAAGCCTCCTGAAAGCCCGGACTATGCCTTGCACAATTTTGGTATTCAGTCTCCCAGCCTCCCAGTGAAAATTGAGCAATCTTCATAGCTAGTCACATAGGTATGTTGCATGTTAGTCCTCCAGTTTGTTTTGGTTTTCATATAACAGATTGCTTGCCACGAGTGTTGCTATGTCTCTATGTATCACAGGTGTTCATCTACTTCTCAGTAGCACAGGGACAATGGATTTCAGGAGAGCAGAGTCAAAGGACACCGTTGAAAGCACAACTGGGGATGCAATCGATCAAGTGTCATTGAACTTGCTTATCTATGAAGAAATCAAGTTGTTCATGGACAAAGATATCAAGATGAAATGGTAACGACATCACAGTGAGCAACACCATCAATAGCAACAAAAGGTATCAGTCTTGCATGCGACAAATGCAAGAGGAAGGTTGTTGACAACACATAGGCGAAACATAATTGTAAGTTCAAAGATGACCCACTCACGATGAAAACAACTTTGGAGATTGAGGCTATGAGGTGACAACATGACAATAGTATTACGTGAATGCAGATAGATAAATATAGAAGGAGTTGCAGGTGCTGAAGTAGCAACTCAAGGAATAACATGAGTTGCACAGACAAGAGAAGGAGTTGTGATGGGAACTAGTACAACAGGAGGCACAACATGCACAAACTGATGAAATTGCGCCATACAGGTTATGGACCCATCCAGCAGCTGGCATGGAGTAGATATGGTGAGAAATGTTGTTGATCACATCCAAGGGTGTTCAGAAGCATGGATGTCATTTTGCGCACGCATGCGATCCCACCCATTTGGCACACTCACCGAGGTGAAGATAAGAAGAAAGTCCAACTAGAGCTGAACATGTATTTTGACAAGTTGATGCACATGATCACCAACACACATTTGGAGATCAGCATAGACACTATGCATCAGTATGTTGCTGGTCCAACTGCACTTAAGACAATGATGCGCATGTTATGAGATGAGTTTGACAAAGGAGCCATATCAGTGTACCCGGATGCAATGGAGGCAAGAGTTTGCTTTTAGCAGGATGTCACCATTGAGTGCATGGACACCATCATAGACGACCAAGCTTGGCATCAGTTTGCCACCGTCGATCATCGCGACGATGTCTAAGAGTTGGTCCTCCTAAAACTTTCTGAGTCTAAGTGATGTCTTGCATGGCTTGATCAAGCCTATTTTGTCTCACATGGGTACATGTGCAGATTGTATGTAACATCTTGTCAAGTGGAGGTTCAAGTGTCGATAGTTTAATGTAACAGTCATAGAGTAGTTGAAGACTCATGAGCGTAGGTGAATAATCACAAAGGGGAATGTCAAGGGTACATCTGTTTCGAGGAGCAGGTACAATTGGAGTATTTGGAATTAAAGAAGTTGAGAACAACCATACAGGTAAACCTATCGTGAATCTAGGAAGTGACAATGTAGCTGTTAGTGCCTAAATCTACCTCAGGCTGAGAAAGGCAGGTCTAAGGTAACATCAAACCACGCTTAACCTGGTAGCTAGCCCTACCAGGTCGGGAGAGGGCTCTCTCCTTGTCAATCTCAAAGAAAATATAACAAGTAAGGCTTGAGATGACTGATATGAATACTAATTTTAGGCTAGGTATATGCTCAGAGGATTTTTGATTGATTTTAATGGTTGGTTGTTGGATCAGATGAGGAAGGCAGATTTGGGTCTGGGAAATCAACTTAGATTTGTAGAGGTTTCTCTGGGGCGAGGTAGGCAAGTGTTTTAGCACTTTGAAATTAATGTGATGGTAAGTATAAAGACTGGTGAGGAGTTGGAGAGGGCATGCAAGGTTCATGATCCTCTTCAAACAACAGAAAACATTTAAAACTAAATGAAACCTCAAGGCATAGCACTGAACATCAATGGATTCCACCTATTAATCTTGATTCATTTAGTTATGCAGAAAAAGAGAGATGATGGCACATATAAACATAAGATAAACTGAATAACCGAGGAGAGAAAACAATGCTAATTCACATTACCACAAGAATCCCACAAAATGTTGCAAAACCCTGGTTCAATTCCTTGCCAAACTGCAAAAGTGATGTATAATAATGCTCAATGCATCCACAAGAGTCCAACCTTGACAAATGACTAAGAAAGTACAAGATATAGGCATCAAACCACCTATGCTAGCCATCAGGGGTCGAATGCATGAGTCAAGGAGCTGTTTCAACAAGATCTAAACTAGGAACTGAAAGATAGGCAGTGGAACAACTTGCCTCTAAAACTATGGAAACTGATTCATTCATCCTCAAACCAACTCCAACTGATGTATCTACCTCCTTAAGTCATTTTTCATCATTTTTACATCATGGTACATCAATTTACATCATATTACATCATGAATTTACCAAAGAGAGATGAAAAAGTCAAACTGATAGAAAACTAGGTGAAATTATGAGTTTTTGAGAAAAATTGGCAACATTTTGCCCGATGCGCAGTGCCACTTCAAGGCTGAATTTGGAGGCCTTCCAATTCACCAAATGAGGCCCAAGATAGCTTGTTGGAAAGCTCTACCTGTCTACTTTCTAGGAAAGCTAGAATTTTTGGATTTGGAGTCCATTTTCCCCTTTAAAAATCATTTCTCCCAAGACTTGTTCCTATGGTTCCAAAAAGTGGCAGAGAGGGCATTTTTTGGGGGTTTTTTGCCCTTTAGGTGACCCAGATCTCCTCCAAAACTTATGAAACCTTCTAGGTTTTAGTATTTTTCCATGAGGAATCCAAAAATGCAAGCCATTTTGCAAAATTCCTAGCCAACTCAATGCGCAGCGCCAAAATTCCTGTGTTTTGCATTTAAAAATTGTGAAATGACAAAACTTTCTCAAAATTGCTTCAAATTTGGCAACAGGAAAGCTTACTAACTGCTTTGCTAAGCCAAGGAATCCTCAGCCAAAATTTTAAGTTTATCTTGCTCCTTTTTGGCTCGCAAGGCTCTCCTTAGTTTGGTTTTTAGTTGCTTAACTCTTATTTTGCAAATCTTGTTTCGAGTTAAGTAATGATAGGCCATATGACACAACACTATCTTCTCTTTGTTGGCTTTCTCAAGAAATTTCTCAAGGTGAATGTTCACCTTCTCCAACAAGTGTTCCCAGTCATTGTATTCTTCAATGGATGTCAACTTTCCCTTTGCCCTCTTGGACTTGTGCCGGTTTTCTTTGATGATTTGTAACTCCAGGAGGTCTTGTTTATTAGTCAACTGTTTGTTTTCTTGCTCAAGGAAGTTGATGATCCATTTGGCCCTTTCAAGGTCAAGTGATAAGGCTTGGATTTCAGCCTCCTTCTCTTTTATGATCATATCCTTGAGTCTTGAGCTTTGAGAGCCCAAATCAATGTCATCTTCCCCAACCAAAACAAATTCCATGTCTTGCCCTTCAAAAGGCCCTTCATCATGCAATTGTTGCTTTCCTTTGTCCTGTACCTATCCAGCTGAAGAAGAAGGCAAAGCCCCTTTCACCCTGGGTGAAGATAGCATTTTCTTGTGATCCGGTGAAGAAAACGAGACCCCTTCCACCCCTGGTGGAGATAGTACTCATTTGGAAACTACAAAAAGCCTCCTGGTGCCTTTCTCATAAGTTATAAACACATGAATGTGAGCCTCTTGAGTTTTTCTTTCAGGCTCTTTTTGTTGCCTAGAAGGTTCACCTTCCTCTTGAGGATCTGCAAAAATTTGAGGCCCCTTGAAGATTTCATGGGCAATGAAGTTTTCCCATGGCACTCCCAATTGAGTGAGCTGATGCACAACAATAATCTTGATGACAACAAAGTGGTAAATACTATTGAGTTGCTATGGGTATGGTTTTCTTTTTGTAATCGCAGTCATCCTTTCTATGCTTTTGCAAATGAAATATGGAATACTCATCATTCTAACCCTAGTAAAGTGCATAAGTAATCTGATATGATAGGCATAGAGTCTGGAGAACCTACCCTCACATGTGAAGTATTTGATGATGAGTTTCATAAGTGGAACATACCGGTCCTCCAAGAACTTGAAAGGAAACACCCTGCTCAATTTACCATGATATTTGGCCTTAATGTATGGTTCATAATGCTGCTTGCTGATATTCTATCTTTTATTCTACCTTTCCCCTACATCTGACATTCTAGTTTCTTCTGCAATAATAGCTAGTGAAAGAGTGAAATTGATCCCAGCAAGGTGTACCATATTATTCTCCATGTTTATGACAAATTGCCTTGCCAATTCATGATGATACTTAACCCTCTCAACCATCTCACAAAACTCAAACAAAGATTGGTATTTGGAACAAGTGGTAGCAAGAGGACAAGCAAGGAGTTCAGCAATGCTAATAGGTTCCTCCCTAATAATTTTCCCACCCTTGTGAGGTCTCCTAGGCTGTACATTCCTTTCTCTTGAACTGTTACTTAGTGTTTCTTCTTCATAACTTGACTCATTGTTTCTTGCCATTGTGTTTGGTGCTTGTCTTAGGGAATTGATGTGATGATGATATGGTGGAAAATGCTAACGAGGGAGGACAAGGGAGATGAGTATGAATATATTTTACTAATGGGAAATGGAGTTGGGGGAATGAAGGAATAAGTTTGGGAAACTAGGGTTTAGTGAGGGATTTTAGGGTTTAATGAAGGGAACGAGTTGTTTTAGGGGAGTGGGATATGGAAAATGGGATAAATGGAGTGATTTAGGGTAATGGAAGAGAGAGAATGGTTTAATGATGTTGGTTGTGATTATGGAGTGAAAGTTGCACAATGAAATGGAAAATAATGAAGACAAGCTAGGGTTTCACTTTCAAAATGCAAAACTCATGAAGAACACAGGTAGGAGATCAAATTCAGCTCAAGGATGATGATAACTTAGTTGTAGAATAAAAATGCAACATTTTTGAGGGTTATTGAGCGATTTGGAATGTTTTAGCAACTTCTAGACTGATGCGCAACGCACTGGGCCCAATGCGCAGTGCCCTCCTGCTGTGCAGCGCCTTTGCAAATTAACATTGGCAGAAAGTTAATGATGTGCAATGCCAGTCTGATGCGCAGCGCACTACCTCTGATGCACATCGCCAAGCAAGTTTGCTTGGAAAACAGGGCTTTTGACTTCCTTAGCTCAATTTGCCTCCAAATTGCGATTTTTTGCTCTCCAAGGGTATTTTGGACAATGAAATGATGAATAGCACTCCTTTCACTTTATATATGAATGGCTTTTAATTTTTTCTTATTTCAACGCACTTTTCTAATGTCAAAGTCACTTTTGGTCATAAGCTCTGTTTTTTTATTTGAATTGACTTTTCTTGATCACTTGGTAAACTGATGCATTGATGCTTTTGCTTTTGTCTACAGTGGCTGGAGTTGGCAAGGTGATCAAGGGCAGCAACTAGAACTTATTACATATAGAAAACATTTTAAATTACATAAATTTTGTACATCGAAATAAAAAAACTCTGTTTTCACCTCAAAACAGAGTTTTGAGGTAAAAATAATTTATTGAGCATATCATTAGTGAAATTTTGATCTTATGGACTTATAACACCTCCTCATGTGCCTACTGACCATTTATTGAGTTTTTGATGACCATGGTGGCAAACCCTAGACCTAATGAGACCTAAAACACTAAAAATGATTTTGGTAAATGGAATGAAATAAAATGACAGTAAATGACCTAAACATGTGAAAACAGGCCAGCAGGTAAATACCATGAGGGAAATTGACAATGAACCACTACCATCAGTTGATCCATGACCTAATGGAATGTAGCTGATTGGATGAGACACCTAATATGCATGAAAAAGAGAAATTTGATCACTGATTGAAGGATGAAGATACCGACACTAACAGTAGCCATATAAGGAGGACTGACATTTGCGAAATTAGGGAAAGGATTAGGTTCTCGTTAAAAGAAAGGCATATATCGGTAAATTTTGACATTGTTTCCATTAGATTCATTCCAAATCAATTTTTATTATTAAAATTAAATAATATTCACAATCCACACCTAAGGTCTTGTAAAAAGTAAAAACAAACAAGGTAACCCACACTAAAAAATCTAGGGATTCAAACCATACAAACTGAATTCTCACAAAGATCTATAATTACTAGTTGGTGATGAAATCCAATGTTGAATAGATCAAAGTGAAAAGTTTGATAGATATGAGATTTTGGGACTAGTTACCTTGAAAACCTTCTTAATGAAAAAATATGGTGCAAGTAGCTTCGCTTAGTCCATCTCGAGCAAAGATTATGCTCAAAAAAGTCCAAGTGAGTCTATTCAATGTCTGTTCCAAGTACAATAGGACCCTGCCATCACCTTAGGTAGATCCCTAGCATCACTAAGTTGTGTTGGAAATACTGAGAGGGGGGGTGAATCAATATTTCTTTTCAATTGTTATTTTACTAGTTAAAACATTTATATTCAGAACACAAGATGAACAACAAGAATAAATTATTTTATTAATATAATCTTTGTAATAAAATATATACAATATATATATATGATTCCAATCTGTTGCCAAGCACCAAATTGGACTTTTGTAAGGCTCCAACCTCCAGCGCACCAACTCTGTTTTATCAAGGCACCAACCTTGGACTTAGGAGCACCAACTCCTAGGACACCAATCCTTCTAGTTCTGAGGCACCAATCTCAAGGGCTCCAACCCCCTGTTGCAAACTGTCTGGATCTAATTTGTCAAGGCATCAACCTTGGATATAGGAGCACCAACTCCAAGGACACCAATCCTCAAACTTTTGAGGCACCAACCCCAAGGGCTCCAACCCTCTTGTCAAGACATGTTTGATAGTAATGTTTTGCTCTCATAACTCTTCTTTACTGAGTTCTGTCTGTTTACAGCTTCACTGTAGTCTCCATGCTACAGCATCAATGGAAATCAGTCTTCATATGAAGAAGTCTATACAACTCTTCATACTGTCCACACAGAGTCTGCAATAGCCCTCATGATCTCTGATAATGTCTCCACATAGCTTTAGTGAGTCTACTATTAGCTGCACTAAGCTCTGATTAATTCATCGCTAGTCTGAGCCTTTCACAGGTTAGCCTGATCAATAGAGTTGCTCGTTCGTTGGCTTCCTCCTGTCCTGCTGGACCTTCAGCTTCCTCTTGTCCTGCTGGACCTTCGACTTCCTCCTGTCCTGCTGGACCTACCGCTGCCTCTATTTCTTCCAGTTTTTCCAACAACCAATACTTTCCTTGTTCTCTGTTATATACGCCTGATACGCCTGACCTTTGGCTTCCTCCTTGCTCGCTTGAGCTTCGGCTTCCTCAGCGCTCAATCGACCTTTTGGCTTCCCTCCTTTGGTCGCTTTAGCTTCCTCTGCATTTGCTCGACCATCTACACTCGATTGATACTTCATCTTCCCGATCCATGGCTTCCTCTATCAATTTGAGTGTTCCAATACTCACAGGACACGTTAATTTGGAAGAGAGGCCAAATTAAAATAATATTGCATATTAAAGAAATAACTATATTAGAGAGGCCCTTTTAATAATATTCATACAATAGACTTCATTATTTTTTCATGGAAACCATATAAGAGAGGCTATAGCCATATAAAGGTCCCACATGCCATGTCATCCTTTTATCGCAATCGCCGCTTTAATATGACAAGGCCTTAAGCCTTTAAACCCGAGACCATACAATATATCGGAATACAAGGATGCATAGGAAATACATGGAAAACACCCTCCAAACACATAGGCTGGACTTCAAATGCATTATGCCCACATCTATAACTTCATTGAGTCCGCTCCTCCACAACTTTATCGCAATTGGCAGATTTGCACACAACATGGCCAATTCCCCTTCTGTCGATGAGACAGATGCGACATTCAATGAACTGTTTTTAATGAATCCATCGGGTCCATATGTATATATCGCAATCAGTGCTTTATAGTGTGGCAAGGCTTTACAATATATGTGATATGTGACGGATGCAATAATATATTAAATCATATTGCAATGGTGTAGCCGGGTCCGCATTAATATCGCAATCACAGTTTTAACGTGACAAGGGCTTTAAATGCTGCGATACATAAATCCCGATATGACGGACGCGATATACCATTAGGGCGTGATGTAATAAGACCATCGGGTTTGAAATTGTATATTGCAGTTAGGGGTTTTGGGGATGACATCCCTTCATAACCTGCGATATAAGAGTTTCGATGGGAAGATGCGATATAACAATACATCATATTGTAATGGTCCTGTGGATCCATATCTATATATATATATATATATATATATATATATATATATATATATATATATATATATATATATATATATATATATAGCACAATCTCATATTTTAATGTGGCAAGGCCTAAAGCCGGAATACAAGGATACATATGAAATACACAGAAAACCTTATATCCAAGTTATTTCTATTATAATTTTTATATAATAGAAATACACAATAATCATGCGTAACTTACCTTTTCTTCCTTTTTTCAACCTTTGCACATTTTCCGATGTTTGCCTTTTTCTGGATCAATCCTCCACCGTAGATCCTACCATCCCATCTGATGGTTGATATTACACCCGACCAACAAAGCTACTCGTTGATCCTGCACCATAGACCGAAACCGCATTTGATCCAACGCTCGAAAACGATATCGGGTGAGCTACATGCACAAGGATTACCCGCCTGATAAGGCGGTTTCCTCTCTCCTTCTCCTGCCATGCGTCGGTTGATGAATGGTATCGGGTTATCAGCCCTAAATACCATTTATAGCCTTGAGTCCACTCGAAAACCATTGCCACTGTTACAAACTCGCCAGTTAACTGTTGAATGTGGATACGATGTCATATTAAGGATTGTTGCTATAACCTGTTTGGGTCCGTGTTATTATATCGCATATATATATATATATATATATATATATCTATATATATATATATATATATATATATATATATATATATATATATATATACTCCTCCACTCTTTGTACTCCTGCGTTATACTCTTTCCATATGTGATACTCTCGATAGTTCTTCCTTTGGCTTCTGATAGCTCTACTTCTCCGCTCTTACACTTACTTGGCTTTCCTGTGGCTTCCAATACCGCTCCACTACCTCTTCTCTACTTTGATAGCTCTGTTATGTTATTCCTTTGATATCGCATGATATGGGTCCTTTGTTAATTGCTCTTCCACTTGCTTCTCCTCCTAATGCGTGTTCCTCTTTTGATTCTTAGTTCTTGCCTTTTTCCACTATGTGTTCTTCTTTGCTTCTTCTGTTGAACTTCTTCCTCTGGCTTCTCTTTGGCTGATTTTGTTTCTTCATGGATATGCTTCTCCTTCTCCTTGGCCTCACATCATTGTTTACTCATCCAGAATATTTTCATATTGACATCAATGACAATCTAGGTCAAAAATCTCCCCCTTTGTTATTGATGGCAATATTCTTCCTCTCTCCCCCTTGGACATCAATGGCAAAGGAGTGCTCAAGGACTCCCCCTGTCGAACTACTACTCTTCTCCATGAATAGTAGATCTTCATGGGTCTGTTACTCCCCCTGTCATAGTGCTCTTCTTTTTACTCAAGATAAAAGAATTGCTGCAACTAGAACATTCTCCCCTCTTCATGTCTCAGAACTACTTTATCATGGCTTCAACAATGCTTAAAGATGCTCCACTTCAATGCTTTCAAACAAATTTCAAATAGGAACACACCAAATGATCAAGTCCGGGTTTTTATGCTTCAATCCATATTCTGTTGTCTCCACAATTAGAATTAAAATGACTTCACAGTCCAAATCAAGAGAAAATGCCACTGAAATTGTCTTTCTTGCTATCTCTCTTTAGATCAGAGTTCCTTTGTATTTCTGTGCTTCTCCTTAAGCTACTAAGCTATATTCCACTTCACAACATTCTCCTTTCTATAGTATTTTTTGATGAGCCATCTTTTCCTTGTGTTCTTGTAAAGGTTTCTGCAAGTTATCTCCACTAGTTGATTTTTATATCCAATCTGTGACAGTCTTTCAAATTATTTTTGCTGATTTGCATCTTTTTCAAATGCTTCAGTTTGGTTAGATGCTGCCAACTACTCTTGCTTCATGCTCCATTTCCGATGTATCTGTTTGTTTGAAGATTGCCTCTATTTGTGTCCATAATTTACCTGTTCTCACATCAAATCCCTGAGTCGAAACATTTAACATCTGTAATATCAACAACATAGTTATTTTCCCTATTTCTCTAGCATTGGATGGCCTTCTCTGCTGCTCCAATTTCTGCTTAGTGATCAAGTGGAAAGCATCTTTAACAACAGTCCAAAGAATGGTTACAGGATCATGTTCTTCAATGGAGTACTCCTGAGAAATGATCTTTATCAAAGAATGATTGTTAAAATAGATCAACAAGGATTTTATAAGGACCATTTCACGAATAGCTTCTGCAATAATGATCAAGAATCACAGGCTCCCCCTAACTATATGCATCATCTCTTTTGGCAGAGTCTTCCCATCAAATGCTTAGATTGTCAAAAATCAGGCCAATAACATGTGTTGTTGGCTGGAGAGTTCAAGGGACTTTCGGATTGTATTTCCTTCCTTCTCCATACTTGTGTAACTTTCTTCTTTTGCAGGGTTCTAGCTTGTGTAAGGGCCCAAGTTAAGTTACAATCACGTGCCATATGACCAATGTTATGACACTTGAAGCATTCTACATTGTTCATGAATAAGAATTCATGATTTCTTCCTGCAAAATTGTTCCTTGGAGATTGTTGGGGACCATAATATCTATCTTTATGATATGGTTGGGGAACATAACATATATCTTTATGATATTCTTTACAATCTTTTGCCATGTGACCAAAGTTTGTACAAGAATAACAATAACCAAGAAATAAACTTTGGTACCTAGGAGATGGAGATTTCCTTGATGTACTTCTGAAGTCTTTCTATCTTGAGATCCTTTGATGATAACCATTGCTTCTAACATCATTGACATTATCTACATTTCTTATTGGAGCAAGATTTCTTCCATTGTTGCCTTGATTTTTCTCCTTGCCTTTACTAGAACTGGGAGCATCACCATTTATTTCTAGCTTCTTCACATCCTTTTTGTTTGAAGCATTATCATTCTTGTTTGAGGGTTCACCTGCATACCCTAGACCTGATTTATCAAATGGAAATCTTTGATGGCTGAGCATTTCATCAAAGGCTTGAGATCTCTTCAAGGTTTTGTTCATCCCTTCAACCTTTTTCTTGAGGAAGACAATCTCTTCTTCCAATCTTCACACTCATATTTCTTCTTAGCAAGTTGTTTCTCAGTTTATTCCTTGATATGAGTAGCTTCATTTGCTTCTATTTTAAGGGAGATGATATATGACTTCATTTTGAAGATTTCTTCATTTTCCTTTGCTAGACTACTCTCCATTTCTTCCTTGATCCTTGTAGCTTTACATGTTTCAGCCTTGAGAAGTTTGATGCTAGATTTTAATTTGAAAATTTCTTCATCTCTTGCTTTTATTTGACATATCATGGTGTTTCTCTCCTTTTCTACTTCATCAACCTGTTCTTCTATGATTTCCAATACTTCCATTGCCTTCTCATCTCCTTGTGCTAACTTTCTTGCTTCTTGTAGTTGAGATTTGAGAGAGGAGACCTCCACCTTGTACTGACCAATCTCTTCTTGTTTGTTCAAGCTCTTGTGCCTTTATTCAAGTTGACTTGACAAGGTGTCTTCCCGTTTCTTTTCTTTATCCAATTGATTTGTCATGGATATGACTTCTTCATGCTGCTTTCTTTTGCTTTGATGAAATTCATTCTTAAGCTTTGCAAGCTCTTCATCCCTTTCTTATACTTGAAGCTGGACAAGGTCAACTTTCTTCCTTGTTTGGTCTTGGTCACCAGCTAGTGCTTTCTTCTTAAGTTCCTTGTTTTCCTTTTTCAAATTGATAATATCTTCCATGGTAGCTATAAGTTGAGCGAGGAGATCTTCTACAAAATATTTTTCATCCTCTTCATCTTCTATATCTTCTTTAGCCTTGATGTCATCATTCTCATTTTCAGCTTCTATGATGGGTTTTGGATTTCCTTCTTGATTTCCATCATCTTCTTGGCTAATGGTCATGGTCAATGCTCCTTTTGAGTGAAGGTCATGAAGTTTGTCCCATATACCTTTGCTAATGAATATTTTCCTAAATTGTTCTTTATAGAATCAGGTAGCCCATTCAAGATTGCCTTCATTGCTTTTTCATTGTACTCCTTGGATTCTCCATCCATCATGCTATCAACAATTACTGATTTCTAGATTTCAATGCCTTGAGTCTTTAAGAAATTCCTCATTCTTGCTTCCCATATATTAAAGTTCCCATTGAACCATGGAGCCTCCTCAAATTGATTGTCTTCTATTTTAGTGGTAGAGGGAGACACATCCTTAGGAGGATTGGATACTTTCTTCCTTGACTTTGCCATTTGTGTTCTAAAAATCAACCTTCAAGCTGTTAGGCTTTGAATGAAGGTACTGGCTTTGATACCAATTGTTGGAAATATTGAGAGGGGGGGTGAATCAATATTTCTTTTCAATTGTTATTTTACTAGTTAAAAAATTTATATTCAGAACACAAGATGAACAACAAGAATAAATGATTTTATTAATATAATATTTGCAATAAAATAGATAAAATATATATATGATTCCAATCTATTTTGTCAAGGCACCAACCTTGGACTTAGGAGCACCAACTCCCAGGACACCAATCCTTCCAGTTCTGAGGCACCAACCTCAAGGGCTCCAACCCTCTGCTGCAAACTATCTGGATCTGATTTGTCAAGGCACCAACCTTGGATATAGGAGCACCAACTCCAAGGAAACCAATCCTTCAAACTTTTGAGGCACCAAACCCAAGGGCTCCAACCCTCTTGTCAATGCATGTTTGATAGTAATGTTATGCTCTCAGAACTCTTCCTTAATGAGCTCTGTTTGTTTACAGCTTAACTGTAGTCTCCATGCTACAACATCAATGGCAATCAGTCTTCATATGAAGAAGTCTATACAACTCTTCATATTATCCACACAAAGTTTGCAATAGCCCTCATGATCTCTGATAATGTCTCCACACAGCTTTAGTGAGTCTACTATTAGCTTCACTAAGCTCTGATTAATTCATCATTGGTCTGAACCTTTCACAGGTTAGCCCGATCAATAGAGTTGCTCGTCCGTCAGCTTCCTCCTGTCCTGCTTGGACCTTCGTCTTCCTCCTGTCCTGATGGAGCTACCACTACCTCTATTTCTTCTAGTTTTTCCAACAACGAATACTTTCCTTTTTCTCTATTATATATGCCTGATACGCCTAACCTTTGGCTTCCCCCTTGCTCACTTGAGCTTCACCTTCCTCAATGCTTGCTCAACCTTTTGGCTTCCCTCCTCCGGTCGCTTTAGCTTCCTCTGCGCTTGCTCGACCATCTACGCTTGCTTGATACTTCGGCTTCCCGATCCATGGCTTCCTCTGTCTATTTGAGTGTTCCAATACTCACAGGACACGTTAATTCGGAAGAGAGGCCGAATTACAATAATATTGCATATTAAAGAAATAACTATATCAGAGAGGCCCTTTTAATAATATTCATACAATAGACTTCATTATTTGTTCACGGAAACCATATAAGAGAGGCTATAGCCATATAGAGGTCCCACATGCCACATCATCCTTTTATCGCAATCGCCGCTTTAATATGACAAGGCCTTAAGCCTTTAAACCCGAGACCATACAATATATCAGAATACAAGGATGCACAAGAAATACATGGAAAACACCCTCCGAACACATAAGGCTGGACTTCAAATGCATTACGCTCACATCTATAACTTCATTGGGTCCACTCCTCCACAACTTTATCACAATCGGTAGAATTGCACACAACATGGCCAATTTCCCTTCTGCCGATGGGACAGATGCGGCATTTAATGAACCGTTTTTAATGAATCCATCAAGTCCATATGTATATATCGCAATCGGTGCTTTATAGTGTGGCAAGGCTTTACAATATATGTGATATGCGACGGATGCGATAATATATTAAATCATATTGCAATGGTGTAGTCGGGTCCGCGTTATTATCGCAATCACAGTTTTAACGTGACAAGGGCTTTAAATGTTGCGATACATAACTCTCGATATGACGGATGCGATATACCATTAGGGCGCGATATAATAAGACCATCGGGTCCGCAACTGTATATCGCAGTCGGGGGTTTCGGGGGTGACAGCCCTTCATAACTTGCGATATGAGAGTTCCGATAGGTGGATGCGATATAACAATACATCATATTGTAATGGTCCCGTGGGTCCATATATATATATATATATCGCAATCACATATTATATATATATATATACATATATATATATATATCACAATCACATATTTTAATGTGGCAAGGCTTAAAGCCGGAATACAAGGATACATATGAAATACACAGAAAACCTTATATCCACGCTATTTCTATTATAATGTTTATATAATAGAAATACACAATAATCATGCGTAACTTACCTTTTCCACCTTTTTACAGCCTTTGCACATTTTCCAATGTTTTCCTTTTTCCGGATCAATCCTCCACCGTAGATCCTACCATCCCATCCGATGGTTGATATTACACCTGACCAACAAAGCTGCTCGGTGATCCTGCACCATAGATCAAAACCGCATTTGATCCAATGCTCGACAACGATATTGGGTGAGCTACATGCATGAGGATTACCAGCCCGATAAGGCGGTTTCCTCTCTCCTTCTCCTGCCACGCATTGGTTGATGAATGGTATCAGGTGATCAGCCCTAAATACCACTTACAACCTTGAGTCCGCCCAAAAACTGCTGCCACTGTTACAAACCCGCCAGTTAACTGTTGAATGCGGATATGATGTCATATTAAGGATTGTTGCTATAACCTGTTCGGGTCCATGTTATTATATCGCATCTATATATATATATATATATATATATATATATATATATATATATATATATATATATATATATATATATATATATATATATATATATATATATATATATACTCCTCCGCTCTTTGTACTCCTCCGTTATACTCTTGGCATATGCGATACTCCCGATAGTTCTTCCTTTGGCTTCTGATAGCTCTACTCCTCCGCTCTTACACTTACTTGGCTTTCCTGTGGCTTCCGATACCGCTCCACTACCTCTTCTCTGCTTTGATAGCTCTGCTCTGTTATTCCTCTGATATCACATGATATGGCTCCTTTGTTAACTGCTCTTTCGCTGGCTTCTCCTCCTAATGCGTGTTCCTCTTCTGATTCTTAGTTCTTGCCTTTTTCCACTGTGTGTTCCTCTTTGCTTCTTCCGTTGAACTTCTTCCTCTGGCTTTTCTTTGGCTGCTCCTGTTTCTTCATGGATCTGCTTCTCCTTCTCCTTGGCCTCACATCATTGTTTACTCATCCAGAATATTGCCATATTGACATCAATGACAATCTAGGTCAACAAGTTGACCAACTACAACAATTTTACTTGGGGGTACAATCGTAATCAGACGTACATGCAAGGGCAAAGTAACAAAGCTCAATCCCCTTGAAGGCTCCTCAACATGGTTAATTGGAGGTTTACTTTCAAGTGACCCCAAGTACCTTTCGGCATCGTTGTAATACATGCAAATCACTCTATCATAGCCAATGAAGTGGGTATGATCACTTCACCAGATCCAACATGATCTCATGCTTAAATCATGTATAAGAAGAGCTTCCCAGAGCAAAACTGAAATAATTAGATTTCTCTCCCTAACTCAAGATTCTATTGTTTGTTTGTAGCTTTGGAAATTTTACTCACTTTCTTATTCCAAAGGCCTACACTTAAGCTATTGTAGGTGGTAAGAGCCCTAAAAATAATAAAAATTCTAAATGAATTTTGTTAATGCTGTGTTATTAAGATGTTATTTACTCAAAGGGTAAATGGACATGAAACTGATGGTATTATGACTTGACCCAAACTCTAATGCATGAAATATGAAATTTGTCATCTCTTTATTTCGATGAATTCTAGCTATAGTAAGTAAAGAGGTTCTTCTTTAAAATATTAAATTCAAAATGTACAATTTCTAATTTTTCAATGTACTTCAAAGCTCTATGTTGCAAACCACGCAATGTAATCTATGCACAATTTTCTTGAAAACTATGCAAATGTAATCTATGCACAATTTTCGCGAACACTATGCAAATGTAATCTATGAACAATTCTTGTGAACACTATGCAAATGTAATCTATGAAAAATTTTCATGAACATTATGAAAATGTAATCTATGCACAATTTTCGTTCATGAAATGAGAATTCTAACCATGCAAATGTAATCTATGCAAGAGAATTCTCCAAAACAAACACAAGATGATTCCAAATCAACGAAAGAACAACAAGATATTTCCCTTCACTAATCCAACTAAAGAACCAATCAAGTATAAGTAAAGGAAATCAGGTGAAAATTCCAAAGGTAAAAAATAGAGACACTCAAAAGTGATTAACACTCAGACACAATTCGACCCCCCTGGCGACTGAGGTGGAACTTTTTTGCAAAAATGAAAGAAAAAACATGAAAAAATTGTTAATAAACCGAGAAAAATCTTTGAGAAATGACCAAAGGAATTAAAATTCAAAACACCCAAGTAAATCCTTAAAATTAAAATGATTGAATGAATGTTATGAAACCAATGCTTAAAGTGTAATTATGATTAAACCTCAGTACTGGAATAAAAATGAATCCTATTTTCAATGTAGCACAAGAAGCACATCTAATCAAAACACTAATTCTTGAGAAACCCTACCTTTCAATCCTTGAAAATAGACAAATCTCAAGAAAACTCCTTTACAATACTAGATCAAACACATGTAGATTCGCTGAAGTCATAGACAAATGTATTGAAACCTTAAAAAAAAAAAATTCACACTTTAATGAGAGGAAAAGCTATTTTTTCAAAAAAAAAACTCAGTTTATGCGTAGGTCGACATTATAGTATAGTGGGCATGCGCGCTGTTGCTAAAGGTAATCTCCACATATATGTGCTTTGTTTCTAAACAGAAACCACACAGGTTGAGAAATTAAAAAATAAAATTAAAAAGTTTCCAGACAAATCACAAAATCTGAAAGATCATTAACTTGTTAAGCTCAGATAAAGCTATCAAAAAGATCCGAGAATAAAAAACAAGGATATCGAAAAGAATAGGACGTTTCCTAGTGGTGTCAACAATTTATTAGGTAGATAAATCCCTCTTGGTGACAAGAGTTATCTCCCTATACCCTAAAAAGAAACTAGAAAAGAATAAACAATCAAGCTAATTCCTTCCCTGAATCTACCTTTTCTTGAGTCGTAAGCTAACAAGGTGAGAAACGGAAATTCATACCTTATCACAACATGCTTGATGAAGATCCCCCTTTGTGCTTCAGTGCAACTCCTCCATGCTTAAATCTAGACTTGTGCCTTGATGTTGTGAAGATCCTCCCATTGATCTCAATCCTCTCCAATAATGATAAGCTATCCAACATGTTTCCCCCAACATAAACTTACTCTCAAAAGCCTCCCTCAATTCCCCCATGTATGGCTTGATTAATAGGCCAAAAGGAAGTAATTTGAGGTCCTTAGTCCATGGATGAGATCCACTAAAAGAGGTACGAGGGCTCCTTGAACAATGGGAATTAGTTCCATAAAAAATGAGGTTAGGCTCGAATAAACATGAGTTCGAGGTTTTCTATTGGGAATGATTCGCCCAACAATTCTTCTAGATATCATTTTTTATTTTTACTTTTTATTGATTTACTTGCACAGTTTATAGCGAAAGACAGAGCGCAGATATGCATAGTTTATAGTGGAAGATAGAGCACATGTGTGGATTTTGTTCAGAAAAATGCGTAGATGCTAAAAAACAAGGTTTTGTACAATGAGATCCAGAAATTCCACTTTATCCAAGGTATATAAGTTGTTGAATTGCAAGGGAGTGCTTCATGACAGTTGGATGGATGGTGAGAGATCTAATTTTGATGATCATTTGCCTAATGCGACAAATTGATGTGTAACAATTTGATCTACAGTTGAATTCTCCTAAGTGCAAAAAGGTCATCCTAACCGATTTATCACGGATCTCCCAATAGAGACCTGAGGCTCTCCCGTTAATGAGGCTCTTCCCAATGAACATCTATTTTTAGTATCAAGAGACGAACCCTGGTACAGAGACATCCTCCTCTTTTTATGAACTCAAAAGTTCAAACCCCAACTTACCCATGACGATCAGAGGTGAATACGCCACTAGGCCCCCCACTACCTCCTTTTGGGGGATGTCCTCTATCGACGAGGCATCGAAACCATCCTACATCTATGCCTTAATCACCAACAAGATGAGCAAGCCTCAAATTATTTCCATAGAGGATCTTGTGGCGACCACCTATTGTGGATAGCCACCACCTAAAAAATCCTTCGTGTTGGTTATTTCTAGCCCACCCTCTTCCACGATTGCAGACATGCAGTCAAAATATGTGAATAATGTCAATGATATGCTCATACGGCATGATCACCACCTGCTCCCTTACATCTAGTCATTGTGGTCGGTTCCTTCTACAAGTGGGGCATCAACTTCATGACCTGTAACCCCCCATCATCAGGAAACCACAAATACATTATGGTTGTCATGGACTATTTCACCAAATGGGCCTAAGCAATGCCCACGTATGATAACACCGTAGAAACCACAACACGGTTTTTATTCAACTATGTCATAACATGATTCGGTGTTCCCAAGGAGTTGGTGTCAGACCATGGAAGGCATTTCAGGAATGAAATCTTTCAAGAGCTATCCCAACACCTTACTTTCTCTCATGAGTTTGCATCACCATAATACCCACAGTCCAATGAACAAGTAGAAATTGTTAACAAGGTTCTCAAAACCATGTTACAATGCATGGTGAACACTCACAAAAATAATTGGAACCATATGGTGTTCTCAACCCTATGGGAATATCGGACAATAGTAAAGGAATCTATAGGGTTTACACCCTTCCAACTAGTATACAACGTTGAAGTAGTACTTCCCATTGAGTGTGAGATCCCTACCTTACACTCGACCATTAAGGTTTTAAATGACACCAAAGCTTTGAAACAAAGGTTGGTGTAGCTGGATCTTGTCGATAAAAGTCTACGAGAATCCCTCCAGAATAATGAAGCATACAAGAAAAGATTCAAATCCTCATTTGATCTCAACATCACCCCTCAAACATTTACTAAGGGGGAGTTAGTCCTCTGCTACGATGTTGCCCAAGAAACGGTAGGGCCTAGGAAGTTCGAAACCCTGTGGAAGGGCCCATACATCATCAAACATTTCCTCCTTAAGGGGCCATACATCTTGTCAGATCTCGATGGGACTCGCCTAAAAAATCCCGTCAATGGTCTCTACCTCAAAAAATATCACCCATAAAATTTTAGAATGTACATATATGCACCATGATTTATTTTTTATGATGATCACCTCATCATGGATTCACTCTAAACATCAATCTAGCATCATGTGTCGCATATGGATCATCCGCCAACCTATCAACATGGATTTTCTTACGGGGCATCTCAATGGTCGCAAAACCTTGTTGTTGCAGCCTGGGCCATATACTCTCCTGAGGGACACCTTGTCTATCTAACATACTTTGTATCACGTCAGCCACCAAAATTCAAGCTGAATATGATGCTGTCATAGGTCTCTTGGCCGATGCCCAACACTTAGGTATCCATCACCTACATGTATTCCTTGATTCCCAGCTGGTTGTATCATAGTTAAACAAGATCTTTCAGGTTCGTGATTCATGCCTTTTTTGGAAGTATCTACATGCACAAAGGTTAGATCGACATTTTGATCATATCACATTTACACATATACTAAGAGATCAAAATCATACAACTGATCACATAACTAATCAAATCATATACCACCATGCGTCACATATATATAACCATCAAGATACATAAACTATGAGCATAATATCCATCTCAAACAAATGCAGAAATAAATAAAAAAGTATAGATGCATATGACACATAATAAAAGATGCCAAAAAATCATCTCGTATATACATATCAAAAAATATATATGAGTAGAAAAATAGCCATATAATCCACTGGCCCATGACTAGGATAAATAAGTAAAAAATACAGGGGAGGATCCTCATAATGGGTGCTTTCCCTAGTGCATACATAGTATCATAAAAAAGCTACACCCAGAGGTCTCTCTAGTGCTCCTGTGGACCAATCTCCACACCAGGAGCCAAAATGGGACCAGTCGTTGCCACTGCCATAGTTATACGATGCAAAATTAGTCGATGCGCTCACCCAAGAAACATCATCATCTCAATGACGAACTCCTCCAACATCGCCCAACCCTCAATGGGAAAACCTCTAGTCAGGGCCTCAGTTCTGCCCCAGGTGTCCCAGTAACTCTGTACCTTGACTTCTATGGCTGCCACTCATGCCTTTGTTGCCTTGAAATGGTCACTCCACCGCTCCGTGTCCCTGCCCATCGCTACACTGCTACCCTCACTAAAGGGTACACCAATCTCTAACCGGTGCCCCTGCATTGACTGCTCAGGCCCAGCAGGTGGCCTTGCATCCTTCGGTCTCTGGGGCATGGGTTTTCCCCTACGACACCCATGCATCTCGGATCATGGCCTACCAAGTAGGCCAGTGGTCGCCCCTGCGACCCCACACTTGCAAGTAAAAAAACATGGTATCAGCAACGACATATATAAAAACCATACCTACACATGTAAACAATATATGCAATTGCGAAAAAAAAAAATCTCATACCTGCTGGTCCCCAAGCAACACCTGGAGGAATCCCCATGTCTGGATCTCTTGGGAAGTCCAGGCCATGGTAAGGAAACTCCAAAATCAACTAAGGATTGGAGTTAAACCAATCCTCCATGGTGGCATTCCAATAACATCCTGCAACACCACCACCAACTCGTGGCATCGTTGGTGCTCACTGTCGCATACGAGGGTCCCAGGCAGGTCCCATTGATACTTCTAGAAAAGGATGTAGCATCGCAACCCTCTCGTATATTATGTTGCATAGAACACTCACATAGAAAAAGCTCTAAAGAGCGCCATGCTACACCTGCGTCAACTAGGTAGTCATGCCCCTATATAAAAATTAAACCCAATCAAAGAATTGACCCACCTGCAACTGCTAAAGGACCATTATCTATGGCCCCGATACTCTATGATGGAATGTTGAGCCCACCAATATGACAATCATCACTAGAGTAGCCTGCTCAGTGAGATCCAAAATGACAACAATCCTGATGCAACGCTCCTCGTAAGGGTTAGGCCCATATTGAGCCTCACCCTCACCCTCCACCCAACGATGGATATCCACATGCCCAGATGGAAGTGGATATGGCAAAGCCTCCCCACGAGGCATTAAACAAATCACAAAGTAGATATCTGTATGGGTTGATATCGACAGATCAGTCCTGCCGATCAGCATGGCTCGCTAATCCGCATCCCAGCATCAGATCAAAAAGCGTAGGAACCTATCTTGCGATCTCAGTATGGGGTTCTAAAGAAACTTTAGTAAACCCCACTGAGCCAACAACTGGCTATCTGTTGGATCCCCTGCAACCTCCGTGCATAGGTTCACCCAGTCTCACTCTCTCCAAATCATCCTGCCATCAAGGATATCAAGCATCAATATTTAGCTCCCTAAGCTACACAAAAAAGAGAGAAAAGCCCCACTTTTCTGATAGTCATGCATTTATGTGCTTGACAGACACATGTAATGTGCATCTATTTCTCAGACAGATGCGCATATTTCAGGCCATACGCTGCGGTTACTAAAGTGCCGAAGACCACGCATCTATGTTTAACACATACGCACGACCCGTGCGTCTATGTTTGACACAGATGTGCAGACCATGTGTGGTATGGCGACCAAGCCGCATTGACCCCAAAAAGGTTTTGCCATGGCTTATCACAACTCAGATGCACGAACCATGTGTCTGAAGGTCGCTTTTGTGTAGTGTCACCACACAAAACCTAAGGGTTTGTGTGGTGACTGCGCGATTCCACAAGAGTTGCCCGTGAAACCATAAAAATCCACCCTAAAAAGGCCATACAGGGGATCCCTGTACTACCTATCTACCCAAAAATTACCAAAATGACAAAGGATAGGGTACAAGCCCTTACCTCTCCCTCCCCGCGCGCGTCCCTAGTACTCTGGTTGATTGCAATAGCAAGAAACACTCCCATAGCTAGCTCTAACCTCTCAAGTTCAACAATGCAAATGAAGTTATATTTGGTCCCCTCAAGCCTATGTATCACCCTCTTTGCCATTTTTTGGAGCCTATTGTAGAAGCTTATGACCTTTATTGACAAAACCGGAAGAGACACAAGGATCAATACCACACCATCTCCATCATGGAACTCTCCATTCTAGTAATTTCCAAAACTCTTTTTTTGGACCCGCTGCATGCTTAGAAAGTAATTTCAGGTATGCATTCTCTCGTTATTTAATTCATATCATGCAGTCAATCACAAATTATGTATATGTTTTAAAAATATGATTTCACTTAGGGTATTGACCATGTATATTGCAAGTACATCACAAACAATCCACTTTGACCAACACCCTGAGAGGATAATAACAGAGCATGTATCATTCACCACTTAGCATGATAGGCTTCCTCTTAAATCTTTGCATATCCTGACATCATTTCTTTGAAATGCACGATAGGGTCTGTCATCTCAACCCTTTTTATCACCACCTCACCTTGCATATGATAAACATCCACGCTGTTTGATAGAGCCCTCCCACTCATGGCTTACTTCATGTTTGTAGACCCTTATTCACTATCAGGAGCCATGACCACCTACTCAGGCCTGAGAATCACTCCACTTACATGCCATGGAGATCAACCTGATTCTGCTATACTGATCTCCCATACACCTCATTTCCTGGGCCATCACTGGTACTTTACAACAGATTAGGACAGATGCACCACTGCGTCCTAGATTTGGCCTGCTATCCACCCATATTGCATATCCCATCTATGTCACTTCATCCACCTCACCAAGCCAACACGAAGACCAACCAATGGGGCCCCTACCCTCAGAAAAAACACCACACCTCCATACAAGTCACCATTATTATGGGGCACCTGTCTCCATGTTTGTACATCCAAATCACCTTCATATTCTTTTGGAAAGTGTACAAATATTTTTAGGAAAAAGACTCCCACCCACATTTTTCATGTCTTTTACCCGACGACAGTTTCTAGTCACCCTTGGTCAAATCTCGCACATCACCCACAGTCATTTACCATCTTCATGCCAGTCAAAACATACTCACACCCACCCTGGAAATCCTACCGACTCTAGGGCCATCCCTATCAACAAACATGTTTTGACTGCCACCATTTGCACAAAAGCTCCGACCTTGGGCTAGTTATCCATAACCACCCATATCGCCATCTCTCATTATCATGCCTTATCTAACCCACACTATTACATTCTATTTACATCTCATATTGCCGATACATCATGTTAGGCGGTTAATGCTCATTTCCTGTCAACTTCAACATTCATATTCCAGGACAAAGGTAGTACCTTGGATACTCCCCCCTTGAAGGGATATCCTTAGGTGGCATAATGGGAATAATTGTTTCCCATTGATGTCATCAATCCCCTTAACATTCGACACCAACACAACTTTTCATGTCAAGGTGGCGTCGTACTTAACGACCATTGCAATTCTTTCATTTAGCTGAAGACCCTTGCATCACTAAGAACCTCATTCAAAAATTCTCACACAAAGATATGGGGGAGGTACCCAAAGTCAAATACCCATGCATACCTCAACACCTCATTCAACAATGCTTCACCTTTTATATGCATGGGGGAACCAAATTCAATCTAATTTTCTAAGAAGTGCCTTGGATGGCGTCAACAGTTATCGTCATCAACCATCAACATGTCAACCACCATAACGTTGAATGGACATAACCATTCCCTGTCCGATTATAATAATTCAATACTAGTCATCATAATGAGCATGGGACATGCCCGCCTCGTATAGACATTTTTACTCTTTAGGGTTTCTTTAGAGTATCTTTATCATTTATACTCAATCAAGGGGTTTCTCTACTTTAACTCCATAACAAGTTATCCTCTCTCTGGAAAAGTTGATAAAATTCTCTGTCATAATAGAAAACATGATGTATTTTGGCTATATGTTTGCTCCTAACCTCATACATAAGGGGCAACCGTTAACGCCAATAAATCGTACACATGTTTGCACAATCCAAAATATGCTAAAATAAATCCAACATAATGCACAAGTGAATACTTTTCAGCTGAATACACCATGAAGTTTAAAAAAATTTAATTTCTCATAAGGTCCAAAGTTTGTAAAGATAAAAAAAATGAGGATTCCACGACTTTTTATTCGATAGCCGCGTGCATGTGAAATATCCTTCAAAAGCCGCCCGGTCGAAGAAACGGATGAATCAATGATTTAGGACCACTCCACACACTTGGAGCTGATTCCCTAACAAGATCTCAGTGCAGGAAAACCGAATTCGAATCACCCTAAAGATATGCAACCCTCAATGGAATCACCTTGTACTACTCATGTGTCATTATCATGCATGAACCAAGAGAGGGAAGAAGGATTCAAAAATTTCTATATAAACATGCCATGGGAGAACCAAAATATGAGACATTGTTATGTTGACCAAATTTCTATCAGAGCAAACCACCATTCCATTGTTGAAGTCAAATAAAGTAAGAGCACTAGCATGTTGGCCATATTGCTTCTAAGCAATCCATAATCTTAGTGAGAAAAGAGGAATCAGCCATTGGAGAGTTTTCATACTTCTGTGAGAGAGAGTAGAAACTTGCAAAGAGATTGAGGACAAGAACCCCCCTTTTTGAGGAGTTTTGAGCACCATAGCTCAAAGAATTTTCTTTAGGTGTCTATGATTTATCTATTGTATTCAACCTCTACTACCAGTAGTCAATAAAGGGAGATTTTTCCATTATTTTATTTAATTTTTTGCTCCATTGAGCATTGCTTGTGTCTTTACCTTTTTATTTTGTTTATGTTTGTGTATGAATTGTTTCCACTATTCACAATGTTATGTTTATCTAAGTCCATTCACTAACAACACCAACTCTGTATGTGATCCTTTACAGAGAATAATCAAATGTTAAGGAGGTGTATTTTGGTACACCATTGCCACAAAAACACTACCAAAACAACAAAATACTTTTACTTTTGAAATTAGAAGTCTCATTGTTGCTCATACAAAGCCACAAAGGCTAGGCAAATTTCATCATACAAAGACCTATCAATTTATTTCAATCATCAAAAGGCCAACACTTATTTAGATCCTCTCTTCAAGCGCTCTTTGCAGGCCTATATAATATAGAGTAAAAGGAAAGGGATCAAGTGTCAATGTATAACATGGACAATATGAAAAAAAAGTCCTGAAACATTTAACTTCCCTTGTTATGTCCACTGGAACATAAATGCATTCTCGACTCCAACACAAGGATCAATATCTACAAAAGTTGCAAGTTTAGAACCTCTAGGTTAAATAACTAGTAGAAAAGTTGAGCATTGAGCAAGATGATATCCAAGCTATGTTAGCGCAAATTAAGCAATATGAAGCCAAATTTAATGTTTAGGTGAAATTGGATCGAGATAAATAGGAAATATGTTGGAAACAAAGAAAGTCAAAGATTGTTTGAGGAAGGAGCTAGAGAAGTAAAAAAAAAGGCCTAAGTCTTCAATAGTCGACTGAAATAAGACTGAATCATTAGTACCCTACCAGTAAAATTATGGCCTAAAGGATCTCAATGTCCAAGACCACAAATACTTAAAGTGAATTGAGGATCAAGACTTCAAAGCAGTTACAAGAAAAAACCTTCAGTAGATAAGGATGTAATGCACCTTTAGTAATCTAGCATAAGTGTTTGGAAGAGTATGGTCACACAAATAACAATGGTTCAAGCTTCCAGTAATGTAGTATGGCGCTATGCATGGTGTATGGACTTGAGGAGTTACAAGTCAGGGAATCCAATCTAGTCTACCGACTTGTGGTACCTCTTCTGTGCTACTAGTATGCCAAGTCAGAGGGAAGAATTGTTATGAGTCAAAGGAATTATGAGCATAGGAATCCCAAGATGTTACAATTTAAAGGAATTTACACCGCCAATTACATAATTTTCATAGTGAAACTAAGCATATGTCAGAACTATGGGTTTTGATCTAAGGACAATCACGACTCCCAACAAGTGGTATAAGAGCATAGCAATATTCAGGTGTAGACATGAGGATAGTTACAACTCATATCAATTTCCAACTGTGGACCTAAGCGAATGGTCACAAACCTACCCCTTTCCATTGATGTCAAATGGAGAGGCAATAGACCAAATTATTGTTTCCATCAATGCCAAAAAGGGGGAGAATGTTAAAGGTTTTGACGTTGATGTCAAAGGTTGATAGAGAGTAGAGCTGTAGATAGATGTGTGAAAAGTAGGTTGGGAGAGGAGTTCCATTGAGTAAAGTGGTAATTGTTACCACCACAAGTTGGATAAGATACACATATAGATAGTCTACGTTCACAAATTTATTTAAATACACAACCATACAATAAGTTCAAGATGATATTATGTCAACCTCAAGTTCATGGGCATAGTTTGTCCACTCCATTCTATAAAGTTAGAGAGATATAACTTCTGCAAATAGGTTCCCATAGTTCCCACTAAAGATATTGTGTAGGATTTACACCTTAAATATAAGCCAAAGTGTAAAATCATTAGTATGTGGCATGGGGATAAATTGCAAATAACGCAACTTGTAATTCAACTATTAATAAAAATGTGTTACTTGTAGTGTCAATCCAAAGTGTATTATACCAAGTAGATTTTGGAGGTCATAGTGATATAATACACCATAGTGAATACACATTAGTGTAACTATGGGTTGAAGGAATGTAAACATGGCATGTAGAAATAAATAGTGGGTTCAAGTCTATTTCTAATTGGTGGTGACAATCAAGTAGCCTGACAATCTGAGTAATTCACTAAGCAATTTAGACCATTGTCATTAAGAAAAGTGGAATGTTGTTATTCCCAAAGAGGCTGGATATGTGGGAAGGTTTTTATTTGAAAATACATGGCATATGAGACAACGATGTGATCCGTAAATTTCCATGTATATTCCACTGGATAGTTCGTCATAGAAGATCTAATAATATTATATTAAAAATATGAGATTCTACACTATTATAGTTTTATTAAACTTTAAGATTCATAACTTAATTGTAATTAGTGCATGCATGCGAATAGAAATTATGCAGAAAAGTAGAGAACAACAAAATAATCTCACACACACACACATAATACACAAGATATGCTCTCCAGGAAACCTTTCGGGAGAAAACCTAGCTAGAAGGTGAGGTCACTTCACTCTCTTTCTGTCTAGAAATATGGCTGCCGGTACAAAGAAGTAATGTCTATGGCTCATGGGCTGCTACAGTGCATATATCCTCTCTTTGTGCTCTACCTCCTATCTCTCCTGGCTATATTTTCTCAACTATGGAACAAAATTCTCTCAAAAGAATGAAATGCCTCTTCCTCCTAATGGCTCGGTTATAACACAACCTGATAACCTACTAGTGGTTAATTTTGACTACATCAACTCTTATCTAGAGTTACAATATAGACTCTTCTAGATTCTTTTACATCATAATCACGTGGCTAGCCCCTTTTCCATGAATAATGGGGGTTGACGCGACATCCTCCTGAACTATAGGTGTGAAAATAGGAAGGTCAACTTCTGAGTGGCATAACGTTTGCATACAAACTCTGATTGACGCACTTCTTACGACATTGGAAAGATATTTGTGTGTAGAATAACATGAAATGGTGCTACGCTAAAGTTACAAATTTTTACCCCCAAAATATTTCATTTGATGCCTCAAAATGCTCCTAGAAGGTTTCAGATTTGCCAAACTAGGTCATGCCGATAAAAATGGTCCCATGAGATGATTCCTCCACTTTTTCCACTTTGAATGAATTGAGATGGATGAAAAAAATATAATGATCCATTCTGGATCACACCTACCCATTTTGGGAGAATTTTGGTCCCCAAAATCTTCTACTGAATGAGGTGAGGAAATTTTTTCTCCTTCTCTCTTGTGTACCATTTAGCTTTTCCTGGAAGTTGTCCCTTCAACCCAATCTACCAAAGGTCATGCTACCCCTGTCTTGTAGTTCTAAACCTCTTATGCAACACTGTGTCTTCTGTCAACTCTGCCTAAGAATATGGTGCCAAATCCTCCACAAAAGTTAGGCCCTGTTCCTCTTCCCAATCTAATATGGAAGGCTCATATAGTTTCAAATTATCTACATTCACAACTGAGTAAATGCAAATATATGGAGGTAAACTAAGTTGATAGGCAATATCACCCACCTTTTCCAGTATCTCAAAGGGACCATACTTTAGAGCCTTAATTTTCTTACTAGGCCCTTGCAGCCTGTCCTTACTCAACTCTAAACATAGTTTGTCTCCCACCTTGAATGACTTTTTTGTTCTGTGTTGATCTTACCTAACCTTATACTCCTCCTGTGACTTCTGTAGTGTTTCTTATACCTATAGATGGATATGCTTGCTCTTATCTATAAAATTTTCAGGCCTCAAAGCATCTCCTGTAAGATCTTCCCTCACTCCTCCTTGTTTCCCATATGCAATATCCGAAGGTGAAGGTGGAAAATATAAAAAAAGTCTCAAAGGGGGACTTTCCTATAGAAGTGTGGACTTTTCTATTACAAGAATGTTGTATATATACCGTATTTTCATCCTAGGTCTTCAGATGCTTCTAGTTGTATCCCCTTAGAAGTTGCACCAAAGTCTTCTTGACTACTTCTGTCTGCCCATATATTATAGCACCATTTACCACCCTTGGTATTTGTGATGCTTGATTTATGGCCTAGGGCAACCCCTCCTTCTAGACTTGGTCCAAATAATTTAAAAACAGTGTTTTATTCCCTCTACGCTACTTTTCCCTGAGATAAAAGCGTGTACATGTGGGTTAGTCAATACCCAACCAACGTATATGTTTTAAAACACTTAAAAAATTTAAATTTACTTAATTATGGGCCGAGTTCACGGTTTTTACCTGTTGATTACCTCCTACTGCCCGTGGCCCAATTGTTTCCCAACTAAAAAACTAACTGGGAGAAGTATAAATAGACTTCTATGGGAAGGCCTTAAGGAGGAGAAGAGATAGAATTATTATACTGAGATTATCCTTGACTGAGTTTGAAGTATCCCTGTGCTTCAAGCACTTCCCCAAGATTTAGGGACCCTTGTTTCCTTGATTGTTGATATTCTCCCACTTGCTTGAGATATCATGGTATTGGTTATGGAAGTAGGCTGTTGAAGACTGGGACTGGACGGATCCGGAGGATGTTTCTACTTGGAGCCGGAAGAATAAGACTCAGGTGAATTTTCTCCATGTTAGTTATAGCTTTCTATAATAAAAAAAAGCGTTGTCTTGTTTTCGAGATTAACTGTGTTTATGCATCAAATACTGTTTTAATTCATATATGAATGTTATTTTGATGTATAACTAATCATTTTCTTATATGATATAAAGTTAGTTTCATTAAAATGCTTTATCTATATACTGCTATGTATGTTTGAATTGAATAATTTTTAGGTTTGGAGAACATCAGGAGTTGCAGGGGGTCTGAACCCTGCGGGATCTACGCGAATGAAGGACATCCGGGTACGATTGCTCTCACATAGTTTGTTTATTTAAGAATTTTGCCTGAGTTGTATGAGTGTTTCTTAATGTAGTTTGCTCTTGCTCTGTTGGGGTTCCAACCCAAAGCCCTAGGGTACTTATTCCCGTAACAGAATTGGCAACTCCACTGGGGATAACAGTCTTGTTATTCCTAGCTTGGGTTGTTCAGTGTCAATCAGGGCTCAGTTTTTGGTTTTCTTGTTGTGACAGTATTATTTGGTCCAGTAGAATCTCAGACCTTAAGATTGATCTTTTTGATCTGGTTTTGTTTTTAATTTTTCTTGCAAAGCTTTGTATGCACACTTTAGTCTATTTATAGTAGTGTACACACGCTAGTTTCTGTGAAGTGAACCCATGTATACACGAGTTTCCTTTATTAGAAATGCGTGTACACACCCCTATGCTTGAACACAGTTGCGCATACCATTTTTTGTATTGATTTTTCAAATCTCTCTGCCCAGAAAAATTTGTTTCTTGGTCTGTTTAGTCTCTGAGTGGTCAATTTCTGTCTATAGAATTTTATTATTCTGCGAGCTTACTATTTTGAAGTCTCTTCCGCTTTGAAAAGATTTGGCCTAGGTTTGCTTTTGAGTGAGTTTTATGATTTGTGTTTTGGCACACAAGACTTCGTATAGAGGTTCTTGATTGTTCTGGTCCTCTAGAACAACAAATTGTTTTCAATCTTAGTGTGAAGTTTGGTTATTGGTCTACTTGCTTTGCTTTCCGTCATTTTGTGGCCTTATAACTTTTCTTGCTTTTTGAAAGTCTCTTTCTTGATGAATTTGAAAGTAATAGATTTGAGACTTCTACGATCTGCGTTTTGTATGGTTATGTCTTCCGGATCCATCGCATTTTACTGTTTTTTGTATCAACGTTTCGAACCATCCTTTGTGGTTCATCATCAGGATTAGATATGTGAAGAAGTCAGAGAATTTGAAAGTATTTCTTTCCTAACTTCTTGGTCAGTTTGTCAAGCTCTTTGCTGCTTTTTGGGTTGTTTAGTACAAGTTGAAGCCTTTTTGTTCAAGTTTTCATTTGTGGTCGAATTTGTAACTTGCAAAGATTCCTTGTGATCTTATTTCAGTCTTTGAGTCTTAAGTGGAATTTAGAGTGCTTTTGAAAGGTTGTTTTCTTTGTTTCTTGAAAAAGAAAAGATCTTAAAAACATTGTTTTTGTTTTCTTTTGCCAAGTTTGATTTTGGTTTCTTTTGGTTTTTTGAAAGTGAATTGTGATCTTTTTGGATTTGTCCTTCTTGTTTGAGAGGATTTTGTATTCAAAATTTGTATTCTTTTCAAACACTTAAGTTGGCTTATTAATAGTTATAAACAATTGCTTTCGTTCTTTTTAGAGTAATTTAGGATCTTGCATCTTCATTACACCTTGCATTAGGGTAGTTTTGCATTATTAAAGCATCAATAGTATTTTTAGTTTTTGTGTGTGTGAAGTGTGTTTTAAGAAAAGAAAAGAAAAAGTTTTTGCTTTATAGAAGTTTCGTAGAACCCACATAGAGATCTCTTTTCATCAAAGAACAAACGATTTCATTCATATAGTTAGTTTTTCATTGATTTCTTTTGTGTCATACAAACACCATTGGTTTCATTTCCATTTATCCCTTTGACTTAAAAGAACATGCATTAAAAATCAAGTGCTTAATAAAATAAACTAGAACTTTTGTATTGTCATCAGAATACACCAACAAGTTTAGGTTTATTAGGGCCTTGGATTAGGCGAGAGGAGAGTTAACTCTCCAAGGCCACTCTAAATTGTAAAACATAGAAGTTTGATTAAAGAGCGAAATCCAATAGTGTTAGGGAGACTGGGAAAGCTCCGTGACTAGGAGTAAAGCATGAGGGTTAGTGAAGATAAGGACGAGAGATACCCCCTCTTACTTGTCGGATCCTACCTCACTACTGTTCCACTCGGGCTTTTGATACGAGTTGGTGACCATAGTTGCCTATCCTAGGATCCACACAGGTGGCTGTAGAGGGGAATCCCATGACACTTGAGGTTTACGTTGTATCACATTCAGCAGTACTTCTAGAGGGCACCCTTGTGAAGCTTGGGGGCTTGCACCAACAAAGGCTGTTGTCTGGAGGTCAGCATAACTACCTCTGATACCTTCGCTAGTAGGCTTGGGGTGTAACTAGCCCAGTTTATTTTCGGAAGGCCCTTATTATTAAGTTTCTTGTATTTTGGTGTCCGGTCCTAATCACCCGGAGTGGAAATACTTGGAAGTTGTTTGATTGCTGATATCTTTAGGGACATTTTAGTGAGTGTTTTGTGCTCCTAGTCGGCCTAGCTTTATAATTTTCTTGAGTCTTTAAGTAGATTTTTTAAATAATTCAAAGTGGTTGACTGACCATCTCGACAGTCTCGAAGACTTCGTGGGCTTTCACCTACGAGTCCAGAGCCTTCTCCTAGAAGGCGTAGGAGTGATTCTACCAGTGGTTTCCAACCAGTGGCAATGGGTGCATCGAATATTGATCCTCCACTTGGGGGCATTAGTTCACAAGATAGACCTGGTACTAGCACAGAGTTAGAGAGGAACACACTAGTTCTTTCTCGAGTACTCTTCTAGTCGGAAGATAGTATTGAAGTAGAAGAGATTTCAGAGTCGGTTGCAGCTTTGAATTCTCCTCTCCCTCCTGATCATCTAGATGTTTTGTTATACATTGGAACTCTGACTCACAGGCCTTTGAGCCCAGGTCCACATACATCTATCCCTTCGATGACCACTGCTGGAAGCATGGCATCCACGATGAGTGTTGCGAGCATGCAGACTCCCATATCTGTACAAGGGGGAGGAACTATTTCCATCCCTTCTAACACTCCCAGCACATCTATATTTGGGTCTACTTCCATTCCATCGACGAGTGGAAGTTCTCAAGCTAATGCATCCAGTTTTGGATTTTTCCCTTTTGGAATGCCCTCTCAAGGTATTCCTTCGGTTCCTTTGAATATACCATCAATCGCCTCTACATCCATGATGAGTGGATCAGCTTCTTTCTAGGGTTTCCCATTTGGAAGTGGTCATATACCACACTCCAATTCGACAGTAGGGTCAATGCATTTTCCTTTTACAAGTCAAGGTAGTAACCCCTTTCAGAATTGCAAACCCTGCGGTTAGTGGGATAGGAGTTGGGAATCAATTTTTCAGCCAATAAGGGAATGTGCCGTATTCTTCGGTTAATTCATTTCAAATTTTTTCACCCTTTGCTAACACTTGGAACCCTTATTAGGGGCTGTCAGCTCCTTTCAATACTTCGTTAGGGGGTAACTTCACTGGTTACAGAGGATTTTTGGCAAGAGTTGGCCAAACTCCGAATTTTGCTGGACCACAAGGATCACTATTTGGTTCAGTAGGCTCTACGAGTTACTTTGAGTAACCTGATGCCTTTCAAAATCCAAGTCATTCTTTTTAGACCTTTGGGAACCCTGCCCATTCCAGATGGAATTCCCAAGGTCCTCCACGACTTCCTTTTCTGGCCACGCTTAATTTTCCAGACTTAACTAAATTTACGAATGATCCAATTAGGTACAATCTAGCTTGGCCTCTGGTCCCAACTAAACTTCCATCAGATATTCAAAAGTTCGAAGGGAAGAGTGGTGAAGACTTGGGAGACCATGTGACCACATTTCAGTTATGGTTCTCATTGAACTCCCTGATAGATGATTCGATCAGGTTGAGGTTATTTCAGCGCACCCTAATCGAGAATGCGGCCAAATGGTATATAGAGTTTCCAGGGGGCACCTATACTTCTTTTGATGATTTGGCTAATATTTTCTTGAACCATTTTCAATTGCCTGTCAGCTATGAAGTGAGAACTGAGATTTTGGCCAACTTTCATCAAGACACGACAACTCACATTTCAGATCATATCCATGAATGGAGACAGAGAAAAAGGCTTATCAAATCCAAAATTCCACCAGAGTTTCATCTCGAATGGTTGCTCAAATCATTACAACCTGAGGTCTCAAAGGATGTTTCTCTTTCCGGTGTTTATTTGGAAGAGCAGGCTATTTTTCGAGCCCGGCAATTAGATCTGATATATTATCAGTTTGGGACTCTTCAGAAAATCCTACCTGACACTCCTAGATCCAAGGTTGATTTATCCAAACCGAAGCCAAGCCCTCACGCCAATGGCATAGTTGGATCAATTGACGTGAATATGGTGAACCTTTTGAACCAATTGCAACAGTTGTCTCTACAAACTACTTCTTCTAACCACGTAGCACATCTACATCTTCACCTTCCCAACCTACCTCCATAAACGCCATCCATGCCTCTAACCCCAAAGGAAATCAACAATTCGATGGGAAGAAGAAGGGATGAGGTAAGAAGAAGAACCAGGAAGGGAAGGGTAATACGAACAAGCCTGACAACAGTGCCGGTGAGGGTAGAAAAGAGTCCAAGAAAAAGGTTAAATTTCCATGCAAGTTATGCAATGGAGATCATTTGACTCACCTCTGCCCCAAGATTCAAGATGCTCAGTGCTTGTTAGTGCAACAAGGGTCCTCTAGCTCCCAAGCTGTCCTGACTAACCCTTTTCCCCAAGGGTAGCAATTACTTGCTGGTGCGAACTCAAATGTTGGTACCTCTGCAGGGGGCAATCAGGAAGGGGAAAATTCCTCAAATGTTTATATGATGAACTCTCATGTCAACGTTGCCACATGAGCACATGATTATGGTGAAACAAAAACATATAAGGCTAAATGATCCAAATTGGATCCTCAAACAATTCCATGATTGTTAAGAATGGATGACAGACTTCAAGAAATCTTATAGCTATCAGAAATAACCTATGAATAATGGTAATTTGCAGCCAGCATGGAGCAACGAGGACCTTCAGTCAAAGTGTGCTAACCGTTGGCCAATGGAGACTGTGCATGGTACAAAAATGGCAGTTGGGAAGCTCAAACCCAGAAATGGAGGCTGTTTTTGATACACGATTAATGCAAGTGCTAATCGCGTATCACTGGGAAAAACCCCTCGAGAAGGAAAAGCCCCGAGTACTCGGTGACAAGGGAAACTAGAAAACTTTGGGAAAGCGCTAAAACCGATAGGCAGGTCTCGTGCTCAAAACCAGCGGAATATCGGAGGCATTTTGGGCGGTAAGCAGGTTTGGCCGAAGACCCAATGATTCCATACACTGAGTGACTCGTGTCTGATAGGGAGAGAGAAAAACCGCTTACATCACGGACTAACGGTCGAGTAACTCAACCGCACAATATAAGCGAAGACTGTAGGATCTGGGGGCTTTAAATCAAATGACAGGGGTTCAACCCAATGGATGACCAGACCCGAGTGAGAAATAAGCTATGGTACATAAAGATTTGAAGTCCGATTTGACCAATGAGTCGACAGAAGGATCTATTTTGCAGGCATCTGGGAAATAATGGAAAAAAATGATTGTTCAGGAAGAAATGATACTCAGTTCGCAAGAAGATAGGTGGCCACCTCTCTGCGAAGCATTACGTAGCAACAATGATGCAGGGCAGAGGAGTCCCAACGGACAGAGGTAGGCAATTCAGAGATCCGGGAAGATAGAGCAAACAATCGAAGAAACAAACTGGCTTTAAAGCCACGAGCTGACAGAGACAAGACAGAGAGACAGTGAGGTAGAGAATCAATGAATAAGCTGAAGGCAGAGAGACATAGAAAGAAAAGAAAAAATGACAAAGAACAGAGAAGTTGAGCTGACCATCAGAGTAAGGGCAGCATTGAGCAAACAGAGACCAATTGAGGTCGAAATTAAGTAAGGGGAGTCTGTGAACTCTAAGAACTTAGGAATTCCAAGTGCCATCCTTCTGATCATCCCCTGTCAAGTGAGACTCAGATTGAGCTCCTTATTGTAAGACTCTGTTTTAAAAACATTATAAAAAGGCCACCATTGAAAGCTGGACCAGGAGATGTAGCCCAGGAGGATTGGGTGAACTCCTTATTAAATTTTGTTGTGTTTCTGTTTTGCTTACTATGATCTCTTACTATTTCTTATCGATTCGTTGCCTAAGATAACATAGAAACACACAACAACATATGAGTCTGTAATACCTTCATTAATTTCCTGAGGTCACCTAGGGGGGATTTCAGATCAAGTGGTATCAGAGCTATAGGTTGTTAAGGTTAGACAATCTTGTGCTAGATTTAGCTGTTGAATGCTAACTAGATCAAAGCTCAAATTAGGAGAAGGAGAGTTGGACGAAACTAATCGTGAAATTGGAAGAGTCTATCCTCAGAAGACAATGTTGGAGGAAGGTGATGTGGGGCCAGACCCTCAATTTATAGATAGTTTCCTGGCCATAAGGTCCATTGTAGAGGAAATGTATAAGGACTTTAGAAAACATAAATATGAAGATTCATCAGGCCCCAAACAAGATAAAGGAGAAGAAGAGTCTCTCCTCCATGACCACTCAAAAGGCAAAGGGAAAGAAGAAAACTTTCTCACACCTCCTAATAGCCCTGAACATAAAAAGAAGATACCTTTGATTAAACTAGATGTTAAATTTGATTTACCAATATATTATGGAGTGTTGAATGCAGAAAAGTTGGACAATTGGATCGAACAAATTGATGTTTATTCCAGAGTGCATAGTATTGATTCAGACAAGAGAAAGATTCAGCTGGCCAGCTATGCCTTGGAGGCACTGCCTTGGTTTGGTGGGAAGGCAGTACCCAAGCTGACATGAAGAGACATGTTAAGACTCTTTCTGTCTGGAGTGAATTTGTTTTTGCAATCAAAAAGAAGTTCTATCCACTGGCCTACATGCAAAAAGCCATGATGAGCTGGAAAACTCTTCAACAATTGAAAGGGAAAAGTGTATAAGCTTACACCCAAGAATTTAGGAAGAGAGCTTTGATTCTAGGAATCTCATTAGACTCACCTGAGACTCTGTTGAAGTACATTGGTGGTCTACACAGCTAATTGAGGCACACTATCCTCATGTTTAATCCCACTAGTATAGATGAGGTATTTGTTCAAGCTACGCATCTAGAAGCTAGAGGAAAGAATGGGAACCCAGAAGTTGGGGGATCATCCCAACCCACTACAAGAAAGAATAAGGAGAAAAGAAAACAGAAATGGAAAGCAAGGAAGGCCAACACTGCATAGAAAAGCAAGTCTTCATGCACTCACTGTAAGAAGGATGGGCATGATGATGAGCATTGTTGGATTCTGCATCCTTGAGACCTAAGAAGTTCGAGGGCAAGAAGAAGGAGACTGTTGCAGCTATTCAAAAAGCTTTGGGGTCGAACTCAGGAGATGAAACAACCATTGCAGCCACAAGTATAAAAGGTAAGAATTTTGAAGCATCTACTAGTAATTATGTACAGTCTACTATTGATGAAGAAAATGAGAGAAAAAGACATGAGATTTTCCATATTCGAGTTATTTCCAAACATCAAAAGATTGATACTTTGTTTGATAGTGGCTCACAAGTAGATTTAATTCCTAAAGAAATTGTGAAGAAGTTGGGATTATTGACTACACCTCACAAGAAACCATACCCATTAGGATGGTTAAGTGATAAAGCATAGCTACAAGTGACTAGACAATGCAAACTTAAGTTTTCTTTTGGGTTAGCATTTGTAGATGAGGTTGAGTTAGACATAATTCCTTTGGATATATGTGGAATTGTTTTAGGAAGTCCTTAATTGTATGACAGAAAAGCTATTTTCTATAGAGCTGAGAACAAGTATCTACTCGTTAAAGATGGAATCAAATACTTTGTAAGAGCTCATAAGCTCAAGAATAATTACACTCTCATAAACTCAGGGCAGTTGAAACGAATTATAAATTCATGCAAACAATTTTTACTAATGTTTGTAAAGGAAAACAAACCTGATAAAACCAATGTATTTGAGGGCTGTGATGCTAAACAGAAATCTGATTTAGAAAAAGTTGTTTCAGAGTATGATATCTTGTTTCAAGAACCTAAAGGTATACCACCCAAAAAGGAAATAATGCATGATATTAATTTGCAACAAGATGCTCCATTGCCTAACATTGGAATGTACAGGTTGTCCGCTTTAGAGAATGTAGAAATCAAGAAGCAGGTGTAGGATTTTCTTGAGAAGGGGTTCATCAGACCTAGCACATCACCATGTGGATCTCTAATCGTTTTGGTGAGAAAGAAAGATGGCTCGTGGAGAAAGTGCATTGATTACCGAGCACTGAATAAGATAACAATAAAAAATTGGTATCCCCTTCCTCGCATAGATGATCTATTAGATCAATTGAAAGAAGTTGTTTATTTTTCCAAGTTAGACTTGCATAATGGATATCATCAGGTCAGAGTTGCAGAACAAGATGCATGGAAGACTGCTTTCAAAACAAAGCAGGGATTGTATGAGTGGCTGGTTATGCCTTTTGGCTTAATTAATGCTCCTGCTAATTTCATGAGAATAATGAATGTTGTACTCATACCTTTTCTTGATGATTTTGTTATTGTATATTTGGATGACATTTTGATATTTAGCAAAACATGGGAAGAACATTTAAAGCATGTTAAGAATACACTAGATGTTTTGAAAAGAGAAAATTTTTATGTTAAACTCTCAAAATGTGAATTTGGCAAAACATCTTTGAATTATTTGGGACATTGTTATGAAACCAGCTCAAGAAAAGATAGAAAAGATAGATCAATGCCTTAGAATTCAGCCTCTTCGAGGGGACAACCTCCTTTACATTACATAAATGAACAATTCTTGGATGATACAAATGAAAAGACCTCCTTTCTATATATAGGGGTCCAAGGGGTCATAACATAATCAAAGCCGACATAACAATAATAATGTAAGGGCACAATAATAACAATAGTGGGCTTCTATGGGGCACAATAGTAACAATATGGGCACTACATGGGTACATCAATATAATAAGTGGGTTGTACTAATAACAATAAGGGGTTACACTAGTAGTATAGGGGCCTAACAGACATATAGTAGGGGGTGGTGAATTGAAGATAGATCCCTAAGGTGGCAGTCATTGTAAACTGGCCTAAACCCAAATCTGCTACAGAAGTTAGGAGCTTCTTAGGAGCAGCACAATATTGGAGAAAGTTCATTTCTAACTTTTCCTTAATTGCAGCTCCCTTACATGCTTTAATAGGATTGAACAAGGTGTTTCAGTGGGGAGGCAACCAGCAGAAAGCCTTCGACACCTTGAAAGAAAAGATTAGTACAACACCAATACTAGCACTGCCAGATCTTCAAAGACCGTTTGGATCCAAATGGATTCCAGTGACTATGCCATGGGAGCAGTGTTGATACAGCATGGTAAACCCATATGTTATAATTCTGAGACATTTAATTCTGTAGTAGTTAACTATCCCACATATGATAAAGAATTGTTTGCATTAGTACAAACTGTGAAAAAGTGGAAACATTACTTAATGGGAAAAGAAACAGTTATACATACTGATCATCAACCACTTCAATATCTACACTCCCAAACTAAGTTGTAGCAATCAAGACACTATAGATGGATGGGTTTTCTACAACAGTTTCATTTAGTCATCAGATATAAAAAGGGCATACACAATAAAGTTGCAGATATGTTATCTAGACCCATTATAAATGCATCTATTATACTTAAGCATAATTCTGTGTTACATGAGAGCTACATTGAACAATATGCTCAAGATATAGACTTTAAAGATGTATATGCAACTTTAAGTCAAGGCAAACGAGTAGAAGAATTGGATTATCATATTAAGGACTGACTCCTATATCATTGTGGGAAGCTATGCATTCCACAAACTGAAAGAGTGAATATAATTTGAGAAGCACACTCTTCTCTAATATCAGGTCACTTTGGGGTAAGTAAAACAGTTGCACAGCTGTGAAGATTTTGTTATTGGCCAAAAATGAATGAGACAGTTTCTAGATATGTAAGAGGGTGCACTATGTGTGCTAAAAGCAAGCCCAGCAATAGAAAACTAGGCTTGTACACTCCATTACTAGTTCCTTCTCATCCTTGGGAAAGTGTTTCTATGGACTTTGTTGGAGGATTTCCTAAATCTAGGAAAGGTCATGATTATCTGTATGTTTTTGTGGATAGGTTTAGTAAAATGTGTATTTTGATACCTTGTAATAAACAGATTACAACTGAACAAACTGCAAAACTATTCTTTCAACATATATGGGTTCATTTTGGATTACCCACTTCCATTATATCTGATCGAGACACCCGATTTGTGAGAAAGTTTTGGTCAATTCTGTGGGAACTAATGGACACCAAATTGAAGAAAAGCATAGCTTTCCATCCACAAATCAATGGCTAGATAGAAGTAGTCAACAGGAAAGTGATCCAGTTGCTCAGGGGATACTGCAGTAAGCATCCTAAGCTTTGGGATGAACATTTGTGTTATGTGAAGCATGCTTACAACCGAGCCAAACATTTTTCCACATAGAGATCTCCTTTTGAGACTTGTTTTGGTTTCACACCAAGGTCTCCCTTGGATTTTGTCTTTGGTAAGGACACAATAGTTGAGGGACACAACGATGTGGACAAGGAAACTAGGTTCATTAAACAAATCCAAGAGATCCATCAAGCAGTACAGGAACAACTGGAAAAGAGCCAGGCCAAATACAAGGCAAGGCATGACAAGCATCAGATGGAGCATAGTTTCCAAGTTGGTGATCAAGTCTGGCTGTATATCAGCAAGGACAGGATGCAAGGTGAAGGTAAAAAGCTAAAACCAATAAGGTATGGACCTTTCAGGATCCTTGAGAAAATTGGTGAGAATGCTTTTCACCTTGATTTTCTAGCTTATATGCACATCTACTCAGTCGTTAATGCAGATAGCTTGAGACTATTTGAACCTTCGTTAATTGAAGATCCTGAAGAACAAAGTCAATTGCCTTCTATTGATGACCTACTACCTGAATATCTTAATGAATTGCGGGAAGACACAGTTCTGGATAGGAGGGTGAGAGTAACGCGCAAGGGAGATGTTGAGTACCTCAGAATTGGGCTCAGGGGTTCAAAGCCAAGTAGTGCAAAATTAATAGAGATTGGACATGTGAGAAAGTTGTATCCTCACTTAGTCGATGCTTGAAAGCCAACTTTTGGTGGTCCAATAGCTTTTTCAGTGGGAAGGCTGTGATTCGAATTGGATCCTCAAACAATTCCATGATTGTTAAGAATGGATGACTGACTTCAAGAAATCTTATAGCTATTGGAAATAACCTCTCAATAATGGTAATTTGTAGCCAGCATGGAGCAACGAGGACCTTCGGTGAAAGCGCACTGACCGTTGGCCCATGGAGACTATGCATGTGCAAAAATGGTAGTTGGGAAGCTCAAACCTAGAAACGGAGGTTGTTTCTGATATGCGATTAGTGCAAAGCTGGGAAAAACCCCTCGAGATAGAAAAGCCCCGAGCGCTAGGTCATAAGGGAAACCAGAAAACCGTGGGAAAGCACTAAAACCGACAGGCGGGTCCCGTGCTCAAAACCGGTGGAATATTGGAGGCATTTCGGGCTGTAAGTAGGTTTGGTCGAAGACCCAGTGATTCCATACACCGAGTGACGTGTTTCCAGTAGGGAGAGAGAAAAACCGCTTACATCGCGGACTAACGGTCGAGAAACTCAACCGTGTGATATAGGTGAAGACCATAGGATCTAGAGGCTCCAGATCAAATTGTGGGGGTTCAACCTGATGGACGACTAGACTCGAGGGAGAAATAAGCTACGACGCATAAATATTTGAAGTTCGATTTTACCAATGAGTTGACAGAAGGATCCGTTTCATAGGCATCTGTAAATAATGGAAAAAAACGACCGTTCAGGAAGAACTGACACTCAGTTCGCAAGAAGACAAGTGGCCAGCTATCTACGCAGCTGTTAGCGCTCAAATCTGCCTCAGGCTGAGGAAGGCAAAAATTGAGGCAACATCAAACCACGCTCAGCCTCGTAGCTAGCCCTACGAGGACAGGAGAGGGCTCTCTCCGGGTCTATCTCGGCAAAAGGATTTCAAAGGGGCTGAGATGACCAATAAGGAATACTGGTCTTAGGCTAGATATTAAGTGCAGAGGTTTAAAGGTGATTTTTTGGTATTTTTGTTGAATCAAAGGAAAAAGCAATTTTGGGTGCGGGGATGAGACACAGTTTCTGCAGAGGTCTGCTTGGAGCAAGATAGGCAATTGTTTTGATGCTTTTAAAGTGATGTGGTGAATAGATCAGACAGGTGAGGAGCTAAGGAGAGCAAGCGATAGAAAGGGTTCTCCTTAAACTAAAGAAAACATGGAAAATTAAACATATTTAAAGGCAGAGCACAACAAATTTATGGATTCTACCTTAACACTTCATTTGTTCAATTACAGAAGATGAGAGAGGGAAAATGATACACATAACAAATTTACAAGTATTGAAAGAAGCACACCATCAAGACATAAAGCCACAAGAATTCCAAATAGTGCTGCAAATCCCTGGTCTTCCCTTTGCCAAAATGCTGAAGTAAAATGTACAATAAAGTCTCAAAGCCTCTTCCCAAAGAGTCCAACCATGAAAATCACTAAGAAAATACATAATATAGCCAAGCTAACACATTCCCTTGCCTCTAGGGGTCGAGCTCATCATCCTAGGAGCTGTTTCAACCAATTCTAAACAAAGCACTATAATCTAGGCAGTCAAAACAACTTGCCTCTATAAGCTAGGAAACCAATTCATTCATTAAATGTTTGCTATTTTATGAATGAATCATCTAGAATAGGTAAATAAGTGTCAAGTCAACATAAAATTACATCAATTACATCAAGGAGGGTGAAAAATCCCATCACAAGTCAAAACTGGTCAAAGCTGGGCGAATTCCTGAGCTGGAAGGTGCAAAATGTGCAAAAAATCCTGATGCGTAGCGCGCCTGAGCCCTACGCGTAGCGCGCCTTTCCACCTACTTTTGAGGCACTTCCTGGCATCCAAATGCAAACCTTTCGTGATTTGGACCTCCCAATCTTCAGGGTAGCGCGCGGCGCGCTACGCGTTGAGCCCAAAAACCTGTTTTTTACATAAAAATTTCAAAATTAACAAAATTTTCCCCAAATTTCTTGAAATTTGGGCTGGGGGTCCCCAATCAAGTACTATGCTCAGTCAAAGAGGCTTCAGCCAAAATCCCAAGACGATCAAGCTCCTTTTGTCATTTTTGCTTCTTGACCCTTTTCCTCAATTTTGCCTTAAGACTCCTAATTCACGCCTTGCAAACCAAGTTCCGGACCTTGTAATGCATAACCAAGTGTTTCAAGAATGCATGATCTCTATCGGCCCTTTTCAGCCGTTCCTCCCCTACATTTGGTATCCCAGTGGCCTGAGCAATAGTCTCGGGTGACAAGGTGAAATTCACTCCGGCAAGGTTTACATGACCATCCTATAAATGTAGAACAAACAAGCGAGCTAATTCACGATGATGATGAATTTGTGAAATCCGCTCACAGTATTCAAAACATGATTGATACCAAAAACAATCCATTGCAAGTGGACAAGCTTGCAATTGAGCCAAAGAAGTAGGCTCCTCCCTGACATGCTGACCACCTTTGCTACCTTTGTGATACCTCCTTGGCACACTTACCTCTGGTGTAGAATCACTATCATAATCCTGCTCATAATCTGACTCGGTCTCTGACATGTTCTTTAAAAACAAGGTGGCTCGAATATATATATGCTGATATACAACTGTGTGCAAAATTGACTGTAGGCTTTTTCTTTTTCTCAAAATGCTGTGACCAAGGGGACACAAATATACAAGGGAATTGTTAGGAAAGGGGAAACATTAGGGAAATGGGGACAATGGAAATAAAACAAGGAATTTAGGGAAGGGAAGGGACATGAAAATTTTCAAATTTTAGGGTTTAGGATGAGGTAGGGTAGGAAAATATGTTTGTAGTAGAAGGGAGGGGTTTAGGATTGGAGGGAGAATAATATAGGGTTTTAGGAGGAATTATTGGGGAAAATGTTGGTGAATGTGGGAGGGGTAGGAAACACAAAAGTGGGAAAACCTTGGCAGCATGTAATTTTGAAACCCTAGCAAACTAGGCCTTTGAATCCACACAACAACTTTAGGGTTTTTACATTTAATTTTCATGGCACATCTATCATAATTTTTTCTCATTAATCTTGCAAAACCAAGAACCAACCATGGAAATGAAGCCTACCTGTGGTTTGCTTGAGTTAGGAGAGGAGTTGAATACTTGCTGGCGAATTTCTGGGCAGAATTCCCAACGCGTAGCGCGCCTCACCCAACATGTAGCATGCCCCTGGTGCCTAGCGCACGAGTAAATTTACACTGAGAAAAGTGTGCTGATGCGTAGCGCGCCCACCCTGATGCGTAGTGCGCACCCAGCTACATAGTGCATTTTGAGGGAGGCTTTTGGAGGCCTTCCTGGTGTCAAAATCAGGCGCAAGATAACTCGTTGGAAAGGTATTTGAGTCTACTCTCCAACCCAACTAGAATTTTTTAATTTGGAGTTCATTTTCCTTGTCAAAAATCAAATCTCCCAAGACTGGTCAAAAGGTGCCAAATGAGGCTGCCTCAAGGCAGAGTGCTGTTGCAGTCAACTTTTGGATGGCTTCCTTAACTCCAAATTGAGCTCATGATAGCTCATTGGAAAGCTCCTTGTGTCTAGTTATCATTTGACTAATCAAAAAATTTATTTCGCCAACCAAGATAGGAGAAAACTTGATTCTCCCAAGGTCACTTTAGAGGTGCATTCGATTCTCATGAGGCAACGATATTTTTGACATTTCTCTAAAAACATGACACCTGTGTAAAAAGTGAAGGAGGTTTTTCTTCTATGGCATGTTTTGAACAAAAACCTCTCTCAATTTTTCCAAATCCATCTTTTATTGCTCTGAAACATCTTTTGAGTGAAACCTATCCCGATGTGTGAAACAAGGAATTTTGTGGAAATGAAGCGAAATGAAGGGGATAAGGGGCTTCTAAATTCTTGGGGAAATTTTTGGAAGTAGGAGGGATGTTAGGAAGTAGGGGAAAGTGGAATCTTAGAGATCGAGTGAGGGGAAGTGGTCTAAAAGGGCAAAACACAGGCGCAACCTAGAAAATTGCCAGGTTGTAGCAAGAAACTAGGGTTTGTGCAAAAATGAGGAATTTGGCGGATCTAAGGGATGGGAAGTGTTTAATAAGGTAAATTAATGATAGGGGAAGGTGTATGAACATATGGATACAAGTTTTGCTAATTATTTGACCATCCAAGATAAATTAGCTTTCAAAACCCTAGGAGAGGGAAATGACCTTGCCTAGGCGCAACTGAAGCATGAACAAGGTGTAAAATGACTCATTAGACACTGACATGATGAGGACAACCCTATGAATGATGATAGACTCAGCTGAATGATTACATGGACCGACATTTGGAAAACTTTAGAAGGAGTGAAAGCAAACCCTAGACCTAATGTCTAGTGACCAAATTTTGCTTGAAAACTCTTTGAAATGACAAAATTTGACCTGGACACTCTGAGACCACTTTGTAAGAGCATATTTGATCACTGGAGGAAGGCTGGAAAGACTGACACTAACAGAAGCGATAAGCAGCAACGATGATGCAGGGTAGAGGAGTCCCAATAGACAAAGGCAGGCGATTCAGAGAGCTGAGAAGATAGAGTGAACAGTCGAAGAAACAAACTGGCTTTAAAGCCACGAGCTGACAGAGACAAGATAGAGAGATAGTGAGGTAGAGAAGCAGTGAAGAAGCCAAAGGTCGAGAGACACAGAAAGAAAGGCAAAAATTACAGAGAATATAGAAGTCGAGCTAACCATCAGAGTAAGGGTAGCATCAAGCAGACAAAGACCAATTGAGGTCGAAATTCAGTAAGGGGAGTTTGTGAACTCTAAGGACTTGGGAATTCCAAGTGCCATCCTATTGATCAACCTTTGTCAAGTGAGACTCAGATTGAGCTCCTTATTGTAGGACTCTGTTTTAAAAACATAATAAAAGCCACCACTGAAAGCTGGACCAAGAGATGTAGCCCAGGAGGATTGGGTGAACTCCTTATTAAAATTTGATGTGTTTCTGTTATGCTTACTGTGATCTCTTACTGTTTCAAGTGTCTGTTTATTTTGAAATCTTATCGATCCATTGCCTAAGATAACATAGACACACACACCAACACATGAGTATGTAATACCTTCATTAATTTCCTGAGGTCACTTAGGGATGATTTCAGATCACTAAATCTGTTCTCGAAACTAAAGACCCACTTCACATTGAGCGACCCTCTGTTGAGTCTATACCTCGGATATCGAAAGGTTCCGCAAAGTGCTCGACTATTAACCCTAATGCTAGGGCAACCCAAAACTACTCGATTGTAGAAGATCTGGCTCAAAGTCCTTGTGCTATGTCTGCATTGGAGGTACTCCAGTCGTGTCCTGCTCAGAGAAGTGCTTTTCTTTTGGCAATTGGGGCAGTGGATCCAAAGAATTCTTTAGTGCTCACTTTTGATATGCTGAATGTCAAAAAGAGACTTCCTCACCATATGGCTTTCCAAATAAAGTCTACTTACCAAAAAACCAATATTTTTCAGACAGTTATAGATGAGGGAGCTTCCACATGTGTAATGTCTATGTCATGTTGGAAGGCCATTGGATCACTTTCAGCTGTTCCTTCACCGAATATCTTAACAACATTTGATGGACATTCTCATAGGCCACATGGAATTATCCCGGCCTTTCCTATATGTGTTGGAGGAAAGGTCGTTAATATTGAGGTAGAAATCATTGATGCCAACCTGGATTACAACCTCCTCTTAGGAAAGAATTGGATTTACGAGATGGATGCCATAGTTTCATCTTTATTTTGCATCCTTTGTTTTCCTCATGAGGGGAGAATTGTTAAAATTGATCAGTTAAATTATTCTCCAGGTGACTCTCATGCAAATTCAGATTCTACCATTCCATTGGTGGATAATCCCCATCACCCTATAGAGAATTTAGGAGTTGGGATGTACTCTTCCTTGATGGGTATATTTGACCTTCCCCCTCCTATAGCTAGAATCGATGAAATTTCATCCTCCAAGGGGCCTTCACGGAAAGAGTTCTTTCGAACTCATTATTTTTCAGACCCTTGGACCTTACCTTCATCTACGACCACATTAGATGGAGGGTAGGTTAGTGCAATTGCATTTCTCATGTCTGTAGAAGAACTTAGCTATCAATCTATCGATAACTCTACAGACAACCATCGCACTCCTTTTTCAAAGGAGGAGTTAGATGGTGATGTGGCTCCAGCTTGGACCCTTGACTCTACTTCTACTCTGGATTGCTTGCCATCTGAGGAAGCAATTTTAGAAGCAATGATGGTTATAGATAGACCATGGGAAGATTTACATCATCATTCATATTTTCTTTCTCCATTGCATGAAGTCGAATCTAGGTTCTCCAATCTGCTTACTTGCGATGTTTGTACAGTTTCAAACCCTTTAGCTCCAGCACAATTATCTGCTGAAGGTAATATTTCAGTTATTTCAAGAACTGTACCTATAAACATCTCTAGGAACAAGCTGGTGGAGCCCCAAAATGGGCTCCACCTTAAGAATTATTTTTCTTAGGTTCTGGCCGAGCAATTGCTTGTTTCTATATATTGTAGTTTTGTACATATTTGTCGGGCATTTTGTGATATCGACATTTTTTTATCTTCTTTAGCAAGTGTTGATGGATGATTTGATATATTGTGGATTCCCTGATGGTGCTAGTCGGCTCACTCGGAATCTTGTTTCTGCAACTTGGGTGATTTATTATCCATCTAGCTAGTTGATGGTGTTGAGGAGAGTATGTATTGGTCCTGCTTCAAATAACATTGCCGAATATACTGCCATTATTAATTTACTATCCAAAGCAATTTCTTATGGGATTGATTCGTTGGTAGTTTATCTTGACTCATAGCTGGTAGTGTCACAATTAAATAACATTTATTGGGTTCATGATCCTTATTTATATCGCCAATTTTTGAGAGGGAGTGTGTTGCAACGATCATTTGTTTATATTACATATGTTCAAATTCCACGATCTAAAAATTCATTACCAGACTCTATTTCTAATCAAGCATTAGATTGGCATATGAATCATTCATCAAATTAAACAAACATCAAAAATTTGGATTTGTATATATATCATAAAATTGCCTGTGTATACATAAAGTTTTCAAAAAATAATATAAAAAATTGGGATGAAATGCCCATAATCATGTCCAGTCTGTCTATTGACCCGGCTAAAGATGAATAGCTAAAAAGTTAACTACTACATTGGCTACATGCCAAAGTATACGGACCCAGTCCCGTGGTACTCGTACCACGCGACACTGCATCTCCTCAGGTAGATCCTCTATGACTATCATCGGTACCTGGTGAGTCAATCTCACCAATTTTATCTGAAATGCATATAGGACTCTCTCTGTCTCAACCGCTGCCTCTTCGGCACCTCTTTCTCGATGCCTGTGCCTTGGAAATCCATCTGGTCTCACTGGACCCACATCTGGAACATGGTCATTTTCTCAGTATTTTGTCCCATCAAAAATATTCCTAAATTCATTTCATATTAAAAAAATAAATAATAAATAATAAATAAATAAATAAACTTAAAAATTATTATCTATGTCTCCCCATGCTGCGTTTGGTGGCAACACCAAGTCTGGATCTCCTTGGAAATCCATACCAGCATACGGGTAGTCATCGACTACGATGATTTGTTGGTCCCACCAGGAAAAAAACTCATCATCGAAAGTCATCCTAGGCACATCCTCGCCTCCAAGGCGTTTCATCAAGTCAGTGCATTTACCCATCCAAGGATCTCGCGGACTACTGATGGAGAAGATACTTTGGGATGTAGCCCAGGTACCTTCTCAAAGGAGAAGGAACATAAGATAGTCCCATATCCAAAGTTCTTTACCTGACCCTTCTGAATAGAGGTCAGCTAGCTCTTCATGTTGGTCAAAAGAGGTGTGCACCAGTCGAAAGCCATGGTAAGGCATTCCACTGCCAAGCTCATGGACACTCGTGAGGCCTGATGCAGTGAAACTGATCCATTTAACCTCGCAATGGTAAACAACAGAATCCTTAGAGATAAACTATCCACGTGTTTGATTGGAAGCTGATTTCCAATATTTTCCGGGTACCCAGGACAGTATATATGTACAAAGTCTTCTACTGAAAGACTACTTCTTGTACAGCTAGTTGAATGTAAAACCTCCCCTCTTTGGGAGAGAGCTGTAATAAAGTAGATGTATTCAACCTCAATCCGTAGAGGCATCTGATCTATCATGAAGGTGTCATCCTCTACACTTCAGTAGTGGATTAGCAATTCGAGCAGGCGTGTGTTGGCTTTCATGTTCGGCATTTTGAAGAATTCCAATAAGCCACACCCTCTCAATGCATTTATTGCATTTTGGTCGTTCATTACCTCATTGTCAATTGTGGTATGCTCTCTCTCTCTCCATGTGATGGTCATCCTGAAAAATTTGAGTTTCGACTGTTAGATTTTGTGTTTAAACTTCAACTAGCATACATGTGGGTTCCCTTTACACACAGTCGTGTGTAGGGCCATCGTATACGCGGGTTGATCACATCCAACCCGTGTGTATGCAGAGTTGGATTTTTTGGCATGAATTCCCACAGTCAAATCTTAATGAAAACTTATAAAAACTATCACAAAACATAATAAGCATGATTTAAGGGTTACTTGATAACTTTTGTGCAATTTGAATGGTCCAATTCTTCAAAGGCAAGTTTGCTCCCTTTTTTATTTGCAGCTCTTTGCTCCAAATAGAAATAAAAAATATGTGAGTCCAAAAGTCATTATATAGCTTTAAAATTGCAAAATATTTTCTCAAAACTTGATTTTTCATCTCATGATTTTTTTGACTTGTGAGCTTGGATTGTCGAGAATGGGTTATTTTTTAGGATATTTTGGAGACTTCTTCGAGATGTTATTTCGGTCCCATTATCGCTAACCCATGATGGCAGGTATCGTTCACTCACTGGCATGTAGGTTAGGGAAAACCATTTTTTCCATTGCATTTTGCATACTAGCCTCCGTTCAGCGATACATTAGCCATAGGGTCGACCCCATCGTTTCTTGGTTAGCAAACCATGTTCACTTGCCGATTTTTAAAATCATGATGTGATGGTAGAGCCATCCTTTACATGAGCATCATAGTTAGAACCTCGTTGAAATTGATTGCCCATGATGTTATACTGAGTAGGCTCGGGAGTCCTCTTTAGTCCCACCATGACTTGTGCGTTGAAGACACATTCTCCTTGTTTCTACGCTTATTTATGGCCTTATACCCTAGAGGCTCCTTTGTGTTGAGTTGTACTTCTGCATTGCATTTTGATTATTTGCACCTTTTGGCTTTGAGCTGGCTTCACTTGGACTCGTGTTTAAGCCACTTATTTGACCATGTCTTCTGCAAAATCAACCATGCAATCACTTAGCTTCTGCAACTTGACACATCCTTTGACCCATGGAAGGAACATCCCTTTGAGTGTCCTTGACCAGTTTCGCCTCCCTGCATTAAGCATAGGATTGTTCCCACCCCAAGAACTAGGTCATCTGTTTCTCTGACACTCGTTCTTTCCACTATACTATAGCATTCTTTTATTCTTTTTCCAGCTTAAATAAAAAGACAAAAAAAATATATATTCTAAAAAGAGTGGGAATGGATAACATTTCCATATATTGTTAGTAGCTAGAGTTAATCATGTCACCCTTGAACAAAGCACTAAAAAGAAAGTCTCTCCTCCATTTTGGGTGGGATTTAGTTTGAATTAGGTACACCTTAACCTATGGAGAGTTCCTTCGTGCCTCTTGCATGACGAACTTATACAGAGTTATCATATGCTACCATATAGTTATCATTGAGTCGTGCTTTTGTTCAAGGGAAGTAAGCCTCAGTCAGCCTCTCTGTAGTGTCTCTTGACCTATTGTTTTAGTTGGCCATCCCTGGTTGTTAGTGTCATGTTTGTCATCACATCAGTTATATTGGTCCTTTTCTCGTGTCGGTTTGAGAAGGTCTCCATTGACTTCTTGTTGGCGGGTCTTGTCCTTATCGATGATGACATATTTCTCTGAGGGCAATCCAAGAGCCTCACCCTGGCCCTATTTTCATTATTGATAGGTCACCTTGTGCTCAACATCGATCAGTATCATGGGTCTTTGACTGAGTGGTTTCCCTTCTATTCGACATCAGCTTTCATTATCACACATTAGGATTCATGCAGTACCTTGGTTTCCATTTGACCCTATTGGTGGATTCCTTGCCTTTGTGTCAGCTTTCATTATTGGTTGGTTCAAAGGGTTTCTATCATGTGCTAGCTACATCTTGTGTACACTGGAAACGTGCTTCGGTTGGGTTACTACATCTTTTTTGTCTGATTCCTTCCACATTATTGGCCTACAGGTTACACTCGCGCTAGATTGATGAAGGATGCCTTAATGCCTTCCTTCTAGCGGATCTTTTCCTATCGACTATGGCTCATTGCTCTGGGACAAAGATCTAGAGTCCATTTAGCAGTACCTTGGGGTTTTCAATCATCAGTGGCAGATTCCTTCACTATCGATAGTGGGACACCATCATTTTCCCTTAAATGATAGATTCTTCCAGGTGTTCAACTTCAGCTCATTCATTCGCACTTGTTAGATTGTACTGGGTACCTTAACTCTCGTTATCATTATCGGTGAGTAGTCTTGTGTTTATTAATGGTATACATCAATGACCGGTAATCAAATGATTTCTCATGTGGTTGACCTCAGATCATTTATTCCCATTGTGTAGAAATGTACCACGACGGTTAGTGAAGACCTTGGGTTGCATCAACATGTTTTGGTTCACTTGTTAGTTGCTCCTGTTACTACTAGTCGACACCATCCATCGTATATGTTGCAGTCCTTCACAGCGACATCTTATATGCTGGAATCTGAGTTGTGATGTAGTATCATTTTATTCTGTCATGTTCATTTGGTACTATTGGGATCAGTTTTTGACATCAATGATCAACTTCATCTTTCAGCTTCATTGATCATCTTCTTATATGTGATATTCAGACATGTACTTTTTCGATCACAATCAGATGATCCATTATGTACTTTTAGCTCTTTATACTTGTATACATAGTGGATCCACTTATACTTGATATGCAAACTTTCTTTAATTTCTCTGAGCTTAGGTATGTTTGCCTCAGACAATAGTTTCTTTCTGATCTCTTTTTGATGGTTTGGCAAGCTAAATTCTGGTGAAGTCCTTCTCAGTCCCGACATGATTCTTTCCATATACTTAATACATTTCGGCCATCATGTACCCCTTTTGACCTCATATATTAGGGGGCATATGTTATAGCACCATTTACCACCCTTGGTATTTGTGATGCTTGGTTTATGGCCTAGGGCAACCCCTCCTTCCAAACTTGGTCCAAATATTTTAAAAATAGTGTTTTATTCCCTGTACACTACTTTTCCCTGAGATAAAAGCGTGTACATGCGGGTTAGTCAATACCCAACCCACGTATATGTGTTAAAACACTTAAAAAAATTAAATTTCCTTAATTATGGGCGGAGTTCATGGTTTTTACCTGTTGATTACCTCCTATTTCCCATGGCCCAACTATTTCCCAACTGTTTCCCAACTAAAAAACTAATTGGGAGAAGTATAAATAGACTTCTATGGGAAGGCCTTAAGGAGGAGAAGAGATATAATTATTATACTGAGATTATCCCTGACTGAGTCTGAAGTATCCTTGTGCTTCAATCATTTCCCCAAGTTTCAGGAAAACCTTGTTTCCTTGAATGTTGATATTCTCCCACTTGCTTGAGATATCATGGTATTGGTTATGGAAGGAGGCTGTTGAACACTAGGACTAGACGGATCCAAAGGACAGTTCTGCTTAGAGCTGGAAGAAGAAGACTCAGGTGAATTCTCTCCGTGTTAGTTATAGCTTTCTACAATAAAAAGAAGTGTTCTGTTGTTTCCAAGATTAATTGTGTTTATGCATTTGATACTGTTGTAATTCATATATGAATGTTATTTTGATGTATAAATAATCATTTGCTTATATGATATAAAGTTAGTTTCATTAAAATGCTTTATATATATATATATATATATATATATATATATATATATATATATATATATATATATAGATATATATATATAGATATATATACTGCTATGTATGTTCGAATTGAATAATTTTCAGGTTTGGAGAACATCAGGAGTTGCAGAGGGTTTGAACCTTGTGGGATCTACCCGAATAAAGGACATCCAGGTACGGTCTCTCTCACATAGTTTGTTTATTTAAGCATTTTTCCTGAGTTGTATGAGTGTTTCTTACTGTAGTTTTCTCTTGCTCTGTTGGGGTTCCAACCCAAAGTCCTAGGGTACTTATTCCCATAACGCCATCTTTCTGTGGATGGAATGTTGTATATCTCTTCAACTTTGTGTCCATCTTCTCCCACATTGTAGTCCAAAATGTACTAAGAAATCTTGTATCTGTAGAAATTCTCACTGTAGATTACCTGATAATGCAATATACTAAAGAAAAATACTTAATCTACTTCTACAATCAAACTTTCAGAAGCTTAATTGATTTTGAGCAAGATCAAATAGAACACATATAACAGAGAAGAAGATTCAATCACACATGAAACACATAAGAATACTCTGGGGAAAGCCATAGCTAAAAACCCCGCTATCTGTATTATCATACAAGTGGAAAGATTTAAGTATTACACAAATATTTAGCTCTAAAGCTATCCATCTCTCAGTACAATCCCTCACTGCTGCTCATAGATAGAATAGACAACACATATGCCTTCTCCTCTGTCCTCCAAGCCTCCTATTTCCTTGCGTAGTTTCTCCTGGGCCCTCCAGCTATAACCTGTGTGATTCTCACCTCACACACTGCTCTGAACTCTGTAGTAACTACGTAATACTCAAGGAATGAATTCCTTCTGCATGCAAGAGATGTTCACATGGGAATATTCTAGCAAATGATAGTACATTGTCCCTACCTTTAATCTCAACTGAGTCTTTGTCTGAAATGACATGCATGAGTTATTTATGAGAGAATACTCAGTTATCTGGAGAACACTAGTTGCATGCATGCATGCATTAACTCACTAAACTCACAATGAGTTACACAAACTGTTTGGAACTAATTTAATTGGAATTAACTCAGTTAACTGAGCTAACTAATTAAAACTCAAATACAACTCATCCTTATCTCCTTAATTAAGGGATAACTGTTGCATTTCTTCACAAAGACTTCATGTTTGAATTTCACCAACTAATTAACTCAAGATGAATTAATTAATTATTTTTCAAATAGCTGGTGAGACTAAATTCTAATTTTAATTCTCAATTTTAATTCAAGAACAAATTAAAATTGAAATATATCCTGAAATGATATCTATAGCAATGCTATTTTTAGCATTTCTTGTTGCTATTTTCAACACTCTCTCTCAACAAGAAAGGGATTATTTGCCACCCTGATCCTGTCTCTTTGGAACTCGAATTTACACTTTGAGAATTCCTTAGTAAAAATGTCAGAATCTTGCTCCTCGGTTGAAATATACTGCAACAACATGATCCTCCTCGCCACATAGTCTTTGAGATGATGATACCAAATGTCGATATGCTTGCACCTGTCATGAAATACTAGATTCTCAGAGGGTTTGATACAACTCTGATTATCACAATAGATCATAGTTAGATCCATCCTCTAATCAAACAAGCCAACTAGAATTGTCCACATCCAAATGGCCTCACATGCTACCTGACTTGCAGCCATGTATTCAGCCTTTCATGAGCTGAGTGCAACTGACTTCTATTTCCTACTGTACCAAGAAACTACAGCTGAACCAAGGTTGAAAATTCCTCCTGATGCGCTCTTCTGATCTGATGGACTCCCTGCCCAATCTACATCTGTGAAGCCTTGAAGATTCACTCCCTCTTACCATCTGTACCATAATCCATACTGAGATGTGCCTTTGAGGTATCTCAAAACATGCTTTGTTGCCTTCCAAAACATCTTGGTAGGCTGAACCATAGCTTGACTCAGCTGGTTCACTGCATAGCACAAATATGGTCGTGTGTTCACTAAGTACATCATTGAACCCACAAGCTACCGATACACAGTAGCTTCTACTACTTCTCCTAAAGTAGCATCCTCCTTCCTCTAGTTACCTGCTAGAGGATTCTGCATGGGCTTGCACTTCTCCATGTGGAATCTCTTGAGTATCTCATTGGCATACTTGCCTTGAGACACAAACACTTCCCCATCCTTCTGCCACACTTCCATGCCTATAAAGTAGTGCATGAGACCCATGTCTTTCATCTTGAACTCTCTTGCAAGGTCCTCCTTGCAAGACATGATCAACTGATCATCACCTGTCAATATCAGATCATCAACATAAAGAAAAATGATCAACTGCTTACCTTCCATCATGATGTGGTACAAGTTCACATCCGCTTCACTCTTTGTGAAGCCCAACCCGGTGAAGTAGTTGTTGATCCTAGTGTACCAAGCACGAGGTGCTTGCTTTAGCCCACACAAATCTCTCTTGAGTCGGCACACATGCGACTCATGATCAAAGGTCTCAAAACCTTCTGACTGCTCTATGTACACCTCTTCCTCAATCTTGCCATTGAGGAATGTAGTCTTCACATCCATCTAATGGATCGTCCAATCCATCTGTGGTGATAGTGCCAACATCGATCTGATAGATGAGTACCTTGCTACAGGAGCAAAAGTATCATCATAGTCGATCCCATCAACCTGTGAGAAACGATGGGCAACAAACCTTTCCTTCTGTTTCTCCACACTACCATAAACAACTTGCTTTACCTTGTAAAGCCAACGGGAACTCACAACTGACTTGTTCTCTGGTCTTGGAACCACATCCCAAACACTGTTCCGAACTATGGAGTCATACTCCTCCACCATAGCATCAACCCAAATTGGCTGCCGCACTGCTTCCTCAAAGGAAGATGGTTCGGTATTAACACATTCCCCAACAAGGGCCATGTATCCAGTGTACCTATCAGGTGACCTCCTCTGTCTGCACTGAGAAGATGGCTCTCCCACATTCTCTCTTGCATCCATCAACAATCTGTCAGCCTCCCTTGTTTCCGCCCCTCTCTGGAAGACTCTACATGAGTGGATGTCTCCACTCGTGGAACCTTTGCATGCGGTTGCTTCGCATCAGTCTGAGGCTCCTCCTCCTTAGGAACCAAAATTTCCTCCTCTGCCTGCAACTTAAGCTCCATCTCAAGGGAAACTCGCATGGCCTTCAGCTCATCGAACTTAAGATCTCTGCGAAACACTGTCCTCTGACTAGTAGGCAAATACACCTAATAGTTGTGGGGAGTATCAGTGTAACCCACAAGTATCCCCAACTCTGCTGTCGACTCTAGCTTCTTCTAGGCATCCTTGGTCACATTGAAATAAACTGATGAGCCAAAGATCCTGAAGTGACCCACATTTGGTATCTTCTCGAAGAAAGCTTCCTCTGGTGTCTTCATCCTAAGTATGCGATGCATGTTTCTATTCTGCAAGTAAACCGTTGTGTTGCATGCCTCAGCCCACAAATGAAATGGTAGGCCTTGGTCATGTAGCATCGCCCAAGTTTCCCCCACAATCATTCTGTTCTTCCTCTCGGCCACCCCATTTTGTTGTGGGTTATGAGGTGCCTTCAACTCCCATTTAATTCCTTCTACTGCATAGAAGTCCTTAAACACTTAAGAGACATACTCTCCACCATTGTCACTTCTTAAGGTCTTGATCTTCTTCCCTGATTCTTTCTCAACCAAATCTTTGAACACACAAAACTTTGAGAAGGTTTGATCCTTCCTCTTCATGAAATAGATCCAACATTTATGAGAAAAATCATCAATGAAAATCACATAATACCTTTATTCAGCAGTGGAGGCTGTCGAGAATGGTCCACACACATATGTATGAACTTACTCCAAGATTTCTTCAGCTCGACTATCTCGATCATGAAAGGAAGATTTTGCATCCTTACCCAAGGTACAACCTTTGCATGTGTCCACTTGCTCAAGTTTACCTTTGGGAAGTTCGATAGAAATCTACTGCATTATCTTCAAGGCCCCATGATGCAAGTGGCCCAACCTTCTATGCCATAACTCACCAATATCTTGGCTTTGCACCAATTCTGCTTTGGAATTCAATGCAGCACAGTCATCTACCTCCAGCTTGTAGAGATTCTTCACTTGAATCCCAATCCTCTTGGTCTGACCCACGGCTATGTGTCTCAGGAACGCCTTTCCTTTACTGAAGACTACATCATAGCCTTTGTCTAACAACATTGTGACTGATACCAATTTTTTCTTCAGTCCAGGCACATACTTTACATCAGTGAGGGTGAGAGGAGCTCCATGCTCCCTCTGAAACACAACCGTGCCTTCACCTGAAACATGGTACTTTCCATCATTTCCCATCTTGATGCGCATCTGGAGGTCTTTCTCCTCCAAGGTACTGAATAAACTCTTATCACCAGTCATGTGGAATGAGGCTCCACTGTCCAGGTACCAAACACAACCCACCATCGATGAAACCATGCATGTGATGAGGGTAAAATCCAATTCAAACTGTGAGGCCAGTGCCTCACCATCTGATCCTTTCGAGGATCCCTTCTTGGATTTCTTCAATGGACAATTAGTTGCATAATGGCCCACCTCATGACAATTAAATCATCTCACTTTACATTTGTCAATATTCTTCCCACCATGGGAAGAACTCGATTTGGAATGGGAAGCCTTCCTTTTCCCTTTCCGCGCCTTGCTTGCTAAGCCTAGATTTTCTTCATCAACAAGCTTAGATGAAGAACCATCTCTGGTGCTACTCCTGATCTCCTCCTGCATCAGATCCGACCATAGTCGTTCCCAATCTGACAGTTTCTCTCTTCCATTGTTATGAAACCTGCTTAAGAAAATATAGAAGAGATAGATCAACGCCTTAGAATTCAACCTCTTGAAGGGGGCAACCTCCTTTATATTACATAAATGAACAATTCTTGGATGATTCAAATGACAAAACCTCCTTTCTATATATAGGAGTCTAAGGAGTCACAATATAATCCAGCCGACCTAACAATAATAATATAAAGCCACAAAAATAACAATAGAGGGATTCTATGGGGCACAGTAATAACAATATGGGGGCAATAGGGGGACAACAATATTAATAAGGGGTATAACTACAATAGTAATGGGGTAATCACTAGTATTATAGGGACCCAACATGCCCCTCTCATTCAAAAAAGTGTTGTCCTCAACGCTTGAGTAGTTCTGGATACTTCTGCATAAAATTCTCATCCTCCCATGTGGAATCTTCAGCGGATAAGTTCTTCCACTTGATAAGATACTCTGAAATTGAACAATTTTGTAGCTGTTGAGTTCTTGTTTCTGTGACTGCTTCCGGTTCCAATATAATTTTTTCTTCCTCATCAAGTTCTGGCAATATTGTTTGAACTGGGAGCTTGTCGCCTATAACATTCTTTAAACATGAAACATGGAAAATTGAGTGCAATCGAGAAGCTGCAGGAAGCTCCAATTTGTATGCCATAGTACCAATCTTTTGCAACACCTTGTACGAACCATAATACTTTGGTGATAATTTATTATCCTTCTTAACTTGCTTGAGGCACATTTGCTTATATGGTTGTAGCTGTAGGAATACCCAATCACCTACATCAAAACTTCTTTCACTGCGATGTTGACCTGCCTGTTGTTTCATTCTATTCTGTGCCAACACGAGGTTATCCTTTAACAGTTGGAGGACTTGTTGTTGATGTTCGATGTGATGTTCCACTGCCTGAACCTTAGAATTTTCTCTTAAATATGATGTGATGGATGGTCGTTGATACCCATAAAGTGCCATAAATGGGGTCATTTTTGTTGTTGTATGGAAGGAAGTGTTATACCACCATTTAGCTAGAGGCAACCATTTGACCCATTGTGTCTGTTTATGAGATACAAAGCAACGAAGATATCCTTCCAAACATTTGTTTACTATCTCAGTTTGCCCATCAGATTGAGGATGATAAGATGAGCTATGAGCTAACTGAGTACTAAGACAAGAAAATAGTTCTGTCCAAAAATTTCCAGTGAAAATGGGATCTCTGTCACTTACAATAATCTTTGGGTTTCCATGTAGCTTTTGAATTGTTTCCATAAATGCAGTAGAAACTGTACTGGCTTTAAATGGATGTGATAATGCACAAAAGTGTGCATACTTGGTAAGTATGTCAACTACCACCATGATGACACTCTTTCCCTCAGACTTGGGTAAACTTGTGATAAAATCCATTGAAACCTTGTTACCGGGAAAAGTGTCTATTTAGAACTGCTCTATCCCACTAAGGTGTGACAGCTGCCTTAGAAACAAACAGAGAAAAACTACTACTGTATTTTCTTTATGAACTATAGACAAAGAGGAATAGAAAGAACCAACCTGTGTCTTGCGCTAATCCTTTGATCCAATCCCTCTCTTCTTTGACAGCTTCCAACTACCTGCTCCCTTACTTGCCCAGCTTCACCAACTACCTGTAAGATCACAGAAGAAGAAAACTATACAAAGACATGGATCTATATTCATAAACAACTTAGGATCAGATTTAAGTTAACCATACAAATGTAACAAGCATCAATGATACACAAGCATGGAGGAAAAACTCAAATAGTTTTTATTGATAAACAAGAAGATCCAGGAGGAGTTACAACCGATGATTCCTGACCCAGCATCAACCTCCCAGCAAAGAAGCCCCTCTTCACCTCCAACAAAGCATAAATCACCCAATACTCTGATATTTGTCTCAAAACCAACAACAATTCCTTACAATGTGCAAAATTCCAGCCTCTGGATCTCTGGGATGAGGGATCCATATATAGATGTATGCAAGGAGGATGAGTCAGCTTGTGATTTGATTAGTGTCTTCTCTCTGTCAGTTCTTGCTTCCACTTGGAGACTGAAGGCCTCTTACTCATCCTTTGTCGAATTCAGTGAGGCAAGTGTCATAGGAGAAGATTCTGGAAGCTTCCATTGTCTTTCCACCTCGCGGAATGGCACTGCCATTTGTAATTTCTCGCCCAACGCACCCTCATAGTGCATTTAGGTGCATTGCAACGCACCCAGCTAGTGTGTTTAGGTGCTATGCAACGCAGCTAGCCAGTGGAGCAGCTGAAATGATCCTGTTTTGACTTATTCTGAGCAGTTTCTGGTGGAGAACTTCTAGGAGAAGCTGTAATTTGTTGAACTTGTTCCTTTAGGGGTTAGAACAACACTTTTAGGGACTTAGGAGCCCTTGGTTTATGGACATTTCATGCTTAGAGCTGTAAGGCACAAAAATGTCTATAACAGTTGCCCCCTAAAGTATGAGGCCGTTAATCGGGTGAAATGCTTTATTATGAGGATCCGAAGTTCTTTCAATGTTGGGAGGAGACCTGTAATAAGATACAATACAATACATTATCTTCATACTGTTTTTCATGATCTATCTGAGGCGGGCATTCCCATGCTCAGCTTTATAAATTCATTTTCATGTACATAGGACAGACAATCGTCTGATTGTAGACTGATGATTCTGATAGAGCCATCATCCTTTTGGTACGATGATTATCTGTGCTGCAATGTTGTACATTTAATGTCTTTATTTCCCTGAATATATATCGCAACCCAGATGGATGAAACTAGATCCGGGGTCTTCAATCTCGTCCGATCTTCACTCGAAGTACAAGTCGATCCATGTGAGAAATGTTTTGAAGTCGAACACGGAAAGACATCGCTTGATTACCAGTCAATGATGTAAACTGTTAACAAGCGCGAGAGGAATCACCGATAATGATAATGACCCTCAAGGTACTACAGTACAATTCACGTGGTGTGAATAAAGGACTTGGCGTCGAACACCACGCAAAATATTTCGGTCGAAGGCCATTGATGTAAACTTGTTGCCGGAAGTGAGAAACTTGCCATTAAGGCATGCAAGCTTCAAAGTACTGAATGGGGTGTTCCTAGACCAACTTCTTGGATAATGAGCTGATGTCGACAAGAAATGATCCGTCACAGGAGGGCCTTAATGAATCCCACATCAATGACACGGAACGGAGCAAATGATTTTGATGGAGGTGAAAACGATCTGATGATATGCGGTTCAGGGTGGCGGTCATGAAAGAATGGAGTATAATGTATGGTAGTGGGTGGGATACAGGTGACTTCTCTGGATGACTTCTCTTGAACATGTCGGCGACACTGATGTGATGGATTGGTAGCATTAACCCCAAATGTGGATGGTATGGTGTGACCATGGCGATGTGACCGGTGAATGAAACAACCCAACCCGACTCGGACACGGAGTGGAAGTGTCATGTTCAAGAGCGACTTGCTACCAATAAAGATTCTTTGAGTTTTCTCAGAATTTTTCCCCTGTCATTTCTGACCAGTACCTCTTTATTTTTGTCAAGCTTGAGGAGGATAACATATGCTTGTTCTATAATTTGCCCTTCGGGCAAACCCATCGCTATGTTTTAACGAGCCTAGCGATAGTGAAACTCGTTCTCGTCTAAAGACAAGTTTGTCGCTATTAATCTTTTTAACAAGTTTAACGACAAAGATAACTCGGTCCTCTTCATTTTTAGAGAGTCTGAAAAGGTACGTAAAGGTAACTCCAAAATTCCTTTTTCGTCATCTAATCCCTTAAGTCCGAAAAAGTATAAAACAATACAGAAGGGGTGAATTTTCGATAGTTTTAACGGGCCAAATAAAACAAGCGCTCGATCTTTTTGTGCAATAATCCCTCAGGTCTAGAAAGATTAAAATCTAGATGAGGGATAGCACTTCCTATCCCTTTAACGAGCTGGAGAGGCCAATGGCTCGGCAATCTTTTCATATTTTATGAGTCAGTTGAAAAGAGCTTAAAGGAGACTCGTCTTTTGAGGAATGAGTGATAAAATGGGTAGCAGCTGATTCCAGGTAAGGTTTGTAATTTTCCAATCACGACAGTGTCACAAGGATGGCTAGTGAAATCACTCTTCGCAGCTGTTCCTCAAAATGGGTAAACAATCAAATGGAGGTGAATGATTGGCCAATGAAAAAGTGGAGGTGACGGTGCAAACACGACCAAGGCTTTAATGGCTGAAGTACTACATTCACGGTGGTTATTTACCGGGGAATAGTTCATTTTTTAATGAGCTTAAATGCAGGTGGAAACATTTGCTCGGTGCGGGTTTATTTTTTAACGAGCTTGAACCTTGCGGTAACACTGCTCGATTAGATGGTCTTGTTTTTATTTTACCATAAATAGCTTTGTCCTTTCAAAGATCGTACTATATTTTCAACTGCTTCATCAAACTAGTCAGAAATGAACAATATTTGCTTGAAAACGAGTTAAAATGCTAATACTTTACTTTGAACTACGTAAAAGTAACGAAAAAGTGTTTTTTACCTCTCATTTTACCATTTCATTTGAACTTGGTTTGTTGGAGCTTTGGAGGTGCTTTTCCCCCTCGATTTTCATCAGTTGATTTCGGGAGATTTTGTGGACGATTCTCGTCACCGTCTGGACCAGGTAGGAGCTAACCCTGATCTCTTTCATGTCATGGTTTCCATTTTTCATTTTGAGCTTGATTCCTAGCTTTTCTGAGCCCCTGGGTTTAAGGAACTTGTTCTGCCATCAACGCACCCTCAGTGTATCGAAACCTGTGTTGAATGTTGGCCTGTCTAAAGGCTATCTGACATTCAATGCACCTAGAGCACTGCTGCAGGTGCGTTGGGCGCAAAAAGGGAACTTGATGCACAATTTTTGATGGAATTTTTTGCCTGTTTCTCACCAAAATCAGGACCTAACTCTTCTCTTGTTTGTTTTTCAGAGATCTTTGGAGTAAGATGACCATTACATGGCGAGAACGTGAGCATGAAGAAGAGGACATGGTTGCCCTACATGATCCAGTTACAGTGAACACGCTACGGAATTGTGGCTTGCTGAAGTTCTTCCGCATTTCTAGCATGAGACAACAGATCAACTTACTGCAGTATTTGCTCGATGCTTGGGATCCTACCAATCAGGTTTTCCAAATCAGGGGCAAATCTATCCCCTTGACTGCAGTAGACATCTATTTCTTGACCGGCTTGTTGAGGCGGGGTGCCCCCATCTCTTTGTCAGGTTCGGCCCGAGGAGGCGATTCTGTGAGAGATTATGTCCGCCGGTACTGCAGGGAAGGATCTCAGCCGAGTAAAGACGACAAGATCATCATCCGTGATGTCACTGACAGGTCCCTTAGGACTATTCTGTTTACTTTTGGTAGGATGGTCGGTAGTGCATCTCTTCATGTAGCCAATCGATCTTATATGCAGCATGCCTTGGAATGCCTCCAACCGAAGGTGTTCAATTGGTGCGACACAGAACTTCTTGTGATGAAAGAACAGTTGACCAAGATAAAGAACGAGAGGTTGAAGAACTTTGGGTATGGTTCTATTTTGACCGACTTTGCCTTGGAGAAGATACCACTGATGCAGCCGCAGTACATTGCACTCGATTTACCTTCTCCTACTGAACCATGTATGCAGAGATGGGTTGACCATATGTCTAGGCATGCTGGCCAGTCTCAGATTTCATTTTCTGATACCTTCTTCAGGTGGTTTGATCGTCAGGAGATGGTTTATTCTGAGTATCCATACGCTGGCATGGACTTTCGGGGTGATCCAGATTTAGTACTGCCGGATGGCGAGCAGTGGGGCGCCATTGGTAAAATCTTTGACCATATTGTTGTTTATCGTTTTTTGTTTATAATGTCCTTGTGCTTTATTCTATCAAGACTTTAATCAAACTCATGTGTACATGCAGATGTTGGTCCCATTCGTCCAGTAGTTTGCCTGAGAGTACCAGCTGTTGCTCCAGCGGGAGAGGCCGTCGGAAGAGCTTTTCTTCGTGACCTCGATGTGGCCGAGACTCTCATAGCTTTGCAGGAGAAAGATGAGGGTCTCACTCTCGGTATCCCAGATGTGAGGACCGACGAGCTACCTTTGCGGTTACAGCGGCATACTACTGGTGTGCCCAGACGATGGACTCGTCTCCTACGCATGATCGCACAGGCTGTGACTTGCTATCACGAGCATCATTAGACTAGGGTGCCCCCTAGCATTTTGAGTTTTTGGGTCATTTGACCGATTTTGTCTTGGTTAAAGAACATTATGTGTAAACCATAAACAGTTATATATATTTTTGATTTTCGAACTTTTATTTTGGTTGAGTTACATGATCCACATGCAAAACATTGATGATGTGTTTCTTTTTATAAATGTTGCAAATGTCTATCTAACACATAGTTTGCTAATGAGTCAGTTAATGTGTTTAAGTTTCTGGAAATATGTTGATATTGAATAAGATCAAATTGTCTTTCCAAAATCTTAACCCTTAGGAACATGCGATAAATAGCTGGGTTTCAGACGGAATATATACCATTGAGTTGTAGTATTACGAGTTGTGAGTCTAGCCTGACAATTAGTCGGCGTATACCATGAGTGATGGCATTAGAGAGAAGCTCTATCAACGTGCCATACTCAACGATATTATTCGTTGATCGACCAATACATACACCTCTGAAACTTACTAACTCGCCGCTTGGATCAAAAATGGCCTAGGCTGCGGAGGACAGGTTCCACGAACTACGACTCGCTCCGTCGGCATATCCAACACATGGCTCCAATAGGTTTGACATCTGCAATAAATGTAAAAAGTGGATTACTCGACCAAAAAAAACACTTTAGCGAAAACAAAAATATAACAAAAGCATACTGGTTACTATTACGCATAGTAACGCTTGAGGTACAACCCATTACGAGGTTGCGCCAGTGGAATTCCGTCATAATCCATTAACTCGTAGGCTCCTTTTGCTAACACTCGTTTAACAATATAGGGGCCCATCCATAAAGACTTAAATTTACCTGCTCCCAATTTATCGGGTTCTTGGTCGTAAAGCAAGACCAAGTCGCCTTCTGAGAAGACACGGGGTTTGACATTTTTTTCGAACTGCGCCTTGACTCATTTCTTATGGGCTTCGTTAGCCAAAGCGGCATCACGACGGGTTTCATCCAATTGGATTAATTCCAAGAAACGAGCCTCTTCTTCTGAAGTTCCGGGGAGGAGATCAATTGCGAGTTTGAGAGACGAGATTTCACACTGGATTGGTAAGACTGCTTCTAGGCCATATACCAGTTGGAAGGGTGTGAACCCGGTTGCATTCCTTACCGATGTTTGGTAAGCCCACAAAGCTGAGTACGGGATTAGGTGCCATCTTCTTTTGTGAACTCCGATCATCCTTTTCAACATGCGTTTCAGGACCTTGTTGATCACTTCAACTTGTCCGTTGGCTTGCGGATAATATGGAGTAGAGCTGTCGTGAGACAACCCTAGTTTGGTAGCTAATTCAACCATCATGTGATTGCGAAAATGTGATCCATGATCTGTGACTATAGCCTGTGGTACGCCGAATCTGGCGACTACATGATTGAAAAAGAAGAGGGCAGTTGTTTCACCAGTATTATCTAATGTAGGCATCGCCTCGGCCCATTTGGTAAAATAGTCAACTGCGACTATGATATACCCATGCCCCCCGGTCGAGGTGGGGTTACATGTCATGAAATCAATGCCCCATTTGGCGAATGGCCCAACAACAAATATTGTCTGTAGAGGTGCGGGTGGTCTTCTGGTTTTGCTATCAAAAATTTGACAAGCATGGCAACTTCTAACTGCGGTTATGCAATCTTTGAACATTGTTGGCCAGAAGTATCCTGCTCGTAAAAATTTTTGTGCTGTAGCATATCCAGATTGATGCCCCCCACACGCGCCTGAATGACACTCATTCAGGACTTTTTTGGCCTCCTCATGGGTGAGGCACCTTCTGAGAACTGTATCGATACCACGACGGTAAAGTGTATCACCGACGATCATGTAGTCTTTTGCTTGGTATCGAATACGTTTTTGCTCAGAGTGGGAGGTGTTTGGCCTCAATTTTTGGGTTTGGAGATAAATGATTATATCTCCATACCATTCATTGCTTGTAGATATCAGAAACAAACTCTCATCCACGATTGATTCTTCGGATGTTTCATCGTTGGACGACGATGGGAGATCGCACAATAATTATGCGAAAACTAGAGCTTTCTTTGACTTGGATTTTACAAATTCCAGATCAAACTCTTGTAGGATTGCTATCCATTTTGAGTATTTTCCCCCCAGTAACTGTCACGACAATATATAATTCATGGGGTTGCAATCTGACAGAATGGTAGTTTTCCGAAAGAGGACATAGTGTCGAAATCTTTGTATCGCTTGAACAGCTGCAAGCGCTAGCTTTTCAACGTAAGAATACTTGCTTTCTGTATCATTTAAGTTTTTACTTAAATAATATATAGGATGCTCAATTCCATCGACTTCTTGAACTAAAACCATTGCGATGGTCGTATCTGCTGCAACCAGATACAGGTTAAAATCTCTTTGATAATCAGGGGCGTACATTAATGATGCTTTCATCAGAGAATCTTTTAAAGCATCAAAGGAAGCTTGCAAAACCTGATCCCAGACAAAGGGTACCTCCTTTTTCAAAAGACGTGTATAACCTTTAGCAAGTTTAGCGTAATTTGGAATGAACCTCCTCAGAAAGTTTGCTTTCCCTTGGAGTTTCTGAATCTGAAGCAAATTCGAAGGTGGAGGAAAATTTATGATTGCCTGGACCTTACAAGGGTCGAGACGAATCCCATCCTTGGAGACTACAAAGCCAAGTAAACGACCAGAACTGACGCAAAATACACATTTGTGTGGATTGAGTCGTATCTTATAGTGTCGGCAACGTAGAAATATCGCTCTTAAATGCTGCGGATGATCAGTCCGATTTCGCGAATGAGCTGGAAGGTCATCGAGGTATGGTTGAACGATGTTTTTGATGTCATGGAAGGCATAATTCATTGCCCTTTGAAACGTCACCCCTGCGTTCTTTAAACCAAAGGGTAATTTTCGATATGCGAATGTGCCCCACAGACAAATAAATGCAGTCTTTGACTGATCTTGTGGGCAGATATTTATTTGATTATACCCAGAGAATCCATCCATGAATGAAAAGATTTCGTCCGGTGCATTCATCAATTATCTGGTCAATGAAGGGTGTAGGGTAGTTGTCTTTTGGACAAGCTTGATTTACATCCCTATAATCGACGCACACTCTAATTGTCCCCTGTTTTTTCATAACAGGGATAATGTTCGATACCCAATCGGTTAGAGGAACCGGGTAGATGAAACCAGCATGGAGAAGTTTTTCAACTTCTGCTTTAATCGCAACGGCTTTCTTGGGGTGCACCTACCGTAGCCGTTGTCTTACTAGTTTGACATCTGAATACATCTTGATTTCGTGTTCAACGATACTCGAGTCAATGCCTGGCATTTCACTGTATGACCAAGCAAAGACATCTCTGAATTCGTGAAAAAGAGTGTTATATATTTCCAGTTCTGAAGGAGAATAGCATTTGCCAACATAAATATTCTCTACAACATCTGATTTGGTCGAGATATTTATGGCTATAGTCTCTTCAATGTTGGACAAGTTTCGCTCGGAATCCACCGTATTTACAGTATTTGATAGAAAATCAAAGACTGAAGGATGATAAAGGTCATTTTGAGTATCTTCTCCACAATCTGGAAGAAGAGAACGATGGTGGGAATCATTCCATGGTGCTCCTTCAATTACCATTGATTGGACAATTCCTTCGTCGGTGACATGCACTCGCGACCAAGGATCTGAAGGAGTACCATATTCTCTAGACCTATCTATCCAAACGCTTGATGAGCGTTGATTTGGGTTTGCTTCCCATGCTAGGAACATTGATTGCTATAATATTTCCATTGGGCTTGGGGGCAAAACCACTGCATGATCCATGTCGATATCGTTTTCTGAAATCTTTGTAGAAGATATCATGTTGCAAGTTCCTATCGTCGCTACTTCCGCCAGATTGATTGGAGGTGGAAGAGCGAAAGTTTCCATTAGTATAGGATCTTTTAGTAGGCCTACTCCGATATTCTGAAGCGAACGGGGGCTTCCATGGATCATGGGAATGCTTCCAGTAACTTGAGAACCATTGGGGAGGAAGTTTTGTTGATCGACGATTGTAATCCCTCCTTGAAAGGGAAATGCAATCTTTCTAAAATAGGTCGACACAACAGCTGCCATGGCATATATCCATGGTCTTCCTAGTAGGATGTTGTAATCAAGATTCCCATCGATGACTTCAACATCTATTTCTACCGTTTTCCCTCCTAGTTCAACTTTCAAGTTATTTAGGATACCATATGGGGTGTATGTCCTTCCGTCGAATGCTTTTAATGTCGTCGAAGATCGCGACAAGGTTGGAGATCCTAAAGTTTTCCAGCAACTCATCGACATAATGCATGTAGATGCCCCCTCATCAATAATTGTTCGATGAACAGTTTTGTTGAGGGTTTTCACTTGAATAAGGAAAGCTAGTTGAGCCGGTAGCTGAGGATCGTATCCTTTATGATCGAAGGATACAAGATTGGAATCCTTTGGGTCAATCCCACCAATGGCCGATAATAAAGCCTGCCTTTGGGATGGGCAATTTTGTAGTACTTCAAGAGTCGACATAGCGGATGGCGATTGGGCCAAATCTTCCACTATATTATAATGCTGTGCCGCTCTAGCGCGGGGATTAAATGTCAACTTGTGTACTACTCCCTTTGGCAGTTTTATCGTTAGTTCAGGGATGGTGGTTGGCACAACTTCTGTCGAAGTTGTTGTCGAACTACTTGGTTGATCTTTATCCTTGTTGTTTGATAACTGTGGATTCCCATAATCTTTGTTCCTTGTCGATATCAAAGCATCATTTCGCTGTTTTGAAACCGACAACATTAGCACTTGAGACGGGGAAGCATTTTGACTTTCAACCAGATTTGTTCCTGGATTTGGAAACGGATCAGTTAACACTGCGGAGGTTTTCAAATTCTTGAAGAATTTTTTAACCTCAGCTCTGTATCGACAATCTGTGGTCCGATGATCCTCATCGCATATAAAGCATGGAAATTTTGGTTTCCTATTTCCAGGAGGGTTTGAAGAAGATTTTTCAGGTGATGATTCCTCCTGTTTCTTCTTCTTCCCTTTTCCTTTCTTCTTGCTTCCTGGTTGTTTGGTTTCTTTGCCTTTATCTGTCGATACGGCATTTACTTCCGAAGCAAGAAGTTCGTCTTTTGCATTTTGACCTGAAATCTTATGGGCCTTTTTGGATGTAGCCTTTGTCGATTTTGTGTCTGTCGTGCCAATCACGCCATCGCTGGCATGAGAGTCATCGTTTGATTTAGGAGGAGGAGGAATTGAGAATTCCGGTCTAGGGGCGTCAGGTATTTTGTCGTAGAGCATGCTGGACTGAGTGTAAATCAAGTCTAGATATTGTGCACGAGTGATAACTTGCTCTTCTGTTACGACTCCCCCCTTTGCCACTTCTTTCGTGATGGAAGGTAGTAATGACTTGATAAACCATTCAGCTAAGAGCTGATCGGGGACATACGTTTTTACCATCCTACGACGACGTCGCCACTCATGTATATGATCAGATATGTGAGTGGTCGTTGTCTGTTTGAAGTTGGTAAGAAGTTCTGTTCCCGTTTCGTACCTTATTGGTAATTGAAAATGGGTTAAGAAGGTTGTGGCTAAGGTACTGAAGTTGTCAAACGAAGCTCTAGGCAATTCAATGTACCATTTTGTCGCCGGACCCGTTAACGTCCTCTGAAAGAGGCGAAGTCTTATCGAATCATCATTTAGGGTGTTTGATGAACACCATAGATGAAAGTTCATCACGTGATTCGATGGATCTTCGCCCGGATTTCCATTAAATTTAGGAATATCTGATGGAAGTTTATGCGAAATCGTTGGCCACCAAGGGGCGTAAGCAATTGGATCGTTTGTTAACCGATTTAAATTAGGTAACTCTAAGGTTGCCACAAAGGGTAACTGTTGATTCAGGTTAGGTGAAGCATACCCAGGATAAGATGGAATTTCCTGAGCAGTTGGTATTTGCATACCGAAATAATGCATTTGATGCTGGTATGTTTGGTAAGGTTGGTGGACATGACCATTGTAGAATGGTTGATTTTGACCATTTTGAATGTATGGCTGTCCACTGTTCGCAAATATTTGCTGCTCAGAACCTTGGTATACTTGTTGGAATTGTGGTTGTTGGTATTGCACCAGCCATGGTTGTGAAGCCATGTACTGTTGCGCGATACTAACCGTTTGACCAAGGTGAGGGGTAATTGTACCCGTCTGGACCTACGTCGCTCCACTAGTTGGCGATTGTGGTTGAGTCACAGGGTCAAGGGGCTGTTGCATTACAACCTGAGAAACCTGAGGTTGGCATACAACAGGCAGCATTTGAACTTGCGACACCGTCACAATAGCTGGCGTAGTCGGGATATTTGACATAGGTACGCACTGTTGCATCGAATACACAACTCTTGGTTGTTGAGGTAGTATAGGTACCCAACCACTTGAGGTAATTCCAGTGTAACCTGAATGTTGTTGTGAACTCCCATATGGATATCCTCCAGGAGAGGATAATGAAAGGGCATACTGCCCCCCATACGGTGGTAATCCAGAACTCAAGGGAATTGTTTGCCCTTGGGGACCGGAATGCCCAAATTGACCTCCAAATGGATCAATTTGTCGAGACTCAACATAAGAGTTTTCGGATATTATTCCGGATGAACAAACAGGAACGGACCATACTGTCGAAATAGCCCCTGAGTGGGCTCCTTCTAGCGGCTGAGAGATAGTCGGGATAGATGGTATGCCGGCGAACATTGTCGGAGTTATAGCAGGGAGTTCTACCGTCGTTGTGTCAAATGACACAGTCCTAGGAGTTGACGGTTGTTCAGACATTTGTAGTCTATCCAAAAGATTACCTAGCGATTCTACAGGAGCTTCCGCTGGTGGTAGACTAACTTCTGATGAAGAAGGATATAGAGTGATCCCGACTCCAAAGTGCGTTGGAGTACTTCTTTGAGGATCTTCTACAATTTCTTCAATTGCAATCAGACCAGGTGGAAGGGGAAGACCGTCAAGTCCGTAAAATATTTCTGGTGCCGAAGAAGGTGTGAAATCGGCAGCGACAGATGTTTGAAGAGTAAGACTCCTCGAACTGGTTGTAGATGGAACTAGTTTGGTAACACAAGTGTTTATCCTCAAACTAGGATCAGTATCACTGTCCTTCCATGGTTGTTGAACTTCTTCTGTAAAGGCAGGGATTCTAGAAATGTTTGGAGTAACTGGAGTCTCTGATGTCATTGAAACACTTGTTTTAACTTTAATAGGAGATTTGGAACCGATTAAACGAGTTCGCTTTGTCCGTACTGGTTTCGATTCCGGAGACAAAGACGGTTGACTCGTAAGCCTCCGCGAATGACGGGGTTTCAATTGACTTTCTTCCACGATTGCGGATTACTCAATAAACTAAAATAAAGGGAAGGTATGTTTCCGAATTAAATGAATTTTAGACGCTTTGACACAACTTGTTTTTTCAGTTTTTAAGAGTCGAGAAAAAACAAAAGATGACTCTAGTCTCCTTCGATTTTTAATGAGCCTGAAGTGACAAGTGCTCAGATGGACCTTTTCCGTTAAGGAGTCTGAAAAGGAACGAAAGGGACTGCTCTGGAGATCTAGGTAGAGGGAGTACCAAACCAATCGCAAAACTGCAGAATACTTTTTACGGTACGGCAGTCAATCTTCCCGAATGTTGTGTTCAGTGCATTGCGATCAATAGGGCGGCAGACGCGGCTTCCTAAGGATAAAGGATTTAAGCCTATAGGGGTCTCCCAAAGTATACTCGGCGGTACGTGGGAGCACAAGTCCATACTGGCACTTATCGTCTCAAAGTGGAGGAATCACCCAACCATCAATGAGGACAACAGTTACCAGGCTTTACGACACCGGAATACGTCTCTAGCCTAGACCTCTAAATGTTGTGCGTTAAGTTCCAAAGCGTTGTCAGATTCATTGAATTTATTTTAAGTTGATCTTGCTTATGAAGTTTGCCTTTTGGGATCACCACGAGATGTAGATGTAATTCCTAAAATGCAATCTAAAGATGATAAACAAACTTTTATCTCTTTTGTGCAATGAAAATCCTAGCTACTAGAGGAAAAGAAAGACACAATCTTTTCACAAAGAGCAAAGAGCACACTGTAAATGCACTTTCCTAAATCAAGCCAAACAGACTGTCAATATGAAAATGCACATGCATGTATTTGTTTTCGACTTTCTTAGTATTGATGCTAAAAAGAAAGTTGATGTACAAATCTGAATTTGCTTTCAAGCGACAAACACAAACAAGCTTCTTTTCGAAATCAAAAGATAGAGACGATTACGACACTTTACGATTTTGAAATGAATACTCGTTTTGACACTAGAAAATCACAAATTCAGACCAAAGGCAATAGTAAAAGTATAATTGACCATCAACAACAATCAAACTTTCTCCTATGATCGAAATCGACACTTGCGACAGATCTAAACCAAAGGACGACAGTACGACTATTCTACTTTTGCAATGGAAAACTGTAAACGACTCAACAAACACACAAAAACATCTACAGTTCTTTTGTACAAAGGAGGTAGAATAACAGTAAGGAAAAGGGGTTTTAAACAGACATATACTGATCACAGGCTGCAAAATTCAGAGACAAAACTGGAAAGAATGAAGCACAAGAACCTCAGCTGCACAGGGCTAGTTTGATCAGCGCACCTGTAACATAGAGAAACTGTATTGCAGCGCAGGTTGCCCTTTCGGGAAGTGCGCTGAAATGCAGGATCTCTTAACAGTACCTGCGCTAGGCCAGAAACGAGAATCTGTCCGGGTTCTGGGTCACGGTTTGCAGTTCAGTCTTTGGTTTTTGGCCAAGTAAAAGCAATCAGTAATGCACAATCAGGGGTAGATCTAAGGAGGGTCGAAGAGCTATCACAAGGGAAATCAGATCATTCGTGAATCAGCTGTTCAAATCATAAACAAATCCAGTGAATGGATTGAAGCAGCAGATGTCTACTTTGCATTTGTTATGGCAAATGCAGTTTGAATGCTACTTATAAGTTTATGAAATAAACAACAAAGAGATACACAAACAAATTAATTAGACAATCTCCCCAGTATGGTCGCCATTTTGTTATCGGGAAAAATGTCTATTTAGAACTGCTCTATCCCACTAAGGTGTGACAGCTACCTTAGAAACAAACAGAGAAAAACTACTATTGTATTTTCTTTATAAACTATAGACAGAGAGGAATAGAAAGAACCAACCTGTGTCTTGCGCTAATCCTTTGATCCAATCCCTCTCTTATTTGACAGCTTCCAGCTACCTGCTCCCTTACTTGCCCAACTTCACCAAGTACCTGTAAGATCACAGAAGAAGAAAACTATACAAATACATGGATCTATATTCATAAACAACTTAGGATTAGATTTAAGTTAACCATACAAATGTAACAAGCATCAATGATACACAAGCATGGAGGAAAAACTCAAATAGTTTTTATTGATAAACAAGAAGATCCAGGAGGAGTTACAATCGATGATTCCTGAACTAGCATCAACCTCCCAGCAAAGAAGCCCCTCTTCACCTCCAACAAAGCATAAATCACCCAATACTCTGGTATTTGTCTCAAAACCAACAGCAATTCCTTACAATGTGCAAAATTCCAGCCTCTGGATCTCTGGGATGAGGGATCCATATATAGATGTATGCAAGGAGGATGAGTCAGCTTGTGATTTGATTAGTGTCTTCTCTCAGTCAGTTCTTGCTTCCACTTGGAGACTGAAGGCCTCTTACTCATCCTTTGTCGAATTCAGTGAGGCAAGTGTCACAGGAGAAGATTCTGGAAGCTTCCATTGTCTTTCCACCTCGCGGAATGGCACTGCCATTTGTCATTTCTCGCCCAACGCACCCTCATAGTGCATTTAGGTGCATTGCAATGCATCCAGCTAGTGTGTTTAGGTGCTATGCAACGCAGCTAGCCAGTGGAGTAGCTGAAATGATCCTGTTTTGACTTATTCTAAGCAGTTTCTGGTGGAGAACTTCTGGGAGAAGCTGTAATTTGTTGACCTTGTTCCTTTAGGGGTTAGAACAACACTTTTAGGGACTTAGGAGCCCTTGGTTTATGGACATTTCATGCTTAGAGCTGTAAGGCACAAAAATGTCTATAACAAACCTCCTCCCAACATTGGCTTGGAATGGATAAAGGTTGTAATAGACCCGGTGTCTTAATTGTTTCAACTTTATTTTGTTGGAAACCCAAACATTCAGCCACAAACTTTTGAATATCTGATTTAAGGCCATCCCAAAAAAATTCCTTCTTAACCTTGTGGTAAGTTTTTAAAAATTCTGAGTGCCCTCCTAAGGGAGAAGTGTGCAATTCCATAAGAATCTTTTTTTTTAGCTGGGAATTCTTACAGAGGTATAAGCGATCTTTGTACCATAACGAATCATTTTTCCAGCTAAATGTACCAGACGTACTGGAATCTTGTTGTAACTTTCGAATAAGCTCCCACACTTCTTCGTCATTCTTCCATTCCTCCCTTGCTTCGTTTATCCAATTTGGTTGGATAATAGAAATGGCGCACAACAATGCTTCCACATCCTCATCCTTTCTTGAGAGTGCATCTGCCACCACATTTTGCTTCCCTTTTTTGTAGATGATTTCAAAGTCATAACCCAACATCTTTGTGACCCACTTTTGTTGCTCTTTAGAGGATAATCTTTGTTGTAAAAAGTATTTAAGGCTATCATGATCTGTTTTTACCTTGAAGTGTCTACCCATTAGGTAGGGTCACCATTTCTTAAGTGCATGGAGTATTGCCAACATTTCCTTCTCATAAATAGCTTTACTTAAAAACTTTGCCTTGATTGGACGAATTTCAAAAGCAATGGGTCTTTCATCTTGCATTAGAACAGCACCAATTCCATTTCCTGAAGCATCACATTCCACAATAAAGGTTTTTGTGAAGTCCGGTGTAGCTAAGACCAGTGCTTGGCACATTGCCTCTTTAAGATGTTCAAAGGCCTTTGTTGCTTCCGGAGTCCATGAAAATGCATCTTTCTTCAATAATGTTGTTAGAGGTGTTGCTATTCTCCCATAATTCTTAACAAACATGCGATAATACCCTGTCAACCCGAGAAATCCTCGCAGATGCTTTATGGATGTGGGGATTTTCCATTCCTTAATGGCTTTAATTTTGCTAGGGTCTACCTTAACTCCTTCATGAGATACAATATGACCCAAATATTCCACCTCTTGGACTCCAAAGAAACATTTGGATCTTTTTGCATATAATTGTTTCTCCTTCAATAGTTGTAGCACCTTGTCAACATGTTCAACATGATCCTTCCAAGACTTGTTGTAGATTAGTATATCATCAAAAAATACTAACACAAATTTTCTAAGGAATGGTTTGAAAATTGAATTCATCAAACCTTGAAATGTTGAAGGTGCATTGGTAAGGCCAAAAGGCATGACCAAAAATTCATAATGACCCTCATGAGTTCTAAATGCTGTTTTCGAAATGTCTTCAGTCTTCATTCTGATTTGATGATATCCTGAACGAAGATCCAACTTGGTGAAGTAAATTGATCCATGCAATTCATCCAGTAATTCATCAATGACAGGAATGTGGAACTTATCTTTAATAGTGAGCTTGTTGAGCTCCCTATAATCCGGACACATGCACCATGATCCATCCTTCTTGTGCACCAATACTACTGGAGCAAAGAAATAACTTTGACTCGGTTGAATTATACCAGCCTCTAGCATTTCTGCAACCATACGTTCAATTTCACTCTTTTGGACATAGGGAAATCTGTACGGCCTGATGTTTAGAGAAACACTTCCTGGAATCAGATGAATAGCATGATCATGATCACGCATAGGTGGGAGACCTTTGGGAGTCTCAAATACCTTGGAATGATTGTCCAGGAATTTTTGGAGATCTGGAGAAATAGATGATTTCGATGTGGAAACATCTAGCGAACATAATTGTGCAATTACACCTCTTTGCTCCTTTTTTAGAAGCTTTGTCATACTATTAGAGATGATTATCTTTCTTGGTTTCCCTGCAATACCCCTTAATTCAACTTCCTTTCCTTCCGTAGAAAATTTGATGAAAAGTTCTTGAAAATTAAAAGCTATTGTACCCAGGGATTGTAGCCATTGGACTCATAGTACAACATCAGCACGTCCCATTGGAATGGAAAGTATTGGGCTAGTCAATACATATTCTCCCATGGATAGCTTGATATTATGGCACTTTCCAGAGCAATTTATTGTTCCTCCATTTGCAATCATCACTTGACACTGTGGTGCTGGATATAGGAAGCAATTCAATTCTTTTGCTACCTTACAATGAATAAAATTGTGGGTGCTTCCTGAATCAATCAACACTATTACCTTTTTCTTCTTGATTTGTCCTTCTATTTGATGGTTTGAGGAGTGGTAATTCCCGCCAATGCATTACAAGATATGGTCGGATTTATTTGTTCTTCATCTAGGCTTTTTTCCTGGAGTATATCCTCTTCTTTTGACCTTTCTTGCTCCTTTTCTTCTTCCTCTTCACAATCTATGTAGAATAATTTCTTCTCAGCACACTTATGACCTTTAGTGTATTTGCTATCACAACTGTAACAAAGCCCTTTTGCTCTTTTTTCTTCCAATTTTTGTGGTGTCAACCTTATAGGTTGTGTAAGACTAGGGGCAACAACACTTCCGTCTTTATAGTTGTGAGTGGTATGCTTCCTGGTTGCCATAATTTTGCTTTCCATTTTTCTTGCTAACCTGAATGCCTTCTCTAATGAATCAGGTTCCTAAAGGTGAACATCATGTTGGATATTATCCTTTAAAGACCCTATGAACACATCAATCCTATGCTCCTCTGGAATATCCTTTATCCTTATGTTCAATTTTTGGAACTCCTCAATGTGCTCCATTATTGAACCCTTTTGTTTGAGACTTATCAATTGGCTAAAAAAAGTGTTGCTTTTTGTATCTTCATAATGTGCTATCAATTCTTCCGTAAAAATTGCCCAAGTGATAAATGGTTTACGAGAGCAAAGCCATTGATACCATACAAACTGATTTGGTTCCAAATATAAAGTTGCCATACGTACCTTTTGTGTGTTTTGCACATTATTGAGATCGAAGAATTGCTCCATCTGTAATATCCATGTGGCAGGATCCTTGCCATCAAACTTCCTCATATCGATTTTTGGAATATGGTGAGTCTTCGATCCAACATTAGCGTCTATGGAATCATGATTAACATTTCTTTTGTTCTCATCATGAGTTTCCTTTAGTACCATTTCACCCTTAGGGACCATTTCTTGTAGCAACTTATTCATATTTATCTTCAATTCGTCCATGTCTGTCTTCAAATCTATCTTCAAATCATCCATCTTAGCTTCCACGTCAATCATCTTAGCTTATATGCCTTTCTTTAAACAATCCATCTTAGCTTCTACACCTTTCTTTAAACCATCCATCTTAGCTTCTACATCTTTCTTTAAACCATCTATCTTAGATTATGTTCCTTTTTGTGCAAGGGACAGTTGTTGCACTTGGTCTTGTAATTTTGATATATCATGTTGTATTTCTTCCTCTTCTTCATGAGTCATGCTAGAGCTTTCAGGTTCCTTTGTTTTCATTTTCTTTCCTCGGGGCATCAGTTACGATAATAATTCTCTACTATGCCCTTTGAATTCCTTCAAAATAAATTTTCAAACCAAGCTTAAGCAAAAATTTAAGAAAATCTATACACCTTTTTTCACTTTGTAGGAGCTCGATATTGCCTCTGATGTATCTGTATAATTTCCAATCATCTAGTTTTGAATTTGTGAGCTGTAGTAGCCCTCTGTGTCCTCTTTCCAATGCCACAATTCTGACCCAAATTGGATTCTCCAAGGAAGAGTTATGTGAAATCTCCCACAGTGACTTGCTTATAGACTATTTCAGTAGAGCGAACTTGTACGACATGCCACGAGTCACAATTTCGACCTTTGGATCTGAAACATGCATACAAGAAGCTACAGTCCATCCTCTTTCTGTACCTTCTTATGAAATTTCAATCCGATCCCCAGAGAGAAAGTTATAACGATCTTCCCCAGGTCACATGTTTGGAATGTAATTTAGGAGTCTGCAAAAAGACCAACTTCCTCAGATCATATCTCCGCAAATATCACGCAAAAAGCTTTGAAATTTGGACCCAAGGATCAGCGCGATTTCTTCTCAAATGGGTTTTTTGTGTGACTTCTGAAAAATCACAGAAAAAACGTTATAGTGAAAATGCCACGATGACCTGTTTGGAGCAGTGAAACCCTAGAATCCAAAGCTCTGATACCAAATGTTATGAAACTAGCTCAAGAAAAGATAGAAATGATAGATCAATGCCTTAGAATTCAACCTCTTCAAGGGGGCAACCTCCTTTATATTACATAAATGAACAATTCTTGGATGATTCAAATGACAAAACCTCCTTTCTATATATATGAGTCTAAGGAGTCACAATATAATCCAGCCGACCTAACAATAATAATATAAAGCCACAAAAATAACAATAGAGGGATTCTATGGGGCACAGTAATAACAATATGGGAGCAATAGGGGCACAACAATATTAATAAGGGGTATAACTACAATAGTAATGGGGTAATCACTAGTATTATAGGGACCCAACATCCATTCACTGAGTCCTGGTAGCTATGCCAGCTCTTAGGAAGACCGAGGAGAGCAAGACTCACCATATCATCATCAGGGGTCATGATTCCTACACTTCCAAGCTCATCTTTTTAGGTGGTGAGCTTGTTCAAATATGTAGAGATCGTGTTTCCCTTTTCACACTTGATTAAATTTTCGAAGCTTGTCCTTTAGCGCCAACTCCCTCCAGAAGAATCCTCCTCTCTCTCGCCACACATTTCTTCCATTCCACCAATTCTTGGGCATTAGCTGCTATTGGCTTGGGGACTTCTCAATCAATGAAGTCCTTCAAACCATTGTCTTCTAATACTGCTTCCATGCGATCCTTCCATGCTATGTAATTCGAGCTGCCATCCAGGGCATACTCAAGTCTCAAGCCGTTGAACGCCATTAGGGAACTTTGAGATGTGATAAGAAATCGATTTTGTACCTGCAATCAAGAACTTCAAACTTCAAACTTTTCCCTTCTCAATATGTTGTTCACAGCTCTGATCACCTTTGCTTTGATACCATGTAGAAATTATCACTATAGATTACCCGATAATGCAATATACTAAAGCAAAATACTTAATCTACTTCTACAATCAAACATGTGGAAGCTTAATCGATTTTGAGCAAGATCAAACATAACACATATAACAAAGAAGAAGATTCAATCACACATGAAACATAGAAGAATACTATAGGGAAAGCCATAGCTAAAAGCCCCGCTATCTGTATTATCATACAAGTGGAAATATCTCAGGATTACACAAAGCTTTAGCTCTCAAGCTATCCAGCTCTCAATACAATCCCTCACTACTGCTCATAGACAGAATAGACAACACATATGCCTTCTCCTCTATCCTCCAAGCCTCCTATTTCCTTGCACAGTTTCTCCTGGGTCCTCCAGCTGTAACCTGTGTGATTCTCACCTCACACACTGCTCTGAACTCTGTAGTAACTACGCAATCCTCAAGGAATGAATTCCTTCTGCATGCAAGAGATATTCACATGGGAATATTCTAGCAACTGATAGTACAATGTCCCTACCTTTAATCTCAACTGAGTTTTTGTCTGAACTGACATGCATGAGTTATTTATGAGAGAATATTCAGTTATATGGAGAACACTAGTTGCATGCATGCATGCATTAACTGATTGAACTCACAATTAGTTCCAAAAACTATTTGGAACTAATTTAACTGGACTTAACTCAGTTAATTGAGCTAACTAATTACAACTCAAATACAACTCATCCTTATCTCCTTAATTAAAGGATAACTTCCTCAATAAAAGGGATAAATGTTCATGTCTTCACAAAGACTTCATGTTTGAATTTTACCAACTAATTAACTCAAGATGAATTAATTAATTATTTTTCAAACAATTGGTGAGACTAAATTCAAATTTTAATTCTCAATTTTAATTCAAGGACAAATTAAAATTGGAATATATCCTGAAATGTTGTCTATAGCAATGCTATTTTTAGCATTTCTTGTTGCTATTTTCAATAGTATGCCTTTCTGAAATGATGCTCCTTAGTATCCCAAAGTTCACCCAAACTTGTCCAAATAACAAGTTTTTTGCTTCTTTCTCGTTGATGGTCTCTCTATAGGGCATCAAAACATAAATCTTGCTGAACCTATCAACTACTAAAAATAGGTATTCATGTCCCATCCTGGTTGTTGGTAAACCTCCCACAAAGTCCATGGAAATTCTCTCCCAATTACGAGTAGGTACATGTAAGGGATGATATAGACCTTGTTTCCTATTGCTAGGCTTGTTGGTACAACAAAGCACACATCCTCTTATGAACCTAACTACCTTCTCTTGCATCTTGGGCCAATACATATACCTCTGCAAGTTAGCCACAGTCTTCCCTACACCAAAGTGCCCTGCAAAATTGGAGGTGTGAGCTTCTCTGATTAGCTACAATCACTCACCTTTAGACACACATAGCTTATCCAGTCTATAGAGTAACCCATTATGGAGATGGTAGCCAACGGTGTTGTCACCATCGTACACATGACTCTGACTCTACAATTGTTGATACACCTCATTGATGTCCTCATCCTCTGAATATGCCTCTTTGTATGCATCATGGGCGAATGGATCCATGTGCATAAGAGTCCGCAAAACTGTAATATTTGATGTGGGTGGCCTTGAAAGCATGTCATCCAAATTTTTTGTGCTTCCTTTCTTATACTTGATCACCAAATGAAACTACTATAAAACCCCATCCAATTGTAATGCCTGGTCTTTTGTAGCTTACTCTGGGCCTATAAGTACTATAATGACTAGTGATTTGTGTGGATTACTGTCTCTTTTCCCATCAGATATTGCTTCCACTTCTTCACAACTTGCACCATGGCATAGATCTCCTTGTCATTGGTACGATAGTTAAGAAATACTCCATGAAATACTTCAGAGTGGTGGCATATGGGCCTTCCTCCATGCATCAAGACAACTCCCATAACATACCCACTCGCATCTGTCCCCACTTCAAAGGGTCGCTGCAAATTTGGTAATGCTAGAACTGGTGCTTGGATGATCTTCTTCTTTGGCTCTTTGAAATCCCTTTGCTGACCCTTTCCCCATTATAAACTCTTGCCACTTGCTTTTATGGCATGGAGCAGTGCTACTATCACTGAAAATGAGGCTATGAACTTCCTCAGGTACTATGATACCCCAATGAAACTCCCGACCTCAAAAACATTAGTAGGCACTGACCATTTCATGATGACCTACATCTTAGAAGGATCCATCTTCAATTCTCCTCCACCAATCACATACCCCATATACACCAAATACTGTTGTGCAAACTCGCACTTCTTGAGATTTTCTAGCAGTTGGTGCTTCTTCAATGTTTCCAACACCTGCGTCAAATGTGACATATGATCTTCCCAGGTAGCACTATATACCAATATATCATCCAAATAGACAATAACAAATGAATCTATAAAAGGGCATAGTACATCATTCATTAATCTCATAAATGTAGCTAGTGTATTACATAGGCCAAATGGCATGACTAACCACTCATACAAACCTTGTCTAGTTTTGAAGATGGTCTTCCATGTATGTTCTTCTTTGACTCGAACCTCATGATATCTAGACTTCAAATTCAACTTGGTGAAGTACTTTGCTTGTTGCAATTGATCTAGCAGATCATATATCTTGGGAAGGGGGTATCTGTTCTTGAGCCTAATTTTGTTCAATGCCCTATAATCTATACACATCCGCCAAGTCCCATATTTCTTCAAAACAATAATGATGGGTGACCCACGTGGTGATGTACTTGGTTGAATGACACCCTGTTCCAGTAGATGTTGCAACTGTTTCTTCACCTCACTTTCTTCTATAGTAGACTACATGTACAACCCAATATGTGGCAATGCGGGGTCTGACAATAGTTGGATCTCATGCTCCACTTCTCTCTTAGGTGGTAACCCTTTAGGATCTCAGAACACATCCATGTATGCATGTAACAACTCCTCCAATTGTTGTTTTTGTTTCTTAGTACATCCCTCCAGGGATGCCTTGCCTCTTATTGACTCTTCTTCGGACTGTCTTTCTATTAAAAACAATAAACATACTTCTTGTTGGAACTGATCAATTTCTTGGCTTGGTTGGCACTTACCAGTGATATTTTTGATTTTCTTTTGTGCGCATTGATGATGAACAATTTTCCATCTTTGACAAGCCAATATTGTTTGGCTCTCCTAATGAATATTGCATCACACATGTACATTTATGGACTCCCAAACATGACTCCACATACATCAAGGGGAACCATATCTAGGTCTACTTCATCAATAAAATCAACATTGATAGAAAATCTAATTTTACATTGTTTTTTTACCTTCAAATCTGCATCCTTATTTACCCATCCCAATGGATATGGGTTTGGATGATCACAAACTTCCAACCCCAACTTCTTGACTAGCTCTGCTACAATGATATTCGCCTGCGATCCTGAGTCAAAGAGGGCATCAATCTTTGTCTTCTTGACTTGCATATTTATATGGAATAGTTTGGTCATTTATTTTTCTTCCAGTTGCTGAAGGCTACTTAGATTCACCTCCTCTAGTAATTACGTACAAGCAATATTCTCATCCACATCTGAGAGGCTTTCAACTTGGTTTCTCAAATCAGTGACCATCAAATTCTTCTTCTTGTTATCTTTCTTCTTGTTCTTCAGGTTTATCTCTGGATGCAACTTCCAACACTTCTCCTCTGTATGGCCATCAATGTTGCAGTGGTTGATAGGATCTTTGCACTGGTGTGTTTTGGTCGCCATCTTCTATCTTTTCCCCCTTTTTCGTCTTCCTCCCCTTAAAAGCTTATTATTGCTCATTGTGCTTCGATCCACTTGATTGTGCTCTCTTCAGGTCTATGTTTTCTAGGTATTGTTCCTGTACAAAAGCCTTGTCCATTGATTTGGGCTTGAACAACATCACTTAATCATGCAGATGGCATTTTAGAGCCACCAAATAATTTATGAGTACATTTTCGTTCTTTGGAGAGATACCCAACATTATAGCCATATTTCTAAATCATGTGGTATACTCCTGCATGCTTTGGCCCAACTTTTGTTTGAAGTAATGCCACCACTGGTCCTGCATGTACCCAATGGGATAAAACTATGACTTAATGAGGGTTTTGAAATCTTCCCACTTACTCACTAGAGGTTCTCCCTCCAACCTCAGGGTTTCTGTGTGGCTCTCCCAGAAATTCAGTGCATGGCCTTCCAATTTCCACCACATGAATGAGATATTTTTCTCTTCCTTGATCTTATGGATGTTGAAATAAACTTCCAATTGTTGCAACCAGTTGCTCAACTTCATAGCGTTGATCTCTCAATGGTACAACTTGACATAAAAAAAAAATTCCATTTTAAATAGGGTTTGATTCATGACACTCGAACTAGGTTGATATTTTCTAGGTTCTTTCTTTGGATGGTTCTTTGTGTCTTCCCGATCTCTCGATCCTCCTTTTGATTTTTCATTTGCATTCGAAGCCCCATCTTCTCCAAATATCCCAAGCTTGTTTCATAGGGACTCCATGAGGAGGTTTACATTGCAGTTTATATCCTCGACTTGTTGTTCGAGCCGCAAAGGCCTAATCTCTGCAAGATCACGAGGTTTGTTTACAGATTTGTCAGCCATGATTAGGGTTTTATGATTTTCTTCCCTGTTGATCTAGATCCTTGCAATCTCCACAAAATACCCAAAGAAACCTGCTCTGATACCAAATGATCTGTACACTTCCGTGGATACTCCATTGGATAGTTCAACACAAGATATGTGATGATATTATATTAAAAATATGAGATTCTACACTATTACAGTTTTATTAAACTTTAAGATTTGTAAACTTTATTGTAATTAGTTCATTCCTACGAATAGAAATTATGAAGAAAAGTAGAGAACAACAAAATAATCTCACACACACATATAAGACACAAGATATTCTCTCTAGGAAACCCTTTTGGGATAAAACCCAGTTGGAAGGTGAGGCTGCTTCTCTCTCTTTATCTGTCTGGAAATATGGTTGCAGGTACAAAGAAGTAATGCCTATGTCTCGTGGGATGCTACAATGCAAAGATCCTCTCTATGTGCTCTACCTCCTATATCTCCTAGCTATCTTTCCTCAGCTATGGAACAAAATTCTCTCAAAAGAATGGAATGCCTTTTCCTCCTAGTGGCCCAGATATAACACAACTCGATAACCTACTAGTGGTTAATTTTGACCACATCAAATCTCAACTAGAGTTACAATATAGAATCTTCTAGAGTATTTTACATCATAATCACATGGATATCCCATTTTCCATGAATAATGGGGGTTGATGCGACATCCTCTTGAACTATAGGTGTGAAAATAGGAAGGTTAATTTTTGAGTGGCATAACATTTATATACAAACTCTGATTGAAGTGCTTCTTATGCCATAGCAACAAAGTTCTACCCCCAAAAGACGTCATTTGATGCCTCAAAACGCTCCTAGAAGGTTTCAAACCCCATTTTGCCAAATTAAGTCCTGCTGGTAAAAACAATCCCATGAGTGGATTCCTCCACTTTTTCCACTCTGAATGCATCGAGATGGATGACAAACAATATAATGATCCAATCCAAATCACAATGAGACAGAGCATATGTAATCAGATAGAGCATATGTAATCAACAATGAGACAAAGCAACAATGAGATAAAGCACATGTAATTGGGTTCCTAAGACATAGCATACGTATTCAAGCCCCTAAGACACACCTCTTTCAAGCCACGAAATATTGTGTTCCTGAAGGTATCCTTATGGTCAAACCATATGGGTACTCAAAAATGATATTCACCTTATGTAGAGGATATGGAAATCAAAGTAGCTAAGCTGTGAGATTACGTTTATAGCATGTTAAATATTTGTTCGAGCTTCTTGAACCACTTTAGAAAGATTTGGCAGAAGATATAGAGAACAGTGTGGTGAACCTAGATTGGCCACATAAGAATTTGGGGGATTTTTTTTTGCTATATATGATTGGATCTACTTGAATCTTGATTAATATGATCCACTGGAATGGATAAGCAGGATCTAAACATATTGATGATATGTCCAAGTGAATTTGACCAAAACTAGTTGAGTTTTGTAAAAGTTTGAATTGTGCTAGGATTTCATGGCATGCTGGAGAGGATCTCTTTGTGATAGTTGCAATATCTCTCTTAGATTTGAAAGAAGCACTTGGAAGAAACCCTAATGATGCAAGGAAAATGAGGTATTTGAAGACCAACATAGAAACACTATTAAACCTATTAATGAATCATAACTAGCACTTGAGATATTAACCAAAGTAGCAACATTCAGTCTTATATATGATATTATGAAGAGAAGTTTCAACCCTAAATATGGATATGGTTGATTTCATTGTTAGATGATTGCTTTGTTGATAGCACCATGCTTTTGGAGGCTATTCTTAACAATGCCTTTTGGTAAACTTGTCCTGACTAGTCTTGCATAAACTTTTATTTCCACACCTTTGTGCATGGAGGATGTTTGGGAGTGATGAAAAGGGCCTTAGGACTAAACTCAAAGATAATCATTTGCAACCTATTGTAAGTCTTATTCTAGTAAACATCACAAAATGTTTATGAAATGGTTTCCTTATAGGAGAAACAACTTTGTAAATCTATATTAATGGTAGCAAAGGAATATATATGCAACCAGTGTCAAGTGCATAAGTGGCTCATGACTATGTTGCAAAAGTGTCCTAGAATATGATGGTGTATTATATCATACCTAATTGAAGGTGATGTAAGAACTATTATGAGGCTCCAAACTTCGAAATAATGTGCTGAAATGTAAATGATAATGGAAGAAATATTAAGAACCAGAGATGGCTAGAGTATCATCACGACTCATCAAGATGTTAGTAGTGTGGCTAATAAAAGCATGTAAATTGTATGGTGACTACTATTGATTTTCATGCTAGGCATTTGGAATACAAACAAACATTTGGAATATCTTTCATTCCCTTGCTAAGCATTTGGTTATGCAATTTTCAATTCCAACTTTGAGAAGAATGTGGAATGGATGAGTACACCACCTTTTTAGTTTCGAACTCATGTGTTGGAATACAAAGAGACAACAAGTTATATAAATATGAATATTTGGAATGCAGAACTACTAGTTGAGTGAATTATTGAGACAATTGGTTTGATATTTCCCCATCAAGAGATAGAAATAAAAAGAGAAAGAGGAGTGGAAGTGAAAAGCAAAGAGTATATAGAGGAGCATAAACATAGTACAAAATTGAGCTAAAGAAAAGGAAGAATTCAGAATTCAAAGACCAAGTAAACCAACAAAGTAATTTTTTTAATTCTTTAGGGGACTAGTGTGTCCTTTCAGGCAATAGTTTGAAAAAGAACAGGTTGGAGCCTATAAGAAGAGGGAGTGGGTGCTCCCAACGAGTTGTAGGTTGTAGAAGAAAAGAGTGGTTGAAGCCTCCATTATGCAAGAGCCTAGAAAAATTTTGTGGTTTTCTCCCTTTGTGGGTTTCCAATTATATTTGGTGTCTACATGTGTTTCTCTTATGTGCTGATTCTTATGTTGTGGTTTATGTTGTCTACTTGTTAGATATGCTATTCTTATGCTGCACTCCTACTTATCTAATAGTTCATATAACTATTGGAAAGAAAAATAAAAATTGGTAATTGATGACCATGAATACACTATACTGATTCACCCCCCTCTCAATATACTCAAGTTTCCAACAATTGGTATTAGAGCCAAGTTCTTCTAGGTGCAACTTGACCATTGGTTGGTAGATTTGGTTGAATCATGGATCATCAAAGTGTGCATGTTCTCAATGCTGCAAACTTTCAGGAATGGAGGGTGAAGGTAAAATCTAAATTAATTTCTCATGCATTTGAAGTTTAGAAGGTAGTTACTAATTATTATGGGGAAGATCCCTATTCAAAACAAATTCAACTTTGTAATGCCCATGTTAAATGTGCAATTTATAACAAACTTCACAATCTAGATCTTGAGAATGTAATAGATCTCAATTATGCAAAAGATATATGGGATAGTTTTAACCCCCGCATGAAGGAGATACTAGTAGCAATAACGTAGAAAAAGAGAAGGAAAAAAGAACAAGAAAAAGGCCTCTCAAAAAGAATTTCTTCAGTCGAATGAGATATATTCTCCTAATGTAAAGTTAACTAATTTCCATGAGGAGAGGTCAGTTGAAGACCAAGCAAAGTTTGACTTATAATTTGTTGAAATAAAAGAGCTCTCAATGGAAAATATAGATCAGAAAAACTTATTCATATACTTGAAGAGAGCGTGATTTTAAAGAAGAAATTATTAACTTTAAAACCCAATTAGAAGAGGCAAATATAGTTGAAGAGGTAATGAGAAGCTATTTGAAGGAAGGAGAGGAACAATGTGAAAGATTGGAAGTTGAGGTAGTTTCAGTAAGAAATAGGTTAGAAAATATCATAACTAGCTCAAAGGAAGGTATGAGAGATAATGAAATAATATCTAAAAGCATTGTAGTAGAAGATGGCAACAACATGATTAGCAAGGAAGTAAGAAAGACCAAGTAGTATAACCAGTATCCAAGGAGTGAGCCAATGAAAGTGTATTATATAAGAAGGCCATCTACTTCTAGAGATTAATTTAGCAAGTCTACAATGTTCCAAAGGCAGAATAACAACTCCCTTGCTCCCCTGATGAATAATGTTGAATCTTACTTTTGCAGTAATGTTGAACATGCAACAATTGATTATAGGAGTAGTCAAATCAGGGTTCTTAGCAAAAGATGCAAAAAAAGGTAAGATCTCTCAAGAAAGCATTCAAGGAATATCATTCCCCATGAGAAGATCATCAACAACAAGGTATACAAGTTATTTTCCTGTATATTGTTATTCATGCAATATTTTTTTCCATGAGGCTATTCATTGAAAATCCTATGTAGAGAAGAGTAGGAGTGCATTGTATGTAAGGGGAAATTCATATGTGGATAACATCACAAGAAGACACAAGTTTCTTCTTCCCTTTCTAGGTCACATAAGATGCTATAAATGTGACAATCTTGGTCACATGGCTAAATATTGCAAATTTACTAATTATTTAAAGCATTTCAGACAAAAGAAAGAGGTCATTCAAAGCAGACTAAATAAGAAGCCATAAGGATATGCACAGATAAGAAGGTAGCCTACCAAAATTTAGAAATAGTAGAAATAATAATAAGTGACTTCAATGAAAAATTGAAGTCAACTTGGCCTTAGGGGGAGCATATGGAAACATCACGAGTTGCTTAAAGAACCACTGAAGATGCAACCACAATAAAATCATGGTCTGTCCAAGTGCCTAAAATTCAAAGATAGGTCTGCAGGATAAGAAGAAATGCATGAGCTTAGGGGAAGCTTATAAAGGAAATGAAGGTTTACTTATCATCCTTATTATTTCATTTTGATAGTAGTTGGTTTAGTCATGTATCATTTGATATGCTAGTTGGTAGTGTTACCACTCTGTAAATTTCCCTAGGATGAGGAGAGAAATTTCAAAGGTAACCACAAAACCAGTTTTAGGCTGGAATCTATACCTTCTAGCCTTGGAGAGGGCTCTCTCACTTAGGTTTTCCAAATAATATGACATTAGGCTAGGGATAGTGATCAATAAGGTCTTATTTTCAAAGGTTTGCTAGTAAGAAAGGAGACATATCCATTGGGCATGGAGTCACGTAAAATTGATTATCTATCTAGTGATAAGATGAAGAGAGAAAGCGTTTTTCCACGGGGTCAAGGTAGGCAGTCTTGGTGTTCAAATTAATTCATTGTAGGAGGGTGAGTGTGAGAAAATATGGAAACAACACAAGAGTTTCAAAATGTAGATAAATTATGAATGTTGTTGTAAGAAGAAAACATTGATCGCTTGGTAAAACTAAGTCATAACACCTTTTAGATGAATTCCGAGTTAAACATCTGGTTCTTACAAGCATGAAGACATACATTCAAAATATTTAAAAACATAAGACAAACTTACAACTTGAAAAAATCGCAACACCATCAAGATCCGACATATGAATCCCTACAAATTAGCTTCTGTCTTTCATTCATTGGAAAAAAAATTCAAAAAAGATATCACATACACAAGTCTCTTTCTCTTCAATCCGACCAACCTTTTCCTCAATTAAATTTACATCATAAATAGACAAAAAATGAATCATTTCTGACCTTTAGTGGTCAAATTCCTCATTTGGATTACTGTTTCTAATTTCTGCAAGGAAAATAGAATTGATTGCTAGAGTCTAGCAACTGCACAACGATATTTTTTTTAAGCACTTTATGTTGAATTCTCATCCTAAATGTGAGTTCATGAGTTACTGATGGATTTATTACAATTACTAAAAAGGTTGTCTGGAATCGTAGTGTTAGCGCTGCACAAACTCCAACTTCTTTGGAAATGGAGAAAACCAGTTCCAGATGGTTTAGATGTTTCTAGCCAGTTCCTAAGCTGATTGATGGCTCCAACACTTGTAAATAAACATGCATATGGACACCTTCCCCTTCATAAAATTTTCTTTACCATACAACACCTCAAAATCCGATAAATCTTCGAATAGGAAAAAACACAGTGCCATCTTCTTCTTATGGTTTAAGTGGTGAGGATGTTTGTAGACAAGCTGCACACACTGATGATGATACTAACACTGTAATGACCTTATCATATACCCCTTTCAAGCTTCCCTTCCTAAAAAATTCCAAGTTTCCACCTTCACACAAAAAACCCTAATGCTAGCTAGGGCACGGAATGCTACACAATTGCTTCTTCAAAATATCTTCAGAGTTCGAACTAGATGTGGCTGCTAGAGGAAACTTTGTGCAAAACAATATCATCTAGAAACCAACCCTGCAAACAAGCATACTTTAAGTAAGAGAAAAAAAGAAAGGTTTTTTACTTTACCCTTTCCAACATTTAGATTTTGGCACCCTCAGCCAATAGGTCTAGTTTTCCCTTATATTTCTCTTGCAATTCCGTTAACTATTGTTTAGTGGCTCTTAGTTATTTTGTCATAGATAGGTTTTGCCTGCATACATTCTTCATTTTCCTGTGAAGTGGAAGGGATAATCTAAACATATATTTGGCATCATTCATGGCTAGGGGATAGATGTCCATAAGATCACTCCATTTCTTCCTCATCCTTTCATCCTATTGCTTGAGTTCAACCATCTCTCTATGAGCCTCCTTTAGTTGCCTTATCAACCTGTTAAAAGTGTGTTTCCCCTCATCTACCTCCATCTTCTCCTCCTGCACTCTCTTCTTTTCTTTGATTTGAAGACTTCTTAGAAGAGGATCTTGTAATCTTAGCTGCTGGTATTTCTACCTTCTTAACATCTTCTTTGATTACTTTCTCTTTTCCCTTGGACTTGAAAACAACTGGTGTAGCTTTAACCATAGGCACATCTTCACTAGGTTGATTTTTTTTTTCTAAAATAACCTTCTTTAGTTGCCTATTTTCTTGCTGCAACTGTGCAATCATGAAATGGGCCTTCTTCAATTGTTCTTGTAATTCTGCAATCTCCCTAACTGTTAGCTCTACTATAAGCTGCAGTGTTTAAAGGGCAAGTTCAGGTCTGGTGGTGTGTTGGTGCTGAAAAGGGCTTCACAGCAGTTGTTCCCCTTTTGCTCCTTCAAGTTTCCCTATACCCTCTTAACCTCTCGCTCTCTATTTTCCTCCTGAAACTTCTTCATTTCTTTCCTTATCCATATTCCCCTGCTCAATCCCTCTTTACCCTAGCCCTGCTCTCTCTCTTATCGTGTTAACATTGTAAACCCCTCGAAATCCTTTTTCCCGGCTCCCGGGATTTTTTGTTTAAATTCTATAATACCTGTTAAAACCCTGAATAAACTCATTCTTCGCTTAATCCCCGATGCTAAAGCATTAACCTTTCATAACTTCGCGCCTTCGTAAAAAATTAACCCTCGGCCGCTTGTGCAATCACAACCGTTGATCAATCTGATCTAATGGTCCCCGCATTCTCTGCTCGCTTCTAAACCTCGTGCACTTTCCTTTTCATCTGGCCATCCATCGCCAATCCGACGGCTGACACATTCCCCGATTACGCGACCTGCACACGCGATAACCCGCGGGGGTGGTGGTTTTAGGCTACCACGCGTCATGAATCTGTTGGATCGCGCCCACCCTATACGAATACCACCGACGCCAATAGGCAATGTGGGGAAAACCACCTGCCAATAAAACCACCATTCTCCCGCCGATTAACTATCGTGCATCTTCCCTGTCATCTGACCATCCATCGTTCATCGGACGGTGGACGCTCCCCCCGATCGCGTGACTTGCGCGAGCGTTAACCTGCGGGGGGGTGGTTTCCAGCTGCCATGCGGCACTGTTTCATTGGATCGCGCCTTTGTATACGGAAACTGCCGATGGCCGATAGGCGGTGCGGGGAATACTGCCCACCCCCAAAAAACCGCTCTCCCGCTGTTTAAGTATCGCGCATCTTCTGCATGCGATCACCGTTCGATCATCCCCATCTATGATCTGACGGCCTATACTCATTCACCCGCGATTTCTCTTGATAGCTCCCCTGATCAAATCCCCACCGTTGATCTCTGAGATCCAATGGCTAATATTTACTCTGCCTGCTTCTTATCGTTTCCACCCACCAGCGATCTCCGCTGTTGATCTCTACGATCCAATGGCTGAGATTTATTCCTGGCTGGCTCTTACTCCTGCCATGAAATCTCATTTCCTTTTGACTGTCTCGAGCTCGCGATGGAGGAAGGAAGCCATCATCCCGTACCCTCCAGTTGATATCTCAGTAACCACATTAAACAACAGAATGGCCGAAGGAAAAGCAGGTGACTTCGAGCAGCGAAGAACATTTATCAAGCATGGAGTTTAATCCATAATTCATTCCAGTTGCTAGAGAAGGACATTAGACAATATAAATAGGTCGATTTGTCCTTTAAAGCTTTGAGAATTGCAGCAGAGGCCTATTTCATATTGTGAATGTGGTTGGTGGTCATTTATTGACATCTCCACGCATAGCTTATCAGAGAAACTTTGTAAACAGACTCTATATATATCCAGAGACATAATGTAATTAGGTTGATGAGTGTTAGATGAGTGTTATTCTGTTGTAAGCTTCAACGTTTGGAGACTGTAACTACTGTGTAACCTGCAGCATCTGGTCTTCATTTTTAGCTAATGCAAGCTTCTTTTGTTGTTAATTACTCACTGTCCACTTCTTCATCTTGTTCGAGGCTGTGCCTGTCTTGCATTTATTCATTTGTTGTTAATGTTAGCATTAGAGGGGCTATCATCCCTCCTCTGTGTTAGGATTTAGCATGTATCATTGAATTTGTATGTAGGTTTCTGTTCTTTTAGTGTCAGAGAGCTATCATCCTGTTTGTGTATTAGAAAACAGATTTACAGACCTTTTAACTGGTTGTGGCCAGCCATCACAGGATCCTGTGCATCTGCTAGTGTGGTCAGTCTTCTCCATTATCACCTTATCCTCAAACTGTGAGTAATTGGTGGTCTAAATCCTTGTAGTCTGGGGTTGTTCACACATGTCTGGGGTCAAGCACAGTAGAATTGGTTATCTGGCTTGAATATGCAACATTTCTTTCATTCATCCACAATTTTCCAACATTTTTGTTGAGTTTGTAATGTTCCCGAGCAATCTCTGATATACAACCTAGGAGAGTTTCTTGGGGTGATAAAATTAATTGGCGCCGTTGCCAGGGAGAGGAGAATACAAGCTCAGCTTCCCTAGGAGAATGACACAGCTTCAAACTTTGATGATAGACAAGGTTTGAACACATATTTTGGTTGTAATCATCTATCTGGCGACTCCATTGGAGGAAGACCATCATTTGGTGACTCCACATTGCAGTTCTGGCGCAGTTGGTGAAGCATGCTCGCAGAAATCCTTAGAAATCATCAGCTGAACCAGTGCCTGATTTTGAGAAGACCGTTAAGCATATGAAAATATTGCAGAAAGGAGTATCAGGATCAGGTAAGCCTTGAAATTTTTATGTATCTCTGCTAGTGTAGAAATACCTTCAGAGATTCATACAGCTCCTTAGTCATTCATTTCCCTTTCGGACCTCAGTTGAAAGAAGCATCCATGCTGTCCATCATATTCCTTTGTTTCTGTCATTCTTTTCATTGATTCATTCCACTCAGTCCACCAGTATCCCTTTCGAATACCTCAGTCATGGCGGGCCAGCAAGCCCTTACAAATGTAGAACGAATAGTTGCTGCTAGGTATGGACCTTTAGTCTTGCCTACCCCTTTGAATGCCATGCTTGCAGGAGATTATCAAGAATTCATGCCAAAGTTTACTGGTTCAGAAGAAATATCAGCTGAAGAACACTTTGAGTCCTTTTATAGCTATGCTGATAACCTGGATATCAATGAAGAGGATGTTTGGATGAGGGTTTTTGTTCAAAGCCTAGATGGGGAAGCTAGAAAATGGTTTAGAAATTTACCCCCTAGGTCTAATTCAGACATTGATGCTCTAGATGATGTATTTTTAAAGCACTGAAGAAATAACAAAGATCTGCTCTTTTATCATGATGAATTTGGGAACCTGCAGAGAGAAGATGGTGAGCTGCTGTCTGATTTCAATATCAGATTCAATCATATGTACAACAGAATGCCAGCTGAAATAAGACCTACCCCTTCTTCTGCTATGATTACTTATGCCAATGCTTTTGATTCTCAGTTCTGCTTGCTGTTGAGAGAGAGGAAATGTGCTTCTTTGGCTGACATGAAAGATGAAGCTTTTGAAGTTGAATCGAATATTCTTGTTGCAGAGAGACTTGAAGGTGATGCCGAGAAGAGAAGACAGGGAGGTGAATCCTCATCATCATCAGAGCATGAGATAGATGAATTAGCTAGGATGATTGAGCTTTTGGCCTCTGAAGTTTCCAAGTTAAAAGCTGAGTAGTATTTTGATGAAGTAGGAGCTTATTGTTCCATTTCTTTTCCAACTCCAAAACCACATAGAGGGACACATGAGCATTTGTAGAATTTGTAGAGAAATAGAGATGCAAATGAAGATCAAGGGGTGAGGCCCCTTCTATAGAATATAGTCATGGAAGAGATGCAGCATGAGGAGGAGGTCCATGTTTTGGAAGGTGCACCTTTCCTAACCAGAGCTGCATATGAAGAAGCATTACCAAGAGGCACTGCTTGTCAGTTTGTTGTGCCTGCAGAACAACAAGCTTATCAGCAACAACAATCAGTAGAAGGCACCTTCATCCTCCAAGAATATGAGCTTGAAGCCTGCCCATATTCCCATGATTATGCAAATCTGCAAATTAGCCAGCCTGCTTTTGTCCCTAATCCAGTGATGTAGAAGGGAGAAGAAAGATCCCCATCATCTTTTCTTTCTCTGTCTGATCAAATAACAATCCCTCACAATTGCCCCTTGAGCACTAAGGAAGAGCAAAATTCAATGCTCAAGGCTGAAACTGATCATCTCAGTCTTGATATTTTAATACCTGCTCAGATGGCCTCTACACAGACAGAATAGGCAGCTTGTCAGATGACAGAGGAAGAAAATGTATAGTCATGGGACTCCTCCTTGGATGAGGATTGTTCAAAGAAATATTCAAGACCAGATGTTGTTTCTGTGTCCCCTGCAAAAAAATTCAATGATACCTCTTTCATATTAGTTGTGTAGGCTACAAAAGACACAGACATGTACACAACAACAGTGGCTATTCAGCAGGTGTACAAAGGCTCCTCTAAAGAACATCTAAGGAGGAAAATACTCAGAAGGGGAATGAAATTTGATCCCTATCTGCCTATCAAAGTCAAATTCCTAAGCTGTTTGAGGTGGAGGATCAAATAAATCCTGTCTTGCTGATCTATGATGAACTGGACAGGCAACAATTTTGATGGCCCAGCAAATGGGCAATTTTTGAAGTGTTAAGTTTTTCGACTTAATGACTGTGATCATGTTCTTTTATAGGTTTCTATTGTATGCTTAGTTGACTCCATGCCTAATGGATACTAGGCAAATATTTCTGAAAGCTAAGTTTTGTATGAAGGCATTGGTCTACAGGTTCTTGAGACCTCACAGGGAGGATCTCATCCCCAGAAGGAGCCAATGTTAGCTCTGCTATAAGCTGCCGTTTTTAAAGGGCAAGTTCAGGTCTGGTGGTGTGTTGGTGCTGAAAAGGTCTTCGCAGCAGTTGTTCCCCTTCTGCTCCTTCAAGTTTCCCTATACCCTCTTAACCTCTCGTTCTCTGTTTTCCTCCTGAAACTTCTTCATTTCTCGCCTTATCCATATTCCCCTTCTCAATCCCTCTTTACCCCAGCCCCTCTCTCTCTCTTATCGTGTTAACACTGTAAAACCCCCGAAATCCTTTTTCCCGGCTCCCGAGATTTTTTGTTTAAATTCTATAATACCTGTTAAAACCCCGAATAAACTCATTCTTCGCTTAATCCCCGGCGCTAAAGCATTAACCTTTCATAACTTCGTGCCTTCGTAAAAAATTAACCCTCGGCTGCTTGTGCAATCACAGCCGTTGATCAATCCGATCTAACGGTCCTCGCGTTCTCTGCCCGCTTCTAAACCTCGTGCACTTTCCTTTTCATCTGGCCATCCATCGCCGATCTGATGGCTGACGCATTCCCTAATCGCGCGACCTACACACGCGATAACCCGCGGGGGTGGTGGTCTTGGGCTGCCATGCGTGATGAATCTGTTGGATCGCACCCACCCTGTACGAATACCGCTGACACCAATAGGCGGTGTGGGAAAAACTGCCTGCCAATAAAACCGTCATTCTCCTGCTGATTAACTATCGTGCATCTTCCCTATCATCTGACCATGCATTGTTCATCGGATGGTGGACACTCCCCCCAATCGCGCAACTTGCGTGCACGTTAACCTGCGGGGCAGTGGTTTCCAGCTGACACACGGCGCTATTTCATTAGATCGCGCCTTTATATATGGAAACTGTCGATGGTCGATAGGCGGTGTGGGGAATATCGCCCGCCCCCAAAAAACCGCTCTCCCGCTGTTTAAGTAGCGTGCATGTTCTGCATGCAATCACCATTCGATCATCCGTGTCTATGATCCGACGACCTATACTCATTCACCCGCGATTTCTCCCGATAGCTCCCCTGAACAAATCCTCGCTGTTGATCTCTAAGATCCAATGGCTAATATTTACTCCACCTGCTTCTTATCGATTCCACCCGCCAGCGATCTCCACTGTTGATCTTTGCGATCCAACGACTGAGATTTATTCTCGACTGGCTCTTACTCTCGCCATGAAATCTCATTTCCTTTTGACTGTCTCAAGCTCTCGATGGAGGAAGGAAGCCATCATCCCGTACCCTGCAGTTAATATCTCAGCAACCACATTAAACAACATAATGGCCGAAGGACAAGCAGGTGACTTTGAGCAGTGAAGAAAATTTATCAGGCATGGATTTTAATCCATAATTCATTCCAGCTGCTAGAGAAGGACATAAGACAATATAAACAGGTCGATTTGTCCATTAAAGCTCTGAGAATTGCAGCAGAGGCACATTTCATATTGTAAATGTGGTTGGTGGTAATTTATTGACACCTCCATGCATAGCCTAGCAGAGCAACTTTGTAAACAGATTCTATATATATCCATAGACACAATGTAATTAGGTTGATGAGTGTTAGATGAGTGTTATTTTGTTGTAAGCTTCAACTTCTGAAGACTGTAACTACTGTGTAACCTGCAGCGTTTGGTCTTCATTTCCAGCTAATGCAAGCTTCTTTTGTTGTTAATTGCTCACTGTCCACTTCTTCTTCTTGTTCCAAGCTGTGCCTTTCTTGCATTTATTCATGTGCTGTTAATGTTAGCATTATAGGGGCTGTCATCCCTCCTCTGTGTTACGATTTAGCATGTATCATTTAATTTGTATGTAGGTTTTTGTTCTTTCAGTGCCAGAGAGCTGTCATCTTGTCTGTGTATTAGAAAACAGATTTACAGACCTTTTAACTGGTTGCAGCCGGCCATCACAGGATCCTGTGCATCTGCTGGTGTGGTCAGTCTTCTCCATTATCACCTTATCCTCCAACTATGAGTAATTGGTGGTCTAAAGCCTTGTAGTCTGGGGGTGCTCACCCATGTCTGGGGTCAAGCACAATAGAAGTGGTTATTTGGCTTGAATATACAACATTTATTTCATTCATCCACCATTTTCCAACATTTTTGTTGAGTTTGTAATGTTCCCGAGCATCTCTGATATACAACCTAGGAGAGTTTCTTGGGGTGATAACACTAACCTTATCATCAATCACCTCAACTTTTGGTATGGTATCCATGGTATTGAATGTCTGCTCCAAGGGAAACTTTTTGGATGTAGACCTAGTGAGAGGTTTCTTAGGGATAGCCACCACCTCTAGAGAACATTGTAGTTTCTTGACTTTTTTCCTTCCTGTAGATTTCACTGTAGATGAGGGCCTCTTCGCTGAGCTTCCAGTTGGTGATTTAATGTCCTTTACCACCATTGAGGGTGTCTCCTTCTTGGTCAAGGGACTACTTAGCACATCATATACTAGTTTTGAAGAATCAACAAATGATTTCCATGTTTGTTTTCTTTTTCTCAACTCCTCCAGTACCAACAACTTAATCAAGGAAAAATGGAAAAGGGTTGGTTCAACCTAACTTTTTCTTCCCTGTAATTTATATGCCATCTTGCAGAGACTCCTAAATAGATAAAAAGGAAAATTTAAGGAGATTTTTCTAGTGAAATGCATTAAGAGTCTGAAGTGGTATTGATAAACTCTTCCAAACCTTCCCTCACATGTGAAATACCTCTGAATAGCTTGCAAAATCTTGTTGTAATTTTCCAATAGATACTCTTTAGGCACAATTGACCCATACTCCTTGTCTCTGTGTTCATGTTTTAAAAAATCTCTGTAATGGGTGATATCAAGGGGAATTCCCTTGAACCATTGTCCCCCCTGGAGGGGAATTTCTGTTGCAGCTTCTATTGTGACCTCAGTGACTAGAAAGGTAAGTGTTCCAATCTTAGCCTCCAATCCATCAAAGCTTTTGGCAAACTCCTTGGTCAATTGTGAATTGTACTCTTAAATCTTTTCACAAAACCTCATAAACCCTACCTGCTCAAAATCCATTCTAATAGTTGGGTCTGATTTGATATATGAGAGATCTTGTGGTTCAAAATACACAATAACGCCTCCCTTGTGCTTCTTTTCCTTTGAAGTTGACATGATTTTGTTTTGCAACTGTTAATAGTCTAGGGTTTAAGGAAAACTTGTTTTGTGCAACAATGTAAGAGTAATGGAAAGGACTCTTCAAGTTAAAACCTATGATGATGGTTAAAAAGAAAACTCTACACAAAATACTAATCGACACAAACTTTCTTCAGAAAAACCCTAAAACAACTTGAAAATTTTGATACTGGTGGAAAATAATTTATAGGGACAATCGTAGCGCCAGAAACGCAATGCACAAGGCAATGATCTTTCAAATGCTTCTTAAGGACACACATTTAAGGTGGGAGGCTTCAATTCAGTTTGAACATATGACACACCTTGCATATGGAAGTTCTACAAAGGAAAATGCAGTCTTGGTCACATCAAATGCAAAAGATAAAGGACTGTGTGGAAGCATAACAAATTAGGAGAAAGTGTAGCAAACAAAGAAAAGCGCAGCAAAATTTAAAAACACAGTGAAGATGAATTAACTTTATTTGCATGATTTCTATGCTTTTGGCTGGCTCATGCATTCAATTTAGAATATATTCACAAGCAAGGAAGAAAAATTAGCTTGAGTTTTCCCCTGTGAGAGGAGTTTGATTTTCGAATGACAAGAAAAGTAGCGCCCCTGCCTCCTTTGCACAACAACTAGCACGATCACACCACAGGCTTCCAATGTAAATGAACAAGAACTGAGTGATGTTGGATGAATGAAACGATGCAAATAACCTCCCAAAGTGGTCTGGACTGGAGTTGATGGCAGAAATCTCGTTTCAAATTGTAATGATGAATGCGCAACACCATGTTTGGAAGTGCAACGTGTGGAAAAATGCAAAAGACTATCCTCTTGACCATTGTACACTTGTTTAGATCATGAACACTCATGAAAAGACATCTAAACTGAATCAAACTCCTAAAAAATCTGTGCCCAATCCTTTCTCATGATTGCTTTGATGTAACTTGACCTCTAGACTTAGGTGACTAACTCATGATGACCAAATTTTTTGATGACATGACCCTTCACCACTCTTCCATGGTGACCAATGACTCCCTATGATTAGCCCTTTAATCATGATCCTTCATGACATTAGACATTTAAATTTTAAGAAAAATAGACAAACTTTGCATCACACTCAACCCCAATCTAGACCTTTTTAAAGCATCATAGTCTAGAGATCATGACTGATATTTACAAATTAACCTCAGATAAATAGAAAGACTAATATGACTAAGATCTCTATAATATAGGACTCTAACATAGGCTGCAATGGGGATGTCATCCTCCTTGTGAGGTGCCAAGAACACCGTAGACTAGTAGCCTTATCCATTTGGTGCTTTATTGACTCTTGAATTTGACTCTTAACTGACTAAGACTAACTTGACAAACTAATGACCTTTTCATTACATATGGTAGCAGTTCATTGAAATCTTAGGGCCTTCATTTCAAGCTTAAAACTCTGATGAAAACCACCCACTCCTTCAGTACTGAAAATTAAAATTGTATGTACAATGATGTGTTCAAACCAGCTGAATTCAAGTAAAATAGTGCTTTATTAGCTTGCCATTAACAAGCCCTCCAACAAATAGGTCCCCTATCAAGTCTTTCAGTAAATAAGCATTGTTTCCATGGAAAGTTTCAATTTTATAACGTCCCTTCCACAAACTTTCAATTTTTCCATGCTTCCCTTCTCTTCATTTCTAGCATCCCATTTCAACACAAGGTCATCAATATGAAAATCATCAGCCTTTATCCTTTTATCATGAATCTTCTTAATCTTGTCTTGGATCAACCAAGTATCATTATAAACATCCTCTCTAGTATACTACAATTGTATCATTTGATTAATCCTCCTCTGCATATCGTTTGGTTCTACCTCTGCTTCCTGCAATAATTTAGTTACTAGAACCCCTAGGGAAGTGGGAAAAATAACATCAACTCCATAAACCAATTGGAAAGGAGACATCCCAATTGATTTCTTGGTACTTACCCTATCAGCCCATAATGCATTGATTAACTTCTTATGCCAAGTCCTTTTGTTCTCCTGCAACAACTTCTTTATGATATTCACTAATCTCTTATTAGAGGACTCAACCAAACCATTACCTTGAGGGTAATAGGCAGTAGAGTGACCAAGTACTATGTTATATTTATTGCAGAAATCAATCAACTTCCTAGACTTAAATGCAACAACATTAGCAGTAATAATCTTATGAGAAAAACCAAATCTCGAAAGAATGTTACCTTCCAAGAATTGAATAATCACTGAATCTGTGGTCTCCTTGGTCAGAATTGCTTCTATCCACTTAGTGAAATAATCTATGCCTGTTAAGATCCATTTGTGTTGAGCTGATGAAGCTATATGAATCTCCTCGATAAACTTTCTAACCCCCACTACTAAAATGACACCTCCACTGAAATAGGTTTAAGGGGTAATCGTAAAAGTTTATTTTCCCTTCAAATATCTAACACTCATGACAACTAGAAACCTTTTTATGAACATTGACGAACAATGTAGGCCAGTAGAAACCGACTCTCAAAATTTTATTGGCCGTGTTTTGCAAAAACGATGCCCTCAATAGTCACCTTTGTGGAATTCCTCTATTATATTATGTGCCTCATCTTCCAACAAACAATTCAACAATATTCCTCTCGAATCCTTCTAGTATAAAGATTGATCTAGAATGCAAATTTGATAGCTTTCAAACCAATAAACCTTTCTTTTGTATTTGTTAAACTAGGTGGAGCTTGTAGGTGCTGAAAAAAACAAATGATATTAGTGTACCAAGGTGAAGAGAGGAACTTTTCTGACACTTTTTCAACAACTTCCTCATCATTGTCTTCTGATCTAGCAACATTGAAATTAATTTCCAATGCATGTAGATTTGACTCAGCCATCATTTTTGCCAACCCCTCACCCTTTATCAATTTAGTGGGCTTCATTTCAATATCATATTCCAAAATGGCTACTATCCACATACCTCTCCTTCCTTCTGGGTCACTTTGAGTGAGAATCTCCTTCAATACAACGTTAGGAACAAAGGCAAGAATGTGAGAATGCAAAATGTAAATCCTGAAATCCTTCAAAGCCTTCACCAATGCAAAATCTTGCTTCTCCATTATGTTATATTTCAGAGAAGCATCCCTTAAAACCCTACTAAAAAATGCTATAGGCTTCTCATGGTCCTCTTGATTTTTCTGCATCTATATTGCTGCAATAGTGTGCTCCGAGGCAAAGGAGAATCTGACGAAATATTTAGTGTAGTCAGGACTAGCCAAAACAAGAGCACGAGTTAAGGCTGAATTTACCTCATTGAATGACCTCTTTGCTTCAGCAATCCATTTGATTTCACTATCTTTTCTTAACATATTTTTGCTTCCCCTTATGATTTCAACAATATTTGGAATGAATCGCCTCAGAAAATTAATCCTACCAAGAAAATACTGCACCTCCTTTTTATTCCTTGGGGTATCAATCTTCTGAATTGCATCAATTATGCTTGGATCAATATTGTTGCCATATTTTGAAATTATGTGTCCAAGAAAGTTACCTTCTTCCATTCCTAAAAGGGACTTCTTTGGGTTCAAAGAGATACCATACTTTCTAAACTTCTTAAAAACTCTCTTCAAATGTTGCAAGTGATCTTCATCAAATTTATAGAACACGGTAATGTCATCAAGATAAATAACAATAAACCTGTCTTTCTCATCAGCAAAGGTGATGTCCATAGCCCTCTGGAAGGTTTCCCCTACATTCATTAGTTCAAAAGGAATCTTTACATACATAAATGTCCCCCATGGCGTAGTGAAAGTATTTTTATCCTGGTCATTCGGATGTACTAAAATCTGATTGTACCACAAGAAGCCATCAAGTAATGAAATTATCTTGGAACCAACTACTCGCTACAATATGTGATCCATTTTTGGAAAGGGGTAATTGTCTTTAAGAGAAAAATTATTAAGGTTTATGAAGTCAAAACACTATCTTATCTCTCTTGTTTTTTTCCTCATTGGGACTAAATTTGAAAACCACTTGGAAAAACTCAAAGGGACAATAATATTTGCATCAAATAATTTCCTTACCTCTTTCTCAATGAGGGGAAGAAAAACAACGATGGTTCTCCTCAGATTCTGCTTAAAAATTTTATGACCTTCCCTGATAGGAATGGAGATCCAGGTGGATCTAGAAATAGAAGTGGCCTTGAAAATATCTCAAAAACTAAAGTCATTACATGGAAGTGAAACCAAGACTAGATCGTAGTGCTCATCTCCCTGATTCCTGATTCCTGATTCTTAGTAGACATAGGGGGTCTTGTGTTTTCAAGGAATTTGGTTTCCTATGTTTTGAATTAATGTAATTATTAAGGTTTTGAGTGATTTTAATGAGAAAAGCTAGAATAGGGATTTAATTAAGTATAGTGAGGCATACTAGTAAATATTCTCGAATGTAGGAGAACATGAGAGAATGAAGATAGTTGAGAGATTGAGAGATTTGAGAATTAATTGTAAAACTTAGATTAGGAGTTAGTTCATGATTTTGAGGATTAAAGAGGATCCTTAGAGATAAGGAAGAGACTTTAGGATTTGATTGGTTGTAGAATCCCTTTTGTATAAATGTAAGCCTAAAAGGCATAGACATGGGTTGATTAGCTAGTTAGTTAGGAGTTAGAGTGTGAAGAGTTTGATTGTAATCGTATGGGCAGACTATGAAACAGAGGCCATTGATATTGGAAATCAGGCCTGAGAGAAGAAACTGTGTAAATACTTTTTTATTAATAAAAAAACATCGATTATGAGATAATGTGTGTACAAAGTAATTTACTTGTAATCTATGTGTGAACTAGAGTAACTTCTATGTAACAGAAGTTGCATGTGTAGAACCAAAGGCGAAATACAGAGAAGAATAACAGAGAGGTGTTATGGCTTTGTACACACCGACAGTACAGGAGGAAGCATAAAGGTGCGAGTGGAGCTAAGTTAAGGAGGAATTTGTGATGCACAAGAGCTAAAGACTAGAACCCTGGAGAAAGTTGAAACCACAAAAGAACACTGAAGAACGACATAAAAGCGAAGTAAAGAAAAAGGTGAAGAAATGAGGAACGATTCACAGGAGTCGTTGGATCTAAAGATCAACGAACAAGGATGAAGGCAATGTGTGGCCAAGATTAAGTCGTGCCACATAGATAAAAGAAATGAATGGCGGAGATTCAATCCAAGTACTTGCGGAAGGTGAAAGGTGGGAATCGATCTGGATCGTTGGATCAATAGATCTGGTAGATCGACAGTGATTAGTAACCACAACGAGGGTAGAGAGTATGGGATGCCTTGATCGCGGTTGAAGGCCCACAATCGATCTTAGTTGTTGATCGCAAATTTAGATGCTTACGTCATAGTCAACTACGGGGGTTGAGAGCTTGATAACCCACGTGCTAGTTGAAGGGATGCACACCATAGGATTTGATGGATTCTGTTATCCAATGGATATCGGGTTTTACGTTGATCGGAATTTAACCTCAAGGTCAGACCCAAACATTTATAGATTAAGGTTGTATAATCCTTATCAGCTTCATAAGGTAGTTAAACATCGTGCAAGTGGTTTGTGCGATATCATTGTGGACCATCAGATCAAATGGGTTTTGATCTATGGTGCAGGATCACCGAGCAGCTCTGTTGATCGGGGAAGACATCAGCCGTCGGATTAAAGGTAAGATCGATGGTGGAGATTGAGCGATAAGGCTTCGGCAGAGTAGACCTGAGAAGGTTATAGGAGCAGTTTTATTTCATTTGAAGTCTGGTTGTGTTATCGCATATCACATGCGAGAGGAGAGGAATGCGATGAAGTCACATGTTGGTACGATGCGAGATTGTGACAGTCGTTGATCTGGTGGATGAAATCAATGGTGGAAAAGGGCAATCACATGTTGCAAGTCGAGAGTTCTAAATGCACATTCTATTGAGTCCTTTGAACTCTGTGATTGCGATAAAGGACGAGCTGGCATGTAGAGTGGGGTTTGGTTAATATGCGCAGTTAAATAATTAACCACAGTTATTATAAAGGATGAAGGGTTGAGATATAAGGTTCCACACCAAAGGATTAACTAAGGATCAGACTGGGGTTAGTTGTTGAATCGTTCTACATGAGGTTTAATTAAGGGATTAACCCTTAACTTATGAAGGTTTGACCAGGCAGGTCATTGAAATTCCTGGGATTGATGAGATTATGCATTTTATATGCATACTATGGGTATCGCAGGATTTTCCTGCGTCAAAGTGGTATCAGAGAAGAATTGTGGCTGAAACATTTGATATTAAAGCAGCACAAAGAAATTATGTGTGAAAATTTCTTTGAAAAGAATTTAGAACAGGGTTATGTTTTGAAGGTGTGTATATAGGCAAATGGTGATAAAAGCAAGCAAGAGGAGATCAGATTCTAATCTGACAAACAGTAAGCACACAGAGATAAATTATAGAAGAATATTGGGAGAATTGAAAATGCAATGGAACATAGGACAATCCATTCAAATTGCAAGTGAATGGTAGAGAAAGATCATGCAGAAGTCTTGAAGGTGAGATGGTATGTTTTTATTTTGATTTGATTTGAATATTGGAGAGTGTGTGGTCTTTATATTGATACACAGGTGACAACAAAGGAAGGTGAGAAGATTGCAACAACCTAGAGCAAGGAGTGTTCAATTGGTTCCAAAGGAAAGAACTAGAGAAATGCTAAAAGATTGAGCTCAGAGGAGAGAAGCTTAGTGAGGCATATGTAGCAAGAAGGAGACTTGTTACTGTAGAGGTACTTTTGCAACTCACAAGAAGATCTTAAGGGAAATTCCATAGAGGACATCGGTAGAATTGTTAAGTAATGAAGGAAGTTGATAAGACATTCTAAGAGAAAGAAGAGGTGGCCAGAACCAAGTATTTCATTGTGATTGAAATACAAGAGGACAATTATGTTCTTAGAAGATACATACGAGTTGAAGCCTAGAAGGAGTAGAGAGAAGTTCTCAAAAGAGGTTCCAGAGATAGATAACCAAGGGCTTGCCAAAAAAATGAAGTACAGAGGAAAGCTTGGTGAGTTAAGTGGCAGCAGGAAGGACTTGCTGTTGCGGAGGCTTTAATGCAGCTCGTAAGGAATGAGTGAGGAACTCATAGAGATGGAGGAGAAAATGACTACTGATAGTCATAGCAGAGGTTTTGAGGAAGACCACAATAGAAGAAAAGTGAAGAAAGAGAATGCCAAGGTAAATGGCAAGAGAATGAGTCAAGAGGAGCTTGACAAGGAAATTGCAGAGATGAAAGAACAACTCGATGCATTAAGAGGATACTGGAGGAAAGCCAGAGATTAGGTTGGGTATTGAAGAAGAAGCTAGTAAAGTGGCATAAACTACAGAGAAGGCTACAACAGAGGCAAGTAAAGTGGCTGATGGAAAAACTCAGAGAAGCTGAGTTGGAAATGGAAGTTTCCATTTGTAAACTAGAACAGGGTGAAATTCTGGGTGAAGATGAAGAATGGAGATCAGTGAACTATTGGGATAGTTTAGAGCAGCATACTGAAGTGTTTACAAGGGAAGAAGAGACACTGAGGTCTTATGTTTTTAATTATAATAATTTTTTTGTGAGGGCAGGTTTTACAGAGGATTGGTAGCCTTACGAAGCTATCATTAAATTTGATAAAAATACCAGAGTTCAGAGGAGAACTTGGATCAGCATACTGACGTACTGACAGAGGATGAAGAGTACCTTTCAGAGGATAAGTATTCTAGAGTAGAGTATGATGAAGAATGCCTCTTGAATGAGGAAAATATTGAATTGTTGCAGCAGAAAGGAATTATTGATGAATTGATATTTGGGACTGTTATAAAACAAGGACAATTCCTTGTGGATGAAGGAGATGAAGATCAACCTGAAAAGCTAATATGTGAAACGTTAGTTGAGGCTGTTGAGTCGTACATTTTTCAAACTGACAATTGTTGTGTGAATAAAAGGATTATAAGTGTTGAATAGGAACTTATTTCTATGGAGATGAATGAGACAGAATTGTCTATGGAAGGCAGTCTGATTGAATCATTGGGCAATAGTGACCACGTAAAGGATGAAGCTGGAAATGAAGAGCATTGTGATAAGACACTTGCTAAATGTAAGGAGGAAATTGAATTGCTGGAGAGGTTGCTAGGAGGAAATGGAAATAGGAAAGAAGTGGTTACAATAGTACTTAACAGTAGCAGAGGATCTTTAAAAGACATGGAGACAGAAGAGTGTTTTGGTTCACAAACCAATAGTTTGTTTGCAAGAACAGTGAATAGAATGAATGAGTATGATGTTGTGATCGAAGATATTGAAGAGAGGTTATTTGGGGATGAAATGGAAGTTCAGAAGCAACAAGAGGGTAAGGATGTAAGGGTGGCCGTAAGGAACCAACAACTACAAAGTGAAGGTAACCAGCAGAAGATTAAAGGCAAATTTAAAGAAGAGACTATGTTAGCTGAAAACATAGTAAAGGATCATCATTCCATCATGATGATAGGCACAATGGAGATAACTAGGGAAGCTGTTGAGGCAGTCAATAAAGAAGAAGGACTAAACTCTCATCAAAGGATCAGTGAATGGGAGACAAAATTGGAGCTACTGGAGAAATGGCTGAAAGCACCAGTAGGGAAGAAAGAACCTGATGAAGATTGCAAAGGATATGCAAGAGAGGAAGAGGAAAGAGTCCAGCAAAGAAGTGAGTTGGATATAGAAATCGAATTGATGATGGATTTGATGAGAAAAGAGTCTCAAAGGGAGAAGACAATAGAAATAAAGCAAAGCAGCAACAAGAAAAAGACAACAATAGACTGGGAGAGCATAGCTAGTGGGGAATGTAGCATAAAGTGTGGAGACTTGGAGAACAACAACAAACAACAACAACAACCAAGGATAGACTACAGAACAAAGTATGGTATCCAGGAGGACACAAATCAGAAGGGAGACCATGTTTATTTTCAACCTTGAGAGTCTGATGCAGGAGCATTCAGCTCAATAATATCATTGTATCTTAGTAGACATAGGGGGTCTTGTGTTTTCAAGGAATTTGGTTTCCTATGTTTTGAATTAATGTAATTATTAAGGTTTTGAGTGATTTTAATGAGAAAATATAGAATAGGGATATAATTAAGTATAGTAAGGCATATTAGTAAATATTATCAAATGTAGGAGAACATGAGAGAATCAAGATAGTTGAGAGATTGAGAGATTTGAGAATTAATTGTAAAACTTAGATTAGGAGTCAATTCATGATTTTGAAGATTAAAGAGGATCCTTAGAGAAAAGGAAGAGACTTTAGGATTTTGTTGAGAAGATTATGGATCTAAACAAGAAATTGATTATAGAATCCCTTTTGTATAAATGTAAGCCTAAAAGGCATAGTCAGGGGTTGATTAGCTAGTTAGTTAGGAGTTAGAGTGTGAAGAGTTTGATTGTAAGCCTACGGGCAGACTGTGAAACAAAGGCCATTGATATTGGAAATCAGGTTTGAGAGAAGAAACTGTGTAAATGCCTGTTTATTAATACAAACAACTCGATTCTGAGTTTATGTGTATGGAGTAATTTACTTGTAATCTATGTGTGAACTAGAGTAAGTACTATGTAACATAAGTTGCATGTGTAGAACCAGAGGCAAAATACATAGAAGAATAATAGAGAGGTGTTATGGCTTTTTACACACCGACAATATAGGAGGAAGAATAAAGGCACGAGTGGAGCTAATTTAAGGAGGAAGTTGTGATGCTAAAGACTAGAACCCTGGAGAAAGCCGAAACCACAAAAGAACACTGAAGAACGACATAAAAACGAAGTAAAGAAAAGGGCAAATAAATGAGGAACGATGCACAAGAGTTGTTGGATCTAAAGATCAATGAATGAGGCTGAAGGCAATCAGCGACCAAGATTAAGTCATGCCACATAGGTAAAAGAAATGAACAACGAAGATTCAATCCAAGTACTTGCGGAAGGTGAAATGCGGGAATCGATATGGACCATTGGATCGATAGATCTAGTAGATCGACGATGATTAGTAACCGCAACAGGGGTAGAGAGTACGTGATGCCTTGATTGCAGTTAAAGGCCCGTAATCAATCTTAACTATTGATCGCAAATTCATATGCTTACGTCGTAGTCAACTACGGAGGTTGAGAGCTTGATAACCCACGTGCTAGTTGAAGGGCCACATACCGTAGGATTTGATGGATTTCGTTATCCAACAGATATCGGGTTTTAAGTTGATCGAACTTTAACCTCAAGGGCGGACCTAAATGTTTATAGATTAAGGTTGTATAATCCTTATCAACTCCATAAGGCAGTTAACTTCGTGCAAGTGGTCTGTGCGATATCATTGTGGATCGTCAAATCAAATGGGTTTTGATCTACAACGTAGGATCACCGAGGAGCTCTATTGATCGGGGAAGACATCAGATGTCGGATTAAAGGTAAGATCGACAGTGGATTTTGAGCGATAAGGCTTGGGCAGAGCAGACCCGAGAAGGTTATAGGCGCGATTTTATTTCATTTGAAGTCTGGTTGTGTTATTGCATATCGCATGTGAGAGGAGAGGAATGCGATGAAGTCACATGTTGGTACGATGCGAGATTGCGATAGTCGTTGATCTGGTGGATGAAATCAATAGTGGAAAAGGGCAATCACATGTCACAAGTTGGGAGTTCTAAATGCACATTCTATTGAGTCCTTTGAACTCCGCGATTACGATAAAGGATGAGATGGCATGTAGAGCGGGGTTTGGTTAATATGCGCAGTTAAAGAATTAACCACAATTATTATAAAGGATGAAGGGTTGAGATATAAGGTTCTGCACCAAAGGATTAACTAAGGATTATACTGGGGTTAGTTGTTGAATTGTTCCGCATGAGGTTTAATTAAGGGCTTAAACCTTAACTTATGAAGGTTTGGCCAGGCATGTCATTGAAATTCCTGGGATTGATGAGATTATGCATTTTATATGCATACTATGGGTATCGCAGGATTTTCCTGCATCAATTCCAATGGTGTTAACTAAACTCAAATCTAAGTTTGTATGCTCAAGTTATAACTGGTTAAATTTCTGGTCAAACTAGGCCAAGTGGCAATCACTAATGAGGCAACAATTTGGCAGAGTCACGACGCATGGAAAATGGCCAAGGTCTCGTTTTTCAGGCCATCATATGAACTGGAGGTATAAGGGTCAGTTTTGTAAAGTTTCTTGTAATTGATTTCTTTGCTTCCACTTAATGAAAGAAGGTTTCCCCACTTTGGGTGAACTCTGTAATCAAATAGTTTGTGTAACTTTGATCTCATGGTTTCTTATGATTTCTACTTATTTTTCATGTGTCAAGTTACTTGGTTAATATGCTCTTATTTATTAAATTCTAAATGCATCCTTGAAGTTAAAATATCTGGATCAAGCAGGTCTTTTTGATGTGAGTTGCATGAGTGAATGCTAACCAGGAACAAGCTCCAAAGAGGTGAAGGAAAACTTAAATCTTTTTATCCCAAAGCAGGGCGTGCACCATGAAGATGAAACATGGCATATGAGGAAGCTTGATTGGAGGAAGATAGAAATTATCTCAAGATCCTCTTGACCTTGACAGAGAAAGTTGAAAAGTTGTTTGTAGAATATGCGAAGGCAATCAAGCTTGAGAAAAAAGAACCATATGGTCATGCCTCGGTAAATCATGAAGGTGGGGGAGAAGAGCCTCCTCCCTCTCCGTCCTCCAGTGAAAGTTATTCTTCTTCCTCTTCTCATAATTTTAACAAGAATCAGAGGAATGCATCTAAAAATCCCTTTTTCAAGATGGATGTCAAGTTTGATTTACTTGTATTTAGTGGAGAATCTAATGTAGAAAAGCTAGATAATTGGATAAGACATGTTGAAGTGTATTGCCACATACAACAAATCAAATAGGATGAAGCCAAGATCCATCTAGAATCCCTTCTATTGAGTGGCACTACTCTCATCTAGTGGGAAGGAAAGTTGCAAGAAAGTGGTAAGAGTAGTTGTAAACTTATTTAATCTTGGTTTGAGTTCATTTCTTCTTTAAGAGGACAATTTTACCCATTGGGTTATAGACATAAGGCCATGATGAAATGGAAACATTTGAAACAAAGTAAAGGTCAAATTGTTTAGAATTTTACAGAGGAGTTTAGAAAAAAGCACTAGCATTGAATGTTCCATTAGACACTTCTGATAATATATTGGCTCTTTGCACAATTATTTGTGTCATTCATTATTTTTATTTGAACCTAAGTCTCTTGATGAAGCTAGTGTGAAGGATGTACATCTTGAAACAAGGAGGAAGTATGAGCAAGATGACCCCCCAAAGAAGGCATCAATAGCTAAGAGAAGAGAAGAAAGGCCCTCTTGTACTCATTGTGAGAAATAAGGGCATGATGAGGAGAATTACTGGAAATTGCATCGAAAATTGAGACCTAAGAGGAACAACACAAAAGAGAAGCAGAAGATAGTTTCAACTGTGCAACAAGACCAAGAACCTGAATGAGAGGATGATGATAAGATCACAACTGCGAGATTTGCAGGTGGTGGACCAATTGACTTGGGATTGGACTCAAGTGATGAAATCAAGATTGTAGCTCTTGGGATTGTAGCGGATGGACCCATCGACTTGGGTTCTGATTCAGGTGATGAGACAAAGATTTCAGCAGATGTTGTGACGAAAATGATAAGGACAAAAAATGTGGCATGGCTCTAATAACTTAAATAAGTAAACCAAATAATTTAGGTGGAGAATTTTGAACTAAGGTGACTCCTACAAGAGGCAGAGAAGGAGAAACAAAGGTTGCAACATTAGTTACAAGCCAAGGAGGATGCCTTGGAAAAGTTGCAGCATAACAAGCCAGAGGTAAAAAGTGATTCTTTAATTTCATGTAATTTTTATGATGATGATTCCGTTGCTTTTGAGAAACATACCATAGGAATTGGATCAAAATTGTTGAAGAAAATGGGGTTTCAAGGGAAGGGTGTCGACATTAATGGCCGAGGCATTGTGAATCCCATCAAAGTGGAGGAATTTCCTTGTTATGCAGGACTTGAATATGTTAGAAAAGAGGTTGGGGAATGCTCCAAGACATCCAATGACCAACCAACAACAGCTGATGAGAGAAATTAATCACATTTTAATGATAGTGATGTTTCCACGGGAACTCCTCAGAGGCGCACCAGGAATAATCATTCCAAGATGATCCAGAAAGTTTGGAGGAGAAGGAATTATTGTAGTAACTGTAACGAGGTTGGACACTAGAGAGTCATGTATCAGATACTCCATGTCCAAAAAGAACCGTTAAAGAATCGATCTGTCAAAGATGTTCAAAAAATGAATCTTCCACATTCATGGTGGTCTAATTTATTACGTAAGGGATGATTTACTAAAAATAGTAGCTTGTCATGGCCACATTTTGCAAATTATGTGTTGCGAATAATTATAAAAGTGATGATGTGTTTTCCATCGCTTATTAAAGCAAAGATTATGTTTTTTGGCCTCTTTTTGATAACTGGGGTATTGGTTTCTATTATGATGAAAACTTGACCAAAGAGTGTGTGTTATAAACTCTTGGTAAGTATGGGGATTGTTTGACTCACGTGCGGTTTTGTATGTGATTACAAAGAATGTACCAGATTTACATGCAATGCAGATGTTGAAAGTGTGGCTTGATAAGGATGTAAGCAGTGTGCAAGATGTATTCATGCTTTTGGAGGTCCAAAAGCCCCTCAATAGGGAGGAATGATCTAGGTAGATCCATAAATAGAAGTGGCCTTGAAAATATCTCAAAAATCAAAGTCATCATATGGAAGTGAAACTAGGACTAGATCATAGTGCTTGTCACCCTGATTCCAATGGTGTGAACAACACTCAAATCTGAGTTTGTATGCTCAAGTTATAGCTAGTCAAAGTTTTGGTCAAAGTGGGCCAAGTGGCAGTCACTAATGAGGCAATAATTTGGCAGAGTCATGGCACATGGAAAATGGTGGCTAGAATAGGTGAATTTGTCACCTTCTTAATTTGTCTAATATCCCTTGTTTTTTGGTGGAAGAAATCAACTATATGGTCCAAAAATAAAAAAATAAAACATATTTTTTGGGCGACTGGTTGCCATCCCTGCCACCCCCAATGAACCATTGATGCTGCATATTATTTATATGGCATGCATTAAAAATAGTGTGGAAGGCGGGCCACCCTTGGCATAATTTCCCGACCACTGGCTGACAGAATATACAATGTATATGTAGAGTGGAACCGACGGGGCTTGAACCCACCCAACTTGGAGGGCCGACCCACCACCCAGGTGGTTCTAAACATTTGTTACAACAATGCTAACCACCAAAGTTTGTAATCCGCGGCATACCATAACTGTTAACTATGTTAATCAAACTGCCAATGCCCATACAACATACCTCCAATAAAAAAGCGAATGCGTGTTGTATATATGGGGTTGGCATGGTTGGAACCCCCGAACACCCCGATGCTATTCAACGCACCAAACCAATCCACCCAAATGGCTCGTTGGGATATCTTACCGTGCCCTTTTATATCAAAATTAATCACTTTCTATCCAAGCTGGCAGAGGAGTGGGTGGGGTTCGGGAGTAGAACCAAGAGATGGTACAAGTGGTGGAGCCCTAAAGAGGGGTATCATTTGATGTTGAAAAGATTTCCTTGGGGTCCAGAGGTGCCAGTGTTATAATTTGACAAGTTTATAGTCATTTTTGCACATTTTCACACCAAGAATCCAACTTTATAGTCGGTTTCTCCAGCCAAGGTCTCCACTCTCAAGACATCCTCTGCGGAATTGGAGGTATAAGGGTTATTTTTGTAAAGTTTCTTGTAACTGATTTCTTTGCTGCCACTTAATGAAAGAAGGCCTCCCCACTTTTGAGCAAGGCCCAAATATGTAGCTGTTGTGTGTGGAGCATGATTGTTCAAAGGTCTTTGTTTCAGCCGGATGTATACCCCAGGAAGTCTTGTACACCCCTCCACGCGGGGGGGTGCGGGGGGGACTTGTCCCCCTCATGGGGGTCCGGGGGGGCCGATCCCCCCCCAGCTGGGGGGTCCGGGGGCCAGCGGTCCCCGGCGGGGGCTCGGGGGCAGCGCTCCTGAAGCTAAAAACAAATGTAAAATTGCCTTGTAAAAGTATAGTAATTTCTAGTCAATCTGGGCCGTTCCTTAGGCAAATGATCTGACGGTAGAACTTATGTTTAGTTTAGGGTTTTTTTCCCTAGAAGGCAATGCCTCTCTTTGCATGAGGGTATTGTATTTGAGGCTGTGAAATAGATGTGTATTCTGTGAGCGAGAAACAGAGAGGTGAGACTGTGAGAGAAAACACAGGCTATTACAGCGGATTTGCTGTAGGTTGTGTCTCTTCATTTTGCTGGATAATAGAAAGGAAGGACTGCCTGTTCGAGGTGGATGTAGCCCAAACTGGGTGAACCACGTATATCTGTGTCTCTCTTGTTTTGTGCGTTTTCTGTGTTTATATTTCTGCAATATTTTATGTGTTCCATTGCTCCGTAATATACAATTTTCTAACAACTGGTATCAGATCCGAAGGTCTATTTGGCTGATAAACTCGCAGGAAAGAAGGGTTCCTGGTTCGAGTGGGAGCAATGGCGGAAGATGGTAAGTTTAGGGTCGAGAAATTTAACGGCCAAAACTTCTCGCTATGGAAGATGCAGATGGAAGATTATCTGTATCAGAAAGATCTATACCTACCATTGGGCGGAAAAACAAAGATGTTGACGGGTATGAAAGATGAAGAATGGAACCTTCTCGATAGAAAGGCACTCGGAACAATACGGTTGTGCCTTGCTGCGTCAGTCACCTTCAACATTTCGAAGGAAACCACGACAGAGGGTTTGATGCAGATGTTGTCGAAACTATATGAAAAACCCTCGGCCTCAAACAAGGTATTTCTTATGAAACGGTTATTTAATATGAATATGTCGGAAGGTGGATCTGTCGCAAACCATTTAAATGATTTTAATACAGTTACAAGTCAGTTAAGTTCTGTAGGGGTAAACTTTGATGATGAAGTTAGAGCTCTGTTATTCTTGTGCTCATTACCAGAAAGTTGGAATGGTTTGGTAATGGCCATTACTAACTCCGTTTCTAGATCTAGTACTTTAAAGTTTGATGATGTTGTCGGTGCTATCCTTAGCGAGGAAATGCGACAGAAAAGCTCCGGTGAGACATCAGGAAATGCTTTGAGTGCAGAGTCTAGAGGAAGAAAAATGGAAAGAGGAAAGAGCTCAGGATATCGCAGTAAATCAAGGAAAGGCAGATCCAAGTCCAGATTGGGGATAGTGTGCTGGAAATGTGGAAAGAAAGGACACCTAAAGAAAGCCTGTAGATCTCGGAAGGGAAAAGAAGGAGATTCACAGCAAGAAAACAATCATGAAGCAAATGTGACAGGTGAGGTGTTACAAGATGCTTTGATTCTTTCTTTCGAAAATATTACTGATTCCTGGGTGGTAGATTCAGGGGCTTCATTCCATGCCACACCTGATAAGAAATACTTTCATGACTATGTTCAAGGAGATTTTGGACAAGTTCGTCTGGGTGATGATAAACCCTGTAAAATCGTTGGAATGGGTAAGGTTCTTGTAAAACAGCAGAATGGAAACCAATGGCTATTAAAGGAGGTAAGGCATGTTCCAGATCTAAAGAAAAATATGATTTCAACAGGGCAGTTAGGCGGTGAAGGTTGTGTGACAACTTTCACAGATAAAGCTTGGAAGGTCACCAAAGGAGCCTTGGTAATAGCAAAAGGCGAAAAGGTTGGTACATTGTATTTATGCAATGGTATTTCTAACTCTGTTAATGCTTTAACTTCCAAAGGAGCAGATGCAGCATTATGGCATCATAGGCTCGGACACATGAGTGAAAAGGGGATGAAGATTCTTCACTCAAGGAATTTGTTGCCGGGTTTGAAGAATGTTGATTTGGACTTCTGTGAGAATTGTATTTATGGAAAACAGAAGAGAGTCAGATTTCTCAGAGTTGGGAAAGAAAAGAAGAATGAAAAATTAGAGCTTGTGCATACAAATGTATGGGGACCTGCTCAGGTATCATCTCTCGGTGGCTCTCGTTATTATGTTACTTTTATTGATGATGCAACTAGAAAAACTTGGATTTATTGTATTAAGAATAAATCTGATGTATTTGATACTTTCAAGAAATGGAAAGCTTTGGTTGAGATTGAGACAGGAAAGAAATTGAAGTGTCTTAGATCAGACAATGGAGGTGAATATTGCAGCAAAGAGTTTGATAGGTACTATTCAGAGCATGGAATTCGCAGAGAGAAGACAGTTCCAAGAACACCACAAGAAAATGGTGTGTCAGAAAGGATGAACAGAACAATCATGGAGCGTGCAAGGTGCATGAGATTGCATGCAGGATTGCCTTTACAGTTTTGGGCAGATGTTGTAGATACTGTTGTTTATCTAATAAACAGAGGGCCTTCAAGTTCCTTGGATGGTGGTGTTCCAGAGGAAGCATGGATAGGTAAAAAGGTAAACTACTCTTTTTTAAAGCCTTTTGGTTGTGAGGCCTTTGTCCATATTGATAAAGAAAATAGAACAAAGCTTGAGGAAAAGTCAAAGAAATGTACCTTTATTGGATATGGTGTTAATGATTCTGGTTATCGCTTATATGATTACGAAAATCACAAAATCATTAGGAACAGAGATGTAATATTCAATGAAAAGGTCTTGTATAAGAATCAGTTGCAGGAAAAGAAACAGGAAAAAGAAAACAAGGAATACACAGTTCTTGATGAAATCAGTGAAAAGGTAAAGGTGCCTGAAAATAATAATAATCAACAACAGCAACCACCACAACAGCAACAGGCACCCCAAACACCTGAAAGTGGTGTTAGAAGATCTACCAGGATAAGTAGACCCCCTGAACGATACTCTCCTTCATTATATTATTTATTGTTGACTGATTCCGGTGAACCCGAATGTTATGAAGAAGCAATGCAGGTTGAAAGTAGGAAGAAGTGGGAGGTAGCCATGGAAGAAGAGATGGACTCCTTAATGCATAACCAGACTTGGGATTTAGTCAGGTTGCCTGTAGGAAAAACTACATTGAAGAATAAATGGGTTTACAGGCTGAAGGAAGAATATGGAGGAAAACAAAGGTATAAAGCTAGACTTGTGGTGAACGGGTTTGCACAGAAGAAAGGTATTGATTTTGATGAAATATTTTCTCCTATTGTTAAAATGACTTCAATCAGAACTATTTTAAGTCTTGTAGCAGCTGAAGATTTGCATCTTGAGTAGTTAGATGTAAAGACCGCCTTTCTCCATGTGGATTTGGAGGAAGAGATATATATGCAGCAGCCACAAGGATATGAGGTGAAAGGGAAGGAGAAACTAGTGTGCAGGTTGAAGAAGAGCTTGTATGGCTTAAAACAGGCTCCAAGGCAGTGGTATCTAAAATTTGACAAGTTTATGTATGAACAAGGTTATACTAGATGTCACTCTGATCATTGTGTTTATTTGAAAAAGAAAAATGATGGCAGCTATATTATATTGTTATTGTATGTAGATGACATGCTTGTTGCAGGATCTAACATGTAGGAAATAAATGTGCTCAAAAGAAAATTGGCAAATTCATTTGCAATGAAGGATTTGGGAGCTGCAAAACAAATCCTTGGTATGAGAATAACTAGAGACAGGAAAAATCGTAAATTAACATTGTCTCAGAATGAGTACATACAAAAGGTGTTGAAAAGATTTAACATGCACAATGCAAAACCAGTTAGTACACCTTTTGCTAGCCATTTCAAACTTAGCAAGGAAATGTGCCCAAAGACCCAAGAAGACATAGATTATATGTCTAAAGTTCCATATGCATCAACAGTTGGAAGCTTAATGTATGCAATGGTCTGCACAAGGCCTGATATTGCACATGCAGCGGGAGTTGTAAGCAAGTACATGAACAATCCAGGAAAGGAACATTGGATGGCAGTGAAATGGATTCTCAGATATTTGAAAGGTACCACAAATAAAGCATTATGCTTTGGTGGTTCAAACATCTCCCTACAAGGATATGTTGATGCAGATATGGCAGGTGACAGAGATAACAGGAGGAGCACTACAGGATATGTATTTACTGTTGGTGGAACAACTGTCAGTTGGATTTCAAAAATCCAAAGTGTTGTTGCACTTTCAACAACAGAAGCAGAGTATGTTGCTGCTACAGAGGCTAGTAAAGAAATGATTTGGTTACAAAGGTTTATGGGTGAATTGGGTAAGGAGCATGATATGGGCACATTATACAGTGATAGTCAAAGTGCCATTCATCTTGCAAAGAACTCAGCATTTCATTCCAGGACTAAACACATACAGCTCAAGTACCATTTCATACGATCAGTGTTGGAAGATGGAGAGTTGAAGCTGGAAAAGATACACACTAGCAAGAATCCTGCAGATATGCTAACAAAAGTTGTAACCAGGGAGAAACTGAGAACATTCTCAGTTTCAATTGGTCTTCAAGGATGACGTTGAAGATGAGAAACAGCCAGGTCCAAAGAGGAGTCATTGTCCAGCAAATGAAGCAGCAGTGGAGTTGCTACAATCATTCTCCAAGTGGGAGATTGTTGTGTGTGGAGCATGATTGTTCAAAGGTCTTTGTTTCAGCCGGATGTATAACCCAGGAAGTCTTGTACACCCCTCCACGCGGGGGGGACTTGTCCCCCCCGCGGGGGTCCGGGGGGGCCGATCCCCCGGCTGGGGGGTCCAGGGGCTAGCGGTCCCCCGGCGGGGGCTTGGGGGCAGCGCCCCCGAAGCTAAAAACAAATGTAAAATTGCCTTGTAAAAGTATAGTAATTTCTAGTCAATCTGGGTCGTTCCTTAGGCGGATGATCTGACGATAGAACTTATGTTTAGTTTAGGGTTTTTTGCCCTAGAAGGCAACCCCTCTCTTTGCATGATGGTATTGTATTTGAGGCTGTGAACTAGATGTGTATTCTGTGAGCGAGAAACAGAGAGGTGAGACTGTGAGAGAAAACAAAGGATATTACAGCGGATTTGCTGTAGGTTGTGTCTCTTCATTTTGCTGGATAATCGAAAGGAAGGACTGGCTGTTCGGGGTGGACGTAGCCCAAACTGGGTGAACCACGTATATCTGTGTCTCTCTTGTTTTGTGCGTTTTCTGTGTTTATATTTCTGCAATATTTTATGTGTTCCATTGCTCCGTAATATATAATTTTCTAACAATAGCCCACATTAGGTGAAATCCATAATAAAATCATTTGTGTGCCTTTTATCTCATGGTTTCTTTATGATTTCCACTTCTTTTACATGTGTTAAGTTACTTGGTTAATATGCTATTTTATATACAATTCTGAATGCATCCTTGAAGTTAAAAGATCTGGATCAAATGGTATGTTGGATGATGCTCTTGTCATAAACCTTTAAGTCTTCATATACCCATGAAAAGACATCATAATACTCTCTCATAAGATCAATATATTTCTATTTTTCTTTAGGAGTTAAGGATTTATAAAGCTTGACAATTCTAGGTTTGTCCTTAGTTCCTATGTTACAATCTTCCACCTCAACCTCAATAGGCAGTATTTTAGGTTTATGAGCCATATTATTATGATCGAAAAATTCCTCGAGTGGGACTAGGCCTCTTGGGATCACATTAACTTTTAGCTGTAAAAATTCAAGGCTTGCTTCATGCTTGTCAAGATTCTCCCTGATTTGATTTATGTAAGCTTCCTCTTCATCATTATCAAAACTATTTCCTTCATCAATGTGCAGATTTGAAAATTATCCTTTCATTTGCAGAAAATTGTCTAGTTTTTTATCATTATCAAAAACTTGCCAATACCTTATATTGTCTGGGACAACTGGCCTGTGTTTAACTTCAATTTCATACTTATTGTTTGGATGAATGGGAATATTAAATGTACTTTCTGAGGTGGCCAATGCATTAACAATTACATTACGATCTTTGGGAATCACAAACAAACTGTATTATGAAAAACATTGCAGAAAAACTAAAGCAACATTTATATATGCCCTCATTCTAGGGTGCTTGGTTTGATACTCACCTTTAATTTTCTTAATGATTAGTTCTGAGCCCCCATGGGCCAAAATGTTTTTGGCTCTTGACCTTTTTAATAGACGTAGTCCCAAAATAAGTGCCTTGTATTCAACAACATTATTTGTGCATTCAAAATCAAGTTTATAAGAATAGGTATTTGACTTACCTACTTTTGGGCTCATAATCCATACACTAGCTCCAACCCCTTCCTTACTTACTGCTCCATCAAAATCAATGTTCGAGGTTCCTTCTTCATTATCATTGGGTTGTGATTTTTCTTCCAACATTTTCGCTACATTCTCTTCTGATTTTCTATCCATGTTTTAACCATATTCCTCCAAACATATATCATCATATAGTATGAATTAATCCATAATTTAATGTATAGAATAAATAGGATAATTATTTGGTTTATCTTGAATGATTACCATGTACTTCATGAGAGTTTCCCTATACAACTTCCTTGGTTGTCCAAACACTGGGATAGTAGCATATGACATGTCCATCTGTAGAGAACCCTTCAATTTTGCACCCCAAGATCTCGATAACAACATACCATATTTTGGAGGAATGTCAGCTATAACTACATCCATAATTATGCTTTTAGCTCAAATTTGAGTAGGAGTGACACGCAAATCCTTAATCAAACCCAAGCATTTTACTTTACTGGAATCAAAAGAGAAAAGATCTTTGTAAGACCTTGTAATATCTAAACCTAACTTTTCCATGAAAACCTTTGACATTAAATTGTGTGAAGAACCTGAATCTAACATGGCATTATGAAGAATCAAATTATGTATATTCAGGCTAACGTAGAACGGTGGCACATTTCCATATTGAGAACCTTCTTCGACTTCAAGACTAAGCACAAGCTCCAGGTGATCATCATTCAAGTTCATAATATTTGAAACATCTCCAAATTTCAATGATTTGATAATTTGACTTCTGTATACTCCATCCTTGATCAGTTTGGTAAATGGGATAGAAATTTTGATTTTTTATATCTCATTTTCCAATCTATAGGATGACCGACCATTTTCCACTTATTTGGTGGCTGCATCTTACTTTTCAGGAATCTCGTTTGGAGGACCAACTTTATTTTGACTTATAGAAGGTGCACCAGCTTGGGCTTTCTTCGAAGGATTAACTAGCACCTTTCTATTTCTCAAATTATATTGTTTTGGTATCTCCAAAACTGAATTTTGATACCCCTTCTTATACTCTTCTGATTTTGTAGACATGACATCTTTCCATGATTGTGAGAACAAATATTGCTCCTCTTCTGTTAAAAATATGGTGTCCTGTGCTTAACCAAAATAATGAATGTGATCTTGAACCTGATCTTGATCTTGATCTGCTGCTACTATTTCCTCCTCTTCTGCATAGTTCTCTTGAAATGGTGGTTTGATCTACTGTTGATAAATTGGTTTCCTTTGCTATCTTTACTTAATTTTAATATGTTGCCTTCTGAAATTAGGATTTCTGATTTGGGGACCTCCCTGTGGTTCTCTTGCAACAACTCTATCTGTTAGAGTCATTCTCTCCATCATCTTATCCATGGTCTTCACCAAAGTGTCCAACTTAGTATCTGATGATGTAGAAGGTTCCTCCTTGATAGTTACCCTCTTTTCAGTCTTCAACTTGGCTTTCTTGGCCAACAAGTTAGCCTCTACACTGACAACATTCTTTTGCATTTCTTCTAAGGTAGCTGGGTTTCTTTCCCTTAATTGGTAAGCCATATCAACATCGAATCCATCCAGATAGCGAAGTAGGGCCAAACCTGGTGGAGGCTTTATTTCTGTTGGGATAGAATTATAAACATTATTGAATCTAATTGAGAAATCTTGGACTAGTTCTCTTGGAGCTCTCCTCAAATTTTCATATTCTGCTAGTATTTGAAGAGGGTTCTTTTTGACTTCCCATCTAGAAAGGAAAAGTTGTTGAAACTGTTGAAGATTAGCAATACTTCCTGCTGCTAGTCCCCTATACCATTTTCTGACTTCTCCAGCAAGGCTTTGGGCAAAGAGCCTCATCTTAACATCATCATGATCAACTTCTTCAAGATCTACAAAGTCATTCATTTTGTCTATGTGTTGTTGTGTTGTAGTGGGTCTAGTGCCATCAAATTGAGGTAGGCACTTCCCATAATTCTGTGGCATATCATTTAGTGGTGCCTGCAAGATCAGTGGAGAATAACAAGCTACCATGGTTATGGTTTGAGATGTTTCTCTTCTAGATGTTGTACTTTATGATGAAGGTGAAAAGGATGGTGGAACTGTGATCTATTGGGTTGTTTTGATGGAAGAAGGATAATATATATAATCAGAGCAAAACAATATGTAGGATTCAAAGGCAAGGTAGATAGAGGAGCAGAAGATGCTGGGACAACCTATTGAAATATAGGTGACTTCTCAACAACCTCGTGCAATTGACTGACCAAATGCTCAAGCTTATGTAATTCCTACAAAATGTCTCTATCAAATTTTGAAATTCCAACTTTCTGAGATGGAATGTATGGTTTTATTTTAGATTCGTCAATGGCTGTCTCAGATGCAAAAAGATTCAGATTTGGATCTAAAAATAATTCACTCAAATGGAAGGTCAAATTCAATGTTTTCAACTGTTACAATACTTTCAGGAAGGGTGTAATATCTCTCTTGAGGGCTATTAATTGCTTCACCTTATTTAAACCTCTTCTTTTTAAGCAATTTCTCCGGATCACTTACAACTTTAGGGGGTTCATGATCTGGATGTGATCTTGTATGGATCTTTCTAGAAGCCAAATTTCCAAGAAAACTGATTACAACTAGGTCTAAACACAACTTCTAGGTGAAAGTTTCAGCCTGATGATTCCTAACTCACTGTCACCCACAAGAACTAGGATTAAGCTTCTCAAACAAAGGTTTTACCATGGAAAATTTAGCCTTCGTTCCCCAACAATGGTGCCATAATGTTAGCACTCCCTAAATTTCCCTAGGCTAAGGAGAGAAATTTCAGAGGTAACCAAAAACCACTTTTAGGCTAGAATATAGCCCTTCTAGCCTTGGAGAGGGCTCTCTCACTTAAGTTTTTCAACTAATATGATATTAGGATAGGTATAGTGCTCAATAAGGTCTCAATTTCAAAGGTTTGCTGGTAAGAAAGGATATAGATCCATTGGGCATGGAGTCATGTCAAATTGATTATTTGTCCACTGATAAGATGAAGAGGGAAAGGGTTTCTCCACAGGGGTAAGGTAGGTAGTCTTGGTGATGGAATTAATTTGTTGTAGGAGGGTGAGTGTGAGAAAAGATGGAAACAACACATAGAGTATCAAACTGTAGATAAATTATGAATGTTTTTTTAAGAATAAAACATTGGTCACTTGGTAAAACTAAGTCAGAGCACCTTTTAGATGAATTATGAGTTAAACATCTGGTTCTTCCAAGCATGAAGACATACATTCAAGAGATGTAAAAAACATAATACAAAATTACAACATGAATATCTTATATGCCATATGGATCACAAGGATAACCTACCAAATCTTGGAAGCCATTAGAGAAAAATAAGGTAGATGATGGGGTTTCTAATTTTTTCCATTGGATATAATATCTCTTTTAATATTATCAAAAGCTACATTTTTCAGGATATGTTCAAAAAGTTGGCCCTTTTTTTCTCTGATATGTTCTTCCAATATTTTAAAGTCTTAGGATCAAAGGATTTGAGAAGACAAAACATAGAATAGAGGAAAGAGTTAAACCAATAAGGGATTCATGGGCCATTTCTAGATGCACTATAGTTAGTGATGAATAGACCTATCTCTAGGCTAGACCTCTTATGAAAATTCTTTCTTGTTGTACTTAGAGTGTGATTCATTTGTCTACCATTGATTGTATGAAAAAAAACAAAGATTACTAAATCCTTATTTGAGATATTGAGCCTACACCATATTATCCATAAGAAAGGACAATGTAGTCCAAGTTGTTACTAATAATACATCTAATTATGTGCCTCCTAGTGAACTATTGATGGAGAATTTCCCTAAGTTGTTATGGATACCTTGTGTGGAACACTGTATTTATCTATCCCTTCATGTCATTGGTAAAATAGCTTGGGTGAGGTAATATATCTCAAAAAAGACAAACAAAAAAATTCATTCTTAATCACCATTTGAGTTTAAGTATATTTATAAAATACAAAACAATAAATCTACTTAGACCCAATGACACTAAGTTTTTCACTCATGAAACTAAAGGTGGTAGAGGTAAAAATTTCTTTAATATCATTTGTATACAATGAAGATAGGGTGAATTCTCCTTCGTCAAGGTCAAAAGGTGGTAAAATAGTAGATAATACAATCTTCAATGAAATGTTTTGGTCATGTGCATAAAAATCATCTCTATTTGTAAGCCTATTGTACAAATTTTGACAATAGTTATTTATGATGTTGCATGTATGTGTTTTTTATATGAGGTCATGGAAAAAGGAATATGAGAACACATCTCATCAATATGTAGTGATGACCATTTAATAGTAAACCAATATGGGTAATTTGGGACAAAAGGTGGTGTACGTTGCATAGACCACTGCATGCTCTGGGGCTTTTCCTAGTGCCTAATTAATGTTCTTAAGGGTACATAGATCATGAAGGGATTTTACAATTGTATGGAGGGAATATATGTATCGTGATCGTGAGATACATGATTAGATACAAATACAATCAATATCACCTAGGTAAGGGATTATGCTACAACAATGGTAATAGTGGATTTGGCCATTAGTAGGTAACCCTTGCTTAGTGGTGCTTTCTCTGTAGATATAAGACACCTCAATTGCGAACATTCTCAATGAAGGTGTTGAGTCAAGTATGTAGGGCATTGCAATTATATATAGTTCTTATGTACTTTCTAAATTGTTACATGTAAATTTTTGTACTAATAGAATATTATTTTCATGTGAAAAATAGGTCACTTAGTTGGAGGACTCATGATTTCATCCATAGCAAGAAAATAAACCATCTATGAGCTATCAAATTGGCATATTTTGTTAACTTTCATTGCAATTTACACTTGTATATGAAATTTTTGGAGGTGAAGTCATCCACTTTGAGAGGTTCCCCCAATTTTTATTTCATCTAGTTCAACTTCACAAGTGCCAATTCTGGATCATCTTCCACATCCACACATCACATCAATTGTTGAAAATAACAACAAGAAATGTTAAAAAATACATTAAAAAATCCTAATTTAATTTGTCCTTGAATTAAATTAGGAATTAAATTGTAATTCCATATCTCATGACAACTTGTAATAGCTAACTAAGTTAATTTTCTTGGTTAGATCAGTTAATTCGAGTTGAGGGTTTTAACTAGAGTCATGTAGAGTGTCTCCTACTTTATAGGGGCCCTCGTTGAGTTTATTTTGAGTTGTAATTATTTAATTCAGTTTAACTGAGTTAAAGTCAGTTAAACAAATTCCAACCGATGGAGGAATTAGTGGGAGATCCAATAGTGAGGTGTAACCTGTAGTAGTGAGGTGCAACCAACAGTGATCAACCAATAAACTAAATATTCACTCATAATTAACTCATGCATGTCATATCATAGAAAGACCCAGTCGAGATTGGAGTTCAGGGACAATGTACTATTATTTGTATAGACATGTGAATTGTATAAGTGGTGCATACAATTAGAGGAAGGCCTATGAGGATTGTGCAATTCATATTTGTGGAATTTCCTAACTAATTATGGGCTAATTCCCAAGGAAAGTGTGCAAGGAATTAGGAGCTTGGTAGGCAACAAATTGTCTAAGTATTAGCCAGAGTCAACTTGTGAAGCAGAGGACAACAAATACTTGTGTAGGTTGAGCTCAAGGTTGAGAAAAGCATATTGTATTCATCCAGATTCTTTGACTAATGAAGTATACATATAGCAGGGCTTTTTAGCTGTGGATTTCCCCAGAAAATTATTGTGTTATGTGTGATTGAATTATTTCTCTTTTATGCTTTGTGATTTCATTGATCGTTTATTGTTTCCATTGATAAGTAGAGTAGATTCAAGTCAATTATTTTAGCATGTTACAATCTACAGTTTGAATCTACAAGGAATTTATACATGGTATTAGAGTTGAAATCACTATAGAAGAGAAGAATACAAGTTTGTCTTTTGTAGGAGAAATCGAATTTGAAGTATCATACTTTAGAGCCAACATGATGTCGTTTTACAGATTGAGACTCGAATATGCCCTTAAGGGTATTTCAAACTATATTGCTTGGAACGATAGGATGTAGGCAGTGTTGGAAGACAATGTGATTAAGGAATTCATAGACAAAGATATTCCTAATCCAGCTAATGCTTAGGATCTGACATAGTGGAGAAAGTGTGTGGAAAAGGCGAGAAGCAATATCCTAGAAGGAGTTAGAGATCATATTGTCTCAAACCTCCATAGTAAGGAAAATCCATTTGTAATGTGGAAGGCTTTGAGAGACTTGTTTCAAAACAACAGTGACCACATGTAACTGGCACTAAAGGAAAAGCTTAGAAAGATCAAGATGGATATAGGTGACTCTATATCGAAGTACTTGATCAAGTTCACCCAATGTTGGTATGCACTTGGAAGTGTCGGTGTTATAGTTTCTGAATACGATATGGTGAACCTAGCACTTCTAGGCCTTCCCAAGAGCTGACACAGTTACCAGGAATCAATCAATGGGAGGGAGAAGCTACCAGAGTCAGAGTGTTTATGGTTCGACTTGGTGTAAGAAGAGATTTGGCGGAACACCAAAGATGAGACCTCATCCAAAGAAGTGGAAGAGGACTTTGCATTAGTCACAAAAGAAAAAAAAATCTAAGGGAAAGAAGTCTCAAGGTAAGGAGGGTGGCAAGAAGAAGGAATTTTCAAACATCAAGTGTTTTCATTGTCACGATTTCAAGCACAATGCCACGAAATTCCTACAAAAGAAAGCAAGAAAGAAGGAGCCTGTAGTAGAAACAACAGGTGAAGATATAGCTTTAGAATTTGAACTTGATTTCACCCTCATTGCATGCATGGAAAGCAGTGTAATGGGAAGCATGTGGTATCTCGATAACAGTGCCTTGTTCTATATGCCAGGGAATAGAGATCTCTTCAATGACTTGGAGGAGAAAGACCTCAAGCGGAACATAGAGTTTGGAGATGATGGGAGGTATAACGCGATCGACATCAGTACTGTTACTTTTAAGATGGAGTCTGGATCCCCTCTCAGACTCACAAATGTGATGTATGTTCCAAGACTAAAGAAGAATATTGTTTCCATCGCGGTATTGGAAGACCGTAGCTACAATGTGATTTTTAACAAAGGAAAGGTTTTCCTTAGACACGTTTCCACAGGACAGGTGAAATAGATCGATGTGCGAATCAAGAACCTATATGAACTTGAGGTACAATATGCATGAAAAGCCTTGAGGAGAAAGGAAAAGGTTAGAGACTTGGTGGTTGAGAGGGAGCATTAATTACCTCCCAACATGCAGCCTCAAAAGTAGCCTCAACAAGGTATGAAGTAGTCACAATTAGAGAAGTAGAGAGGAGACTGAGTGGAGACATTCACTCAAAAAGAGACCTCCAGTAGGGAGAAATTTCGAGCCAAGTGGGAAGAAGAAGTACATGCAGCCATACCTCCAGGTATGAGGTGGGGCAATATGAAACCTTAGTCCAAGAGTTTCATAAATTTGGGCAGGGTCCATTGAGGTGTGTTTGTCTCATGGATCATGTAGAATTTCCCACTGTAGATCACCAGATAATGCAATATACTAAAGCAAAATACTTGATCTACTTCTACAAACAAACTTGCGGAAGCTTAATCAATTTTGAGCAAGATCAAATAGAACACATATAACAGAGAATGAGAAATCAATCACACATGAACATAGAAGAATACTCTGGGGAAAGCCTCAACTAAAAACCCCGCTATCTATATTACCATACAAGTGGAAATATGTCTGTATTACACAAATCTTTAGCTCACAAGCTATCCAGCTCTTAGTACAATCCCTCAATACTTCTCATAGACTGAATAGACACAACATATGCCTTCCATCAATCCTCCAAGCCTCCTATTTCCTTGCCCAGTTTCTCTTGGGTCCTCTGGCTGCCACCTGTGTGAATTCTCCACTCACACAACTCACCAAATTCAAAAGTAATTGCACAATCTGCAAGGAATGAATTCCTTCTGCATGAAAGAGATATCCTCAATGGAATATTCTTGAAACTGATAGTACATTGTCGCATCCTCTGATCTCAATTGGGTCTCTGACTGAACTGACATGCATGAGTTAATTATGAGAGAATATTCAGTTATCTGAAGTATAGTAGTTACATGCATGCATACATTAACTAACTAAACTCACAATCAGTTCCACAAACTGTTGGAACTAATCTAACTGGAGTTAACTTAGTTAACTGAGCTAACTAATTAAAACTCAAAGTACAACTCATCTTGATCACTTTAATTAAGGGATAACTTCCTCAATCAAAGGGAAAACTATTGCATGTCTTCACATAGACTTCATGTTTGATTTTCTCCAACTAATTAACTCAAGATGAATTAATTAATTATTTTTCAAACAGCTGCTAAGATCAAATTCGAATTTAATTCTCAATTTTAGTTCAGGGACTAACTAAAATTGGAATGTATCCTGAAATGCTATTTATAGCAATGCTATTTTTAGCACTTCTATATTTAGAATTTCTTGTTGCTATTTTCAACACTCCCTACCAACAAGAAAGGGATTATCTGTCACCCCAATCCTGTCTCTGTGGAACTCGAACTTGCATTTTGACAATGCCTTAGTCAAAATATCTACATCATGCTCCTCGGTCGAAACATACAGCAACAACATGATCCTCTTCACCACATAGTCTTGAAGATGATGATACCAGATATCGATGTTCTTGGACCTGTCATGAAATACTCGATTCTCAGAGAGTTTGATACAACTCTGATTATCGCAATAGATCACAGTTGGACCCATCCTCTGACCAAACAATCCAACTAGAATTTTCTGCATCCAAATGGCCTCGCATGCTGCCTAACTGGCAGCCATGTATTTAGCCTCTGCTGAGCTAAGTGCAACTGACCTCTATTTCCTTTTGTACCAAGAAACTGCAGCTGAACCAAGGTTGAAAATTACTCTTGAAGTGCTCTTCCGGTCTGATGGTCTCCCTGCCCAATCTACATCTGTGAAACCCTGAAGCTTCACTCCCTCTATTCGTCTGTACCATAATCCATACTGAGATGTGCCTCTAAGGTATCTCAGCACATGCTTCGCTGCCTTCCAAAACAACTTGGTAGGCTAGACCATAGCTTGACTCAGCTAGTTCACCGCAAAGCACAAATCTGGTCATGTGTTCACTAGATACATCAATGAACCCACAAGCTACCGATAAACAGTAGCAACTACTACCTCACCTGAAGTAGCATCCTCCTTCCTCTAGTTACTAGCTAGAGGAGTCTGCATGGGCTTGCACTTCTCCATGTGGAATCACCTGAGTATCTCATTGGCATACTTGCCTTGAGACACAAATACTTCCCCATCTTTCTACCACACTTCCATGCCTAGAAAGTAGTGCATGAGACCCATGTCTTTCATCTCAAACTCTCTTGCAAGGTCGTCCTTGCAAGACTTGATCAACTGATCATCACATGTCAATATCCAATCATCAACATAAAGAACAATGATCAATGGCTTACGTTCTACCATGATGTGGTAACGGTTTGCATCTGCTTCACTCTTGGTGAAGCCCAACCCGGTGAAATAATTGTCGATCCTGGTGTACCAAGCAAGAGGTGCTTGCTTCAGCCCGTACAAAGCTCTCTTGAGTCGGCACACATTTGACTCTTGATCGAAGGTCTCAAGTCCTTTTGGCTGCTCTATGTACACCTCTTCCTCAATCTTGCCATTGAGGAATGCATTATTCACATCCATCTGATGGATCTTCCAACCCATTTGAGCTGACAGTGCCAACAATGATCTCATAGATGAGTACCTTGCTACAGGAGCAAAAGTCTCATCATAGTCGATCCCCTCAACCTGTGAGAAACCACGGGCAACAAATATTGCCTTATGTTTCTCAACACTCCCATCAGCTGCTTGCTTTACCTTGTAAAGCCATCAAGAACTCACTACTCATTTGTCCTCTGGTCTTGGGCAACATCCAAAACACTGTTTTGAACAATGGAGTCATACTCCTCCACCATAGCATCAACCCAGACTGGCTGTTGCACTACTTCCTCGAAGGAAGATAGTTCGGACTCTACACACTCCCCAACCAAGGCCATGTAACCAATGTATCGCTTGGGTGGCCTCCTTTGTCTGCGCTGAAAAGATGGTTGTTCCACATTCTCTCTCACATCCAGCATTGATCTATCAGCTTCCCTTGAGTGTTTCTGCCCATCTCTGGAAGACTCTGCATGAGTGGATGTCTCCACTCCCAGATACTCTGCATGCGGCTACTCCGCATCAGTCTGAGGCTCCTCCTCCTTAGGAACCAAAAGTTCCTCCTCTGCATGCAACTTGAGCTCCCTCTCAAGGGAAACTCACATGGCTTTCTGCTCATCGAACTCCAGATCTCTGCGTACCATTGTCCTATGACTGGTAAGCAAGAACACCCGATAGTTGTGGGGTGTATCAGTGTACCCCACAAGTATCCCCTGTTAGTGTCGGTATCTTCATACCTCCGTTAGAGATCAAAATATTTTGTTGCATTTCATATTAGGTGTCTCGCTCAGTCAGCTACATTCCATTAGGATCATGGATCATCTGACAGTAGTGGTTTGTTGTACATTTTCCCTCATGTCCCTTACTTGTTGGCTCATTTCCATTCATCAAGATCATCTGCAGTCACTTTTTGTCTTCAAATTTGCAAAAGTCATTTCTAGGGTTTCACTTTCATTAGGTCTAGGGTTTCATTAAAGAGGTCTTCAAAATGTCCAATAACAGCCAGCAGGCACTTGAGGAGGTTGAATAAAGTTCCAGTACCAAGAAATTTCATAATCAATTGCTCAGAAATGTATTTTTCCTCAAAACTTTGTTTTGAGGAAAAACAGAGTATGTTAGGTTTTCATTGTATACATTCATCTATTTTCAGTTCTCTTGTATGTAAATCACTTCAGTGGCAACCCTGGTCACCTTGCCAAGCCTCGGTAGCTCCATCCCCTACAAGGAAAACAAAGATCAAGTCATTCAGTTCATCAAAAGGCTCAAATAAAGAAAATTTCTCAAAAAACAGAGGTGAAAAACAAAGTCACATGGCAAACATTATAAAAGTGGGTATTATGAATCAAAAATTAAAAAGCTCTTGTATATAAACCATTTTTTACAATTCAAAAGCTCATTGGCATTCCAAGAAGAAAGATTGATCAAGGTGAGAGCCGTGTTGGGCAAATTGTAGCAAAAGCACTCAGTTTTGGAGGCGCGATGCATAGGGCCGACCTCCTCAGTGTTGATTTTGAACTGGCACGGCGCACACAAGAGGTGCGGCACGTTGGGTTTGAGGCACGGTGCATAGAGCTACCAAGCCCGATTTCCACAAAAAATTTATCACATTGCCAAAATCACTCAAGTCTTCTAGTGTGCAAGTAAGTCAAGATATTTTCCTAGCTAGTGAAGGAATTTTCTTAAAAAAATTATGGTGGTTATGTGAAGAAAATCAAACCTTATTTCCTTGCAATTTCTCAAAAACCATTGCCTAGGGTTTGCACTGTCATTTTGCTACCAAATTCATTCTACCACTCCCTCACTTTGTCACTCCATTTATTTTCCCAGCTTATCCACCCATTCCCTAAACTCCCATATTCCTAAAAATCATTTACCCCTATCCCCAAATCCCATTTTCCCAAACCTTAAATACAAATCCCCAAACCCTAATTGTTGTCCCTAAAGCTTCCATATTATTCCCTAATCCCCTATTTCCCACAAAACCTGTCATAATAGTCCCAAAACCCCTCATATCCTCTCCCTCCACAGTCCCTCACATATTCTTACCCTTGGTGGCAGAAAACATTAAAATCACATAAATCTCTTCATACTCATCAAGAAAGCTCACACATTAGCAAATCTGATCCTTTATATGACTGAGAAGAAGAGACACACAATGACTCTCCTATAGAAGTGCATGCACCAAGGAGACCTCACAGGGGTGGAAAACATATAAGAGAGGAGCCTAGTTCACTTGCTAAGTTGCAGGCCTGCCCTCTTGCTATCACATGCTTCCAACACCAATCCTGTTATCAGTTCTGTGAGATGGTTGCTAGAGTCCAGTATCATCATGAGTTAGCTCGGTTATTTGTGCTTCATATACATAATGGCCAAACCACTCTAACTGGTGTGACATTTACCTTGACACCGAAGTCTATTTCTCTAGCAATCAACATTCCTAATGTCGGAGAGCAGTGGAATAAAAGGCAGTAGATTGACAGGGAACACTATGAACCATACATCAACCCCAGTTATTTGAGACAACTCAGTAGAGTGTTTCCCTTTCGGTACCTGAAAGACTCATATGCTACCTTGATGATACTCATAATGAAATATTTCAGCTGTGAGGGCCGGTTTTCTCGCCTATATGCTTATCATATCAAATTTTTGATGCACTTTACCAGGGTGAGAATGATGAATCTCCCCTACTTCATGTGTCGAAATATTGAGAAGATGACCACACTAGTACAACAGAAGACTCCTTAGCAGTAGTTTAACAATATATACCATTTTGCTCTCATTAAAATTGTGGTCATGCATCAGCTTGGTTTGCAGGGCATCTCATGGGAGGATTTCATTTCTCATGAGTTCTTCACAGCTCCTCAGGTACCTCCAGAGACTTTCCATGAGACAGGTGGACCTTCTCATTAGCAGGAGAGTCAAGTTCACAACACTTGAGCAAGAAATCAATGCTGATCGTGAGTCTTGGTTGGAGAGGACTAATATCCACTTGGAGAGGAGGTTGGAGAAAACCATCAATGAGAAGAATATGTTGAAAAACATGGCATATCATTATTTGTCAAGGAATATGGTGTGCCAAGCTAAAATCAGGAGCTTGAAGGCGAAATTTAAGAAGAGATCAAGGAGGCAAAAAGAGCAAGATAAACTTCAGATCTTGGCTGAGGCTTCCTTGGCCCAACACAAAACTTGATGGAGAGCACTCAGCCCAAATTTCAAAAAATTTGGGACACTTTTTTCATTTTTGAAAATTTTGGGCTAAAACACAGAAATTTCAGACCAATGCACTGTGCCACCTAGTGCTTGTTTTTGATGGAGGCCTCCAACTGACAAAAAATCAGCATCTTTGGATTTGTCTTGGAAAAATATGCATGCCTACCAATGGCCAAGAAATTTTGACAGGTTTTGAGCCCCCAAAAAGGTCAAAAACACCTAAAAAATGACCTTACTGCCCCTATTTTGACACACAGGAAGCAGTGTTGGGAGAACTCAGTTTTGGAGGGGCAAATGGAGGCCAAATTAAAAAATTCCACTTGATCTGAAAAGTAGACGGGTAAACCTTTCGAACAAAAACACTTGGAGCAAATTTTGACATCAAGAAGGCCTCCAAAAGTGGCTGCAAACAGGCACTATGCATAGAGAAATTAGTGCGGCGCATAGGGGAAATTTTGCTCAGTTTGACCAAGTATACTCTGTTTTTCGCCTAGTTCCTTGACAATTTGACTTTTCTATTTCTTAATGTCAAACTTATGATGTAATTTAATGTAAGTTGATGGATCTTGATGTAATTATGTCAAATTTTCACTCATGGAGGTAGATTCATCCATAAGAAGTTAGTTTGCAACTGAATGAATCAGTTCCCTAGTTTTTAGAGGCATGTTGTTCCACTGCCTAATTTGTAGTTCTTAGTTTAGAATTAGTTGGATCAGGTCCTAAACTCATGATATCGACCCCTGGAGGCTAGGATGAGTTGTTGTTTGCCTATATCTTATGTTTTTTTAGTCATTAGCATGGTTGGACTCTTGGGAAAGCTTGGAGCTTATTGTATACTCATTTCAGCAGTTTTGGCTAAGGAATAGACCAGTGGTTTGCAACACTCTATGGGATTCATGTGGCATGTTACTTTGATATTGTGTTTTCTTCTGTAAATGTAAGTTTATATGTGTTTTATGTATGCCATTATCTCTCTTGCTTCTTCTTAACTAAAACAAAAAAGGATAAAGGTAGAATCCATTGAAATTGTAGTGCTCTACCTAGGGTTTGTTTAGTTATTGATGTTTTCAGTTGTTTGAAGAGGATCCCTGAGGTTTTCTTGCCCTCTTCAACTCCTCACCTGTCTAAATCTCTCCATTTCATTCAATTTGAAGTATCAAATCACTTTCCTACCTTGCCCCATTGAGACCTCTGCAAAACTGAGCCTCATTCCCAAGACCCAAAAACTTCCTTTCCATTTGAGCCAACAAAACATCATCAAATTCAATCAAGCCCTTTTGCACAAATACCTAGCCTAAAATCAGTATTCATTCAAGTCATCTAAAGCCTCATTGATCATTTTTGTTGAGATTGACATGAGAGAGCCCTCTCACGACTTGGTAGGGCTAGCTACCAGGTTAAGCTTGGTTTGATGTTACCCTAGATCCTACCTTTCTCAGCCTAAGGTAGATTTAGGCCCTAACATAGTGGTGACCATACTGGGGAAGAGATTGTTTGTTTGTTAGTGTTCTTCATTTTATAAACTACAGATGGAGTTTGAAGATTAGCTAGGTAGCCTTCGAAACACTTTTTCTTTGCATTAGCGCAAGTAGATAAACGCTACTTCAGTCAATCTCCGGTCTAGTCTTATAAATGGAATATTTAACTTGCAAATTTCCCCAGTGCATCTGAGAATTCTAAGATTTTGGATGATAAGTTTAGAGTTTGATAGGCTGAACAAGTTGGTAATGTCCACTTGATTTCTTGGAAATAATAACACATTGGCTTCCAGAAGATATACCAGAGCAAATCCGGATCCTGATCCACCTCCTGTGTACGAAAATCCTAATCTTATTCTGAGAATCCTTCGCCAAGAAAGTTCTGTGATTCCCATGTTCAAATCTCGTTCATGTCCTGTTGTTTTTTAGTATCTTGAAGATCTTGAGTTTGACGAGCAGTTTGAGTTGTCTTTGTTTGAAACCAAATCTGAAAGTGTTGTTGGTTCTACTGCCTTAAATCCAGAGTTTGTTAAAGATCTTGAAACTGAAAGGGCCAATAAATCAATTGACGATTATATCTTGAATCAACTCCAAACTTCAATTGTGGCTTCAAATATCACTGATTTCTTAGAGTCTGCATCTGCAACCCTTGGGTCTTCTGCAATTGCATCTAGCTCCGGAATTCCTACCGAAACTCCCTTCATTCCCACCATTCCCATGTAGCCTTCTATCTCTGATCAAAAATCTGTAGTGGTGTCACCTCCGTCCACTCCTTCTACCCCTCAAACATCCAAAATTTCTTCACCACCATCCCCACCTCATACACCCCATACACCAGTTGCACCCACTCCCCCAACATCCCCAAGACCGATTGCAAATCCACCGAGAGCAATGGCTGCTCGTTTTGCACCCCTTGTGCTGCCTCAAAATTTGGATGATATGCCTGCCGATTATCAAAGCAAAATTCCATTGTTTGATGGCACTCCTCACAGTGTTACAGCTCAGCAACATGTGGACAGGATGACAGATTTCTTCGACCTTCATGAGATTGATGCCGAAAATGTGACAATGAGACTGTTTGTACAAACCTTTGGTGGTGAAGTGAGGAAGTGGTTCAGAGCTTTGTCGGCTGCAAGTATCACTACATTGACTAATCTTCAGAGACAATTCTTGGATTGCTGGGAAGTGAATAAAAAACCTCTTCAGATCCTTTCTGAATATGAGAAGATCAAGCGGAATGTTGGTGAGTTTGTTCAAGATTATTGTATTAGATTCAATTTAGTTTACAATGCAATTCCTGATCATATAAAGCCACCTATGGGGTTGCCTTTAATTAAGTTTTCGGATGGTTTCGATCTTGATATGGCCTATCAATTAAGAGAAAGATATCCGGCCACTTTGGAAGACATGGAGAAAATTGCAGTCAGCGTTGAAGCTAATCTACTTGCCAAGAGAGCTAGAACAAAGGCTGAAAAGAAGGTAACATAAAGGAAGAGGATTCCACTTCAGATCAAGTGCTCCGGAAGATGGAGAAGATGTTTGACAGATTGACAATTGACAAGTCTAAACCACAAGTCAGAAATCCCAACTTCCGTGGTAAGCAGCAACCACATTTTAGAATCAAGCAAAGAGAGCAGCGAGCACAAGACCAAACAACACAAAAGCAGGTAAAGACACCCTTACAGTAGAATTTTGTACATGGCCCAGAATCAGGCGATGAGGAGAATGTAATTGGAGAAGAGAATCATTTCTTTACACTCGATGATATGCTAATTTTTATTACTGAAGATGAGGAGTATTCCGAGAATTCAGCTATACAAAGGGACGAAAATTTCATCTTGGCGAATGAAAAAGTTATTGAGGAGGATTCCGATGAATATAAAAGAGGATACATGAATGCTTTGTCAGCCCAGCAGCTACAATATTCACTCATAAGTAGAGATGTGCCCATAAATCCAATTCAGAAAAGAAAGGAGATAACAACACCAAAGAATGATCCTCCCATTGTGCAGAAAAAGGGAAAAGAGATAGCTGATCCTACCACCAACAAAATGCCATCAGCAAATGAAAGATCCAATTAGCCAAGTGTGTCAAAGGAGAAAACTGAAAAGAAGGATGTTTCACTAGTGAAAGAGGTAGAAAAGATTTCAGTTTTTAACTTAGAAAATGAAATTGCTAAGTTAAAAGTATCTATTCCTTTGACTGAGCTGATGAAAAACAGCAGCTAGAAAGGTCAGGTGTCTAAGATTTTCCATTTGGATCCATCATCTGATATGGTGAACGTGGAGGATGATAGACCTGAGTTGATTTTTGGTCCAGCATTGGAAGGTCAGTCTCAAGATAGTGATGTAGCTCCTTTTTACATCAGCCTGCGGGTGCATGACTATGTATTACACAATGCTATGTTTGATTCCAGAGCCTCTCATAATCTCATGCCTAAGGCCATCATGGAGAAATTGGGGTTGGATATCACTAGAAAGTATCATGACCTCTACTCCTTTGATTCTGGTAGAGTAAGGTGCATTGGTCTTATCAAAGATTTGGTGGTCAGTTTGGATCAGATTCCGCTAAAAATGTTTTGATGGATGTGGTCGTGGCGGATATACCTCCTAGATTTGGCATGCTTCTGTCCAGATCTTGGGGAGCAAAGATCAAAGGGACAATGCAGCTTGATTTTTCCTATGCTACCATTCCCGTGTTCGGTCAAATGAGAAAATTATATCGAGAGAAAAATATGAAGTACATGATTACTAGCAAGGAGAACCAGTAAATCATCCAATCAACTATGTACATAGTGATTTAAAATCGTTTGTTTTGTATTCAGATAGCTTTAATGACGTAAATAGCCAAGTAGTAGAAGTAGAAGTAGAAGACATTCTCGAGATCACTGAAAATTTCAGAGAGGTCTTAAAGCAAGAAAGACAAAGACTTGATAGTACTGCTGAGCAATCAGCCTTCCGACAACAGCAACATATTGATGGATAGCAAGGAAGAGTAACACAGCAAACAGAATTTCAGCATTTGGAAGAGGACGAAGCAGGCCTGTGGAGCATGGATTTTGATGGCGCGGTATGAAGGGAAGGTGCTAGAATTGGCATTTTGATACGTAACCCTATTTTTGCCTCAAACAAAGTGCCAACCAATGTAAGGGTCTGTTCTTATAAACTAGCTTTTGACTGTTCAAATAATGAGGCTGAATATGAGGCTTTAATTGCTGGTTTGAAAATTCTTAGAAAGTTGAATGCTAAAAGGATTTCAGTGTATGGCGACTTTGAGTTAGTTATCAAGCAAGTGAAAGGGGAATACCAAGCTAAGCATCCTCGAATTTGGGCCTACCACAATGTAGTATTAGACATCTTGAGAGTATTTTCAGATTATACTTTGACATGTGTCCCTCGTGTTCAGAATGTCATTGCAGATTCACTTGCAACAGTAGCAAGTAATTTGAAAATTCTGATGAATTCAAACAACAAGTTTGAGATTCATGTAAAACATCGCCCAGCTATTCCCGAAAATCAAAGGTATTGGCAAGTGTTTCAAGATGATGAAGAGATCGATGAATTTCTACAAAATGAAGGTAAATTCAAAGACACTTCTATTGATGTGGAGTATGATGATGGTGAGATGGATATAGAAGTCAATCAGATGGAAGTTTTGCAGCTGAAGGAAAATGTCATTCCTAAAGGTCTAATACCTTTAGAGGAGCTGTTCGATCAAGATGATGTGGCTCAAAAATCGAGCTTGTTGCCAACCAAGAAAGGAGTTGAGGATGTGAACATTGGATCAGCTGAAAATCCTAAAATGGTGAAATTATCAAAGGCATTGCCTCCACAGGTAAAAGCAAAGTATATCAATTTACTATCTTCTTTTACTGATGTATTTGCTTGGGATTATTCAGATTTGAAGGCATATGACACAAGCATCATTCAACATATCATCCCGATCAAGCCAAATCAGAAGCCTTTTCGTCAGAAGCTAAGAAGAATAAATCCAAAGCTACTGCCCTCAATTGAGAAGGAAGTCAATCGGTTGTACAAAGTAAGTATCATTGTTCCTATACAGTTTTCCAATTGGATTTCTAATCTGGTGCCCGTGCGTAAGAAAACTGGTGAGATTCAGTTATGTATTGATTTTAGAAATCTGAATAAAGTATCTTTGAAAGATAATTATCCATTGCCCAATATGGATCACATACTTCAGAGGGTATTTGGGGCTTCTCGCATGTCATTACTTGATGGGTATTTCGGGTATAACCAAATTCTAGTCCATGAGGATGACAGAGATAAAACAACGTTCACCACTCCGTGGGGAAGTTTTCACTATGCAAAGATGCCTTTCGGATTGAGAAATGATGGTGCAACTTTTCAGTGGGCGATGGATATCGCATTCACTAATGAAAAAGATGTTTTTCTAGTTGTTTATCTTAATGATTTGACAGTTTTCTCTAACTCAGATGAAGAGCACCTCTATCATCTGAAAATTGCATTTCAGCATTGTAGAAAGTATGGTATTTCTCTCAACCCAAAGAAGATTCTGTTCGCCATGGATAAAGGCAAGATTCTCGGTCATATTACATCAAAGGAGGGCATCCGCATTGATCCAGCTCAGGTGGAAGCCATTCAAAAGATTGATTTTCCACGAAGTAAGAAAGAAATCCAATCATTCAATGGTAAGATGAATTTCTTACATTGCTTTGTGCCTAATCTTGCAGAACATTTAAGGGAAATCACAAACATGCTCAAAAAAGATAGTGTAGTCAAATGGACCAAGGAAGCAATTAAATCTTTCAATTTGGTGAAATTGGCCCTTTCTTCCGCTCCAGTTTTGATCAGCCCGGACTATACTCAGGATTTCATTTTGTTTTCATTTGCCTCGGATCACACTATGGCAGCAGTCTTGATGCAGAAAAGAGACCATCTTGAGAAACCAATTGCATTTTTCAGCAGGACCATAAGGGATGCGACATTAAAGTACAATATTATCGAAAAATAGGCTCTTGCTTTGGTAAAGGCATTGAAAGATTTTTGGGTTTATATTCTGAATTCTCACATCCTTGCTTATGTCCCTAACGTTGCTATTAAAGATGTCTTAGTGCAAACAGATCCAGAAGGAAAAAGAGGCAAATGGATTGCTGCCTTGTTGGAATATGACATGGAAATCAAACTGACAAAGCTCATCAAAGGATAGGGGTTGGCTAAGCTAATGGCTGAGTCAAATTTGTACGCCTTGGACATCAATCTCATTGCTGCTATGTCAAAGGAAGATGAAGAAAGTTTGCCCACTCAGGTATCAGAATTTTCTTCTTTCTCCTTGGTATTTGGACATTGTTTATGTACTCCAAAATTTTTCATCACCACCTGGAATGGCTAAGAACAAAAGTAGGACACTGAAATTGAAGGCTGCAAAATTCTGTATCATGAATAATGCACTCTATTGGAAAGATCATGGTGATGTCTTGCTCAATTGTTTGGTTGAAGAAGGGGAAAAATAGGTTATCAAAGACTTTCACCAATAAAATTTTGAGAATGCGGTATTATTGGCCAACTCTTTTTGCTGATGTGTACAAAACAGTAGCACGCTGCTATGAATGTCAAATTTTTCAAGGTAGAAGGAAGTTGTAGCCTTTACCACTCAAGCCCATTGAGGTAAGTGCTCCATTTCAGTAGTGGGTTTTGGATTTCAATGGTGAGATCCATCCTTCTTCTTCAGCGCAACACAAATGTATCCTCACAGTGACGGATTATTTCACCAAATGGATTGAGGAAATACCCACGAGGCAGGCAATTTATTCGATAATCATTTCATTTCTTGAAAACAAAATTTTGTCTCATTTTGGTTGTCCAAATAAGCTGATCACTGACAATGCAGTAGCCTTTAAATCTAAAAGGATGATTGACTTTTGTCATAAATATCAAATCACTTTGGAGCACTCAACCACCTATTACCCACAAGGCAATGGTTTGGCAGAATCCTCAAATAAATCTTTGGTCAACATTATCAAAAAGTTGTTGGAAACAAACAAGAAAATTTGGCACAAAAGCTGGTCAATGCACTTTGGGCAGAAAAATTAAGTCAAAAGAAATCTATAGGCATGTCTCCTTTTGAGCTCGTGTATGGTGTGGACACAGTTTTCCTGACCTCTCTTGCGGTCCCGGTGGTCAAACTCCTACAAGAAGCAGGCAGCGAAGACGATCATTTGCAGCGGAGAATCAATCAAATGATTCATTTGCAGCAAACTAGAGAGGAGGTATTTCAGAACACTTTCAAGCTGCAAGAGAGAATCAAGAAGATATATGACCGAAAAGCAAAAGCGGACAAGTTTCAAATAGAGGACATAGTGCTGAAATGGGATGCAAGGAACGAAGAGAAAGGTAAGCATGGCAAGTTTGAAAATATTTGGAAGGGACCTTATAGGATTGCGGCATATCAGGGCCAAAATTCCTTCCTCTTGCAAGAAATGAATGGAGAAGACTATCCCAGTGGGCCGGTCAATGGTCGGCTACTCAAACGGTACTATTTTTGAAGTATTTTCTGCTGTCATATGTATCATTGTACATACCGGTTTGTTTAAATTCCATTGCAAGTGTGTACTATTTTCATGCTTTCAGTTTGGGGCCCGAGGTGAAGGCTATAAAACTAAGGTTTGATTTCAGTTTTGGTTTGGTTTGTTTGAGTCAGGTCTTTTAGTCGATTTCAGTCTTGAAATTGGGTCAGTTTTGAGTCACATTTCAGTCTTGAAATTGAGTCAAGAGTCTCGTTTTCATTTGTTAAATTTATTGACTCCATAGCCCAATGGATGAAGGCACTGCCTGCTTTCCTAGAGATCTGTAGTTCTTGGCACCTCCAAGGAGCTACCATCCCCATTGGAGCCAATGTTAGTGTCGGTATCTTCATACCTCCATTAGAAATAAAAATATTTTGTTGCATTGCATATTAGGTGTCTTGCTCAGTCAGCTACATTCCATTAGGAGTATGGATCATCTGATGGTAGTGGTTTTTTGTACATTTTCCCTCATGTCCTTTACCTGCTGGCTCATTTCCATTCATCAAGATCATATGCAGTCACTTTTTGTCTTTAAATTTGCAAAAGTAATTTCTAGGGTTTCACTTTCATTAGGTCAGGGTTTCATTAAAGAGGTCTTCAAAATGTCCAATAACAGCTAGCAGGCACTTGAGGAGGTTGAATAAAGTTCCAGTACCAAGAAATTTCATAATCAATTGCTCAGAAATATATTTTTCCTCAAAACTCTGTTTTAAGGAAAAACAGAGTATGTTAGGTTTTCATTGTATACATTCATTTATTTTTAGTTCTCTTGTATGTAAATCACTTTAGTGGCAACCCTCATCACCTTTCCAAGCCTCAGTAGCTCCATCCCTACATGGAAAACAAAGATCAAGTCATTCAGTTCATCAAAAGGCTCAAATAAAGCAAACTGCTCAAAAAACAGAGGTGAAAAACAAAGTCACATGGAAAACATTATAAAAGTGGGTATTATGAATCAAAAATTAAAAAGCTCTTGTATATAAACCATTTTTTACAATTAAAAAGCTCATTGGCATTCCAAGAAGAAAGATTGATCAAGGTGAGAGCCGTGTTGGGAAAATCGCAACAAAAGCACTCAGTTTTGGAGGCGCGGTGCACTGGGTGAGAGGTGCAGTGCATACAACAGGCGCGACGCATAGGGCCGACCTCCTCAGTGTTGATTTTGAACTGGCACGATGCACACAGGAGGCGTGACGCGTTGGGTTTGAGGTGCGCGCATAGAGCTTCCAAGCCCGATTTCCTCAAAAACTTTATCACATTGCCAAAATCACTCAAGTCTTCTAGTGTGCAAGTAAGTCAAGATCTTTTCCTTGCTAGTGAAGGAATTTTCTTAAAAAATTTATAGTGGTTGTGTGAAGAAAATCAAACCCTATTTCCTTGCAATTTCTCAAAAAACATTGCCTAGGGTTTGCACTGTCATTTTGCTGCCAAATTCATTCTACCACTCCCTCACTTTGTCACTCCTCCAATTATTTTCCTAGATTATCCACCGATTCCCTAAACTCTCATATTCCTAAAAATCATTTACCCCTATCCTCAAATCCCATTTTCCCAAATCTTAAATACAAATCCCCAAACCCTAATTGTTGTCCCTAAAGCTTCCATATTGTTCCCTAATCCCATATTTCCCACAAAACCTATCATAATAGTGCCAAAACCCCTCATATCCTCTCCCTCCACAATCCCTCAAATATTCTTACCCTTGGTGGAAGAAAACATTAAAATCACATAAATCTCTTCATACTCATCAAGAAAACTCACACATTAGCAAGCATGGAATCTGATCCTTCATATGACTGAGAAGAAGAGACACACAGTGACTCTCCTATAGAAGTGCATGCACCAAGGAGACCTCACAGGGGTGGCAAACATATAAGAGAGGAGGCTACTTCACATGCTGAGTTGCAGGCCTGCCCTCTTGCTATCACATGCTTCCAACACCAATCCTATTATCAGTTATGTGAGATGGTTGCTAGAGTCCAGTATCATCATGAGTTAGCCCGGTTATTTGTGCTTCATCTACATAATGGCCAAACCACTCTAGTTGGTGTGACATTTACCTTGACACCAGAGTCTATTTCTCTAGCAACCAGCATTCCTAATGTCGGAGAGCAGTGGAATAAAAGGCAACAGATTGACAGGGAACACTATGAACCATACATCAAGCCTGGTTATTTGAGACAACTCAGCAGAGTGTTTCCCTTTCGGTACCTGAAAGACTCATATGCTCCCTTGATGAAACTCATAATGAAATATTTCAGCTGTGAGGGTTGGTTTTCTTGCCTATATGCTTATCATATTAGATTGTTGATGCACTTTACCAGGGTGAGAATGATGAATCTCCCCTCCTTCATGTGCCGAAATATTGAGAAGATGACCACACTAGTACAACAGAAGACTCCTTAGCAACAGTTTAACAGTATATACCATTTTTCTCTGATCAAAATCGTGGTCTTGCTTCAGCTTGGTTTTCAGGGCATCTCATGGGAGGATTTCATTTCTCATGAGTTCTTCACAGCTCCTCAGGTACCTCTAGAGACTTTTCATGAGACAGGTGGACCTTCTCATCAGCAGGAGAGTCAAGTTCACAACACTTGAGCAAGAAATCAATGTTGATCATGAGTCTTGGTTGGAGAGGAATAATATCCACTTGGATAGGAGGTTGGAGAAAACCATCAATGAGAAGAATATGTTGAAAAACATGGCATATCATTATTTTTCAAGGAATATGGTGTGCCAAGCTAAAATCAGGAGCTTGAAGGCGAAATTGAAGAAGAGATCGAGGACGCAAAAAGCACAAGATAAACTTCAGATATTGGCTGAGGCTTCCTTGGCCCAACACAGCACTTGATGGAGAGCACTCAGCCCAAATTTCAAAAAATTTGGGACACTTTTTGCATTTTTGAAAGTTTTGGGTTAAAACACAGAAATTTCTGCCCAATGCGCCGCGCCACCTGGCGCTCGCTTTTGATGGAGGCCTCTAAATGAAAAAAACTAAGCATATTTGGATTTTTCTTGGAAAAATATGCATGCCTACCAATGGCCAAGAAATTTTGACAGGTTTTGAGCCCCCAAAAAGGTCAAAAACACCTAAAAAATGACCTTACTGCCCCTATTTTGACACACAGGAAGTAGTGTTGGGAGAACTCAGTTTTGGAGGGGCAAATGGTGGCAAAATTCAAAAATTACACTTGATATAGAAAGTAGACAGGTAGGCCTTTCCAACAAGCACACCTAGAGAAAATTTGGACACCGGGAAGGCCTCCAAATGTGGCTACAAACAGGCACTATGCATAGAGAAATCAGCGCAGTGCAAAGGGGAAATTTTGTTTAGTTTGACCATGTATACTCTGTTTTTCGCCTAGTTCCTTGACAGTTTGACTTTCCTCTTTCTTAATGTCAAAATTATGATGTAATTTACTGTAAATTTATGGATCTTGATGTAATTATGTCAAATTTTCACTCATGGAGGTAGATTCATCCATAAGAAGTTAGTTTGCAACTGAATGAATCAGTTCCCTAGTTTTTAGAGGCATGCTATTCCACTGCCTAATTTGTAGTTCTCAGTTTAGAATTAGTTGGAGCAGCTCCTAAACTCATGAGCTCGACCCCTGGAGGCTAGGATGAGTTTTTGTTTGCCTATATCTTATGTTTTTTCAATCATTATCATGGTTGGACTTTTGGGAAATCTTGGAGCTTATCGTATACTCATTTCAGCAGTTTTGGCTAAGGAATAGACCAGTGGTTTGCAGCACTCTATGGGATTCACGTGGCATATTGCTTTGATATTGTGTTTCCTTCTATAAATGTAAGTTTATATGTGTTTTATGTATGCCATTATCTCTCTTGATTCTTCTTAACTAAAACAAACAAGTATAAAGGTAGAACCCATTGAAATTGGAGTGCTCTACCTAGGGTTTATTTAGTTATTGATATTTTCAGTTGTTTGAAGAGGATCCTTGAGGTTTTCTTGCCCTCTTCAACTCCTCACCTATCTAAATCTCTCCATTTCATTCAATTTGAAGTATTAAATCACTTGCCTACCTTGCCCCATTGAGACCTCTGCAAAACTAAGCCTCATTCCCAAGACCCAAGAACTGTCTTTCCATTTGAGCCAACAAAACATCATCAAATTCAATCAAGCCTTTTTTCACAAATACCTAGCCTAAAATCTATCTTCATTCAAGTCTTCTCAAGCCTCATTGATCATTTTTGCTGAGATTGACAGGAGAGAGCCCTCTCCCGACCTGGTAGGGCTAGCTACCAGGTTAAGCTTGGTTTGATGTTACCCTAGATCCTACCTTTCTCAGCCTGAGGTAGATTTAGGCCCTAACATCCCCAACTCAGCTGTTGGCTCTAGCTTCTTCCGAGTATCTTTAGTCACATGGTAGTAAACCGATGATCCAAAGATCTTGAAGTGACTCAAATCTAGTCTCTTCCCAGAAAAGGCCTCCACTGGTGTCTTCATTCCCAGTATACGATGCGAGCTTCTATTCTGCAAGTATATTGTTGTATTTCATGCCTCAGCCTACAAATGAAGTGGTAGGATTTGGTCATGCAACATCGCCCGAGATGCTCCCTATTGAGCACTGGAGAAGGTATGTTATTATCATTTATTTTGTCATCTTTTCTTTAAAACTCATAACCTCTTTACATCATGAACTAGGTATATGACAAGAGATTATGATAAAATCTAGAAGATTTATATGCAACGTGAAATAACTAATAATTACCCTTTTCCTATGCAGAAAGAGGAGAAAACGGAAGATTTCCATCCCAAAGGAAAAGACAAGACAAAGTTAACTGCTGTCCCTTTGACAGGGAACCACATTCAAACAAGGCGATCCAAATTGGAGCGTATCAGCCAGGAAAAGGAAAAGGAGATACCAAATCAACGCAAGAGAACAAGAGGATAACTGAGAATTAACAGTTTGGCGAATCCCTTAGGATCCTTTGATCCTGAGGGATCGCTACCTTAACGATTTTCTGTATCGTTGATATCTCCGCTCGACTGTTATAAGAAGGGGCAGCACTGCTAGCCCGGGGGACGGACTATTGTTATTTTTATGAAATTCTCCTTTGTACTTGAAACTTTGATCATCGACTCTCTTTGAAGAGTGATTCACTGTAACTCTGTTTTGATGTTTTAATATATAAATCTTGTTTTCGTTCTATCTTTGATTCTGGAGTAACTTTAAGCAGTGCATCCCTGGAGGCTAAGGGCCCGGCCCTAGTGGATCACTTGCTCCTGTACCATTATTTCCGATTCACGTGTGGTTTGATCTCTTTTATTCGCTCTGTTCAGTAATCTGATGTGCCTTGCTATTTTACATATTGGTTCTGTTATCTTTCATCTATAATTGGCTAAGTGATGTTATTCTCTGCAACAAGAATAATATGTTATTCATTCTAACTTTATATCACATTGTTGTCCCTTTTAACAATTGATATAACATTGTTGTTCCTTACAGACTGCCATTGCTGTTTTATTACAGAGTAACAGTGTTGCATATTCCTAAATCGGTACTACTGTATTTATCTATGGTTTATTCTTAAAACGTGATTGTTGTTCATTCAGGATTGTTTTTTCGTCGTGATCAAAATTGTTGTTCCTTTATAACTGTGATTCATACTTGTTGTATCGAAGCCCAGATTATTGTTCCTTTCAATATTAAGAGTGTCGTGTGTTTAATCTGGTTTGTTGTACATTTATATCTGATTGAAGTTGTTGTTTTGTATTTGATTTCTATTAGTTTGGTGTTCTATATCTGTTTGCTATTCAATTCATCTCTAAAAGTAAAGGTTGTTACTTAATTCCTGTAGGATATAATTAAAATTGCATTCATTTCTGTAGGTTAGGGTCTTGCTGTTCAATCCTGTTTATAAAATTAGTTGCTATTCCATTTCCTGTTATCATCGCTTTGGTGTGCAAAACGATCTGAGACTATAGTGAACATTGACATATGTTGTCTAGTTCCCAGATTGATGATCTTTCCCTTGATTGCTTTTCAATTGCATCAGTTTACAGAGGGAAGAGTTACCATTACTGTACCCTTAATTGATAAATTGTTGTAGCTTTCTGAATGCATGATTTGAGTTTTAGGTTTCTTTTTGTAAGTAGATTTTATTCCAAGCATCCATTTACTCTTGTATTTAGAGCACTATACTACTAGCATTACTCTGACAAATGACTGCCTCAAACTGAGTACACTCTTTGAGATAACAAATCGTTCCTGGATTGACAATTAATGTAGGGTAAATAGAGGTGAAAAAGACCCTTTTTACTACTCGACATTTTGGCGTCGTTTCTAGGGAAGAGTGTAGCCATTTGTTTCTTTTCCAGAGTAATGTAAGAACCTGCTAGGAGAGAATTGGGTTTTAAAAACGGAAGGTAAGAACCTGCATATGGAGAATGTAACAGCCCTGCTCCCCTACCCTCTCTCCTGCAGATTTGTTGTTGATTTTTGGGTAGAAATTAGCATTTGATTTGAGTGCATGACTAAGCAGAAAAAGCCTGAAAAGAATCCTAAACCACTACCCAAGCCTGAGAAAGCTAAGGGGCCAGTGACCCTTGGCCAATCGACCTTTATAGACGAAATCCTTAAGAAAGCAGAATCTCAGCCTTCAGTAGGACCTAGAAAATTTGCTTCTAGACAACCTACTAGTTCCCTTCAGGCCACAGGATCACCATCTGTAGCCTTTGCTGAGGTGCATAGTCAAACCGAAGAGCAAGATTTTCAAGAAACTGAGAATTCTAGCCCAAAATCATTACAAGAAGGGAACCTTAGCAACCTCTGTGAAGGGAGGGGAGAAACCAAGGAAACTGAAGAACCAAGATCTCCTCTTGGGATAATTCAGCCATTAAGTAGCCCAGATAAGGGAAGTGCTACAAAAATCATTCATAATGAAGTTGAAGAACCTCAAGAATCAAAATCCCCCAAGACATTAGGAACTCTCATCATCCCAGATAAAGGAAGTGTTGTTAAGGCCATTCCCCCTCGTCAGCCTAGGAATACCCTCCTAGACATCCCAGAAGATTATTGGCACATATTTGACCAAATGGCCCAGAACCAGCCAAACACCCAAACCTCTACACTGCAATATCCCATTGTGGACACTGTAGCTAATGCACCTATTAAAGAAATTCCTCTCTAGCATATCCCTACATTTCATGTCCTTACATCAGAAGACCCAGATGCATTCTTGTTTGAATTTGATGTGCTGTGTAGAGGATATGACTATACCATCGATCCCCAGAAACTGAAATTATTTCCCTCTACATTAAAAGGGGCTGCTTTAAGATGGTTTATGGGGTTGGGTGGTGGTGTTATAAATAACTGGGATCAAATGAAAGATGCTTTTCTGAAAAAATATCAGGACTATTGCAGGTCTAGAGAGTTAAAAGATGAAATATTTCAGATGGTAGCTAGACCAAATGAAACATTAGAAGAGTATGTTGAACGTTTTCAGTATAATCTTCAAAGATCTCCTTATGCATCATTACCCTTACCTGATAATGTATTAAAAACAACATTAATTAGAGGAATGAAGGAACAATGGATTGAAACGCTAAATATTATGGGAAAAGGAGATATTTATCAAGAAAATTTTGCTGACATTATTGATTTATGTATCAGGAGTTCAAGAGGCAGCATAAGACTAAAACCAATAGAACATAACAGGTTTACAAGAGACAACAAGATCTCTATAGAAGGAGTAACTCATGCAGAAATTGGAAATTTATTAGAAAATTTCAAAACTGACATATTGGGGACTCTGACAACGCAACCTGATATTATGTAGGCCAAGCAGGAACAAGTAGAGGCAGAACAAAATTTGGCAATCTTTTTTCCTAGATTCAGAAAGAAACACAACCACAAAGAATGTCCGTTAGATGCGGTTCAAGTTTGCGCCATTTGTACAAAAGACCATTCTACAAAGAGCTTTCCCTCACTTCTTGGATTGAAAGCAGATACAAGGAAGCGGAAGAAGAGCCAGAACCAGTGTACCTACTTAATTAGCGTCGTCAATGGCAGCCATGACAATCAGGTATGTTCCCCGATCTAGCTTCTTCTTTTTAGCCTCCACAATATCATGCTCAGCAATATAATACTATATGGCAAAATCAACCTCCCTTCTCAAATTGGTTACAACAACCATTTCCTTCATCATCACCATGGCCAAATCAAGCAAGTCAACCCAATTGGCCAAATTTTCCCTATGTCCCACCATATTGGCAAAAAAATGTATATCCAACACAATGGTACCCTCCTACTTCAAAGATTCAAGCCTGGCAGACAAACTGGTAAAGACCGATAAATCAGCCAGTAGGAACCATTCCGCTCCCTCAACCTACACTGCCAGCATTACAACAAAACCCCCAGTCTAACTTAAGACCGCAACTCCCAGCCCAACCCAACCCTAATCTGAATAATAGACCAGTCTAATCCATTCAAATAATTGAAACACCAGATATAGAAACCGATCTAAGGGAGTGTAATGACCTTTAAGCAACTCCCAGCCCAGCCCAACCCTAATCTGAATAACAAACCAGTCTAATCCATTCAAATAATTGAAACACTAGAGATGAAACCGATCTAAGGGAGTGTAATGACCTTTAATTAATATCTGGGCGCATTATAGAAATGGAGGGAGATAAAACTGCTCAAGTTGAAAATCAGTTACCTATAGAACAACCACCACAAGAAGAGGATGTGATCAGACAACAAACTCATGATCAAGTAATCACATCTTCTCCCCCATTCCCATGACGATTAATTATACCTCGACCTATACAACATCCTGATTTTGACATTCTAGGAGAACTTAAAAATCTGCACATAAAAATCCCACTCCTCCAAGCCATCTAAGACACCCCAATATATGCAAAGACCATCAAAGAGCTATGTATAAAAAAACCAAGGAGGAGAATAACAAATAACCCAACAGTCCAAGTAGTTGGCACCTTATCTGACCTATTATTAGGAAAAGAAACACCTGTTAAATATGAAGACCTAGGAAATCCAATAGTAACAGTACAAATCAATGGACAAACCTTTGCAAATGCCTTATTTGATTTAGGGGCTACAATTAATATCCTAACAACCACCACTTGTCAAAAATTGGGCATTACATCAGTAGAACCAACTTCTACTTTATTAGAACTAGCTGACCGATCCGTGGTTAGGCCAAAAGGCACACTACATGATGTCATGGTATCCATTGATTCCTGGGAGTATCCTGCCAACTTTCTGATAATAAACCCCAAAAACCAACTTGATGGACATCCATTGATTTTAGGCAGACCTTGGCTTGCAACCGCTGACGCTTATATTGGCTACCAACAAGGCAGTATGACCATAACTAGAGGGGCTAATATCAAGAATCTAGCCTTATATCCTCCAGCCCAGCCAAGTGTCACAATAATAAGAACTAACAAACATCTTGTATCATACCTCACTGAAAATATTAGATCCCCATTAACCATAGAAGATGCCCTCGATTTCAAAGATCAAACAGAGGATGATGTCATTAACAACTTTATTAGCCAGAATGAATCTAGATCCCACATATAATGTCACATGATAGAAGCAGCATTTGATAATGAATTAGAAGAAGATCCTCTCAAAGACACTCATGATCAAAAAATACCTACTACCTCTGTGTCAAATAGAAAAACTATAGAAATTGAGCCAGGAAAAATTTTAAACATTAATGGCAACCTGACTCCGAACAAGAAGAGAAGCTAATCCAACTACTGAGAAAATACAAAGAAGTATTTGCATGGGATTATCCTGACATGAAAGGAATCGATCCCTAGTTATGTATGCACCACATTTACACAGAAAAGGATGCAAGACCTGTTCACCAACCACAAAGGAGACTTAACCCTCATCTAAAAGACATTGTAAAAGCTGAACTTCAAAAACTTTTAGATGTGAACTTTATTTACCCTATCTCCAATAGCAAATGGGTCTCTCTGCTTGTAGTGGTGCCAAAGAAGAATGGAAAGTGGAGGATTTGTGTAGATTATAGAGAGCTAAATAAAGCAACACAAAAAGACCACTTTCCCCTTCCATTCATTGACCAGGTATTAGATACTTTAGTAGGAAAGAAATTCTTTTCTTTCTTGGATGGCTTCAGTGGATACAATCAGATTCAGATTGCCCCTGAAGACCAAGGCAAAACTACTTTTACCTTTCCTTAGGGAACATTTGCCTATAGAGTTTTTCCCTTTGGCCTATGCAATGCCCTGCCACATTTCAAAGGGCTATCCTCAGCATCTTTTCAAATTTAATAAATGAAGTGTTCGAAGTATACATGGATGATCTTACACCATACGAAGATGACTTCGACCCAGCGTTGGACACACTAGAAAAAGTGCTGCAGCGATGCATTGCCACCAGGCTCTGTTTGAGCCATGAAAAATGCTATATGATGATGACTGAAGGACTTATTCTAGGTCATTATATCTCAGCAGCTGGAATACAGGTAGATCCGGCTAAAATTCAAATAATTTTGTTAATACCTACTCCCATCACTCAGACAGAGGTATGCAGTTTTCTTAGATTCTCTGGTTATTATAGAAGATTTATAGAACATTTTTCTCATATTGCTGCACCTTTATATGCACTGACAAGAAATGTTGATTTTGTTTGGACAGAAAAATGTGATCGTGCTTTTGAGGATCTAAAAAAGCTTATGTCAACAGCCCCAATACTCAGAGGTCCAAATTGGGACCTGCCATTTCAAATTTCATCAAATGCTTCAGACACAACTATTGGAGCAGTCCTTGGGCAGGAAGAAGATAAAAATCCATATGCAATTTATTATATTAGCAAGAATTTATCTCCTTTTTAATTGAACTACACTATGACTGAAAAGGAAGTTTTAGCTATAATACATGATGTTAATAAATTTAGGCATTATATCACTGGATATCCTGTTATCTTATATACAAATCACTCTGCCATAAAATATTTAGCAAATAAACCAATCACAAATGGTAGAGTAACCAGACGGCTGATTTTATTGCAGGAATTCAATATCACAATAAAGGACCGACCTGGAAAAGAAAATCATGTAGCTGACTTTCTCTCACGAATGCCAAAACTAGTGGACGCAGTAGCGGTAGAAGACCAATTTCTAGATGAACATTTGTTCAATGTTACTGTTAAAACACCTTGGTATGCTGATGTTGCGAATTACTTAGCAGTAGGCAAATTACCGAAACATCTAACCCCTAATGAATGAAAGTAGATTGTCCAGCATAGTACTCGATTTTCTTGGATTGGGGGCTACCTATTTCATACAGGGGCAGATATGCACATCAGGAGATGCGTCTGTGAAGATGAAATTTTTGACATCTTGAAAACTTGTCACGATGGACCATGTGGTAGACATTTCACAGATCAGAGAACTGATCACAAGGTGCTGCAAACAGGGTATTATTGGCCCACGATCTTCAAATATGCAAAGAAGTTCGTTCAAGCTTGTGACAACTTCCAAAGAGCAGGACACCCTGGACAGTCTGACGAAATGCCCCTAAACCCACAGCTAGTTATTGAACTATTCAAACGATGGGTGCTCGATTTTGTTGGTCCAATTAACCCATCATCAAACCAGAAAACATATATTTTTGTAGCAACAGAATATGTCACCAAATGGGTTGAAGCAGAGGCATTGCCGCGAGCTACAGAGGATTTCGTCATATAGTTCTTGTTCTACATATTTGTGCGATATGGCCTCCCAAGAGATATAATTACGGATGGAGGAGCACATTTTGCTAGTAATAAAATTGCTGCAACACTAAAAAACTATCATATTCAACATAAAATTACTACTCCATACCACCCACAGGCAAATGGTCAAGTAGAAAGCACGAATAAAATAATAGAAGCAATACTAACAAAAACCATTGCATCACACAGACGCGATTGGGCTATAAGATGGCTGGAAGCCTTGTGGGCATATAGAACAACATGGAGAAGTACTACCAGTTATTGACCATACTAGCTAGTATTTGGAAAGGAACCTATCTTTCCAATAGAATTCAAAATACAGACACTGCGAACAACACAAGAAGTCGGTCTAGATTTAAATGAGGCCTAGATTAATAGATTATAGCAGATCAATGAGCTAGATGAAATCATGCTCTCTGCTCTTCAACATACTGCGTTAATCCAACAACAGTGAGCCAAATGGCATGACACCCTCATTAAAAAGAAAGTCTTTTGTGAAGGAGATTGGGAACTTCTATACGATTCCAGGTTTTAGGATTTTCCCAGCAAACTTTAGACTCGCTGGCTGGGACCATACGAAATCCAGAGGGTACATGATAATGGCACCATTACTCTAACCACCATTGATGGATCCGGACATACCTTTAAGGCAAACGGCTTCTGAGTTCGATTATACCATAAACCACGTACTTGGGAGTCCTTCTACCAACAACTTCGCGAAGACTCCGACATGCAGATTTTGGTTGAGGAAGAGAAATATTCCTCACCTTTGATTCATTAAGTGATTCGAATGCTCTTACATACTGTACATAATTCCTTTGTTTTTATTAGTTTAAATTACTTTCTGTACATATTTTTGCATTTTGCGTTGCTGTTCCTTTTTCCGAAGGAACAACACTTCCATTTTCTGTTGTTCCTTTTTACGAAGGAACAACAATTTCATTTTCTATTGTTCCTTTTTCCAAAGGAACAACAATTTCGTTTTCTGTTGTTCCTTTTTCCGAAGGAATGGCACTTGTGTTTTCTGCTGTTCCTTTTTCGGAAGGAACAACACTTTCGTTTTCTGCTGTTCCTTTTTCCGAAGGAACAACACTTGCGTTTTCTGTTGTTCCTTTCCGAAGGAACAACACCTTCATTTTTTTGATGTTCCTTTTCGAAAGGACAACATTTTCGCATTTTTTTGCTTGTGCTTGTTTTCTTTGTTGTTCCAATTAAGGGACAGCTACTGTTCCTCTTAATGCATAGCAATTTCGAGTATTTTCTTTCCTTTTGCTTGCGATTTTGTGCATAATACCTGTTTTATCTTTTTCTTCTTTGTGAGTTTTATCATTTAGATCATTTTTGAAGCACAGCTATACACCTATGCAATGAATACAAAAATGAGAGGATACTGAAATCAGAAAATTACATAAAAATCGTTATCTTTACAAGAAATTTCTCTGAATTAATAAAAGAAAAAGAGGAAAGGACACAACTATTGATCACCTTGTTTTCACTATTATACTAATACCGATATGATTGGTTATCTTTATCATGATGGTTCTTTCTAAATTCCCATAATCCTCTTTGATCATTATTAAGAAATAGGAACAAAGGGTATATTTTTCTATTGAGATGTTAAGACTTCTTCCACCATCCCTACTCTTAAGGAGTGTTGAACCACCCTTTGTGTATAAATAGGAAAAGTACTTTATAAAAGAAAAATCAAGAGAAAAATGTTTATATGATTTGCTAACATGGTTTTTCAGATGAAGGATAGGGGGTCTCATTAAGAGCCAGCCTACCATGATAGTAAGGAAGAAAGTGAAGTAGAATTGCCACTATGGCCACCACACCAGGGATATGATCCAAGAGGCACATCAGAAAAAATAAAGTGTCCTTGGAACAGGAGGTCTTATCATGAGCCGACCTGCCCACCTTTCACTCCTTCCTGGTGAATGGCATTATGATTTATCTGGTTACCAAGCCAGCATAATGGACTCCATTCTAACATTGCACAACACTTTCCTAATCATACACAAAGGATCATGGTTCCATGGGTGAAATAAACAACTCTGTCAAGGTTATAGACACCTGTGGGCAATAGAGCTATGTTGATGGTATTGAAGTCACATTCCTTATACACCAATAGTAATTATAAAACCCTTCTTCTATCTTTGTAATGGGTCAAATAAGATTATGTACATAATTCCTCCAAACCTTTAATACATGAAAATCTATTACAATCAATCATAACGAAAAAGTTGATAATGACCGCATCGGACCTTTTGTGCACGTCAACTGTCCTATCCTCCAAATCTTGCATCATATCAAAACATTCTCTTACTTATTAAGTGATTCTATTATACACCTCGATTTCAGCAATTTTCTCGTTCTTGTAAACATGGCATCTCGATGTACGTTGTTCCTTTATGACTCTGTACCATGGCAGTTCAACACGATGCTCCCTCATTTGACGGCCGTGGATGACCTATCACATTGCAGGGGGGGAGCAGGTGATCATAATTTACTGGTATACATGTCAGCCTATCATTCAGAGAATTCTCACTCAGGAATAGCAAGGCTTAAGGGTATATTGTTTTCCAATTTTCATGGCTTCCTATTCCAAAGCTATTTCTGTGTTATTCTCTGCAACAATTAGCAATAATTTGAAATTTGAACAAGCTTGTTGTTTCGTTATTTTCTCTGTGTTTGCTAACAGCTTGAACAACATGGTGTTCCATTGCCGTCTTTGTGTATGTACAATGTGCTAAGCATGGGAGGAATATCAATTCGTAGAGAACCACAAGCGTTGACAGTCTCTAATGCTACATGAGAAATCTTGACAAAGGCAGGATGGATAGTTTATCTCAATCGTCTACAACAATCCAACGAGACTGCGGCAATTTATTTTTTCCAGAACTTGCAAGAATATCACTCCATGGTAAGAGGGAGACAGATAACAGTCACCGATGACATAATTGCAGAGGTTTCGGGACTGCTAGCCACTAGACCTGTGTGGACTCTGAAGAAGGTAAGACTGTGAGACGCCATAAAAATATTCCAAGATGAAGGCCAGAACCTGACTATAAGAGGAAAGGGAGTTCTACAAGTAGCCTTAGGAGAGCCATGGGTAGAATTAGCGAGAATCATCTAGAGTTACATCACCTGTGAAGGCAGGAAAGACATGGTAAGACCACGCCACCTTAAACTTTTAGCTGTGTTAAAACAAAAATGCACTGTGAATTTGCCTGCATTTTTAAATTATTTATTACACGATGTTTCCCGAAGCATGAAGAAATCTCACCACGTAGAATCGGTAGTAAGTAACCATGGGCTGATATGACTGATAGTTAGCTACAACGTTGCTCAGCAACAGAGCAGTTGGGAAGAAATAATTTTCACAATAGATGGGGGACTGGCTTTGCCAGCCCCAAAACGAAAACATGCTGCCAGTACATCAAATAGACTATTGAAACGAAGGAAATCCATTAGATTGGCATGGATCAGAGGGAGGCTGGAAAATTCCCAAGGGAACACCAGTCAACTGGTGGAGATAGATGATTCAGGGGATGAGAAACCCCCACAATTGGAAGGAGAGGAGAACGAAAAAGAATTGAAGGAAAACGATGAGGGAGAAACAGAGGAAGAAACTGAGCAATCTGATCAGGCGGAAGAAGGAACAGAGCAACGTGAGGAAAGCCCATTGCAAAATCTACTACGAGAAGATGAACTGGTCCAGATTCTGGCCAATATGGGCGAATATGCTCAACCTCTCAGCCCGCTAAACCTCCACACCGAAGAAGGACCGAAGGAGCAGTTTGCTCATGACAAAAATAAATCCGAGGAACTGTGCAATGAGGAAAAAGGACTGAAGGAGCACTCTGTTCATGATAAGAGTGCATCTAAAGAATTGTGTGATGAGGAAGAAGAAGAAGAGAATCACTCTACCCATGATGAAAGTGTATCCAGAGAAGAAAGTGATGAAGATAAAGAAGAGGAACAATCTGTTCCTAGTCAGAATACACCGGAAGAATTTCATGAAGAAGAAGGGGTGGAAGAAGAAGTTACCCAGGAGATAGCAGAACAAGCTAGGGTTTCTACCCCTGAACAACCTGATCAACAAAATAATTAGGAAGCACCCCAAGAAGAAAATCAAGAAATTAGTCAGGGCAAAAATCCAGGCCCGAGTAAACAAACGACTGTTCCTTCCAAGAAAACAGAAGAAATCAAAAGATTACGAAAATAACAGTAAAGACTGCTTAACGTGATAGCACGACTTCGACAACAAATCAGGGTTTTGAAGATGGGGAAGAAAGCAAAAAGGACCTCGGTGGTAAAGCATGCAACCACTCTAGCGAAACCCCTTAAGAAAAAGATTAAGAGGACTCAAGTCCAGCCTGTCGTTCAAAACCAAAAGGAATAGCATTCGGCTATTGTCCATGTCGAGGTACAAACAGATAACATATCAGCTTGTGACAAAGAAATTCAAACAAAGGCACAGTCCTCCGAGGAAATTCGAACCATAAATACGGCACGACACAATAAGAAGATTCAATTAAACCTCCTGCTTACAATTACTATGTGGGATAGTGACCTGAGGACAGTAACTCTACGAAAGGATTTGGTGCAAGCCCAACAAGCAGTAGAGAAACTTACAGAACAGATTGTCTCTTGAGAAAAGTATGAGGAATTACAACAACAGCTGAGGGACGTCAACTTATCCGAAAGCTAGGCCTTTGAAGGACAGCGAAAGGAAGAAGAAAGAGTCAAAAAGGTAACTCATAGACTAGATGTAGTCATCAACGAAATGGATAGCTTATGCTCTTTATATACTGATGTTCTAGCATATAGAGTACCTGCTAGGAACTATGCCTTGTTTTTAATGGAAAGATATTTGCAATTGAAAATTAAAGCTGTCAAAGCAGGAGCCCCTATAGAAATAAACACTATTGATGACTTCATAAACTGTTGTAAGCACTATGGGATGAAGGTTCAGAGATTATTATGTGAATTCTATTTGCACAACCTTGTGTTAGATCGAGAAATAGAGCAAAATCCCAGCCCTTTTGTTGGGGATGTCCAACTGCAAGCATTTATTTCTTTTAGTGTTAATAAAATAAAATGGCTTAAACCTACAATGCCTTTCAAAGCCAAGAAAATGGATTAGACTTATGCGTGAGAGCTGAGCCTAGAGACCCATTGCAATTATGGAATAAACATAGGAACCTAATGAGGACTCCGGGCGTGATTGAGGCATTAGGACCTATTCATACAACAATCAATCGGAAAGGGATATAATACTTCTTTACCATTAAAGACCTTGCCATTGTAGCCACCAAATTTCGATATCAAACTTCTAATCTGAACATCCAACACAGGGAACCGTTTAACTATGAGAACTTTAAGTTAGCTGCTGATCGCTTGGGCCTCTATGGTGACCTTATTTTGAGAGAAGGACCATCTTGGTTAGGCTGTAGGTTCCGAATTCTGGTCATTTGGCATCCTGCACCAGGATACCAAGCCTTATACGAAATGCCTGAGGGTCAGACAGGACATCTTTTTGAGCACCTAGCTAGGCATCATGGCTATAGACCACCTCATGAGATCCCGTCTCCAGCCTACTCCCTCACTGCCTTGCATGTCAACTACAATGTTTTCATGAGGGCATGAAAAATGGTAAGCAGGGGGGTGTGTTGAGCATTAGAGAAGGTATGTTATTATTATTTATTTTGTCATATTTTCTTTAAAACTCATAACCTCTTTACATCATGAACTAGGTATATGACAAGAGATTATGATAAAATCTAGAAGATTTATATGAAACATGAAATAATTAATAATTACCCTTTTCCTATGCAGAAAGAGGAGAAAATGGAAGATTGCCATCCCAAAGGAAAGGACAAGACAAAGTTAATTGTTGTCCCTTTGACAGGGAACTGCATTCAAACAAGGCGATCCAAATTGGAGCGTATCAGCTAGGAAAAGGAAAAGGAGATACCAAATCGGTGCAAGAGAACAAGAGGATAACTGAGAATTAACAGTTTGGCAGGGATCGCTACCTTAACGATTTTCTGTATCGTTGATATCTCCGCTTGGCTGTTATAAGAAGGGGCAACACTGCTAGCTCGGGGGACGGACTATTGTTATTTTTATGAAATTCTCCTTTGTACTTGGAACTTTGATCATTGACTCTCTTTGAAGAGAGATTCACTGTAACTCTATTTTGATGTTTTAATATATAAATCTTGTTGTTGTTCTATCTTTGATTCTGGAGTAACCTTAAGCAGTGCGTCCTTGGAGGCTAAGGGCCCAGCCCTGGTGGATCACTTGCTCCTATACCATTATTTCCGATTCGCGTGTGGTTTGATCTCTTTTATTCGCTCTATTCAGTAATTTGATGTGCCTTGTTGTTTTACATATCGGTTCTGTTATATTTCGTCTATACTTGACTAAGTGATGTTATTCTCTGCAACAAGAATGTTATGTTATTCATTCTAACTTTATATCACATTTCTATCCCTTTTAACAATTGATATAAAATTCTTGTTCCTTACAGACTGCCATTGCTATTCGATTACAAAGTAACAGTGCTACATATTCCTAAATCGGTACCACTGTATTTATCTATGGTTTCTTCCTAAAACATGATTGTTGTTCATTCAGGATTGTTGTTCCGTTGTGATCGCAATTGCTGTTCCTTTATAATTGTGATTCATACTTGTTGTATCGAAGCCCAGATTACTGTTCCTTTGAATATTAAGAGTGTCGTGTGATTAATATAGTTTGTTGTACATTTATATCTGATTTAAGTTGCTGTTCTATATTTGATTTCTATTAGTTTGTTGTTCTATTTCTGTTTGTTGTTCAAATCATCTCTAAAACTAAAGGTTGCTACTTAATTCCTGTAGGATATAATTACTGTTGCATTCATCTCTGTAGGTTAAGGTCTTGTTTTCAATCCTATTTATAAAATTAGTTGTTGTTCCATTTCCTGTTATCATCGCTTTGGTGTGCAGAATGATCTGAGACTGTACTGAACATTGACATATGTTGTCTAGTTCCCAGATTGATGATCTTTTCCTTGATTTCTTTTCAATTGCATCAATTTACAGAGGGAAGAGTTACCATTATTGTACCATTGACTGATAAATTGTTGTAGCTTTCTGAATGCATGATTTGAGTTTTATGTTTCTTTTTGTAAGTAGTTTTTATTCCAAGCATCTGTTTACTCTTGTATTTAGAGCAATATACTACTAGCATTACTCTGACAAATGACCGCCTCAAACTGAGTACACTCTTAGAGATAACAAATCGTTCCTGTATTGACAATTAATGTAGGGTAAATAGAGGTGAAAAAGACCCTTTTTACTGCTCGACACTCCCACAATCGATTTGTTCTTCCTTTTAGCCACCCCATTCTGCTGTGGGTTGTGGAGTGCCGTCAACTCCCATTTAATTCCTTCTTCTACACATAAGTCCTTAAACTATTGGGGGACATACTCACCACCATTGTCGCTTCACAAGGCCCTTATTTTCTTTCCAGATTCTTTCTCTACCAAGGCTTTGGACTCACAAAACCTTGAGAAGGTTTGATCCTTCTTCTGCATGAAGTAGATCCAACATCTACGAGAAAAATCATAAATAAAAATAACATAGTACCTTTGTTTAGCAGTGGAGGCTGTAGAGAATGGTCCACACACATCTGTATGAACTCGCTCTGGGATTTCTCCAGCTCTACTGCCTCAATCTTGAAAGGAATATTTCACATACTTACCCAAGGTACAACCTTTGCATGTATCCACTTGCTCTAGTTTTCCCTTGGGAAGTCTGGTAGAAATCTACTGCATGATCTTCAAGGCCCCATGGTGCAAGTGGCCCAATATTCTATACCATAGCTCACCAACATCTTGGATCTACACCAACTCTGCTTTGGAATTCAATGCAGCACAGTCGTCTACCTCCAACTTGTAGAGATTCCTTACTCAAATCCCAATCCTCTTGGTTTGTCAAGTGCCAATATGCCTTAGGAATGTCGTTCCTTTAATAAAGACTACATCATAGCATTTGTCTTCCAACATAGCGACAGACACAATATTCTTCTTCAGACTAGGCACATACTTTACATCAGTCAGGGTGAGAGGAGCTCCATGCTCCCTCTGAAACACAACCATACCTTCACCTGAAACACGGTAATTTCCATCATCGCCCATCATAATGCACATCTGGAGGTCATTCTCATCCAAGGTACTAAATAGATTCTTGTCACCGGTCATGTGGAATGAGGCTCCACTGTCCAGGTACCAAACACATCCCACCATCGATGAAACCATGCATGCGATGAGTGTGAAATCCAATTTTAACTGTGAGGCTAGTGCCTCACCATCTAATCCTTTTGAGGATCCCTTCTTAGATTTCTTCTATGGACAATTTGTAGCATAATGGCCCACCTCATGACAATGAAAGCATCGCACTTTCAATTTGTCAATCTTCTTCCCACCATGGGAAGAACTCGATTTAGAATGGGACGCCTTCCCTTTTCCTTGACTCGCCTTACTCGCTAAGGCTAGATTTTATTCATCATCTTGATTTGATGAAGATCCATCTCTGGTGCTTCTTCTTATCTCCTCCTGCATCAGATCCGACCAAAGTTATTCATAATCTGGCAGTTTCTCTCTTCCATTTACTGAGTCTTAGTAGCTATGCTAACTCTTAGGAAGACCAAGGAGAGCAAGATTCACCATGTCATCATTGGCTGTCGTGATCCCTACACTTCCAAGCTCATGCCTGCAGGTGGTGAGCTTGTTCATATATGTAGAGATCATGTCGCCCTTTTCACACTTGATTTTTCGAAGCTTGTCTTTCAGCGCCAACTTCCTCTGATCACTGTTGTTCTAATATAGATCCTTCAATGTTTTCCACATTGAAAACATTGTCTCCTTCCCATGGAGACTCGAGAATATGTGGTCTCGAACTCCCTCCATAAGAATCCTCCTCGCTCTAGCCACACATTTCTTCCATTTCGCCAATTCTTAGGCATTAGAAACTGCTGGCTTGGGGACTTCTGGATCAATGAAGTCCTTCAAACCATTGTCCTCTAATACTGCTTCCATGTGATCCTTCCAGGCTATATAATTTGAGCTGCCATCAAGGGCATACTCGAGTCTCAAACTGTTGAATGCCATTGGTGAAATTTGAGATGTGATAAGAATTCAATTTCTATAATCAGGAACTTCAAACTTCAAACTTCGAACTTATTTGTATACTATTCTCCGCTTTGATCACCTTTGCTCCAATACCATGTAGAATTTCCCACTATAGATCACCAGATAATGCAATATACTAAAGAAAAATACTTGATCTACTTCTACAAACAAACTTGCAGAAGCTTAATCGATTTTGAGCAAGATCAAATAGAACACATATAACAGAGAATGAGAAATCAATCACACATGAACATAGAAGAATACTCTGGGGAAAGCCTCGGCTAAAAACCCCGCTATATGTATTATCATACAAGTGGAAATAATTCTGGATTACACAAAGCTTTAGCTCACAAGCCATCCAACTCTCAATACAATCCCTCAATACTGCTCATAGATTGAATAGACGCAACATATGCCTTCCCTCAATCCTCCAAGCCTGCTATTTCCTTCCACAGTTTCTCCTGGGTCCTCTAGCTGCCACCTGTGTGAATTCTCCTCTCACACAACTCACCAAAATTAGAAGTAACTGAGCAATCTCCAAGGAATGAATTCCTTCTACATGCAAGAGATATCCTCAATGGAATATTCCTACAACTGATATTACTCTGTCCCATCCTCTGATCTCAGCTGGGTCTCTGAATGAACTGACATGCATGAGTTAATTATGAGAGAATATTCAGTTATCTAAAGTACAATAGTTACATGCATGCATGCATTAACTAACTGAACTCGCAATAAGTTCCACAAACTGTTGGAACTAATCTAACTAGACTTAACTCAGTTAACTGAGCTAAATAATTACAGCTCAAAGAACAACTCATCCTGATCACTTTAATTAAGGGATAACTTCCTCAATCAAAGGGAAAACTGTTGCATGTCTTCACATAGACTTCATGTTTGATTTTCTACAACTAATTAACTCAAGATGAATTAATTAATTTTTTTCAAACAACTGCGAAGATCAAATTTAAATTTAAATTCTCAATTTTAGTTCAGGGACTAACTAAAATTGGAATGTATCCAGAAATGCTATTTATAGCAATGCTATTTTTAGCACTTCTATATTTAACATTTCTTGTTGCTATTTTCAACATATCATTACCTAGCTACTGGGGCCCACTGTATTCAGTAGCAGGAGGATCAATGTCAGTTAGATACTGAGGAGTGTAGAGCAGTGTTGACAACAGAGTAGGAGGCTCTGCCATAGCAAAATTTTCCTAGTAGACATTTGCAGACACAATTGATTCAATTTATTTTGTTTGATGCTTTTTGTGTTTTTGTAAATGTTGTAGTATCAATGAGAACAATGAAAAGTGTTTCATGTAGAACATTCCAAAGGTACAGGATTAGGTGTTAGGTCCCTATAATACTAGTGATGCCCCCATTAATATTGTAGTTGTATCCCTTACTACTATTATTGTGCCCCTATTGTCCCCATATCGTTATTACTGTGCCCCATAGAATCCATCCATTGTTATTTTTGTGCCTTTATATTATTATTTTTAGGTCGGCTTGGTTATATTGTGAACCCTTAGACTCCTCTATATAGAAAGGAGGTTTTGTCATTTGAATCATCCAAGAATTGTTCATTTGTGTAATGTAGAGGAGGTTTCTCCCTCGAAGAGGCTTATTTATAAGGAGTTCATCTATATTTTCTATCTTTTTGTGAGCTGGTTTCATAACATTTGGTATCAGAGCTTTGGATTCTAGGGTTTCACTGCTCCAAATAGGTCATCGTGGCATTTTTGCTATAACTTTTTTCTATGACGTTTTAGAAGCGAAAAAAAAAAAACCCATTTCAGACGAAATTGCACTGAACCTCGGGTCCAAATTTCAGAGCTTTTTGCACTATATTTGTGGAGATATGATCTGAGGAAGTTGGTCTTTTTGCAGACTCTTGAATTACATTCCAAACAAGTGACCTGGGGAAAATCGTCATAACTTTCTCTCTGAGCATCGGATTGAAATTTTGTAAGAAGGTACAGAAAGAGGACGGACTGTAGTTTCTTGTATATATTTTTCAGAGCCAAAGGTTGAAATAGACACATGGCACTTCATACAAGTTCTCTCTTCTAGAAAGGTCTATAATCAAGTCATCTTGGGAGATTGTGCATAACTCTTTCTTGGAGAATCCAATTTGGATCAGACTAGTGGCATTGGAAAGAGGACGCAGAGGGCTACTATAGGTTACAATTTCAGAACTAGATGATCCAAAATTACAGAGATACGTCAGATTCAATATCAAGCTCCTACAAAGTGAAAAAAGGTGTGTAGTTTTTTTAAAAATTTTGCATAAGCTTGGTTTGAAAAATTAGTTTGAAGGAATTCAAAGGGCATAGTAAAGCATTATTATCAGTAATTGATGCCCCGAGGAAAGAAAATGCAAACACCTAGTAAGCAACCTGAAATCTCTAGCATGACTCATGAAGAAGAGGAAGAAATGCAACATGATATATCAAAATTACGAGACCAAGTGCAACAAGTGTCACTTGCACAAAAAGTAACAGAATCTAAGATGGATGGTTTAAAGAAAGATGTAGAAGCTAAGATGGATGGTTTAAAGAAAGGTGTAGAAGCTAAGATGGATTGTTTAAAGAAAGGTGTAGAAGCTAAGATGGATGGCATGGAAGCTAAGATGAATGGCATGGATGCTAAAATGGATGGCATGGATGATAAGATGGAAGAATTGAAGATAAATATGAATAAGTTGCTCCAAGAAATGGTCACTAATGGTGAAAGGGTAGTAAAGGAAATGCATGATGATAACAAAAGAAATGTTAATCATGATTCCATAGACTCTAATGTTGTATCGAAGACCTACCATATTCCAAAAATTGATATGAGGAAGTTTGATGGCAAGGATCCTGCAACATGGATATTACAGATGGAGCAATTTTTTGATCTCAATAATGTGCAAAACACACAAAAGGTACGTATTGCAACTTTATATTTGGAACCAAATCAGTTTGTATGGTATCAATGGCTTTGCTCTCGTAAACAAATTATCACTTGGGCAATTTTTACAGAAGAATTGACAACACATTATGAGGATACAAAAAGCAACACTTTTTTTAGCCAATTGATAAGTCTCAAACAAAAGGGTTCAATAATGGAGCACATTGAGGAGTTCCAAAAATAGAACATAAGGGTAAAAAATATTCCAAAGGAGCATAGGATTGATGTTTTCATAGGGACTTTAAAGGATAATATCTAACATGATGTTCACCTTTGGGAACCTGATTCGTTAGAGAAGGCATTCAGGTTAGCAAGAAAAATGGAAAGCAAAATTATGGCAACCAGGAAGCATACCACTCACAACTATAAAGATGGAAGTGTTGCTGCCCCTAGCCTTCCACAACCTATAAGGTTGAAACCACAACAATTGGAAAAAAAAGAGCAAAAGGGATTTGTTACAGTTGTGATAGCAAATACACTAAAGGTCATAAGTGTGCTGAGAAGAAATTATTCTACATAGATTGTGAAGAGGAAGAAGAAAAGGAGCAAGAAAGGTCAAAAGAAGAGGATATACTCTAGGAACAAAGCCTAGATAAAGAAATGAATCCGACCATATCTTGTAATGCATTGGATGGAATTACCACTCCTCAAACCATCAAGATAGAAGGACAAATCAAGAAGAAAAATGTAATAGTGTTGATTGATTTAGGAAGTATCCACAATTTTATTCATTGTAAGATAACAAAAGAATTGAATTGCTTGTATATCCAACACCATAGTGTCAAATGATGGTTGCAAATGGAGGAATGATAAATTGCTCTGGAAAGTGCCATAATATAAAGCTATCCATGGGAGAATATGTATTGAAAAGCCCAATTCTTTCCATTCCACTGGGAGGTGTTGATGTTGTACTAGGAGTCCAATGACTACAATCCTTGGGTACAATAGCTTTTAACTTTCAAAAAATTTTCATGAAATTTTATGCAGAAGGAAAGGAAGTTGAATTAAGGGGTATTGTAGGGAAATTGGGAAATATAATAAGCTCTAACGGTATGACAAAGCTTCCAAAAAAGGAACAAAGAGGCGTAATTGCACAATTATGTGCGCTAGATGTTTCCACATCAAAATCATCTATTGCTCCAGATCTCCAAAAAGTCTTGGATAATCATTCTAAAGTATTTGAGACTCCCAAAGGTCTCCCACCTATTTGTGATCATGATCATGCTATTCATTTGATTCCAGGAACTGTTCCTCCAAACATCAGGCCATACAGATATCCCTATGCCCAAAAGAGTGAAATTGAACGTATGATTGCAGAAATGCTTGAGTTTGGTGTAATTCAACCTAGACAAAGTTCTTTCTCTGCTCCAATAGTATTGGTGCACGATAAGGATGGATCATGGCGCATGTTTCCGGATTATAGGGAGCTCAACAAGCTCACTATTAAAGATAATTTCCCCATTCCTGTCATTAATGAATTATTGGATGAATTGCATGGATCAATTTACTTCACCAAGTTAGATCTTCATTCAGGATATCATCAAATCAGAATGAAGACTCAAGACATTCCGAAAACAGCATTTAGAACTCATGAGGGTCACTATGAGTTTTTGGTCATGCCTTTTGGCCTTACCAATGCACCTTCTACATTTCAAGGTTTGATGAATCCCATTTTCAAACCCTTCCTTAGAAGATGATATACTAATCTATAGCAAGTCTTGGAAGGATCATGTTGAACACATTGACAGGGTGCTACAACTATTGGAGGAGAAACAATTATATGCAAAAAGATACAAATGTTTCTTTGGAGTACAAGAGGTGGAATATCTGGGTCATATTGTATCTCATGAAGGAGTTAACTTAGACCCTAGCAAAATTAAAGCCATTAAGGAATGGGAAATCCCCACATCCATAAAGCATTTGCGAGGATTTCTCGGGTTGACAGGGTATTATCGCAAGTTTGTTAAGAATTATGGGAAAATAGCAGCACCTCTAACAACATTGTTGAAGAAAGATGCATTTTCATGGACTCCAGAAGCAACAAAGTCCTTTGAATATCTTAAAGAGGCAATGTGCCAAGCACCGATCTTAGCTACACCAGACTTCACAAAAACCTTTATTGTGGAATGTGATGCTTTCGGAAATGGAATTGGTGTTGTTTTAATGTAAGATGAAAGACCCATTTCTTTTGAAAGTCATCCAATCAAGGGAAAGTATTTACAAAAAGCTATTTATGAGAAAGAAATGTTGGCAATACTACATGAACTTAAGAAATGGCGACCCTACCTAATGGGAAGACACTTCAAGGTAAAAACGGATCATGATAGCCTTAAATACTTTTTAGAACAAAGATTATCCTCTGAAGAACAACAAAAATGGGTCACAAAGATGTTGGGTTATGACTTTGAAATCATGGGAAGCAAAATGTTGTGGCAGATTCACTCTCAAGAAAGGATGAGGATGTGGAAGCATTGTTGTGCGCCATTTCTATTATCCAACCAAATTGGATAAACGAAGCAAGGGAGGAATGGAAGAATGATGAAGAAGTGTGGGAACTTATTCGAAAGTTACAACAAGATTCCAGTACATTTGATACATTTAGTTGGAAAAATGATTTGTTGTGGTACAAAGATCTCTTATAACTCTATAAGAATTCCCAACTCAAACAAAATATTCTTCTAGGATTGCACACTTCTCCCTTAGGAGGGCACATAGGATTTTTAAAAACTTACCACAGGGTTAAGAAGGAATTTTTTTGGGATGGCCTTAAATCAAAAGTTTGTGGTGGAATGTTTGGTATGCCAACAAAATAAAGCTGAAACAATTAAGACACCAGGTCTATTACAAACTTTATCCATTCCAAGCCAACATTGGGAGGAGGTTTCAATGGATTTTATCACAGGTTTACCCAAGTCTGAGGGAAAGAGTGTCATCATGGTGGTAGTTGACAGACTTACCAAGTATGCACACTTTTGTGCATTATCACATCCATTTAAAGCCAGTACAGTTTCTACAACATTTATGGAAACAATTCAAAAGCTACATGGAAACCCAAAGATTATTGTAAGTGACAGAGATCCCATTTTTACAGGAAATTTTTGGACAAAATTATTTTCTTGTCTTGGTACTCAGTTAGCTCATAGCTCATCTTATCATCCTCAATCTGATGGGAAAATGGAGATAGTAAACAAATGTTTGGAAGGATATCTTCGTTGCTTTGTATCTGATAAATAGACACAATGGGTCAAATGGTTGCCTCTGGCTGAATGGTGGTATAACACTTCCTTCCATACTGCAACAAAAATGACCCCATTTATGGCACTTTATGGATATTAGCCACCATCCATCACATCATATTTAAGAGAAAATTCTAAGCTTCAAGCAGTGGAACACCACATCAAGCATCAACAACAAGTTCTCCAACTCTTAAAGGATAACCTCATGTTGGCGCAGCATAGAATGCAACAACAGGCAGATCAACATCGCAGTGAAAGAAGTTTTGATGTAGGTGATTGGGTATTCCTACGACTACAACCATATAAACAAATGTCCCTCAAGTAAGCTAAGAAGGATAACAAATTGTCACCAAAGTATTATGGTCCGTACAAGGTGTTGCAAAAGATTGGTACTATAGCATACAAATTGGAGCTTCCTGCAGCTTCTCGAGTGTGCCCAGTTTTCCATGTTTCACATTTAAAGAAGGTTATAGGTGACAAGCTCCCAGTTCAAACAATATTTACAGAACTTGATGAAGAAGGAAAAATTATATTGGAACTGGAAGCAGTCATAGAAACAAGAACTCAACAACTACGAAATCGATCCATTTCAGAGTATCTCATCAAGTGGAAGAACTTATCCGTTGAAGATTCCACATGGGAGGATGATAATTTTATACAGAAGCATCCAAAACTACTCAAGCGTTGAGGACAACACTTTTTTGAAGGAGAGGGGCATGTTAGGTCCCTATAATACTAGTGATGCCCCCATTAATATTATAGTTACATCCCTTATTAATATTGTTGTGCCCCTATTGTCCCCTTATTGTTATTACTGTGCCCCATAGAATTCCTCTATTTTTATTTTTGTGCCTTTATATTATTATTGTTAGGTCGGCTTGGTTATATTGTGACCCTTTAGACTCCTATATATAGAAAGGAGGTTTTGTCATTTGAATCATCCAAGAATTGTTCATTTGTGTAATGTAAAGGAGGTTGCCCCCTCGAAGAGGCTTATTTCTAAGGCGTTCATCTATCTTTTCTATCTTTTTGTGAGCTGGTTTCATAACATTAGGATAGAGTTGAATTATTTTCTTGTTGAGAGGGAGTGTTGAAAATAGCATTAGGAAATGTTAAACATAACATCAAGAAAAATCCTAATTTAATTTTTCCTTGAATTAAATTAGGAATTAAATTGTAATTCCACATCTCATGACAACTTGTAATATTTAACTAAGTTAATTTTACTTGGCTGGCTCAATTAATTCGAGTTGAGGGTCTAACTAGAGTAATGTTGAGTGTCTCCTACTTTATAGGAGCCATCGTTGAGTTTATTTCGAGTTGTAATTATTTAATTCAGTTTAATTGAGTTAAAGTCAGTTAAACTAGTTCCAACCGATGGAGGAATTAGTGGGAGATCCAACAATGGGGTGTAAACTGTAGTAGTGGGGTGTAGCCAATAGTGATCCACCAATAAACTAAATATTAACTCATAATTAACTCATGCATTTCAAATCATAGAAAGAACTAGTTGAGATTGGAGTTCAGGGACAATGTACTATTATTTGTATAAACATATGAATTGTATAGGTGGTGCATGCAATTAGAGGAAGGCCTATGAGGATTGTGCAATTCATATTTGTGGAATTTCCCAATTAAATATGGGCTAATTCCCAAGGAAACTGTGAAAGGAATTAGGAGCTTGGCAGGAAGCAAAATTGTCCAAGTATTGGCGAGAGTCAACTTGTGAGGTAGAGGACATAAAATACTTGTGCAGGTTGAGCTCAAGTTTTAGAAAAGCATATTGTATTGATCCACATTTTTTAACTAATGAAATATATAGATAGTAGGGGTTTTTAGCTATGGCTTTTCCCAGAAAATTATTGTGTTATGTGTGATTGAATTCTTTCTCTTTTATGCTTTGTGATTTCATCGATCGTTTATTGTTTCCATTGATGAGTAGAGTAGATTCAAGTCAATTATTTTAGCATGTTACAATCTACAGTTTGAATCTACAATGAATTCTACATGGTATTAGAGTTGAAATAACTATAGAAGAGAAGAATACGAGTTTGTATTATACAGGAGAAATCAAATTTTGAGTATCATACTTCAGAGCCAACATGATGTCGTTTTACGGATTGAGACTCGAATATGCCCTTAAGTGTATTTCAAACTGTATTGCTTGGAACAACAGGATGGAGGTAGTGTTGGAATACAACGAGATTGAGGAATTCATAGATAAAGATATTCCTAATCCAACTCTAGGATCTGACATAGTCGAGAAAGTCTGTGGAAAAGGCGAGAAGCATTATCCTAGAAGGAGTTTGAGATCATATTGTCTCAAACCTCCACGGTAAGGAAGCTCCATTTGCAATGTGGAAGGCCTTGATCCATGAAGTTAGCACTGAAGGACAAGCTCAGAAAGATCAAGATGGAGAAGGGTGACTTTATATCGAAGTACTTGACCAAGTACACCCAATGTCGATATGAGCTTGGAAGTGTTGGTGTTATAGTTTCTGAAGATGATATGGTGAGCCTAGCACTTCTAGGCCTTCCCAAGAGCTGACATAGTTACCAGGAATCAGTCAATGGGAGGGAGAAGCTACCAGAGTCAGAGCGTTTGTGGTCTGACTTGGTGCAAGAAGAGATTTGGCAGAACACCAGAGATGAGACCTTATCCAAAGAAGTGGAAGAGGACTTTGCATTAGTCAGCAAAGAAAAAAATCTAATGGAAAGAAGTCTCAAGGAAAGGAGGGTGGCAAGAAGAAGGATTTTTCGAACATCAAGTGTTTTCATTGTCACGAGTTCGAGCACTCCACGAAATGCCCACAGAAGAAAACAAGCAAGAAGGAGCCTATAATAGCAACAACAAGTGAAGATCTAGCTTCACAATTTGAACTTGATTTCACCCTCATTGCATGCATGGAAAGTACTGTAATGGGAAGCATGTGGTATCTCGATAATGGTGCTTCGTTCCATATGACGGGGAATATAGATCTCTTCATTGACTTGGAAGAGAAAGACCTCAAGAAGAACATAGAGTTTGGAGATGATGGGAGGTATAACGCGACCAACATCGTTACTGTTACTTTTCAGAGGGAGTCTGGCTCCCCTCTCAGATTCACAAATGTGATTTATGTTCTAGGACTAAAGAAGAATCTTGTTTCCATCGCGGTATTGGAAGACTGTACCTACAATGTTATTTTTAACAAAGGAAAGGTTTCCTTAGGCAAGTGAAATAGATCAGTGTGTGAATCAAGAACCTATATGCACTTGAGGTACAAGTTGCATGCAAAGCCTTGAGGAGAGAGGAAAAGGTTAGAGACTTGGAAATTGAGAGGGAGCATGAATTACCTCTCAACATGCAACATCAGAAGTAGCCTCAAAAAGGTATGGAGCAGCCACAATTGGAGAAGTAGAGAGGAGATCAAGTGGAGACATCCACTCAAAAAGAGACCTCTACTAGGGGGGAATTTCAAGCCAAGTGGGAAAAAATTTTACATGCAACCAAACCTCCAGGTATGAGGTGGGGTGATATGAAACCTTAGTCCAAGAGTTTCAGAAATTTTGGCAGGGTCCATTGAGGTGTGTTTGTGTCATGAATCATTACGTAGCTATGGGTGTCCACCGTATTCAGTAGCAGAAGGATCAGTGTCAGTTAGATACTGTGGAGTGCAGAGCAGTGTTGACAAAAACGTAGGAGGCTTAATAGCAACACAATTTTCCTAGTATAAATTTGCATACATAGTTGATTCAAATTATTTTGTTTGGATGATTTTTGTTATTGTTGTAGATGTTGTAGTAGCAATAACAACAATGAAAAGTGTTGCATGCAAAACATTCCAAAGGTACCGGATCAAGATAGAGTTGATTTATTTTCTTGTTGAGAGGGAGCGTTGAAAATAACAACAAGAAATGTTAAACATAACATCAAGAAAAATCCTAATTTAATTTTTCCTTGAATTAAATTAGGAATTAAATTGTAATTCTACTTCTCATGACAACTTGTAATAGTTAACTAAGTTAATTTGACTTGGTTGGCTCAGTTAATTCGAGTTGAGGATCTAACTAGAGTCATGTAGAGTGTCTCCCACTTTATAGGAGCCCTCGTTGAGTTTATTTTGAGTTGTAATTATTTAATTTAGTTTAACTGAGTTAAAGTTAGTTAAACTAGTTCCAACCGATGGAGGAATTAGTGGGAGATCCAATAGTGGGGTGTAACCTGCAGTAGTGGGGTGTAACCAATAGTGATCCACCAATAAACTAAATATTCACTCATAATTAACTCATGCATGTCAGATCATAGAAAGACCCAATTCAGATTGGAGTGGGACAATGTACTATTATTTGTATAAACATATGAATTGTATAGGTGGTGCATGCAATTAGAGGAAGGCCTATGAGGATTGTGCAATTCATATTTGTGGAATTTCCCAATTAAATATGGGCTAATTCCCAAGGAAACTGTGCAAGGAATTAGGAGCTTGGCAAGAAGCAAAATTGTCCAAGTATTGGCGAGAGTCAGCTTGTGAGGCAAAGGACATAAAATACTTGTGCAGGTTGAGCTCAAGGTTGAGAAAAACATATTGTATTCATCTAGATTCTTTAACTAATGAAATATATAAATAGCAAGGGTTTTTAGCTATGGCTTTCCCCAGAAAACTATTGTGTTATGTGTGATTGAATTCTTTCTCTTTTATGCTTTGTGATTTCATCGATTGTTTATTATTTCCATTGATGAGTAGAGTAGATTCAAGTCAATTATTTTAGCATGTTACAATCTGTAGTTTGAATCTACAAGGAATTTCTATATGGTATTAGGGTTGAAATAACTATAAAAGAGAAGAATACGAGTTTGTCTTATGCAGGAGAAATTGAATTTTCAGTATCCTACTTCAGAGCCAACATGATGTCGTTCTATGGATTGAGACTCGAATATGCCATTAAGTGTATTTCAAACTATATTTCTTGGATTGACAGGATGGAGGCAGTGTTGGAAGACAATGAAATTAAGGAATTCATAGACAAAGATATTCCTAATCCAACTAGTGCTTAGGATATGACATAGTGGAGAAAGTGTGTGGAAAAGGCGAGAAGCATTATCCTAGAAGGAATTCAAGATCATATTGTCTCAAACCTCCATGGTAAGGAAAGTCCATTTGTAATGTGGAAGGCCTTGACTGACCTGTTTCAAAACAATAGTGACCACATGAAGCTGGCACTGAAGGAAAAGCTTAGAAAGATCAAGATCGAGAAGGGTGACTCTATATCAAAGTACTTGACCAAGTTCTCCCAATGTCATTATGAGCTTGGAAGTGTCGATGTTACAGTTTCTGAAGATGATATGGTGAACCTAGCACTTCTAGGCCTTCCCAAGAGCTGACACAATTACCATGAATTAGTCAATGGGAGGGAGAAGCTACCAAAGTCAGAGCGTTTGTGGTCCGACTTAGTGCAAGAAGAGATTTGGCAGAACACTAGAGATGAGGCCTCATCCAAAGAAGTGGAAGAGGACTTTGCATTAGTCAACAAAGAAAAAAAATATAAGGGAAATAAGTCTCAAGGTAAGGAGGGTGGCAAGAAGAAGGAATTTTCGAACATCAAGTGTTTTTATTGTCACAAGTTCGAGCACTATGCCATGAAATGCCCACAGAAGAAAGAAAGCAAGAAGGAGCCTGCAGTAGCAACCACATGTGAAGATCTAGCTTCACAATTTTGAACTCGATTTCACCCTCATTGCATGCATGGAAATAATGTAATGGGAAGCATGTGGTATCTCGATAATGGTGACACATTCCATATGACGGGGAATAGAGATCTCTTTAGTGACTTGAAGGAGAAAGACCTCAAGTAGAGCATAGAGTTTGGAGATGATGGGAGGTATAACGCGACCAACATGAGTACTGTTACTTTTCAGAGGGAGTCTGGCTCCCCTCTCAGACTCACAAATGTGATGTATGTTCCAGGACTAAAGAAGAATATTATTTCCGTCACTATATTAGAAGACCGTAGCTAGAATGTGATTTTTAACAAAGGAAAGGTTTTCCTTAGAAATGTTTCCACGAGACAGGTGAAATAGATCGGTGTGCGAATCAAGAACCTATATGTACTTGAGGTAAAAGATGCATGCAAAGCCTTGAGGAGCAAGGCAAAGGTTAGAGACTTGGTGGTTGATAGGGAGCATGAATTACCTCTCAACATGCAACATTAGAAGTAGCCTCAACAATGTATGGAGCAGCCACAATTGGAGAAGTAGAGAGGAGACTAAGTGGAGACATCCACTCAAGCAAAGACCTCCAATAGGAGGAAATTTCAAGCCAAGTGGGCAGAAGGAGTACAGGCAGCCATACCTCCAGGTATGAGGTGGGGTGATATGAAACCTTAGTCCAAGAGTTTCATAAATTTGGGCAGGGTCCATTGAGGTGTGCTTTTATCATGGATCATTACCTAGCTATGGGGGTCCACTGTATTCTGTAGCAGTGTTGACAATAGAGTAGGAGGCTCAGTACCAGCACAAGTTTCCTAGTAGACATTTGCAGACACAGTTGATTCAGTTTATTTTGTTTGGATGCTTTTTTGTTGTTGTAGATGTTGTAGTACCAATAACAGCAGTGAAAAGTGTTGCATGCAGAACATTCCAAAGATACGAGATCAGGATAGAGTTGAATTCTTTTCTTAATGAGAGGGAGTGTTGAAAATAGAAACAAGAAATGTTAAACATAGCATCAAGAAAAATCCTAATTTAATTTGTCCTTGAATTAAATTGTAATTCCAAATCCTAATTTAATTTGTCCTTGAATTAATAGTTAAATAAGTTAATTTGAATTAGTTGGCTCAGTTAATTCGAGTTGAGGGTCTAACTAGAGTCATCCCAGTAAACTGAATATTTGTCAGATCAGAGAAAGACAATGTACTATCAGTTGTATAATCATCTAAATTGTACAGGTGGTGCATGAAATTAGAGGAAGGCCTATGAGGACTGCACAGTTCATATTTGTGGAATTTCCCAATTAAATATGGGCTAATTTTGGAAAATACTTATTCAGGTTGAGCAAAGCAAATTGTATTCATCCAGATTATTTGACTAATGCAATATACAGATAGAAGGGGTTTTTAACTATGGATTCTCTCTCTCTCTCTCTCTCTCTCTCTCTCTCTCTCTCTCTCTCTCTCTCTCTCTCTCTCTCTCTCTCAACTTTTTGACATTTGATGCTTGAATTGTTCTCAACATGTTATGATTCTTTATTAATTTCTTTGCATTTCTTTGTATGCAATTTGTTTGTGGGATATCATGAAATGTTTATCAATATATTCATGTTTACAAGTTCTTTACACAACAATTTTTTAACCATAAGACAAAATGAGCTTGAAGTAAAGGTTATAAATTCATAATTCAATCTTAAACTACAAGCATTTTATTGGATAGAAATTAGGTTTGTTGAATTGTTAACAAAATTTTTCTCCCTATCATTTCTTGGTCATTATATGAGTTTCTTAGAGTCATCATGATAGACAATTTAAATAGATTCCAATGTCATATGGGATATACCCCATTATATTGTAAGTTGGACATGGCCTTAGCTTGTAGTTCTTGACATCACTTTATTTCTATTATTCAATTGCTTTTGCTTTTACTCATTGAATTTAATCTTCATTTAGTATCAGGCACTTATTTCTATGGAACTACACCTTAAGTGTTTCTTTATAAATTGGCTTTGGAAGGTTGGTACTATCAATCCTCTTATAGAAAATAGAGCTTCTTCATATTTAATTTCCTCACTTGGCCATTTATAAACACAATACTTTTCCTTTTGCATTGGTGCATTGTTTTTACATTTCTCCATTTTTTAAAACCTAGCTAGATTGGGTCCTCACAAAAGTACTTAGAAAGAATCAAGAGCATGTTCATTTGATCAGTTGTATGATAGAGTAGAATAGATAAGGTATATTGCTATATAATTGCTAATTTCTTTTGATTGATACATGTTAATTCCTAAAGAATTTAGTTTGGATAGGTAGAAGAATGGTTTCAAGTTGCTTGTCCACTTAAAAACAACCCAATGAATAGAAAATAACATTTAAAACATAATTATTCTTTCCATAGAAAAAAAACTTTAATCCCTTAAAAACCTTTGGAAATGATTTCATGGAGCTTTCTTTTGAGAAAATTAGATCACAACCACAAAACTATACCTTTATAAGGATTATGATATCAAAATATGGTTTTTTTATTTTTATCATTAGATTTTTATATATAACCATTAAGTGGGGGAATGGGAGAATAACATTTCAATTTAGTTATGTATTGTTATGGTTGAAGGAATCTGTTGTGTATGTGGACAACTAATCTTTCAAAAAGTGTATATGGACAACTAATCTATCAATATTGAAGATTTTGGTAGCATTGCAATGTTAAGTTTTTTTTTTTTACACATTCATATCTACATATTTATATTTCACATAGGGCATAATATAGAAAATATTTTCCATTTTCATAGTATGAAAAAGCTACAAAAGGTAGAAAAATATAGACTAGAGAAAATTCCAATTCATTTCACATTTGTTTGTTTGTTAATGTATATAGAATTGTAATGCTTTTGAATGTGACATGGGAGTTGTCAATTATGATTTACAATTATACAATATTTGCAATTCCAAATTGATATTATACAATATTTGTCAATTATGATTTACAATTATATAATATTTCTAATGATTTTGAATGTGACATGGGAGTTATAAATTATGAATCAAGTTGGTTATTTGGTAAGATATTTTTTTGCAATTCCAAATTGATTAGATACTAGGGTTTCATTTGTATTAGATCATACAAATTCTTACAATTCTTTTGACTTTATCACTCCTTTTTTCCCTTACCTCTAAGACATCTAATTTACTGCTTAGCTTGAAATAAGGAAACTAAGATATGAAAATTATGGAAGGGAAACAATTTCCTGTTTTTTGGATATTCATTCATGTAAAATGGAATTTCATATTCCAACCTTATTTATTTATAAATTGAAATTTTTTTGTAGAAGTTTAAATACTAATAAAACTATCATATATCATCTCATACACCTCAACCTTCTAGATATGATCCCTATCTTTTAATTTTTCCCCAAATCTCAAAAGAATCTCAATTTAGAACTTGAAAAAAGATTTACCAATGTATTATTTAACAATAATTGAAATTCCAATGTATTATTTAACAATAATTGAAATTCCAATCCTCATTTATGGAAATGGCGATTTTGGATATTGTGAATGCTAATACATGTGAAGTGCTTTTATTGATAATTACTTGAGAAGACATGAAGATTGTCTCCATTATCAAATTGACTAGCTAATTATTTTCACATTTGTGAGCAAAATCACTAGGCAATATCAGATTACTAAACTCTATTTTTATATACAATATCATTTTTATCATTTTTTTATTGGACTAATTTTAAATGTCAAATATTTTTTATATTTTACTATTCATATTATATTAATTAATTTTTATGTTTTCCCATTTTACAATACTAATAAATTTAATTTGTAACATCATAGAAATATGTAACATCATAGAAGAAATAATGTTGGAGATAAACAAACATAAACATCTATAAAACTGAAAAAGCTTCTATACACGATCTTGATTCTTTATATTGGACTAATTCTAAATTTTAGATATCTTTGAAATTTTACAATTCCTATTATTAAAATTAATTTATATTTACATGTTTTCTTATTCTGCAATATTAATAAATTTGATGCATGTTTTATTTGAAGTAGTTTTTAGACCATCTTAAATAATAAAAATCTATAATATCCTAGAAGAAATCAATACCAAAGATAAATAAACAAAAAAATATCCCAATGAAAAAAAAGATTTACAGAATTTTGAATATCAAAATTATTTCTTTTAACTTAAATATATTTAATTATTTATAAAATATATACTCTTTCTAAATATTATAATTATCCATTTTAATTTTTAATTTTTTTAAATACATATTTAAAAATATATTGTCTCCATTTCTTTTAACTAATTACCCGATTATCATATCCCATAAGAAAGCTGCCCAACTGTTAAGAAACAATTATATAGCAAAACACAAAATAAAACATCCACGCGCTAGGCAAAAAGAAGCTCTTATTCTAATTCCAGAATAATATATCAGTATTTATTTATATGCACCCCAACTGCACTCAGCTTTTATTTTCCCCTTTCCTCTCCCTCAACATAAATTTGAATGGACCGGATACGAGTCTCCTGGTCAGGCTTCTTGAGGATGGTAAGAGTGAGAACACCATTCTCCATCTTTGACTTCACCTCCTCATGAAGCCTAGCATTATTGGGAAGCAAGAAAGGACGCGAAAAACTACCGTGCGGTCTTTCAAAATGGTGCACCTTGTTCTCTTCATCCACTGGTTCCTCCAATACACGTTCACTGCTTATCTGCAATACACGTTGGCCTTCGTCCACCTGAATTTTGACATCCTGTTTACTAAGACCTGCATTGCAAGTTGCAGTACATTAATGAAAAAATCAGCTAGCATCAAGGGTTAGGTTAAATGGTCAAGTGAAGTTTTTTGATATTATTGTTATTGGTTTGTTTCTACTCTCTTCTCTTCTATTTCATTGATTATTTACCTATTTACTTATATAAAATGTGTGAAAGTATTCCAATTTTTCATGCTTTGATTTTAAGTAAAAAATGACCAGATGCAGCTCATGTTAATAGATATAATACAAGAAATCATGTTAATAGATATAATACAAGAAATCAGCGAGCATCCAGGATTAGCTTAAATGGTATAGTAAAGTTCTTTGATATTATCAAGGATTAGCTTAAATGGTATAGTAAAGTTCTTTGATATTATTGTTAGTAGTTTGTTTAGACTCTCTTTTATTTTATTGACTATTTATCCATTTACCATCTAAGAAATGTGAGAAAGTACTCCAATTTTCCATGTTTTAATTTCAAGTAAAAAAAATAGTCAAATACAAGTCATGCTAATAGACATAATATTAACACATCTACAAAGAACACAACCAAGTAATTGCAAGTAATTGATCTTTCAAAGAGGGGTATTGACTTAGAGACAGATAAAGATCACTTAGCTGCATATGTACAAGACAGACTTATGAATGCCCAGTGTATTGACATCAACTAGGGTATTTTACATCAACTAGTCAACTAGGGTATTTTACATCAACTAGTGATGTAAAATGATGTTCATTACATAGGTTGGTCTGATTAGGAAAGCTGGGTTTTTTTGGTATGAATTAGTAGAATATAGTTAACACTCTTACACATAAACATAGGAAAATATCCATACAGAAACATTGATATGGGAAACTATTTTTATAAGAAAGACGAATCGAATTTAAAAAATAAAATATAGTATTTATAAAAATATATTTTTTAAATATAATATTAATATAATCATATAAATTAAATGATTAATAAATATTATATATAACAAAAATATTAACGTTGGAAATCTGAACCACTCTATAATATTAACACAATCCTATAAAATTAAATCACTAGTAAACTTCATATATATATATATATACATATATATACCAGGAATGTCGGCCTCGAAGATATGAGCCTCAGGGGTCTCTTTCCAATCCACCGCAATGCTGGCATGGCCCATCACATTAGAGGTTACAAAGTCCAGTAAATCAGGGAACTCGCTCATATTCCAGAGCGATGCCTCCAAAGCATTCGTCCTCTGCGACGGTACCGACGACATGGTAGACCTTAACTCTTTATCAAAACCAAAATCAAAGTCTGTGGCACAAACAAAATGAACAGGGTTAATCGATAACTGCAAGAACAAAAACTCCGTATAAAAAAAAAAAAACTTGAGAGAGAAGATCACTCGCCTATTTGCTGGTAAGAATAGCACTGAGAATTCAATCCCTGGACATGATATATAAATAGGAGTGAAGGTAAAACGTTTGGGTGGTACAGAGAAGTTTCGTCTTCCGTGTGACACTGGGTGGGTGAAATCTGTGGGCGCGTGTGAAGCTTGCAGTGTAGTAACGGAGGGTGTATTTCCGTCTTGGTCGGACAGGCTCGAATGTTTAACAATGAGGTGTTCAAATTGAGTTTATAGGTTATTAATTAATGAAATCCATACTAATGCCAATGTGAATAGTGAATGTGTTTGGGTAGTAGTAAAAGTATTAGCATTTGCACCAGATATTGCAAAGGAAATGCAGTAAGGCATAAATTGAAGAACATAAATACAACACAAGATTATTTTGATAAATAATAAAAATATATTGACCACTCAAATCAATGCCCCATTAACTGGAACCACTTAGTAGACATATCTATCAACATTAGGATTATACACAATGATCAAGAAATTTCTCATATACAAACAACACCTTCCACAACAATCTTTTGTCACGTCCACATTTTAAAAAATGCCTTGGAACATGATTGGAATCTCCCATATTGTCTTTTTCATTATGCAGATAAATCTTCCCTATTGCTATTTTCATCATGAATATTGTTAGTTCATTGTTGTAAAGTGTTAGTGTGTTAAAATATACAAACAGCACCTTCCACAACAACCTTTTGTCACATCCACATTTTAAAAAATGCCTTGGAACATGATTGGAATCTCCCATATTGCCTTTTTCAATATGCAGAAAAATCTTCCATATTGCTATTTTCATCATGAATATTGTTAGTTCATTGTTGTAAAGTGTTAGTGTGATAAATTCAATACCATAAGTTCAACAAGCGAAAAACATTCCTCAATTAGCATAATATGTATTTTTCTATCACCGTGTATTCTTCAGTCATGCATTACAAAAATTCCATCAAAGAGCACAAGTAACAGATTAACTCATTTTTCCGAGATCATAAACTAGAAAAGCCCTGAAACTTTTTGAGTTCCATACCTAAACCAGAAAAATGAACCACCCTAAGAAACCCTAAACCAAGAAAATGAAAAACCCTAAGAAACTCTAAACCAAGAAACATTTCACGCTGGTCAGCGTTGCTGATATATTCATGACTGATCATCTCTGATGGGTGTGCCTTCTGCGGATAACCTGAAACTATCAAGCAATGCATTCCTTCCACTCAAAATAACATGAAAGAAGTCATTAACCTGTTTAGAGAGAGGATCTAACCCCTGGGCAAGCAATTGTGCACTTTGTTGTAATTCCTGTATAGCAATTCTGATATGTTCCACTTTCTCTGTTCCATCGACAATGTCAGACTACACCCTTATTCATCTATTCTTTTTACCTGGCCTTTGATGATGATAAGCAATGTTGAATTGGAAATGTGTATCACAACATTGCCAAAAGTGGCTCAATATTTGCTAGATGTTTTATAGGTGATAGAGTAAGGCATTGTTTAGTACAAGTTTTAGAGGTGATAGAGCAAGGCACTGTTTGGTATATGTTTTAGAGCTGATAGAGCAAATCACTGTTTGGTAGATGTTTTAGAGGTGATAGAGCAAGGCATTACATATAAGCTACTTTAAGAGGAGTTTTTCAATATGAAATACAGCTCCATTTTGTTATGAAATGCATTGTTAGATGGACATTTAAGATCAACAAGTATATTGTCATTAACTCTTAGGGCTTAGTAAACCAGTACAAAACCATCTTTATGTTTATAGGATTTTCCATGCGTGGAAGAAACCTTAGTCCTTAATGCACTTACTTTTTTTGTTGCTTCTTTCATTGTCTTTGGTGGTATCTTGCTAGAAAATCCTTACATAAATTCCAATATATGTTCTCTAAAACAATATAAAATTCTCTCAAACGCAAGACATGAGCTTGGATACCACTTGGAGCAAAACCACATCACAAAAGACACATTGTACATTGAACGCACAAACAATAAGTTCCTTTCTTCCAATTTTTGACATTTTGCATTAAAGTAAACAATATCCAAGCCACTAAGTAGATAACTCTGTTCTTTTTCCTGTCTATGGGTGCACTGAGGCAAAGATTTTTGTTTTCTGAGGAAACTAAAAAAATAACTGTCCATAAATATCTAATTGATAAAGACTATTTAGTAATGATTTTTAACTTATCACAAAAAGCACACTCATTTTTATGCCATCACTAAGAATCGAAGGTATGCTTTTGTATGAAAGTTAGACATGGATGGAAGGAGTTTGACTATATTTTGTGGTTCTAGATGTCTACTGATACGACCTAATTTGACCTTGAATGATGCAAGTTCTAGTTTCTTGAGCTTTTTATAAAGACAATGTTGAATTAAGATTTTGAGCTTTTTCTGATCTTGAGTAGAGTTTAGAGGATGTTTCCTTCATTACCAATACAAGTTTGGATCCATCCCATAACATAGCTGAATTAACCTGAATGGATTTTTCTCCAATATTGTTTTTTCCAAGCCATTATGTTCCTTAGTTAGCTCAAGTCATCTACAGACACAACAAGGACCTTGAAAATCCAGCCATTAATCTGAAAGGATATATGGTAAGACCCTATACTGTCATTATGAATGTATGGGCATTAAAATATAACAAGCAACACTTGAAATGGACGACAGATGGCAATAAATCATTTGTTCTAAATAGGATCATATAGAATGAAAAGGGGCGATTATATTTCTATATTGTGTTTTAACATCCGGAAAATCATGGTTCTGGCAGGTGGGAAATGCACTTACAGACGATTTCCATGATCTTGTAGGGATTTTTGAATTTATGTGGTCTCATGGTTTGATATCAAACAACACCTACCGGTTGCCCAATATTCACTGTGACTTTTCATCTCTTGTGCATCCATCAGATCTATGTAATATGGTATTAGATCGTGCTGATGTGGAAATGGGGAATATTGATCCATACAGTATCTACACCCGTCCTTGTTTGAATAGTACTGGAACATATAGAAAACAACAGAGAAAAGGATATGTAAGTATATTATATACATTAAGCATTGTATATGCCAGCAGATCAGTTTGAAGGTATGCTTAAAGTCCAATTTCATATCTTTTGCATTTGGTAGTCTCTTTCCCATTGACATGGTAAACTATAAAATAAAGACCAGAGAAAAAGATGTGTAAGAATATTAGATACATTAAGCACTCTATATGCCAGCTTATCAGTTTGAAGGTATGCTTAAAGTCCAATGCTATATCTTTTGCATTTGGTAGTCTCTTCCCCATTGACATGGTAAACTGTAAAATAAAGACCAGACTAGATGATTGAGGTCATTTTTTTCTCAAATTAAACACATTCTTGTGTGCCATTGAGGTCCACAATTTGTTGCATGGTGAATTTAAATGACTGGTATCCATCACCTCTAGATGGGGATAATCAGATCAGCTATAAGAGCACTACTGCATTCTCTTTCTCACAGAGGCTTGCTGCATCCACAACAAATTTATCGTGTTCTTCAATAACACACTGGCACCCTAAGAATTTTATGGTAAAACAAAACACATAATTTCAGTCAAACAAAGATGGTTACAAAGTTCTCAATGATCAAGGATTTTCTGATCAAATTGTTTTCTGTCGCTTTCTCTCTATCTGCCCCATGAAAACAATCAAGCCCATTAACTGGAGTCCAGTTTAGAGCTGACAGAACCCTACTCGAGTCTGTAGGGTGCCATGGGGATGCTTTTCTTGTGCACTACAGACAGGGAAACAGGGTAGGGTCATTTTTAGTGTCGTTTGTTGTCAATGGATTCCTTGGATATGCCTCCTATGATGGAAGACTGTCTATGGGACGTCCCAAATGTCAGGGGTTTGTCCTTGCCAAATGGCTATAATGGGATTCTGTTAAAAAAATGTTTTTTAATCAACCACTGGTTAACATGAGCAAGATTTTCTTGATTGTGAGGTTATTAGTGGTGTATTTATTCGGCCAGAGTTTTGAAGGATTTGCAGGTCTTACTATTTTTTGTAAGCATAAGCACACATATCAGTATGGATATGTTATTGGAGAAGCTTAAACTCTGGTGGAAGGAAGCCATCATTAAAATGCTTATTATTTTAACTTATATTTTACTTGAAGCCACCTTTTCCCATTAAAAGACCTCACTCTCCCAAATCCCTTAAAGCATAGAAACAAAAGTCATAACATTTAATGGAGTGGCTTATAATTGCCCCCAGTCATCCCCTGCATTTTTTCCCTTGAAACTTTGGTGAATAGAGGCATGAGGAAGCATCGAGTCCCATTTCTTTGGTTGATGTTTGATTAGAAATTGTTATACAGGTCGTAGGCTAACAAGGTGACTTTTTAGTCTTTTTTTCGTGTAGATATTCTAGTAGATTTTTCTTAAAATCCTGTCAGAAATCTCAAAAAAATGTAGTTTTATGTTGTTGAGTCTACACAACATATGTTTTCTAAAGACTTTTTACGGTGCTAAATCCATTTTTGCATTTAAAATTACAATTTAAATGACAAAATATTGTGGTCTCACCAAGAATTGTATTACTAGATTCCGGTGAAAAGGACCAAAAAAATATTCGCATTAGACTACATCCTTATTCATCTATTCTTTTTACCTGGCCTTTGATGATGATAAGCAATGTTGAATTGGAAATGTGTATCACAACATTGCCAAAAGTGGCTCAATATTTGCTAGATGTTTTATAGGTGATAGAGTAAGGCATTGCTTGGTATATGTTTTAGAGCTGATAGAGCAAGGCACTGTTTGGTATATGTTTTAGAGCTGATAGAGCAAATCACTGTTTGGTAGATGTTTTAGAGGTGATAGAGCAAGGCATTACATATAAGCTACTTTAAGAAGAGTTTTTCAATATGAAATACAACTCCATTTTGTTATGAAATGCATTGTTAGGTGGACATTTAAAATCAACAAGTATACTGTCATTAACTCTTAGGGCTTAGTAAACCAGTACAAAACCATCTTTATGTTTGTAGGATTTTCCATGCGTGGAAGCAACCTTAGTCCTTAATGCACTTACTTTTTTTGCTGCTTCTTTCATTGCCTTTGGTGGTATCTTGCTAGAAAATCCTTACATAAATTCCAATATATGTTCTCTAAAGCAATATAAAATTCTCTCAAACGCAAGACATGAGCTTGGATACCACTTGGAGCAAAACCACATCACAAAAAACACATTGTACATTGAACGCACAAACAATAAGTTGCTTTCTTCCAATTTTTTACATTTTTCATTAAAGTAAACAATATCCAAGCCACTAAGTAGATAACTCTGCTCTTTTTCCTGTCTACGGGTGCACTGAGGCAAAGATTTTTGTTTTCTGAGGAAACTAAAAAAATAACTGTCCATAAATATCTAATTGATAAAGACTATTTAGTAATGATTTTTAACTTATCACAAATATATGACCACACACATTAGCCTATAATATAGGATGTATTTGATTCTTTATTGTTGCTTGCAGCCAACAAAATGCTCTCCAACAGGTCCAATTCTTTGTACAATGCTCCCTTTCTTAGATGCAAGTTGATTTGACTTTCTTGGCTTTAAATATTCTTCATCTGCGTTGTCATCCTCACCATCGAATTCCTTATCCTCATTTTTTTCTTCATCTGAATGTCCTCTAATTCATCTAGCTGGGAAGCTTCTCCAGTAAACCCCTGACACATCAAGTGGAATTAATTTAAAGTCCTAACATAAACTAATGGCAGATGTGCTCCTTTCCTTTTCCCTTGTGTGCACCCCATTTCCCCCAGGAATTCTTCTGCTTCTCTTTGAGTAACTTTGCTCAACAGAGAGTCTATCAAAATGTAGACGTAAACACAAGAAGAAAGACTTCGTTTCTGCAGTCGACAAATACATATTAGAGACATTCAAAGAAGCACACATTATCAATGAACATACTTCTAAAAAAGCAGATATTGATGGGATTCTTCAAACACCTATCCTTCCTAACTTTTGTAGCTCAAATATGAAAAGTTTAGATTTCAAAGTTTTTTTGAAACACCAATAAAGAAACAAAATTACATAAAAATTTAAGTTCATTTTTCTAAGCTACTCTTTCCTACGCTACTGCCTTACAATGTTTCCTTTGCCACATGTGATGCAATTGCTAGTATAATTCCATCGTAACAAATATGAACTCAACATGACACATAAAGAGATAAAACTAAAATAGAGAAAACAACAACATTTCGTCGATCTATATAACTAAAACCCAATTCACAACAAAAATTTAATTACACCCTTTGAATTAATTTCCAATCTTTATAATCTTTAAATGAAACGGAAAAATCCCATTGCTAAATTTAAATCTTTGAAATACTCATAAAAAAAAAGCATCTATAATATAATTCCAACCCTAGCTAAACCCAATTAACAACAAAGATTTAGCTACACCCTATCTTCAATTCATTTCCAAACTTTATAATCTTTAACGGCAACAGAAAAATGCCATTGTTTAGTTTAACGCTTTGAAATACTCATAAAGATGCAAGGATGCCTTCTATAATATAATTCCATGGTAACAATAATATAATATAATTCCATGGTAACAATAAGTCTAACAGAATATGGTAGGTAATTAAGCTATAGTAAGTAAATAAGGATATATATTTTCACTCTATTCAGGTTAATTATGGTTGCTAATATAGACATGGGATAAAATTAGTAAGGGTGGGGAACACCAAAAAATCCTAAAAATTGGAAAAATATCAGGTAAAAATGGACAAACATCGGTAAAATCAAGATACCATCAAAATATCTGTAAAAATCTGAAAACATCAGCTAGGCCAAAAAATCGTGATTTCAAGATAAAATCTAGATGCTAGAACACTGATGTTAATTCTAATTTTCGTTTTACTATCAGTCAACTGGGGTGTCATGGATTATTTTTGTCCAAATTCTCATTTGTGAGATGATGATGAGATATAATGCCTTGATAAATATTGACTTTAAATCTTGTAAACGTGTAATTGATTTTAAATATACTTGTGAATTCACCTATTACCAACAACAACCATAAAAATTCCAGCACCACTATCAATACCGCTGCCCTGATCAATTCCAGGTTTTACTACTAAGACCGATGCCTTTGCATATAAAAATTGGAAGTACAATTTATAAATGTCTGCCCAGCGTAACTCAATCTAACAAATCTTGCTAAGTGGCAATATGAAATTGTTAAAGAAAAATACAATAGGTTGAAAGCACTAATTAGTCCCCCCTCCTCACAAAGAGGGTTAGGCTTTACGTAGAATACAGCACAACTGTTCAACTCGGGAATCCTTTATTAGTTTCATCTATTAATTTTGGAGTTGTAGAGGAACAAATGCATATTTATGCATACAGGACAGCGTCACAGGATGGAACTTGGCACCAATGTACAGAAAATAAACACACTATGGAAATTTGGCCTTGCATCTTTGCCTCATTTTTCACATTGCCAAACTCAGCCATGGTGAACAAAGGAAATACCTATATCATATGAAGATACAGGATTTCCACAATCAACAAAAAAATCCTAATAAACATAGTTGTTGAAGAGGCTCATTCAACTCAACCTCTTCTCAAGATAAAGTGTCAACCAGTTGTTCAAGATACTTTCTGCCATGATGTGGAAGATTTGTACATTTTTAAGTGTATGTGAACTCTTTGGGAGACTAGGTCCAGCATTAGGATCCTAAAGCTCTTCCTCCCAAAGTGACCGTTCTCTTTTGATGGTAATGGCTATCACCTGTGATAGCTTTACAGAACTTCAATTGCAAAACTAGAGAGCCACACCAAATGCATGGGCATGTTTGTAACCGGACGACTCTGTCTATCCTAGCTACCCTAGCACTTCTGCGTTAAAATTTTAACGCTCTTCACATTATTCTTCTTTACAATCCTGTAGTTATCATTGTTTTTTTATTTATTGAAACTAATGTATGCAAGGTACAGTTACATTTACGTCTCGCTCTAAACTCAAGACTTAGAAAGACAAACCCCATTGCAATGTTTGTTTCTGTGACTAGAATATTCATTAGCAAGCAAGATCCTCCCCTCAAGAACATACAAATTCATATAGAAATTAATAAGGTGTTCCTCATCGATATCTATGCAAGAAGCTGAACTCTATATACATTATTTATGTTGGTTGCATTTGGGGCCATTGCAGTCAAATAGAAGGGTAGAAAATCATTCGTTTTTCTTCTCTGTATGAAGTAGCGTCTCCAGAATAGAGAAGACAAATAAGGGACCAAACAGGGGAGGCATAGGCGGCTTACTAAAGGCCGCAGCCAGCTGCCCTGAGCTTTGCTTCTCAGATATACTGGCTTCCTTTCCATTCACATGTGGTTCTTTCACATGATATTTTGAACTGGGTTTGAAATACACCTTTGTCGGTTGGTTCTGCTGAACAAGCCATTCTGCAATACAGACACGCAATATGAATGTAGTCAGGTTCCTAAATTTTGGAAGATATTAACTCCACAACTGGGAAATCTAATTTGACATTTTCAAGAACCACAAGGCTTTAATTTCATTGTACCAGCTTTTCTTGGATAGAACTTTTTCAGGATATTCTTACAAAGAAACTCCGCAGTTATCCACATACTCTAGGGCTTCAGTTCAGAACACAAAAATGAGACTTTTCTTTTTTGGTTAACAACCAATGAATATCTCCAATGACCTGCAATCCAAGTCTACAAATTGTTTAGTATGTGTTCTTGATTGCACATTGCACATAGAAATTTTTCCATTAATTCTATCTTATGAAGTTTACAGCATTTGTTTAGGAAAGTCCCAATACGCCAATTTGAACCGATCATGATCCACTGCATAATTCTCACTATATTCACACTTAGAAATTCAAATACACAAACTAAAACCCCAAGACATATTTGCAAGTTTAGACAGAAGACAGTACCTAGAAAAAATATGGTTTCTCAGGAAAGATATAACCAGGAGCAAAGAACTCTCATACTATCAAGGAGTGGCAGCTACTCTATAGAGTGGACCTATCAATTAAGATCATGTGTTCTGTCCTTTGAGAACAAATTTGGTTTCTCAGGAAAGATATAACCAGGAGCAAAGAACTCTCATACTATCAAGGAGTGGCAGCTACTCTATAGAGTGGACCTATCAATTAAGATCATGTGTTCTGTCCTTTGAAAACAAATTTGGTTTCTCAGGAAAGATATAACCAGGAGCAAAGAAATCTTATACTATCAAGGAGTGACAACTACTCTGTAGAGAGGACCTATCAGTTAAGAACATCTGTTCTGTCTTTCGAGATCACAAGTTTGAGTCTAGTGGGGGAGGTTATGTAAACCAGCATAGACTCAAATTATCACTGTGCATAGGTGATAGGTATTTCATCCATTATTTTGGTGTCTGACTAGGTCAATTTGAGTCTAGTGAGGGTAAAGTATGTACACCTGCATAGACTATGTAGTCAAATCATCACTGCACAGAGGTCATCTCTTGTCCCATAAACAAAGGGATTTCATCTGTTAATTTGGCCTCTGACTAGGCCTTGGCCTTAAAATTATATCATTCCTATAATTATTCAAATAATTGATATCTGAATAGGCCTTGACCTTAAAATTATATTATTATGATAATTTAATTTGGAGATTTATAGTGTCTTTAAAGAATAGAAAACTAGACTAAGATTGGGCTTATTGCTCTGTTCCAGAATCAACAGGACTAAAACTGGAACTCTTGAGCACCTGTCTCAATATACAAGACAAGTTTAGCCTCTCTATGTAAAGAGAAGAACAGAGGAAACAAAATCGGTACTTTACAGCAAAGTTTCCACAATACATACACAGTCTATAACTTGTATGCAGTGCCCAACCCTCTAAAGTGAAGTAGTTCAAATGAATAGTCATCACCAATCCAGTGGACATCACTGAAAAATATGCATCTCCAAGTAATCCAAATGAAATCCCCATTGTGGCACATGTAGATCTGCAGCTCCAGAATAAACGCCAGATGGTCTCAACTGGATTGTGCAATGAGGGAAAGCCTCATCTGTGACTCTGTCGGTAACAACCACTCTTTAGAAGGTAGGCCCCGATATAAATACCAACATTTTGAAAGAGAGTCTAAAATCCTGAAAGGCTCTAAAGGATCATAGTGTACAACGGTGATTTCCCCACAAAGATTAGTCTTGCACATTACACAAGACTTGATCGAGAAGATGATCCTCAATGTTTCTATCGAAAGCAAACATAATTGAAGGTGGTTTTTCAATCATTGACAAACATAACATAGCAAAAACAGTGCAAACTATTCAGGATATCCACGATTCCTTAAAAATGGGGCACCTTAACTGGTTCATTTTGTACATGACTCTACCAAATAAAGGCAGGGTCCAGAAAACAGATTAACAAACCCTAATATTGCAGCTATTGTGGGAACTTAACGCATGGTGGGCATGTTTTCTGGAGGCGCATCCTTCATAAGAATATCTGGTCATGGATACGAAATCTGTTTACAAGTATCTTTACTTCACAAATCTACTGGCGTTTAGCAAGTAATACTGATGGTCACTCTCTTATAAATGTTTGTTTTAGATTCTCCAACTACTCAGTGTTAGCATATTGGATTGCCTCAAGAGATTGAAATAAGCCAGATATAAGAACAAGAGCTCATGCAATGTTGGCATATCTGATTGATTGCCTTGACAAGGGATTGTAATAAGCTAGATGTAAGAGCAAGGGCTCATGCAAGATTCGCATGTCGGATTGCCCTGAAAGAAGATTGTAATGAGCTACAAACTAGATCAAGAGCTCATGCACAATACCCCAATTGCAGGTGTAGGTAAGGGGTAGGAAATTTGGGTATACTGATGGCCAAGCACAATCTTAGGTTCTCAGAAATGAGATCCATGTTCAAACCCCTTAGAGGACATAATCAAGTGGAAAACCTTTTTTGTTTTGTTTAATGATTTCCCAATATCTATTGCAGTACATTCATAAATTCCTAAACAAAAAGTCCAAGTACGTGGTACAGTCCGAGTATGTGGTTCAGAGCCACACCAAATGCATGGGCATGTTTGTAACCGGACAACTCTCTTGCACAGCAGCCACATTCTTCAGCGCCATCATTTTCCTTGTCTCTTGCACAACAACCATTCTTTAGCGCCCCTATAGCCATGGCCTGTGCAGCTGAGGTTCCCGATTTGCAAATATGAACCAGAACTGAAACCCCACCATTAGCCTCAATTCCCCAAGCATTTTCTGCATTGCTCGTTAGCCCTCCAATGGCCGCCGCAACCTTTTCTTTACACAACGAGCTCCGGGATTCCAAGACCCGAACCAATGGACCTAAATCGCTCTACGTTTTTTTAAGGGTTTTTAATGTTTTAATTTAATAAGAAAAATTAGATGGCTGATTTTTGTTCAATCGTCTAACAAAAGATCTAACGGCTACGATTAAGACAGAAAAGCATTTGGGGGAGTTCATTTCAGAGGGGAACGCCTTACGGCGTAAATATATCTTAAAATATTTAAAATATAAAGTTAATTAACAACTAAAAAAACTCAAAACTATTATAATAATATATTTAATAAGAAAAAATATGTCACTTGTGATAATTAAATCTAAATGAAAAAAATATAATAATATACTTATTAAGGAAAAATATGTCACTTGTGAAAACTAGATCTAGATGGAAAAAATAATAATCCTATTTACAAAAACACAAAATTTTTTATAAATAATTATTTCAAATATAACATACAGTAAACCTTATTTACAAAAATTCAATTATAATTTATAAATAATATTAATTAATTAAATTTAATTAACAATATAATCCCATTAATCTATATAAAACAAGCATTATAAATAATATTAATTAATTAAACTTAATTAACAAAATAATCCCATTAATCTATATAAAACCAGCAATCCTGTTCATATTTTTTCCTTAATGAACACATATAGAAAATATTGCCAAATGGCATAATCAGTATAGTATATTGTGATTGGCATACGAGGAAAATTAATGGAAACTATAAAATATTTAGGATATTTAAATTTGATAAATGATACTAAATGCATATATGAAAACCAAATAGAGATTATTTTATAATTTAACTATAATAAAAAATAATAGGGGTGATATAAATTATTCAGCCCTCTAACCAACGTCCTCAGTAAACTAGAAAATTTCCATACTAACACAATGAGGTGTTCAAATTGAGTTTATAGGTTATTAATTAATGAAATCCATACTAATGCCAATGTGAATAGTGAATGTGTTTGGGTAGTAGTAAAAGTAAAATAAATGAAGGGGAACAATTAACACATTTTTATTTAAATTGAGTTGATAGATTATTAACTAGCAATTATATCAGATGTTGTAAATGAAAAGGAAATGTAGCAAGTATATATTTCAGAAGAATGGTGACACATAAAAATTATTGAAGATAAAAATTAGTAAACAAAATGCTATTTAAAACTATACGAGAAATCACTCACATTATGTCAAATTGACAGATTTTATAACCTTTCCAACGTAGATTATCTTTTGATCTTCAAAAATTGTCTTTTAACTTGGCAAATATTTGATAGATTTTGAAAAAATAGTAGATGAGATAAATAAAATGAAATAATATTGAAATAGTGTAGTGTGAAAGTGAAATGAAAGAACATGTGATATTTAGAATAGAATAGAATATAAAATTTAGTTGAAATTTATAAAAAATAATAATAGATTACAAAATAATATGAGAAATAAAAATAATCAATTTAAATTTATAACATTATTAATGGAGTTGTCTTTAGTGAGACTTTTTGGACTTTCCAGTGCCAAAAACAGAGAAAATTTTTTGAGGTGAAACCTTGATTTGTGTTATTTAAACTGGTTTTTTGATCGTATATATGGATTGAGCACCCTGAGAAACCCCTAGGGCACTACAATTGTGAAGGGATTACCAATCAAACTTGTGCTTTCAATAAATTATTGTCAGATTTTAGAGAAATTAGACTAGAAAAAGCGATCAGAAAAGCTTCCAAAAAGTCGCATTAAAGACAACTCGATCATTAACTCCTTGGATGGGGTGACTATACAAGTGAAAGTAGGGGGAGAGGGGAGTGTGTGTTGCCATCATCTCACTAGCCCACATGTTAGCAGGAAGTGGCAACATGCCCCTTAATGACTCTCATTAAAACATGTAGCTTGCATGAGAAGTTTCCATAATCCACCACTTGGAGGGACTAATTAATATTCAATGCAAAGCTTTATCAAATGTGTGATGGGAAATTCAAACATATTTTCAATGGGGTTTTATGGCTAATGGTACTCGTCTCATGGGAAAACCTAGCCAACAAGGTCTCTTCATCAGTTTGGCATTCATTGGCTAACATTCAATGGGCATTTCATCTTGGTTACAAGCATAGGAGAGGGAACTACCTCATACAAACTCATTTGTGGTAGAGAATGGTCACATTATTCTTGGAAAAGGTCTTTGGTTCACAAGTACCTGCTTCTCCTTCATACTAGGCTTTCCAATATATAAAACTAACTTCCTTACTCCAACCTGGCTTGATGGATTTCTAATTGGCACTCGCATATCGCTAATCCCAAGGATAGCTATGAAAAATTGGCATAGCCAAGTTGTTTCTGCTGCCCATACTGTAAACCACATCCTTTCTCAACGCATTTTAGTTCACATGTGTTTGATCTGAAATGGAGCAGATTAGTAATGTTGTACTAATTCTCCATTTAGAGTAAAACCCAAGATTCTTATCATTTTCTTATCAAGTGCTTAAGGATTCAATATTTTTTCTTAATTAACTGATTCCCATAAGAGTTTCTTATGTAAATGTTAGAAACAATTTAACGTAAAACATATGCTGAACAACAAAAAATAACAGCAAAGAACATCCAAATACAACACACAGTAATCACATGATAAAGGAATCCACCCATCCTGGGCTATGTCTCCTTGGTTCAACTTCCAATTGCTTGGGCTTCTCTATTATGCTCAAATTACAACAAAAGTATGTTTACAATGCTCAAATGCCTCTGAAACCTGTCTCAATGGGTTCAGAATCCTCAAAAATGGTTATCCAAACTCTTTTTTCATCCCATTTGGATAAGAACTAAAGAAGTTATGACTTCTCCTAGTTCTTCCACTATTTGTTCCACAAATTGCTCCAAAACCAACCAAAAACCCGATTTCCGCTCCAAAATCTACTAAAAGAGCGATAAATTCGCTGCACGGTGGGCTATATCTTGTCGGCCATAGGCAAGTGCTGTAGGCTTTTATGGTCTTGTTAACACATCAAAACGTTGCGATTGCGATATCATGGACCCGCCAGGGATATTTAATTGTAACATATAAAAACCTATGTCCGGGGTCCATTGCTCATCGCAATTGACGAATTTCAGCAGTCGAAGGTCTTGTTAACATGGTGGAACACTGCGAAGTGATATCGGTAGACCCGACAGGATATTAAATCGCAACCTATAGCAACAACGCGTCCGAGAACTATCACATTTTGCAATGTTAATGAAGGAATTGTGTGCGATGCGACATCGACGGACCTGACGGGAACTTAAACTGTGACATATAAAATCCTACATCTGGGTAATTTATTGCATCACAACCTGGTAACTTCCGGGGGCCAATTTTTTCTTGTTCTTCCCTCGCCGATCCACGATTGCAATATGCGATGACCTTATCGCATCGTAACCCTGAACCTGCCGGGGCCGATTTGTAACGCCTTTCCTGCTTGCAATTGTGATTTGTGAAATGCGAGGGCCAATGGAAGCCTACCACTTGGCACCTCCTCATTCGCTAAAGACCTTGCCACATCATCCCAATATTGCCATATAGACAAGTCAAACTTAAACTTTGACTTGCTCTAACTTCTGCATGTGAACTCGAACTTGACTACCATTTGCACCGTTGGATTCAAAATAATAAGATTTTCAATTTGAAGTTGAGTTTGAAAATATTTTGACACTTTGATTTTTGAGCATAATTTTGAGCACCTGATCACTCCTCCCCACTGGAAGCCTTTTGGACCCCAAAATATTTATATTCAGTTATTGAACAGATGAGGGTACTATTCCCTCACCTTCCCCACTTCAATCCATTTGGCCTTTGATGGATGTGTACCTTTGAGACCCACCCAAAGATAATCAATATTTCCCCTTTTAGTTTTCCTTGTCCTTCTATCAAGTATAGTGTCTTGCTGAAGCACATCAAGGAATTCTGGAGAAAATTCTTCAATAGATAGAATTTGAACATTCTCTCCTTGATCTTAAATCAGAGGCTCATACAATCTCAAATTTTTAACATTAACAATGGAATATATTTGCATATATGAAAGTAAATCAATCTTGAAAGCATTATTACCAATCTTTTCCAGAATTTTAAATGGACCATAACAAATTGGTTTCAACTTTTTACCTTCACCTTAAAGCATTTCCTTGCTAATGTATAGCCAAAATTTATCACCTACTTGAAACTGATGACCCACATGATGCTTATCATGCCTTGCCTTATACTTGCCTTGACTCTTTTCTAGTTGTTCTTGAACTCTTTGGTTAATCAACTGAATTTTCTCAAAGAATTTATTTGCTTTGTCTATGTCGCTATGTCCATCTATGACTACATCTTTCTCAAAGATGAAATCCAAAGTTGATTTAGAAAAATAACCAAGACATGCATGTTGACAAGGTTAATCCTCTCTATGGACAGAGATGATCCCTCTAGCCCAATGAGTGGGTCTAGCAACTGAAGTGACAATCAACTAGACATCTTCCTAGGTTATAATTGAAAAGCAAAATGAAAGAGATGACCTCCCTCATTCTGATGCTAATCCGATTTCCTTTGTTGAAAGCCTCGAATCGCTTATGTCACGGACTTGTTCCTACTTCTCTAAGCGCTTATGTACTTGCACAAGTGATCAAGAGACAACAAAACATGCCAAAACCAATAACAAAACCAACAATAACCTACTTAGCTGATCAAGGAATGCCAAGCTAATACATACATGAACATATATTTTTTGGGAAGATGAACCAGTAGTTGTATATTATTTAAATAATAAAGAGAAACTTACAACCATAACCTTGATGTTGAAAGGCTCTCCTTGAGTGATAATGCAAGTCCAAGCCAACAAACTCTCCAAACACTCATTCTCCAAGTCTAATGAATAACCTTTAAACACAAGCTCAGCATAGGGGTGCAAATGGACATAGACTAACCATTTGGGAATGGGAGAAGAGGAAATTATAGGTTCGGAGAGGGAGTTATGACTCCTCCAAAGATAGGATTAGGCCCACATCTCAAGGAGGTATCTCATAGGGATAAGGCAAAGAGGTCAAGTTAGGAGGATTTGACCTCATCTACCTGAGACCACCTCCAGCTCGCTGCTCTAGAATCTTCTAGATCATGAATCTTCTCATCCTCTTTGGGAAAATGACTTTTTTGGGATCATCGCGGGTATGGAAGGGAACAAAGCGATGCCATCGCGGGTCAAACACGGTGCAACAGGCGACCATCACTGTTTTGAGCTTAATAAGGGTGATGACCCTCTTTTAGGGTTTTAAGAGCTATTTATTCAGGGAAAGCTTCATACATTTTCCAAGCAAAATTAAAGGAGGGATTTGAACTGTATACATGGATGAGTATACTGTATAATGATCATGTTTCGGGCACTTTAGGGTATGTCACAAGGAAGTGCAAGAGGCGTGAAAAAATACTATGTAATAGATCCCCCTAAAGCATGAAGGAAAAACAAGGAGTGATGGTTGAGATGCTTTATGAGCTTTTGGAAAGGACGAGGACACACACTTTCAAGAGACCTGCAAATCAAGGACGCATATACATATACATATCTGAGATAAAAACATGAATCCACGACATGGATGTAGCCATCCGAATGATGAAAACTATATGAAAAGATCCATGGTATGGCCACAACCATCCAGATAACAAGGATCGTCATAAATATAAAGTCCCACGGTATGGTCACAACCATTCGTATAGTAGAAACATGTGTACAATCATGAATGACATATAACTCCATGCAGCCTGAGTCATAACAGACAAGACTCAGGGTCTTGCGCTCCATCCTGACCCGATCAATGTACGAATCCTAACATGCAAATAAATGTGTTGAAGTCGAACATGATAGAAAACCACCTGATTACTAGCCAATGATGTGGACCGTTAACAAGTACGAGAGAAACCACCAATAATGACAATGGATCTCAAGGTACAATAGTACAATCCATGAATGTGATAATGAAGCTGAAGTCGAACACTCATGGAATCACCTGATCAAAAGACAATAATGAAGACCTGTCGTCGGATGCAAAGAAATGGCCATTAGGGCATGCCAGCTCTAAGGTACTGAAAGGGAGTTCCTAAGTCATATTCCAGGATAATGAGCTGAATTTGAAAGGAAGTGACCCGTCGAAGGAGGGCAATGATGAATCCCCCATCATCAACACAAAAAAGGAATAAAGTGAAATAATATTTAGGACTATAGAAATGACTCAAACAATGTATAGGTAAATAACTGCAAATTGGACTTCTCTTGAACATTGGTGACACGACTCCAGAGTTGGCAACATCTGATTCAACATAGGACTAAAGGTCATGATGATAGAATGGAATAGTCAAATGAGAGGCAAAATGGATCACCCAAACCCGGAAGGACATGTGATTGAGTGAGGATATCCCAAACCTGACACGAGAGCAAAATAGTGTCATGTTCAAAAGCGACATGTTGCCTATACAAAGGATGTCTCATATTCATTTTTTCCCCGCTAATTCTAGCAAGTACCCCAATTATTTTTATCACAAGCTTGAAGGGGATAGCATATTCTTGTCATGTAAGTTCATTCTTCGAATGAATCCATCCTAGTAAGTTTATGAGCCCTTGGAAGGAGAAGCTCGGTATCATCATGGTGACGAGTCTTTCAGCGTAAAATTTTAATGAGTCTGATGTAAGAATAACTTGGTATCTTTTTCATATTTAGAGAGTTTGAAAAAAAAATGAAAAAGAAAACTCCATCATGTCCCTTTTCGTAATTTGTCCCTCGAATCCGAAAAGGTAGAAAACAATATCCAAGGGAACATCTTGACCATATCGACCAAGGTGTACCTTTTTTGTAAATAGTCAGCCTCAGCCCGAAAAAGGGGTAAACATGTACTAAGGTGACATCGATTCATTTACTTTAACAAGTTCAAAATGACAAGTACTTGGCAATCTTTTCAATTTTCAAGAGTCAGAAAAGAGCTCAAAGATGACTCCAGGGGGGTTCCTTTTTCGTTTATTTAATGAGTCCGAAAAAGAGATAAAATAAAACTCACAAGAATCGATCAATAATAATCATTGTTCACATTGAAGGCACCTGTAACTACACAAGAAACACACCCATCACCGATATCGAGACAAAATATTAATATATTATGAAAATATCGAGAAAAATGACTTGCAAAACTTATAAATAGGAAAAAGTAATTTTATCTTTTACCATTTTAGCAAAGTGAGCTCTAAAGTGCATTTTGTGCCCTAATTCTCTTGATTTTTCACTGGCTTATGTGGGATATCTAAGATACCATTTCACGAACCGTTTGTGACAGGTAAGAGCCTCATCCATGCTCTTGCATTTTATCAATTTTTTATGCATTTTAAACAATAATTTTGATGCTATAAAGGAGGATTTCAAAAATTTAGGGTGCCAACAACCATCGCGGGTATGGTCATCAGACCTACAATGGTTGCGCTTGAGCCTAAAGGCTCACGCGATGCCATCACACTATTTGTAAAAACAAGCGCGATGGCACCGAGGGCGGTTTTTAAAGAAATAAAACTCTCTTTTAAGAAAAAATTGATGTTTTTGATCCATGAAAAAGGCATTAATAAGTGTTAAATGTTGTTTTGCAGGAGAATATGGTCTTGGAGTGGAAATAAAGAGGCCATGAGGCCGAATACCATCAAGCAGCTCAAGATCCTGAATGCATAAATGCTATGAGGAATTGTGGGCTGCTAAAATTCTTCAGGACCACAGGGTTAAGGGCTCAAATGGAATTGCTGCCCTATCTGATCAGTCTCTAGGATGTAGATCGAGAGATATTCATCATAAAATGCCAAGAACTAGAATTGGAAGAGATGGATATCTACTTCATCACGGGATTGTCCCGACGAGGGGAAGCAATCCAACTCTTTGGATCTCACCCAGGAGGTGAGAGTACAAGGAGTCTAGTCCAGAGGTATTGTCCTAGTGCCAAAATAACCAATGGAGGTAAGGTGAAGATAGCGACAATCACCAACAACCTTGTTTTGAGAATGATTTTGTTCACTATGGCACATGTATCTGGCACGCAAGCCTTGCATGAGGCTTCAAAATCCCAGTTCCAATATGTTATCGCATGTTTGACCCCCACCGTCTTCAATTGGTGTGGAGGCCTTTTGGAAAACATGAAATGACAACTGACTAAGGGGAAGCATGGACACCTGAAGAAATTTGGGTTCAGTTCTATACTGGTGACCTTCTTTATGTAGTGAGGGCCCCTATTCTAGTATCAGTTGTCAGAGGTACCAGATCCTGCCCCCCGAGATCCGAGACTTGTTCGATGGAGTCAACTGATGCCTCGAGGAGGAACAGGTCAGCACATGCATTACCCACCACCATTTTTTGTTTGGCTAGAATTCCAACTACTCATGGTGGATGATTACGATTATGTTGTCACAAATTTCAGGTCGGATCCAGATCTATTTCTACCATGAGGAGATCAGTGGATCAATGCAGGTAAAAAACTTGTTTTTTTGGATCTTTTCAAGTTTTATGATTTTTATAAAAGTGTGAACTGAGACTCAACTTGTGATAAATGTGCAGATATGGGACCAGAGAGACCACCAAGCATGTTTCCAATAGCACATCGGGTTGCACATCAGGTAGTGGGTGCTGACTACGAGGAAGCGACAGACCCCTTAGCTGAGATGGAGCGTAATCTGGAGGCGATAACTCGTGGAGTCTTGGAGTATGCCATTATTGGTGATGTTCCACTGCATTGGCAGAGACACACAGTGGGAGTCTCTGCGAGATTGCATCGGCTGCTAGGCTGAGTGATCAGAGAGGTCTCATGCTATCATGAGCACCGTGCAGGTTGATAGTTTATCTAGTCTTTTACACATTTTGTAGGCTTTGAAAGCCAAGTGTCCCAGAACACTATTTTTTTATATTTTGATGTGAACACTCCAACAAACACGACATATATATATATATCTATATATATATATATATATATATATATATATATATATATATATATATATATATATATATATATATATATATATATATATATACATATATATATATACATATATATATATACATATATATATATATATATATACATATATATATACATATATACATATATATATATATATATATGTATATGTATATATATATATATATATATATGTATATATAGATATATATATATACATATATATATACATATATACATCTATATATATATATATATGTATATGTATATGTATATATATATGTATATATATATGTATATATATATATATATATATATATATATATATATATATATATATATATATATATATATATATATGTTTTATTTCCTACTTATGTCTTCATAACATGATATAGGTTTTATAAATGACACAAATTCCTATCAAGAACAAAATTTGCTAATGCATCAGTTAATGTATTTAAATTACATGGAATATATTGATATGCAATGAAATCAAAATTTCTTTCCAACAATCTACATGTAGATACATACGCAATATTTGTGGATTTATCACTGAGTAATGATTGTTTAATTGTAACACAACGAGCTGTGAATCCAACTTGACAACTAAACCTCTAATGCCAAGAGCGACTACTTCTGACAAGAGTTTAATAATTGCACTATATTCAACAATATTATTGGTTGTTCGACCAAGAAAAATACCTTTTATGTTAATCAGCTCACCATTAGGGTCATAGAGTACCCATGCCATGGAAGAAAGGTTATGTGTGCTATGACAAGCACCATCAGAAAAACCAATGTAATGGCTTGACGACATCTACAAACCGAGTGGAAAACAAGGTAAGAAAAAAATGCATGTCTACAAAGCAAACAAACACACCAAAAATAAAAAATGCACACTAACGAATTAACACACTAATGTACAAAAGTTAATACACGAATTTCACACATAATATTTCTTGAGGTACAACCCATTACGGGGCTGTGACAATGCATTTCCCTCATAATCACATAGCTCATAGGCACCTTTTTGTAAGACACGCTTAACGATATAGGGCCCATGCCACATGGGTTCAAACTTTCCTACTCCCAATTTATCGTTGGCTTGATTATAAAGAAGGACCAAGTTGCCTTCAACAAAAATATGAGGGGAAACGGTTTCGTCAAAATGAGCTTTGACTCGTTTCTTTTGAGTTTCAATGACCATCGTAGCAATGCAACGAGTCTCGTCAAGCCTCTCAAGATACAGTAGCCGCTCCTCTTCAGGCGAGGTATTCGGAATAAGTTCGATAGCTAGCTTAAGTGAAGGAATTTCACATTCGATTGGAAGAGTTGCCTCTAAACCATACACCAACTGGAATGGAGTGAATCCAATGGCCATCTTAGTAGAATTTCTGTAAGCCTAAAGAGATGACAATAACATTAAATGGCACTCCTTTCTATGCTTCCCAACAGTACACTAAAGCATAGTAATCAAAAATTTACTAATTGCTTCAACCTGGCCATTGGCCTGTAGATAATAAGGAGTTGAGCTATCATGTCGAAGGCCCAACTGAGCAGTCAGCTCAGCCATCATGTGCTGACGAAAGTGTGATACATGGTCAATCACAATAGCTTGTGGAACACCAAAACATGCTATGACGTGGTTAAAAAGGAACTGAGCAACAATAATACTGTCATCATTGTATGTAGGCATTGCCTTGGCCCATTTAGTAAAATAGTCGACGAGGATGATTATATAACCATGCCTCCTTACCGAGTGAGGGTTACATGTCATGAAATAAATGCCCCATTTGGAAAATGGGTCGATGGTAATTAATGGTGTAGGGGTGCAGGTGGAGTGCACTACTTTCGGTTGAAAATTTGGCATTCATGGTGTTTTTGGACAGCTAGAATGAAATCTTTGAAGATAGAAGGCTAGAAATAACTAGCGCGGAGGATTTTCTGAGCAGTGGCATATCTAGATATATGACCACCAGAGGCACCAGAGTGGCAATCATTTAAGGCCCGCTCAGCCTCTTCAAGGGCGAGACACCTATGAAGAACATAGTCCACAATGACCCGATACAATGTATCACCGAGGATCTAATAGGGTTGGGACTGATGTCAAATGTGGTGTCGATCGGATCAGGACAAATCAGATCGGAAAGTTTGAGTTTGGAGATAAACAATAATATTTCCATACCATGGGTCAAAAGTGTTGATTAGAAACATAATTTCATCGGGTATCTACTCAGTAAAATCAGTTGAAGTGCTTGCAGACAGAAGAGCGCAGATCAACTCAGCAAAGACGAGTGATTTCTTTGATTTGGAAGCAGTAAATTCCAAATCAAACTCCTACAGGATAACAATCCATTTGGAGTATTTCCCCCCAAATAACTAATGAGTCAGTATATATGTCATGGGTTTGCAATCAGAAATCGCAGTGGTTTTCTATAAAAGGATACAGTGTCGAAATATTTGGATGACATGAACTGTCACCAAGGCAAGCTTCTCGACATGAGCATATCAAGACTCAGTATCGAGAAGATTCCGGCTCAAATAATAAACCACGTGCTCGTTTTTGTCATTGTCGTCCTAAACTAACACCATAGAAATAGTGGTATTAGTTGTAGCCAAGTACAGGAAGTAATCACGGCGATAATTGGGGGGATGCAGTAAAGGAGCAATAATCAGTGTGTTCTTTAAAGAATCGAAGGATTTCTGGGCAACTTCATCCCAAAAAAAAGGAATCCCCTTCTTAAGTAAGCGAGTAAAACCCTTGGCAAGTTTAGCGTAATTAGGGACAAATCAATGGATAAAATTAGCCTTTCCCTGCAGGCTTTGCAATTGTAGTAATGATGTATGGGGGGGTAAATTGACAATGGCCTCAACTTTCAAAGGATCAATCCAGATACCTTCGTGAGAGACCACAAAACCCAAGAGCTAGCTAGACTTGACACAAAACACACACTTGTGTGGATTGAGATGAATATTGTAATGTCGACATCATAAAAAGATGGATCTTAAGTGATCTGGATGGTCACGACACTTAGCAGAATGAGCTGGTAAGTTGTCGAGGTATGGCTGAACAATGCGCCAAATTTCATGAAAAGCATAAGACATTTCTCGTTGGAAGGTAGCGCCAACATTCTTCAAACCAAAAGGAAGCTTTCTATAAGTTAAAGTACCCCAGGGATAGATGAAGGCCATTTTATGCTTATCGGCAAGTGAAATGTTAATCTAGTTATAGCCAGAAAAACCTTCCATGAATGAAAAGATCTCCCTCCCGACGCATTCGTCAATGATTTGATCGATAAATAGAATGGCATAATTGTCCTTAGGACAAGCGCGATTGATATCGTGGTAATCAACACAAGCACATATCGTGCCCTTCTTTTTGGCCACAGGAACGATATTGGATACCCAATCCGTCAATGGAATAGGATAAATAAAACCTGCTTTTAAAAGCTTTTCTACTTCTACTTTGATAGCAACAACCTTTCAAGGGTGCACAGGGAAAAGTCGTTGTCGAACAAGCTTAGCACTAGGATAAGTCGGAATCTCATGCACCACTATTGTTGGATCGATACCAAGCATTTCCTCATATGACCAAGCGAAAACGTCTCAGAATTCTTTAAAAAGTTGAGTATAAATCCTGATCTCATTTGGAGAACAAGAAACCCCAATATGAATGTTCTCGACAATTCCCAGTTTAACAGAAATTTCAAGAGGCATTGTAGTAGTGATGTTCCCCATATTACCCTCTGACAAGACTTCATGCACCAAGACAGGTGTCTGAAGTGGAGTTGTAGGATAATGAGAAGAAAACGCTTCAAGACAGGAAGGCATCTCATCGAGGCTAGGAAGAAAAGAAGAATGATGATGTAGACCATTCCATGGAGTTTAATCTAGATACATGAACTCAATGATACCCTCGTCGATGGGGAAAGTCTCGTTCAAAGGATCTAGAGAATCCCAAGAACCAAGCCAAGGAGATGGCATGTAAATGTCTAGGTTCATACTGAAAACAATATGACTCTCTAAAGCGGCCATCGAAACCAAGATAATTTCTTGATAATTTAGGTCCAATGGACTTAAAGGCATAGCATCGCCAAATGAATCGATCTAATCTGGAGGAGGGATAATCCAAGGATCCGTAGAGTCCAAGATCATATTGACCAAATTAACATTCGAAGGTGGGAGATTAAAAGTACCCATTAAAACAGAGTCTTTGAAGAGACCTACCCCCACACTCTCATAAGGAATCTCAATATTTCCCATGTAAGGAATGTTGTCATTCGATGAACTAGAAGAAAAGAAGGAGAGTTAATCAACTGTGAAATTTTTTCCTTCATTAGAAAATGAAGTGCGTGGAACAAATAAGACACCACAAAAAACATGGAATGGGTCCTGCTTCGCCTAAGAAGAAGGTTGTAGTTGAAATTTGCATCTACAACTTCTACTTCTAATTCAAAAGTATTTCCTTCTAGTGTGATCAACAAACTCATGCGAATACCGTAAGGACGTGAATCTCTACCGTCAAAGGCTTCCAAGATGTTTGGAGACTGGTTAAGAGAAGGAGAGCCAATGGCTTTCCAAAATGAAACTAATGTGATGTAGGTAGAGGCACCTTCATCAATAACCATTCAATGAATCGTCTTTCCTTTGATAAGGACTTGTATCAGAAATGCAATCTGATGAGGAAGACGAGGTACATGATTTTCTAGATCGAAAGTAATCAGACTCGAATTAGAAGGATCAATAGCACCTATGGCAAACAACAGTGACTTCCACTGCATTGGAAAGGATTGGAGAACCTCCAAGGCAGACATCGCCGAAGGTGCTTGAGATAAATCCTCAACAATGTTGTAATGTTGTGCAGCTCTAGCATTCAGATTGAAAGATGACTTCCGAATAACACCTTTGTGAGGTGGTCGGATGACAAACTCACTATTAGGGCACTCGATATGGAGCAGACTAGAATTTGATGGAGTAGAAGTAGAAGGAATATTGGTAGCTTCTTCTCCATCATCTTCTTAGACATGGTTTGATAGTCCTTAGTTCAAGTAGCAATCGAGATAGGTGATGAACCTTGCATCATGAATATTTGGAAACCAAGGAAGTAAAAGACTGAGGTTTGTCTACCAAATGCATATGTTGTGATGGAAAAGGTTCTTTTAAGACAACCGGAGTCCCTTTCAGCAAGCGACTAACTTTAGATCGTTGGGCACAATCCTTAGTGTAATGATCCTCCTCACAGATGAGGCAAGGATATTTCAGTTTTCTTCTAGAAGCATCATCAGTAGATGATTTAGGAGGGTCCACTTTTGGGGCATCGGATTTGGCCTTACCTTTTCCCTTATTTTTACCTTTAGAGGCCTTATCTGATGTAGTAGACTAGACAGCATGTACCTCAGAGTTTTTACCAGGAATGGGTGAATTTTTGGAAGGATTATTGGAACCAGTGTTCAAGATAGACTTCTTCTTCGAAGAAGCTTTCACAGAATTCTAAGACATAGAACCAATCACACCATCAATAGGTGGTGTATCGGGAGACTTTGATGTTGTCAGATCTGATGATGGTCTCGGAGCATCAGGTAACATCTCGTACAATATGTGAGATTGCGAATAGACCAAGTCTAAATACTGGGCATGGGCGATAACTTTCTCTTCAGTAACACATCCACCCATAGCTATGTCCTTAGAAATATTGTTAATGAATGATTTTGTGAACCATTATGTCAACAACTCATCAGCAATATCAAACTTGATGAGGCAACACTGACATCTCCATTCATGGATATGATCGGAAATGTGGGTCGCACTGTCTTTCTTAAGGGACGTAAGAAAATGAGTGCCAGTTTCATATTGAACTGGAAATTGGAAATGAGTGAGGAAAGCCATAGAGAGAGAGTTGAAGTCATCGTAGGTACCTCAAGGAAATTTGATGTACCATTTAGTGGCAACACCTATGAGAGTTATCTGAAAGAGTCGAAGTCAGATAGAATCATAGACATATGAATTGGAGGAGCACTAGAGGTGATATGTTATCATGTTGGCTTACAAATCCTCCTTTGATTTTCCCTTGAATTTGGGGAAATTTCTTGGAATTTTCATTGGAATTAGAGGCCAATAAGGCGAATGAATAATGAGATCATTCATGAGCTTCAAGACATCAGGCAACTCTAACATGGTGAAGAAAGGCAATTAAGTGTTAAAATACATATAGGGCCTTTGAGGAGACCCAAACTACAGAGTCCATCCTTGTTGGTAAGGATTTTTCCCCCATAGTGGAGGATTTTGTCCATATGGAACCTGATTTTGTCCCCACTGAGGGTTCCCTTGACCGTAAGGTGGATTTGGTCTAGGGTAGGCTTGATATCGCCCTACCATAGGTCGCTGATAAGCATGGTATGTGACATATGGGTTATAAGGTTGTCGAAGCTGTTGACCTTGGACGTAAGAAGATTGACCCTACTAGTGACCATGGACTTGCAAAGGCTAACGTTGCTAATATGTGTATAAAGCTTGTTGCTACCAAGGATAACCTTGTTGCTACAAAGGCTGACTTTGCTGCTGTAAAGGTTGACCTTGCTGCTACAAAGGTTGGCCTTGCGAGGACAAAGGTTGAGAGGACTATTGAACAAACTAATTTTGTAGTTTCAAAGGCTGTTGCGATTGTGGCAAAGGTTTCCCTTGCTGCAGTGAAAACTGCCCTTGCTGCTGCAATGCTTACCCTTATTGTTGAAAAGATTTCCCTCGCTACTGCGAAGGTTGCCCTTGCTGCTGCAAAGGTTGTCCTTATTGCTGCAAGGGTAGTTGTACAATTCCTTGGGTTATACCCTTAGGGTATTAATAGTTCCTGAATTGGATCTGGCTATATCCACTAGGAATAGTGGATTGACCAAGCTGGAGATACACTCCACTTGAGGAATGTAAGGTGGATTAACCAAGGCTTACGAACCATATGGGACATAAGCCAGTTGGAGTGGGACTTGAGCCATATAAGGCTACATATACTGGATGTTACTTGACCCGGATGGACCAGCAGGGTTAGAAATAACACCATAATAAGGTTGATTAACTCCAACCATGTGAGTTTGTAATCCACTCACATTACTTTAGCTTGACAAAAGAGGAGTATTCGGATCTTCCCCCCTAGGCGGTGGCACATTCTATCCACTTGACGAAGGAGTAGAAAAACTTATCGAGACCTGACTTGAGATAGTTAGTTTAACCGGAAGAGTCGGTTGAAACGACGAAACAAGTTGTGACGGAATGGTAGGTTGAACATGAACAGAGGTGACTACAGTTTGTACAGAATTTCGAGAGGTCATGTTCGGAATAAATGGACTTGATGTAGGCATAGCATTGGAAGACCAAATGGGGTTCTGATACAATAATGAGGCACTAGGAGTACCCGAGACCAATTGAGCTAAAGTGGTATAACCATGTGGCAACATGGATCCACTAGTTTCAGGAAACTTGAGGGACAAGACTCTTCCTGTATAAGGAAAGCCTTCTAGAGGAAATTCATATCCTTGTTCATCATCAACATGAGGATTATGGGTAGTGGAAAATTCTGAATGACTGGAGAAGAGACTGGGATTTCACCTTCTAACTCCATAGATGGAAACAATTGGTGACGAGGAACCCGAGATGTACGAGGAGATAACTTCAAAGGAATACTAGGATGATCGTACGGACTGTAAGGGTGCTAAGGAGATATCACAACAGAATGGAATAATGCATTCGATGAATAGAAAACAAGCCTCTGCGGACTCTCGGGTGTCTGAATAGGATTATCAGAGGAATCCAGATTAGATTCTTGAGGTGACTAGGAATCTAATGGAGGTGGACGAGAAGACAAAGGTTGAATACTTGGAATGATATCAAGTTCAAAACCTTGATCCTCAAGTGACTAACAATGAAGGGGAACTATGAGATGAACTCAATGGTTCAGCCACGATGAATTCCTCTCAACAGCAAAAAAGTAAAGGAGATTCGTTTAGGGCTTTTAACAATCTTGAAATTAAGTTACAGGGAATTACCCAATATTGGTCCAAGAAACAACTACTTGGGTTCGACATGTTTATTTTGGGCAATTATTTTAAGAAACAAAAAATTTTCCTTTTCATCTCTTAATAGTCGAGAAAAGGGTGAAAAGGTGACTCTAGTTGCTTTCAATGTTTTAGCGAGCTTGAAAGGACAAGTTACTCGATGATATTTTCAAATTTAAAGAGTCTGAAAATATCAAAAATGTGAATCTAGGTAAAAGGAGTACCAAGCAACCGTGAATTGCAATATACACCTCAACAAATAAATTTACCAAGGACTTGACGTGCGTGTAGGAAATCTCCCTGAATGTTGTGTTCGGTGTATCACGTTTATAGCATGATAGACTCGGCTTCCTATGGATAAAGGTTTGCAACCTATGGGGGTCTCCCTTTATATACATGATGGTACAAGGATCACAAGTCCGTGCTAGCGTTGTCTAATTCTGAAGTGAATGACAGCTGCTAAGTTTTAAAGACACTGGAACATGTCTCTAGCCTAGACCACTAAGTATGAACATTAATGTTTCAAATGCTCCTTAGATTAATTGATATATTTTAAAGTTGATCTTGGGATTATGTTTCAATTTCAAGCCTTAACTACATTACCTGTTCCTAAAATGAAAACTAGATGATGAAATGAAATCCTTCAATTTGATGAAAGGTATCTATATAGGGAAGAAGATAACTCAAATCATGCATCAAACAAAAATGCAAAAGTTCATCCATGAAAATATTCAAATGCTAAATGCAAAAACCAAAATATAATATTTCATATGAAATGCAATGCCAAAACAAACCTTAAAGAAAAATTTCCTTAAGATATAATGATGACTTTTTCTCTTTTCAAAATGTAACTAACCTAATCTAGTGCAAAAGTAAAAGAGAATGCAAGCGAGCCAACAAATATGAAAATCTCTTTCACATCAATGATTTGAATGCAACTCAAAATGATTTGATAACTATGAAAAGAATAACATTTTCACTTTCACTTTTCGAAACACAAAGTTCAAAGCAAACATTTCCTTTTGATTCCAAGGAGACAATCGATTTGTAATCTATCGTTAGTCAAAGAGAACTTAAGCAACTTTCACAATATCTACTAATGAAAACAACTTAAGACACAAGAACCAAAAATTGATCTACAAAGTATGTCTGAACACACAAAGACTCTTTAACACAGGCTATTGATCTCTGATCTTTGATGGGAAGACCAACGAGTGGATGAAGGTTGACCTAGAAGACCTAGAAACCCTAAAAGGCTAATCAAACTTCAAGCACACTCAAACCAAGTTAAAAGACAATTGAAATCATACAATAAGAAATTCAATGAAGATGACACTGGTAAATCACTGGGAGGAGGCAAACATAACTAAAAATAAGAATACAAACCCTAAATTTCTTAATCCTCTACAATCATCACACCTGTCAGGAGGAAAGTAGCAATCATCGCTACTGTAATCAATAAACTCGCGATATCATCTCAATTGTCAGGTTCAAATCTGTGATTGTCAAGAAAAATAAGAAAGAAATTCAAAATCTTCAAGAACAACTCAAGTTAGCAACCTTCAAGCATCTACCAGAAAGTGACACAGACTATAGACAAGAAATGAAGTCTAAAAATGAATGGTTGATCAAACTCGTCAAAATACAAGGTGAAGGAATGGAAAGAAAGGGTCATAGGCTCCCCAACAAAGTCACCATTTTTTTGATAAGGTTAATCCTCTCTATGGATAGATACAATACCTCTAGCCCAATGAATGGGTCTAGCAACTGAAGTGACAATTAGCTAGACATCTTCCTAGGTTATAATTGAAAAGTAGAATGAAAGAGATGACCTACCCCGTTCTGATGTGAATCCAATTTCCTTTATTGAAAGCCTCGAACCACTTGTGTCACGAACTTGTTCCTACTTCTCTAAGCACTTATGTACCTGCACAAGTGATCAAGAGACAACAAAACATGCCAAAACCAATAGAAAATCCAACAATAACCTACTTAGTTGATCAAGGAATGCCAAGCTAATACATACATGAACATATATATTTTGGGAAGATGAAACAACAATTGTATATTATTTAAAGAATAAAGGGAAGCTTACAACCATAACCTTGATGTTAAAAGGCTCTCCTTGAGTGGTAATCCAAGTCCAAGCCAAGAAACTCTCCAAACACTCCTCCAAGTCTAATGAATAGCCTCTAAGCACAAGCTCAACATAGGGGTGCAAATGGACATAGAACAACCATTTGGGAATGGGAGAAGAGGAATTTATAGGCTGGGAGAGGGAGTTAGGACTCCTCCAAAGATAGGATTAGGCCCACATCTCAAGGAGGTAGCTCATAGGGATAAGACAAAGAGGTCAAGTTAGGAGGATTCAACCTCATCTATCCAAAACCACCTCCAGCTTACCACTCTGGAAGCTTCTAGATCATGAAGCTTCTCATCCTCTTTGGGAAAATTACCTTTTTGGGATCATCGCAGCTATGGAAGGGAATAAAGCGATGCCATCATGGGTCAAACATGGTGCAATAGGAAACCATCGTGGTTTTGAGCTTCATAAGAGCGATCACCCTCTTTTAGGGTTTTAAGAGCTATTTCTTCAGGGAAAGCTCCATACATTTTCCAAGCAAAGTTAAAGGAGGGATTTGAACTGTATAAATGGATGAGTATATTGTATAATGATCATGTTTTGGGCACTTTAAGGTATGTCACAGGGAAGTGCAGGAGGCGTGAAAAAATGTTGTGTAACAATGCCTCAAAAGGCAAAGTTAGTGTAGGAGAGTGTTTTGCTTGGTTGTAAGAATGTTGAATATAATGAAACTGTTCATCCCACAACTTTGGATGTTTGCTGCAATAATCTCTTAGCAAATGAATAAATGTCCTATTAATCACTTCAGTTTGACCATCTGTTTGCGGATGGAAGGCTGTGCTTTTCTTCAATTTTGTGTCCATCAAGTTCCATAAACTTGACCAAAAATTCCCAACAAATCGAGAATCACGATCACTTACAATAGAAGTAGGCAATCCAAAATGAACCCATACATTTTGAAAGAAAATTTGAGTTGTTTGTTCAGCTGTAATTTTCTTTTCACAAGGCATTGATATGCACATCTTGTTGAACCTATACACAAATACATACAAATAATCATGACCTTTCCTTGATAAAGGAAGGCCTCCTACAAAATCCATAGAAACACTCTCCCATGGATGTGAAGGTACTGGAAGTGGTGTGTACAATCCTAGCTTCCTATTACTAGGTTTATTGACTACACACAATGAACAACCTCTGACAAAACGTGACACACTTTCAAGTATACGAGGCCAGTAAAAATACCTCTGAAGATTTGTCATTGTTTTACTTACACCGTAATGTCCAACAATAAGAGAAGTGTTCGCTTCCCTTGTGACATTTACTCTCTCTCCCTGTGGAACACAAAGTTTTCCCAAATGATACAACAGATTATCTTGAACATGGTAGTCTAATTCCTCAACTTGGTGGCCTTGAATCAATTTTAAAGATACCTCTTGAAAGTCAGCATCATGTGCATATTGCTCAATAAAACTTTCAGGAAAACGTAATGATTCTCAAGTAAAATGGTTGCATTAATAATCGGTCTAGAAAGCATATCAGCAACTATGTTATAAATATATTTCTTGTACCTGATTACCAAGTGAAATTGTTGTAGGAATCACATCCAATGAAAGTGCCTTGATTGCTGCAATTTTGTTTGAGATTGTAGATATTACAAAGGTTGATGATCGGTGTGAATAATGGTTTCTTTTCCCATCAAGTAATGCTTCCATTGCTTCACACTTTTCACCAATGCATAAAGCTATTTATCATATGTAGGATAATTAATAACAACACCATTAAAAATTTCATAATGAAATGAACTAGGCTTACCATGCTGTAAAATAATTGCACCCATGGCATAGTCCTTACATCTGTTTGCATTTCAAAGTGTTGTTTCAAGTCTGGTAATGATAAAACTGGGGTTGAACTGATCTTTTGTTTTAAAGCATCAAATGTTTTTTGTTGTTTTCCTCCCCACCGGAAGACAAACTTCAAGCTGGTCAAAGCATGTAATGGAGCTGCTATGGAAGAGAAATTGGCAATGAACTTCCTCTAATACTGTGCTTCTCCCAAAAAACTCCTTACTTCTATGATTGATTTGGGTATTGGCCAATTCACAATGACTAAAACTTAAGAGGGGTCAATCTTCAACTCACCTCCTCCAACTATGTGGCCCAAATACACTAAGGAAGTTTTCCTGAATTCACATTCAGACATCTTCAGAAATAACTATTCTTTTCTCATGACATTTAAAACTTTCTTCACATGCTTGACGTGCTCTTCTCATGATTTTCTAAATATCAAAATATAATCTAAATAGACAATTACAAATTCATCAAGAAAGGATCTTAAAGCATCATTCATATCTCTCACGAATGTAGCTGGATTGTTGCAAAGACCGGAAGGCATAACCAGTCACTCAAACAATCCCTGTTTGGTTTTAAAAGAAGTCTTCCAAATATCCTCCTCAGTTATTCTAACTTTATGATATCCACTTCTCAAGTCTAATTTAGTGAAATATTTTGCATTCTTCAACTGATCTAGCAAATCATCTATTCTGGGCAGTGGGTATCAATTCTTTGTTGTAATCTTATTCAAAGCTCGTTAATATACACACATGCACCAGGTTCCATCTTTCTTGGGTACCAAAACAATTGGTGAACCACATGGCGAAGTAGAGGGACGAATTACACCTTTATCTAACAATTCCTAGGCTTGTTTCTTAATTTCTAAACTTTCCAAAATTGACATTCGATACATACCGATATTTTGGAGTGGACAACCTTGCTGTAGCTGAATTTTGTGCTGAATTCCCCTTTTTGGTGGCAATCCCTTTGGTTCTTGAAACATGTCTCTATATTGATTGACCACATCAACCAATTGATCTTTCAGATTCTTGTCACAACCTGCAAAGTATTCATGCTCCATGTCATTCTTCTGCTTGATCATAAGGAGCATAAGATCCTTGTTCTTTTTTTTTTCTAAATAAGACTATACTATTATTCACAGTAAAAGAGTAAAATTACAGCATGCTGAGCATAGTGAGCCAACTAGCCTGAGAGGAAGGCCGTTTGAGACAGACAAAATCCAAAACTGAGAAGTTGGACTAGATTTTGTTTTGCATTCCCACGCAGGGGATCCTGAAGAACATAAACAGCAAGGAAACACAACAGAAACTAGAGATTGACCTCGACACGATAGCAGAAACAGAGTTTGACACATTTAGCAAAAAAGCCCTATCAACTGGGCCGCAAAACCTGTTAAGAAGCTGCAAAGCTTGACTAAGCATCTGGTATCTCCTCCACGATCCTGCACCAACCCCCTTCAGCCAGGTCCTGAGCTTGGGAAGCCTCAGTTTCGCGCGTGACCGGAGGAACAGGCACCATAGGATTGACATTGACAATGCTGGCCGGCGGTTCCATCTCTCGCTGCAAGCCTGCAATTGACATCGGAGCACTGGGTTCGCCCTCTGCATGGGCATCCTCTGTAATTGGCATTGGAGCACTAGGATCGCCCTCTTCTTGGGCTTCCTCTAAAAAGAGGACAGAAACGTGTGCAGTGATCCGAGGGCGATTAAGGGAGCAATTAAAGGTGAAGATAGCAGAGCCGAAGGAGGGCGAAGTCGAAGAGCCTGGAGAGCTGGGTTCAAGGAATTGGCTGGGCCTCAGAATGCCCCCTCTTCCACTGCGTGATCGAGGTTCCTGACTCGAGGCGGCGTCACCAGAGGAAGGGCGTGAAGGAGCGCCTCGTGCTGAGCCTCTGCGGCTGAGCATCCTTTGGCGGAGCCGAGGCATGACAGCGGCGCAAATATGAACAACACAAACACTAGGGGAGGTACCGCGCGGACCGAGCACACCAGCTTGCGGACGAGTGCCCACAACCACAGCGGAGGATAGTGAATAAGAGCCAAAGCCCAACCACCACGAAGCCTTTGCACCAGCAACACCCGCACCCATCCAAAACAGCATAAGAAACAGCATAAAATAACCATGGCGGAAACTGGCTAATATACAATTTCCTCTGCCTCGAGACCCTCCCGCCATAACTATGGCATTCATGGGAGCCGAAGGCCGATAACAGTCATCGCACGCGAGGAGGGACGACATATTAATGTTGGCCTCAAACATTCCCTTACATTCTTTCAAGCCCACCTGCGGACAATCCTCCCTCCACATGGCCTTCCGTCCTCTGTTCATGGCTGGAAGATGGCGCATCGACTCCGTCCACTCCAGTCCCATCGCTGTAAATGCTCCTCTAATCACCCACATTCGGGGAGCATAAGATCCTTGTTGGAATAGACCATTCGCTTCATTTTCCCTGTGCTTGCCAAAGACAGATTAAGCTTTCTGTGATGAGCTCTCACAATATACTCCACTCCATCTTTGAACAAATGATATTTGTTATCAAATCTATGGAAAAATACTTCCCTATCATACAAATACGGGCTTCCAAACACAATCCCAGAAATATCCAATGGCACAATGTCTAATTTGACTTTATCAACGAAATTGGCAGTGATTGAAAACCTAGAAACACATTTTCGTGTGACTTGCAAATTGGCATCCTTGGTTCTCCAACCCAATAGATACGGTTTATAATGAGGCATAGTTTCCAGATTCAACTTCTTGACCAAGTCTGTAGAAATTAAATTTTCCTGGGATCCACTGTCAAACAACGTATCAATTTTGGTGTGTTTGGAAATAACTCGGATATGGAACAACTCTATTATGTTTTCCTCATTTGAAACGTTATTGGAGTTATTTGTTGTGTTGGTGCTTGCCACGAATTCCTCTTTGCTTGTCTTTTCCATGTTTTTCCCTTTAGTGACTGTGGCTGCAATCTTTGCTTCATCACCTAAGTCAAAACTATTAGAAAATTATATATTACAGAGTAATGGAACACATAAAATATATTGCAAAAATATAAACACATAAAACAAGAGAGACACATATATACATGGTTCACCCAATTTGGACTACATCCACAGAGAAACAACAAGTCCTTCCTTTTATATTATCCAGTAAACTGAAGAGATACAACCTACAACAGATCTGTTGTAATTCCCTCTTCACTCTCACACAATCTCCTCTCTCTTTTTCACTTAGAATACAGATCTACATAGACACAATACAATTCCCTCATATATGGTGAGGGGTTGCCTTCTAGGGAAAAAAAACCTAAATTAAACACAACTTCTACCGTCAGATCTCCTCCTAATGAACGGCCCAGATTGACTATGAAATTACAACATTTTACAAGGCAAATTTACATCTATTTTTAGCTTCGGGGGCGCTGCCCCCGATTCCCCGCCAGGGGGGGCTCCCAAAGATCGCAGCCGCCCCCCCTAGACCCCCCTTTTAGCACAAATATTACGGGTGGCGTTGCCGCCACATTACAAAATAGGGTCCAATGCGGTGATACCTCTGAATAAATAAGATAATCGGGCTCCTCACCCAACAAGAACCCACGTCTTGTTGTGCAACAACATTTTTCTTCTGTTTCCTTTTATTGTTAGATTTCTTTAGTCTTAATTCAGGATGAAGCTTCCAGCAATGCGCTTCATCATGACCCTCTTTGAACAACTCTTGCACATAGGTTTCTCCCCTTCTTTCTTAACAAAAGAATTTTTCTTCTGTTTTCCTTTATTTTTTTTTCCCTTTTTCAATACTCTAAAATGGCTTCTTCTTACCTTCTTCCTGTACATTTTTCCCTCTTGCTTTGAGGTGTGTAGCTTGAACACAAACCTCATCAAGATTTGTGGGACTAAACATAAGAATGGTATGTCGAAGATAGCTATGAAATCCTCCTATGTATTTCAGCAAAATATCGTCTGACTGTAAGTCTACTTCTAGCATAAGAGTTCCTTTCCTAAACTCTTGAGTATACTCTTGCGCATTTTGACCTTTTAATTGTCTGAAATTTTTCCAATTCATGATAGCTTTTTTCATAAGGGCTAAAGGGTAGAATTATATTTTTATAGCGCAATGAAATCAAACCAAGTAATAGATATCTTACCATGTTTTTTGATCTCGCCTTGAGTCCTTGATTCCCACCATACAAGTGTTGCACCCTCCATTCTCAATGAAGCCAACTGAATTTTGATATCATCCTCTTGAAGGTTCTGAATTCTACAATACACCTCCAACTGACGAATCCAGTTATCCAGCTTCTTTGCATTAACTTCACCATTGTACATAGGCAACTCGAATTTAACATAAAGCTTTAAGAAAGGTGATTTACCAATCCCATTTGAAGAATGATGATGAGTAGCAATGGTATTAGTGGGAGATTGGGAAGATGCTTTCGAAGAAGAAGATGAAGAAGATGGTGGAGATGGTGGAGGCTTGTCTCCATTCCCATTACCTCCTCCTGAAGAGCCTTCTCCTTTGGGAGGCTTGGAGATTTCTCCCTGCAATCTACCATTCCTCTCTTCATAGAGGACCTTCATCATCTCTGTCATATCAAAGAAAGCCTTTCTGAAGGTCTTCTCATCTTCTGTCATGATAGGTTCTCCACAGGGGCTTCACTAGGGGAGCAATACCATACCACGTGGGTTCATATTGGGGGATATATATTGAGGAAAAAAAGGCATAATATATTGGGGAATATATAGGGGGTAAAGGGTTTTTATATTGGTAGGTATAAAAAATGGAGCTCAAAGTTAAAGAAAAAATATAAAGGGGTATAAAAAATGTGAATCGAAAAATGGATACCTACAATATCTAGTGGAAGTAGGGGTTTTTTAAATTGGGAAGGTCTATTGGGTTCGTATTGGTAGGGGGTTAAATAATGTAATTTTTAGAGGCATTTTCCAATATGTAGTCAAATTAGGGGTATTGTTTATTATGTCACGAACGCACGTGATAGGTCAGACGTTCAATGAGTGAGGCCCCCATGAGGTTCTCCTTCATGAGACATGATCTTTGGAGACTCAACTGCAACTTCAGCATCTACTGGTGTAGAAGACTTTGGAAACCTTTCTCTTCTTCCACTTGACCTAATTTCAGGGCTTTCAACCAGCTTTCCTTCACCTCTTTTGAGCTTTAACCTTGTAATCATGACATAAACATGCTAAAAATTAAATCCTTCTTTCACAAAGCAAATCTAGTAAGAAAAAACCAGTGCTCTGATACCAACTTGATCTGAAATGGAGCAGATTAGTAATGTTGTGCTAATTCCCCATTCATATTAAAACCCAAGATGCTTATCATTTTCTTATCAAGTGCTTAAGGATTCAATACTTTTTCTTAATTAACTGATTCCCATGAAATTTTCTTATGTAAATGTTAGAAACAATTTAACATAAAGCATATGTTGAACAATAGAAAAATAACAACAAAGAACATCTAAATACAACACACATCAAGCAAATGATAAAGGAGTTCACCCCTCCTAGGCTATGTCTCCTTGATCTAGCTTCTAATGGCTTGGCTTGGGCCTCTCTATTATGCTCAAATTACAACAAAAGTGTGTTTACAATGCTCAAATGCCTCTGAAACCTATGTCAATGAGTTCATAATCCTCAAAAGCTATCCAGACTCTTTTTGCATCCCATTTGGATAAGAAATGAAGAAGTTATGACTTCTCCCAGTTCTTCCACTATTTGTTCCACAAATTTCTCCAAAACTGACCAAAAACCCAATTTCTGCTCCAAAATCTGCTAACGGAGTGAGAAATTCATCGCATGGCAGGCTATATCCTATCGATCATATCGCAAATCACAATCGGAAATTGTGCGGACTCTTATGGTCTTGTTAACACAACAAAATGTTGCGATTGTGATATCGTGAACCCGCCAAGGATATTTAACTGTAACATATAAAATCTTGCGTCTGGAGTCCATCGCTCATTGCAATTAGTGAAGTTCAATGGTCGAAGGTATTGCTAACACATTGTAATATTGCGATTTGATATCAGTGGACCCAACAGGATATGAAATCACAACCTATAGCGGCATCGCATCTGGGAACTATCGCATTTCGTAATCTTAACGACGAAATGTTGTGCGATGCGATATCGGTGAACTCAACAGGAACTTAAACTATGACATATAAAATCCCTTGTCCAGGTAATTTACCACATCGCAACTTTGTAACTACCGGGGGTTGATTCTAACTTGTTCTCCCCTCACCGATCTGCGATTGTGATATGCAATGGCCTTATCACATCGCAACCCTGAACCTGTCGGTGTTACAGGTGAAGTCACCCTAGGATCTTGGGTTGAGAACCCCAACAAAGTGGAGGGCTTACAACATAAAAAGGCATGCAAATAGGCAGTCCTAATACTTAAACTACTGAAGTAGGAAGAACAGGTATTACCCAGAGGTCCTACATTTGGGGTCATTCCCGTAGGGTCCAAACCCTTTTCTTCTTCCAATGCTTTAGAACCTGCAACTCATTCAATAAAAGCATATACAACAACATTAATAGAAAGAATGTTCATGATATAGGTGTTAGATCATATAAGCATATAAACAAATAAACATTAACATAAGATTTATAAACAAATCATAACATAGATTAATGCATTAAGACCATAAATATCAAGAACAAAACAACACCTCTTTATTGATGTAAACTGAAAAGTATAGAAGAACTACAACCTGAGTCATCCATCGGCTCCAAGTGATACCATCCTTCGGATCCATCCTACCCAAGCTTCAACAATCCTCCTCCATCGATATACACAAGGATGTCTTAAAAGGGATGAAGGACATCTCGAGAAGGAAACGGAGGTTTCCTATGACTTGGGAGTGTAGAAGGCACATGGATTTCTTCAAACTTGATCAGGGATGTAATCAAATATAATATCAATATCCAATATTTTTTCTCCCTTTAGGCCTTCCCATGGAGTCCTATTTATACTTCTCCAAATTAGTTTTTCAATTGGGAAACAGTTCGGCCACGGGCTACACTAGGTGAGTAACAGGTAAAACCCATAAACTCCACTCGAATTTAAGGAGATTATATATTTTTTTAAGTTTTAACACATATACGTGGGTTGGGTATAAACTAACCTACATGTACATGCGATTTATACAGGGAAAAACAATGTATGGGATTTAAAACCTTGTCTTTTAAAATTTGGACCAAGTCTGGAAGGGAAGGGTTACCCTAGGCCATAACACAAATCATCAAATTTTCCAAGGGTGGTAAATGGTGCTATAATAGATGCCCCATAATATATGAGGTTAGAAGAGGCACATGATGGCTGAAATGTATTAAGTGTATAGAAGGAATCATGCCAAGACGTAAGAGGAGTTCACCCGAATTCAGTCTGCCAAGCCAGTGGAAGAGATCAAAAAGAAAGATGTTGTCTGAGGCAAGCATACTGATGCTCATAGATAATAAAGCATGTCTACATATCAAATAAAAAAGTGGATCCGATATGTATACAAGGATAAAAGGATGGAAAATACATATTTAATCATCCGATCATATCCATAGAAGTACATGTCTCAATATCACATATAAAGAACTGATCAATGATGCTAAAGTAGAAAGTTGATCACTGAAGTCATAAAGCTGGTCAAAAAAGGAACAAGTCAAATAGTAGAACAAATGGTACTACATGAAACTCAGGTGCCAACATATAGGATGTCGTTGTAATGAACTACAACATATAAGGTGGATGGTATCATTGGCAAAAACAGGAGGGCCTAGCAAGTGAACCAACAAATGCTGATGCAAACCCGACGTCTTCACCGACTGTCGTGGTGCATTTCTACACAATGGGAATAAATGATATGAATTTGACCATGTGAGAAATCATTTTATTACCGATCATTGATGTATACCATTAACAAATGCGAGACTACTCACCGATAATGATGATGAGAGCCAAGGTACCCAGTACAATCTAACAAGTGCGAATAAATGAGCTAAAGTCAAACACTTGGAAGAATCTATCAATCAGGAGACAATGATGTTTTCCCACTATCGATAGTGAAGGAGTTTTCCACTGATGACAAAAAACCCTAAGGTACTTCCAAATGGACTTTAGACCTTGTTCCGAGAGTAATGAGTTGAAGTCAATGGGAAAAGATCTACTAGAAGAAAGGCATTAAGGCATCCTTCATCAATCCAGCATGAGTGTAACCCGTAGGCCAATAATGTAGTAACCCAACCGAAGCACGTTTTTGGCATACAAAAAAATGTAGCTAGCACACGATGGAATCCCTCTGAACCACCCAATAATGAAAGCTGACACAAAGGCGAGGAATCCACCAATAAGGTCAAATGGAAACCAAGGTACTACACGAATCCTAATGTGTGATAATGAAAGCTGACGTCGAACACAAGGGAAACCACTCAGTCAAAGACCCATGATACTGATCAATGTTGAGCACAAGGTGACCTATCAATAATGAAAATAGGGCCAGGGTGTGGCTCTAGGTCTACTCTTAGTGCAATTTGTCATAGTCGATAAGAGAAACACCCTCCAACAAGAATCCAATGGAGACCTTCTCAAACCAAAACGAGCAAATGACTAAATAGTTGATGTGATAATGAACATGACTCTGACAACCAAGGATGGACGACTGAAAATGAGTCAAGAGACACCGTAGAAAGGCCGACTCAGGTTTACTTCCCTTGAACAAAAGCACGACTCAAATGTGACAATATGGTAGCATATGATAACTTTGTATAAGTTTTCCATGCAAGAGGCACAAACAAACTCTCCATATGATTGGAAGAGATAACCAACCAGAGGAGTACTGACTCAATAATAAGGTTAAGGCTCTCCTAATTCAAACTAAAGCCCATCCCAATGGAGGAAAGACTTAATTTTGAGTGCTTTGTTCAAGTGCAACAATAACTGACTCTAGTTGCCATCAATCATGGAAGTAATGTCCCGTTCCCGCTCTTTTTTGGAATATGTAATTTTTTTGTATTTTTCATATTTATAAAGCCTGAAAAAGAATAAAAGAATGCCTATGGTATAGTGGAAAGAACGAGTGTCCAAATATAGATGCACTAGTTCCTGGGAGGGGAACATTCCTATGCTCAATGCAAGGTGACGAAACTGGTCAGTGACACTCAAAGGAATGTTCTTTCCATGGGTAAGAGGGTGTCAAGTTGCAGAGGCTAAGTGATTGCAAGGTTGATTTCACAAAAGACATGGTCAAAATGTGGCTTAAACACAAGTCTAAGTGAATTCGGCTTAAAGACAAAAGGTACAAATGGTCAACATGCAATGCAACAATACAACTCAACACAAAGGAGCCTCTAGGGTATAAAGCCAGAAAAATAACGAAGAAGTAAGACAATTAGTCTTCAACGCACAATTCATGGCGGGACTAAAGAATTAGTCTTCAACGCACAATTCATGGCGGGACTAAAGAGGACTCCCAAGCCTACTCAATATAGCAACATGGGCAGCAAATGCTAGTGAGGATCTAACTAAGATTCCCATGTAAAGGTTGGCTCTACCATCATATCATGATTTTACAAGTCAGCGAGTGAAAATGGTTTTAGAAACAAGGCATGATGGAGTTGACCCTACGGAAAAAATTTCGTAGTATGGAAGCTAGTATGAAAAATGCAGTGGAAAATGATATCACCTAACCTATATGCCAGTGAAAAAATGATACCTACCATGGCGGGTCTACAGTATGGGAATCAAAGCAATCTCTCAAAAATATCAAAAGTATCTTGTAAAAACAACCCATCCCAACACTCCAAGCCAAAAAGGTCATAAATTCCATAAAAAAGAAAAATAAACTTTAGAAAAAGTAATTTTCATATGCCAACTTATATAAGGACTTTTTGACTCACAACTTTTCATTTGTGTTTTGAGAAATTGGGTGAAGGATATGTGGAGAAAAAACCAAGCAAGCTTAATCCATCAAATTCATCTATTCATTCTACCTATAATCTTCCAGGTAACCTTCTAACTGATTTTTTAATAAGTTTTAATGTTTTTTAAATGTTTTTGTCAAAAATTTATCCGTGGGAATTTAGTTTACAAATTTCTCTTTGCATACACACGGTTTGGACACATATGAACAGTGTATAGAAAATCCCTATACGCGACTGTGTGAATACCGAGCCCGCATGTGCGCGAATTCAAAACTTAAAACATGGTTTTAATGATTCGAAACATATTTTTTGTGCAGAATTTTGATTACTTGGAATGAAAGAGAGCATAGTGTGATTGATAATGAAGTAATGGAAGATCCAAATGCATTAGATGCCTTATGAGGATGTAGATTATTGAAAATTTTCAAAATGTCGAATATGAAGGAAAATACGAGGTTGCTTGAGATGTTAATCCACTATTGGGATCCAGAAGAAGATGCTTTTGTTATTGACCAGATTCCTCTGAGGATTGAAATAGAGGATATCTATTTCATCATAGGTCTTTCCCAAAGAGGAGAGAGGGTCAAATCAACAGGAAGATCAAGAGGTAGCCTTAGTGTGGAAGACTATGTACACATCTACTATCCAAGAAACACTAAGAAGATTGGAACCTAGATTCCAATCAAACATGTAGAGAGTCTATCCCTGAGGATCCTTCTTTTTACCTTTGCCAAAGTAAATGGTTCAACTTCTTTGCATCAGGCCTCTTGTGTTTCAATGAGTCTTGCAGTAGAGTGTCTCACGACAGTATTTGATTGGTGCACACCTCTCTTAGCCAATATGAAAAAACAACTTACGTCTATCCAAAAATTTCAGACAAATAACTTTGGATATGGAACCATCTTGTGTTCCTTATTCTTTGAGAGAGTACCAAGGGTTTGACCCAAGGTATTATCCACCATCAATAGCCCAGGGGATCCACAAATGGGCAGGTGGGCTAATCTAATGAAAATACTATGGAGTGGTGAGGTCCCTAGGAATACATTTGATGACGAGTTCTTCCTTTAGTGGGAACAAAAAGTCATTGCAGTGGAGGACTACCCCTATGTTGGCATGGAATTCAATGGAGATCCATATCTGGTGTTGCCACCGGATGTAGCGTGGGGAGCCATAGTTAAAAATGTTATTATTAATATTTTTTTTTTAATTTTAAGGTTTTTTGGATTTTAAGTATAAATGAACTAAAAATATTTTTGATGAGACAAACAATTACAATTTTTTTTATCATGATACAGATGTTGGACTAGTGAGACCTGAGGTTCTACCTCGACATAGGCATCACGGAAGAGACACAAAGGGAGCCGCAACAGAGATTGAGAGGACCCTCCATGCTGTCCAGAGAAACTTGGTGAGGTTGACTCACCAGGTACCTATGGTGGCTATAGAAGACCTTCCAGAGGAGATGCAAAGATGTGTGGTAGGAGTACCACACAATTGGGTGCAACTATTCCAACAGGTGGCAAATGCCATCGTTTTCTTCCGTGCTGCTCACCCTGAGTAGGACCCATAGATGGATGACCAGATATTTTTTTATTAGACATGATTATGGGCATGAGCCCTAATTTTGTAGGACATTTTTGTCCCAATTTTGTATATTATTTTGGACATACAACTCTATCTATGTATAGACGGTTTATCATGATGATCATATATATACAGATGATACTTCGATTATTTTTTATTTTTTAATGTGATGAATGATTTATGTGCCAATCTAATGCTTGATTAGCGATAGAATCTGCAAATGAATTTTCTGATCATGGAATATGAATAAATGTGATATAAACAAATGATCTCTGTAATAAACACACTCTCAGAAATTGGTGATATAAATAAGGATCTCTCACACGATAGATGTTATTTAATTGAGATACCACTAGTTGTGAATCCAAGTAAACTACTAATGAATCAATACCAAGAGATATTGCCTCAGATAGTAAATTAATGACAACAGTATATTCGGCGACATTATTTGAAGCGGGACCGATACATATGCCTCTTGAAACCAACAACTGGCCAGATGGATAATAAATCACCCAAGACACGGAAGCAACGTTCCGGGTGTGTCTACTAGCACCATCAGCGAACCCTATATATATCAAATCGTCCATCAATACATGCCAAAGCAGATCAAAAATATCAACATCACTATAAAACCGATAGATAGATATGTACAAAGATACAATATTTATAGCGAAGCAAATGCTAGGCTAAAGCCTAAGGAAAATAATTTTTAAGGTAGAGCCCATTTCTGGGTGTGCCAATTGGATCAATCTTTGTTAATTTTCATTTACAGGATGTCTTTTAGGGATTTATTCACGACTTCAACCTGCCCATTGGCTTGACGATAATACGGAGATGAATGCTCCTGCCAAAAATCCAACTTAAGAGCCAATTCAGACATCATTTGATTTTGGAAATGACTGCCATGCTCAGTGAAAATCTCATTGGAAATACCAAATTGGGAAATAACTTTATTGAAGAGAAACAAGGCTAATATTTCACCATCATTCTTGAAAGTAGGCATAGCCTCGGCTCACTTAGTAAATTAGTCTACAACTACGATGATATACTTGTGATTTCCTGTCAAAGGCGGATTGCAAGTAGTAAAATCAATACCCCACTTTGTGAAAGGACCGATGGTGATCACAAGGAAAATCGGAGCTAGATGTGCATGCATTTTCCGAGTATAAACTTGACAAGGGTTGCATCTCTTAACTAATTCAATACAATCCTTGAAGATCAAAGGCCAAAAGTAGCCTGCACGCAAAAAAATTTGGGCTATTACAAGCCCAGATAGATGACCACCACAAGCTCCACTGTGGCAATCATTAAGCACAGACTCAGCTTCTTCTAAGGTTAAACAACGTCTAAGGATTGAATCAACCCCACGATGATATAAAGTGTCACCTATAATAATATAGCTTTTAGCAAGGTGACGTAATTTTCTACATTCATCCTTCGAAAAAGTGAGTGGAAACTTCGAAGTCTGGAGATATATAATAATATCTCCATACCAAGGATCTTACGAGGAAATAAGAAAAATATGTTCATCAGGAAAAGGTTCCTCATAAAATATTTCTTCCTCATAAGGCAACCCTGAGATCAATTTTACAAATACTAAGGATTTCTTAGACTTAGCTGACATGAATTCGAGATCGAATTCCTATAAAATGACAATCCATCTGTTGTATTTGCCCCCAATCACTTGCTTGCTGAGAACAAATTGAAATGGATAGATGACTACTAAGAAGGAAGTTATTTGAAGAAAAATATAATGTCTAAGTCGCTGGACATCATGGACCACTACCAAATCTCATTTCTTGATGGGAGAATAACATAGTTCAGGGCCCACTAAGCCCCAACTCAAATAGTAGATTACGTGCTAACATAAAGCATCATCCTCCTGAACTAGAACCATACCAATAGTTGATTCTACTACAGGGAGATATAAAAGAAAGTTTATGTTATAATCACGTGGACTCAATAAAGGAGCAGAGGTTAAGGATTTTTTCAAAGCATCAAATGAGCATTGTGCGAAATCATCCCATAGAAATGGGACCTCTTTCTTAAGAAATCTCATAAATCCTTTTGTAATATTGGCGTAATTAGCTATAAATCTCCTTAAGAAATTGGCTTTTCCTTGAAGACTCTGAGGTTGACAAATAGAGGATGGGGAGGAAAATGAAGTATTGCCTCAACCTTGTAGGGATCTACACGAATCCCTTCAGTCAACATGATGAATCCCAACAACCGATAGGATGTGATGGTGAAAACACACTTATTCATATTCATCCTTATTTTATAAAAATGACATCATTAAAAAATCAATCAAAAATGTTTAGGATGATCTATTCTCTTTCAAGAACGAAGAACTAAATCATCCAAATAAGCTTCGATAACATGTTTGATATCATGAAAAGCATATGACATGGCCCGCTGAAAGGTAGCTCCAACATTTTTAATGCCAAAAAGCATATTTTTATATGCAAATTTACCCTAGGGGAAAACAAAAGTTGTCTTATGTTGATCTTCTGGACGAATAGTGATTTGATTATAACCAAAAAATCCGTCCATAAAGGAGAAAATTTCATTACCCACACATTCATCAATAATCTAATCAATCAAGGGCATGGTGTAATTATCCTTAGGACAAGCCTTATTTAGGTCCCTAAAGTCAATGCATACACAGATCGTTCCTTTCTTTTTATCTATGGGGACTGAATTAGAGACCCACTCAGTTAAAGGAGTGAGGTATATGAAACCCGCCTTAAGGGAATTTTCAACCTCAGCTTTGATAGCTACTGCTTTTCTAGGGTTTACATGTCGAAGCTTCTAGCGAATAAGTTTTTCATTTTCATATGTCTTGATCTCATGTTGGACTATAGATGGATCCATCCTAGGAATTTCCTCATAAGACCAAGCAAACACATATTTAAATTCTTTAAAGAGATAGGGTATAAGTTTTAATTTCTTCAGGGTAACAGTCAACTCCAGTGAAGACATTTTCAATAACGTTGGGATTCCTCGAGATGTTCACTGGAACAGTTTGTGAAATGACAGACTTGTTACCCTCGACCAAAAATTGTGTTGGAGCCAAAGGATTTAAAACTAAATGAACATCACAAGTAGATGAAGAATTGGACAAGCTTGATTCTAATTCTCGCAAATGAGGGAGGAAATATGACCGATGATGCAAATCATTCCACAATATTTCAACACCCATCATTGCTTCTAAAATTTCTTCTTCAGATGGCAAGAAAGTATCTAAGAAATCAAGAGCAGAAGTCGAATCTAAATTCCAGGCTAGAGCCACATCCCCATCTAGCTCCTCTGGTGAAAAAGGAGTAGGATCGGAGTTTACAGTGTTAATAATAGACTGATAAGTAATTTCAGCTGCAGACATAGGAAATTCCATTCCACCTACTTGCCCCTCATCTAATGTGGTGATAGAAGAGGGTAAGGGTCAAGGATCTAGAAAATAATGATTTCTAAATAAATCTCATCGAGAAAGTGCCTTGGAGGGTGAAATAGAATTAATTTTAGCAATAGAAACAGGAAAATCAAAGGTACCCATTAAGGAAGAGTATGTTCCAACTCCTAGATTCTCTATAGGTTGCTTCAGATTGTTCACTAACGGAACAATATATTCAGAAGATGCATTGGACTCACTTGGAGAATAATCCATCTAATCAACCATTACAATTATTCCTTCATGAGGAAAACAAAGGATGTGCAATAATGATGACAGAATAACATCCATTTCGTAAATCCAATTTCTACCTAGAAGGAGATTGTAATCCAAATTTGCATCAACTATTTCTACTTCAATATTTACAACATTATCCCCAACATAGATGGGAAAGGCTGGAATAATCCCATGTGATCTATGAGAATGACCACCAAATGTTGTAAATATAGCAGGTGAAGGAATAGGCTGAGGTGATCCAATAGCCTTCCAACATGATATAGACATTACACATGTGGAAGCTCCCTCATCAACTACGATTCGAAAGATATTGGTCTTGCGATATGTATACTTGATTTGAAAAGCCATATGATGTGGGAGTCTCTTCTTGATATTTGACATGTTGAATGTAAGAACAAGAGAGTTTTTTGGATCAACTGCTCTGATCATAGTGAGCAATGTTAATCTAGGTTCTCATTGATGTCAATATAGCAGTGTTTGTGATGGAAAATTCTTTGATACATGATTGCCCATTGATGACCATTGATCATAATTCTCATAGTGATGAAAGTTTGATATATGATGATATGATGAGATGGAGGACCCAAGTGGATTGAATATATATATATATATATATATATATATATATATATACAAACAGAATAGAAGCAGTAGATCCGTGAAGCAACAGGAGCAAGAAGCCAAATAGGAGAAGCCATCGTGAAGACAAAGAGTAATATGAATTGTTATCGAAAGAACAAATAGCAACAATGATAACAAAGGAGTAAAGAAGAAAACATTGGAGGAGCCATATCAGAAGTATCGCCCAAGAAGAAACGATAGGAAGAAACAAATGGAGGAGCATAAACAAATTTATAGGAGGTCATGGGAAGATAAGCCACAAGAGCAACAGCTATCGAAAGACTGGGGGTAGGAGTGTATGGATGTTTTGATTGTGGTTGAAGGCTCGCACTAAATCCTAGCCATTGATCTCATTTTCAAATGCTTACGTCATAGTCAACTCTTACGTCAATCTCATTTTCAAATCCTAACCATCAATCTCATTTTCAAACGCTTACGTCACAGTAAACACTTACGTCAATCTCATTTTCAAATCCTAGCCATCAATCTCATTTTCTAACTCTTACGTCACAGTCAACTCTTACGTCAATCTTATTTTCAAATCCTAGCCATCGATCTCTATTTTTAACCCATGTGCTAGTTGAAGACCCACAGGCCGTAGATTTGATGACCTCGTATATCCAATGGATATTGGGTCATAAAGTGATTGGATGTTAATCTCAAAACGGACCCGAACTTTTATAGATCAAGGATTTATAATCCTTATCAGCTCCGTAAGGGCGGTTAAGCATCGTGCAAGTTCCCCGACCGATATCATTGTGAACCATTGGATCCAGCGCACCTTGATCAAATGGTGGAGGATCGATGATTGGGTTTGTTGATCGGGTGGATCAACAACTGTCGGATTAATGATGAGATCGACGATGAAGAAATAATCTGATAAAACTTGGGATTGAGTGGACTCGAGAAGTTTATGGACATGTTTTTATTTTATTTGGGGTTTGGTCTTGTGCATTCAGGTGGGATCAGTGTTTGTTTGCGAGATTAAAGGAATAACTCTGATTTTTCATGAATTTGAAATTGCGATTAAAGGTAATGATGTGGCATGTGGGACCTCCATGTGGGTATAAGAGCTCTTATATGGTTTCTGTGAATAATCAAGTCTATGGATAAAAGACTCTCTGATATATATATTTTTAATATATAAGTCAGCCTCCCTCCAATAAACGTGTCCTTTGGTCATTGGTGAAACTCGTATAAAAATGAGTTAAAACGCTTTAGTTCTGAGTATGTATCTCGGGCACAAAAATAGAGCATAAATAAGTTCACAACTCGTGAACTTGAAGAGAGAAGAAACTGAAGGAATAGTTGAAAGGAAGCCGAAGGTCGAGCGAGCGAAGAAGGAAATCGACGGTCTAGCGGAAGAAGAAGGAAGATGAAGGTCCAGTGAAAGAAGAAGGAAGTCGAAGGTCGAACATTCTGTTGACTGGGTTTGACCTGTGTTTGACAATGATTCAGATAACAGTTCAAAAGGACACTCTGCGGATCTAAGAAGAATATCTAAGTATGAATAGGGTTTCTTTTAATTAAACGTGCAATATAAAACTGCAACAGTCACTCCTCTGAAGAAGTCATTCTTGAAGCAGTTACTCCTAAAGCCTCACTCCCGAAGCAGTTATTGTGATAGTTAGGATAGAGGGTTGAAACAAAGAGCCGTCTTTGTGAAGAGCTTAGTGCAGTTCATTATAGACACATTGAAGTTGTGTGGAGACTATTAAAGACCATGATGTATTAGTCATCATGATGTGACTTAGAGATTTTTCTTGGGTATAATGAAGAGAAATGGTGATACCTTCTATGAGACAAGGTTGTCATTAATGTAGTAGTGAAGTTGTAGATTGACAAAATTCAATGAAGAAGATTTTGGGAGCAGATAATTACTATCAAACATATCTAGACAAAATATAGCAGTGGGTTGGAGCCAAGAGGGTTGGTGCCCTGAAGGTTAGAGCCTTGAACAAGAAAGGTAGGTGCCTTGACAAGATAGGGTCAGAGCCCTTGGGGTTAGTGCCTCAGAATTGGAAGGATTGGTGTCCTTGGATTTGGTGCTCCTAAACACAAGGTTGGTGCCTTGAGAAGATAGGGTTGGTGCCCTAGAGGTTGGAGCCTCACAAAAGACCAAGTTGGTGCCTGGCAACAGGTTGGAGCTTATGAGATTGAAGATTGGTGTCTTCATCAAGGGTTGGAGCCCTATATATATTGTACGTGATTTATTGTAAAGATTATATTAATAAAAGCATTTATTCCTATTGTTCATTTTGTTTTCTAAATATAAATGATTTAACTAGTAAAAATAACAATTGAAAGGAATACTGGTTCACCCCCCCTATCAGTATTTCCAACAATCAATGCACTCCTTTGTGTTGGGCACGACTGGAGTACCTATAATGCTGACATAGCACAAGGACTCTAAGCCAAGTCTTCTACAATAGATTAGTTTTGAGATGCCTTGGCAATGTGGTTAATTGTCGAGCATTTTTCGGAGCATTTCGACATCCGAGGTTTAGACTCAACTACGGGCCTCTCGATATGGAGTGGCTCTGAAACATCAGGAGTAGTCTTAGCCTTTGATGATTCTGATTCACCATAATCATGTGACCATGTAGCAATGTCAATATGTGATCTCATCCTATAAAATTTGATGTATTTTCCCCTTCCTGGTTGCCCCCAGCGGGGGTACTGATACTAGAATTCGTGCCAAATTAGAACAGCCAAGAACTTCCACAAAAAGCCTTGAACCCAAAGCCTAAATTGAAACCTTACTCAAATAGCAAACCCTAGGTTAACTAGGTTTTTCAACAAGAGAAAGATTGAAGATTAAAGACTGAAGACTTGCAAGAAAGCAAAGCTTTTCAGGTAGTGAATGACCGCAAAATAGAAAAAACCACCAGGCAACAAACTTAACTAGGCCAAAGATTTTGAAAAATTAATTCAAAACAAGGTATATGCAACTGTGTAATTACATAGAAGCATGTATATGCAACTAAAACAGAGGAGACTCATGTATACACGAGTCTATTTGGAGAAACTAGCATGTATACGCTACTGTATCCTCTGATAAAAGCGTATATAAAGCTCAATCAAGAAAAACAAAAATTCAGGTCTGATCCAAAAGATCAGATTTGATGCCAACAAAGCAAAAGAAGTCACATACACTACAAAGGAAAGTAATCATTCAAAGAGGCCCTGATCAAGAAGAAACAACCCAATCAGGAAAAACAAGAATTCTTTCCCCAATGGAGTCGCCAATTCTGTTACGGGTGAAGTCACCCTAGGATCTTGGGTTGAGAACCCCAACAGAGTGGAGGGTTTACAACATAAAGAGGCATGCAAACAGGCAGTCCTAATACTTAAAGTACTAAAGTAGGAATAAGAAGTATTACCAAAAGGTCCTAAGTTTGGGGTTGTTCCCATAGGGTCCAAACCCTCTACTTCTTCCAATGCCTTAGAACTTGCAACTCATTCAAGAAAAGCATATACAACAGCAGTAATCGAAAGCATGTTCATGATATAGGTGTTAGGTCATATAAGCATGTAAAAAAATAAGCATTAACATAAGATTTATAAACAAATCATAAAATAGATTAATGCATTAAGACCATAAATATCATGAACAAAACAGCACCTCTTTATTGATGTAAACTAAAAAGTACAGAAGAACTACAACCTGAGTCGTCTGTCATCTCCAAGTGAAACCATCCTCTGGATCCATCCTACCCAGGCTTCAGCAATCCTCCTCTATCTGTATACACAATGATGTCTTAAAAGGGATGAAGGACATCTCGAGAAGGAAACAGAGGTTTCCTGTGACTTGGGAGTGCAGAAGGCATAGGGATTTCTTCAGACTTGATCAAGGATGTAATCAACTATAATATCAATATCCAATATTTTTTCTCCCCTTAGGCCTTCCCATGGAGGTCTATTTATACTTCTCCAAATTAGTTTTTCAATTGGGAAATAATTGGGCCACGGGATACAGTAGGTGAGTAACAAGTAAAACCCATAAACTCTGCCCAAATTTAAGGAGATTATATATATTTTAATGTTTTAACACATATACATGGGTTGGGTATAAACTAACCCACGTGTACACGTGATTTATACAGGGAAAAACAACGTATGGGATTTAAAACATTGTTTTTAAAATTTGGACCAAGTCTAGAAGGGAAGGGTTGCCCGAGGCCATAACATAGAGCATCAAATTTACCAAGAGTGGTAAATGGTGCTATAACATATGCCCCCTAATATATGAGGTCAGAAGGGGTACATGATGGCCGAAATGTATTAAGTGTTTATAAGGAATCATGCCAAGACGTAAGAGGAGTTCACTAGAATTAAGCTTGCCAAGCCACTGGAAGAGATCAGAAAAATGGTGTTGTCTGAGCTAGGCATACTCATGCTCAGAGATAATAAATCATGTCCGCATATCAAATACAAAAGTGGATCCAATATGTATACAAGTATAAAAGGGTTGAAAATACATAGTAGATCATCCGATCATATCCATAGAAGTACATGTATCAATATCACATATAAAGAATTGATTAATGATGCTGAAGTAGAAAGTTGATCAGTGAAGTCATAAAGCTGATCCAAAATGTACCAAGTCAAATAGTGGAACAAATGGTACTACACATAACTCGGTTGCCAACATACAGGATGTCGCTATAACAAACTGCAACATATAAGATGGATGGTATCACTAGTAGAAACAGGAGGGACTGGCAAGAGAACCAACAAATACTGATGCAAATCTGAGGTCTTCACTGATCGCTGTGGTACATTTCTACATAATGGGAATAAATGATTTGAAGTCGACCATGTGAGAAATCGTTTGATTACCCATCATTGATGTATACTATTAACAAACATGAGGCTACTCACTGATAATAATGATGACAGCCAAGGTACCCAGTACAATCTAACAAGTGCAAATAAATGAGATGAAGTTGAACACTTGGAAGAATCTATCAATCAAGAGACAATGATGTTTTTGCATTGTCGATAGCAAAGGAGTCTACCATTGATGACTGTAAACCCTAAGGTACTTCCAAATGGACTCTAGACCTTATTCCCAGAGAAATGATTTAAAGTCGATGGGAAACGATTTGCTGGAAGGAAGGCATTAAGGCATCCTTCATCAATCCAACACGAGTGTAACCCATAGGCCAATAATGTGTAAGGAATTGGACGAAAAAAGATGTAGTAACCCAACCGAAGCATATTACTAACGTACAAAAGATGTAGCTAGCGCACGATAGAAACCCTTTGAACCACCCAATAATGAAAGCTAACTCAAAGGCAAGGAAACCATCAATAGGGTCAAATGGAAACCAAGGTGTTGCACAAATCCTAATGTGTGATAATGAAAGTTGATGCCGAACACAATGGAAACCACTCAGTCAAAGACCCTGAGCACAAGGTGACCTATCAATAATGAAAATAGGGCTAGGGTGTGGCTCTAGGTCTACTCTTAGTGCAATTTGTCATAGTCGATAAGAGCAAGACCTGCCAGCAAGAAGTCAATGGAGACCTTCTCAAACTAGCACGAGAAAAGGACCAAATAGCTGATGTGATAATGAACATGACTCTAACAACTAGGAATGGCCGACCGAAAATGAGTCAAGAGACACCGTAGAAAGGCCAACTCAGGTTTACTTCCCTTGAACAAAAGTGATGAGCCCCAAATTTGGTAACATTTTGGGCTCATTTGGCCTAACTACCTTTGCTCAATCCTTCATTTTTCATAACCTATGCATCATTTTTTAGTATGTTTATGTCATTTGTACAAATAAGGGCAGTCACTATTCCTAGGTGGCTAACACGTGTTCATTTCAGGTTTTTTTGACACATGATTGGAACAAAACTGAGCAGATAAGGACAGAAGACAGCCAAGATGGGGTTGAGGATTCGTAGGAGGATTGTCCACAGCATTAAATGACCTTCCTCGGGATCTTCACCCCCAACTCCAAGCTCCAGCAGCCACCACAACCAGATTTAAAGACAGCCAAACGGATTTTGAGGAAGCAGTAGTTCACTCTTAGTTTGGTCAGCCAAGCCCCACTAATTTAGGAGGCCAGCTTGGGGCCTCGAGATGTATAAATGATAGGGCTTTAGCCTTCGAAAAGGACTTTTGAAACCTTGTTGCACATTCTGGACTACGAGCTGCTAGCTCTGTTTTGCTCTTTTGTAGCCATTATTGGCATGTTATTTAACTGATGATTATTATCTTTTAATGGAAAGCAGGTAGATTTGAGTTCAGTTCTGAGTTCTTAAAGGAGCCATAGCTCTCGGGGTTGGGCCCAACCTGAGAGCCTAAGGCCTCCTTCCTTTGTATTGTTATCTTTCTTTCAGCATTATGTTTTTTTCCTTTACATGCAATTGAAACGCAGTTTGCTGAGTTAGATTTCTTGGTATGGTTAAGTAGGTCATTTTCATAAGACAAAATTGCTTCAGCTGTTTAGAGTAGAGTGAAGAGATTGGAGTTGATAAAAGTTCTAAAAAAGGGGTTGCCTGCACACTCATTTTCACCTCTTTCTAGGGGCTGGAATTGCAGACAGTGCTGCCCACCCAAAAACATTGGTTTACGTGTCCATGCAATCTTTGATGCAATATTTTTGTTTGTAGAAGTGTCCATGCGTTCAGATCTCTTGGAATGTTTCTTTGTTTCAGTACCATGCATGATTCTCCTTAGAAATAACGTTGCTGTTCATTGGTTTTATTAAACAGTTAGAATAGGTTAATAATATTTCGGTTATGTGCAGGACGTGGATGATTTGTTTCGTTTACACTGTGCAGCGCTACTCCCTCACTCTCTTGTCCTTCTAAGTCGTGCCCAGGCCAACTACTCATCTCCCAATTAGACCCCTTGTCTCTCAACTATTCTATTACCCTCGTTATTCTACCTTCTTCTGCCTTCCATTCCCTCTGCCCTCTTCAAGACAACCTAGCTTTGCACACCCCCTCTTCATCTCATCTCTCTGTCCCTAAGTTGTTACAAACCCCTCTCCTACCTCCCTATCCACCCATGCAGCCTCTTCCACTCACCCATCACCCAAAAATCCGATTGTAGAACATCATGTAGGAATTACTGAACATCCTGTAGAAGTTCTGAAACATCCTGTAGAACCCCTGCAGACTTCCTGTAGAAGCTCATAAGCACGGTTTCTTGGGAGCCAAACTTTGTGAGACTCTCTGGAAGGGTGTTAGGGACCCCTTAGACCCTCTCTGAACTTTCCCAACCTTTTTCAAACCTTCCGCCTCCTTGATCCACCTCTGCACAGTAAAAAGCTAGTTAAAAGCACATGCATGATAATTCTAATAATTGGAACAAAAATACAAAAAGTGTTTTCTTCAGATAGAGGTAGTCTAAACACCTGCATTTCACCTTCATAGAAGTAATGGCATCGCTTTCAGTAGTTTGCATCCCCATCTCTGCATCAGTAAGACTAGCTGGTAGAATTAGGGTTTGCTAGGGTTTGTGTTTCTTGTTGGCTTTCAGTTCCTTTTTGCAAATAGATTAGCTTCTTTTGATATTAGCTTTCACCCATCAGTTCAAAAGCTTCTTCTAAGAGCTCATAGAAGTTGGCTTGAGCCCCTAGCGGACTTGTGCCAGCTGACCAAGTGACAGCTGCGACAAGAGCTAGTACTTGTGCATACAACACCGTCGCTTCCAAGTTTGTTACGAACTACCGGGTTGATAAAATTAAAGAAGGAAGCTCCAGGAGTTGTAGCATTATTGCTACAATACTGGAGCCCACCATCTTTTTGGTGCCGTTGCCGGGGAAGCGTCAGAGTATTGGTGATTGTTGCTTTTCTTCTACTTTCCTACTCTCGCCTTCTGCTAAGTAGTATTTCATTTCCATGCTACAATTTCATTTCTGCAAAAGTAGCATAGACATTTCCTGCTTTCATAGATTAACATTTCAATTCCGCAATTTCCTTTCTGCAAGCGTAGACTAGCATTTCAATTCTGCAAAGCATAGCTTAGCATTTCATTCCTGCAATTTCATTTGAGAAAAATAGATTAGTTCTTTCATGCTTTCATTTCAATTCCGCATTTCCATTTCAGCAAGATAGTTAGTTGCAGTTCAATCTGTTTTAGTTTTGCAGGTACCAGAAAAAAAACAAAAGCAATCAGAAGTCTTTTCATTTCATGCCTCGTAGAAACCGAGATAAAACAGGCAAATTCTTACCCAACACCCCCACCACATCACTAAGTCACCCTTCTCTCTTCTTTGGTGACAGTGATCCAGAAGAACCTATAGGTGAACCTCCAGAGATATACGAAGATCCTATAGCAGAAGAAGAGTTAGAGACCACTCCATCTGAAGCTATGGCTGACAATATGGGAGAAGATGAGAGAATTGAGGGTGCCTTCCCCATCCGAGAGGCCAATGGGGACATGAAAATGAAGAACATCAGCCCCTCTGCTTTACCTCACTTCCATGGACTGACTACTAAAGATCCTGATACCTTCCTGTTTGAGTTTTCCGTCCTTTATCGAACCTATGACTATACCGAGGATGAGCAAAAACTGAAACTCTTCCCCTCTACCCTTAAGGATGTAGCATTACGCTGGTTCATGGGCTTACCTGGGAACAGTATCACCACTTGGGCCCAGATGCAGCAAGCCTTCAATACCAAATACCGGGACTACTGTAGGTCCAAGGAAACCAAGGGAGAAATCTTTCGGATGACCATGGGGAACGATGAGTCTTTAGAGGATTACGAGGAAAGGTTCCAGCTTAGCTATAAACGGGCCAGGTGCACACTTGACCCTGAATCTCTTAAGTTGGTCCTGCTCCGAGGAGTCCCGGAAGACCTCTTAGATACCCTTCACATGCTAGCTAGAGGAGATATTTACCAACTGCCTTATGAGGACATAAAAACCGTGTTTAGAAACCACTCTAGGGCAGCCCGGAAAAGAGGTAGAGGAAACCCCCTCTCAGTTGGTATTCCTTTCTCCAAACATGAGTTTGAAAATCAATTAGAGGACCTCAAGAGTGAGGTGAGACAGACCATCGCCATGCAACTTGATACATTCCGAATCCAGCAGAAGAAAGAGGAAGCTGAGAGGGCTTTGGCTATCTTCTGCCCTAGGTGTACAAGGAAACACCCTAAGAATGAGTGCCCATTACATTCGGTTGAGGTATGTTTTGCCTGTGAGGAGGACCACCCCACAAACCAATGTCCAACCTTACCTGGGCTTAAAGCCATGTATCAAGGGACAAAAGCGCCCACTGAACCCCTCTATTTCCTCAACCAAAGGAGGCCACATGGACCTAGACCTTACCAACAGGGGATGCAAGGGACACCCCAAACCTATTACAGCCCCAACCAATCTACTCCTATGCCTTCCTGGGGACCCCCTATTCATCCTTCCTGGTCTATACATCCTCCATGGTCTTACCCACCTCAGTACCATACTCAGCCCACTACCCCTTTGTTTCACTCACATGCCCAGCCACAGCCTCAGTGGAATGCGCCTCAACCGGGGTGGAGGCCCCAGTACAATACTCCTCCTGCCATTTTGCCTCCACCACCGGCTCAACCACAACCATTACCTCCTGCTCCTCCAAGGCAACCCCAAATGCCTGCTCAACCGAACCCGAACCCCAACAACAGACAGGCCCAGCAGGTATATACTAGGGAAACATCATGCCCTACCTATGCTGTGGAGATCCAGGAGATCAATCTGCGATCTGGAAAGACTCTTCCGGATCGCCAACCTCCTCCCCCAGAGGACGAGGAAGATAAACAGGAAAGTGAACCAAAGGCCATTCCACCCTTTCCTGAGAGACTAACAGCCACCACACAACTCAACCCAGAGGAGGATGAGCTTTTGGGAGAGCTCAAACAGTTGTGTGTGAAAATACCACTTCTCCAAGCCATCAAAGATGTACCGATATACAACAAACTGGTTAAGGAAAAGTGTTTTAGACACCCAGGCAGGCGAAAAAGAGATGCTTCAACCATCAATGTCATAGGACAACTGTCTGATCTTATGTTGGGACAAGTCATCTGCCCAAAGTATTTGGATCCTGGGAGTCCTGTAGTGGATGTCCACATCAATGGCACCATCATACCTCACACGTTGATTGATCTGGGGGCTGCCATTAATGTGATGACCAGAGATACCATGCTCAAACTCAACCTTCAGGGTTCCTTGAGAAAGACCTCGACAGTCCTACAACTAGCAGATCGCTCCACCGTGACTCCCGAAGGGATTGTAGAGGATGTCTTGGTCTCTGTTGACTCTTGGGAGTACCCTGCAGATTTCTTGGTTCTGCAACCAAAGGCAAAGCTTACCGGATACCCTCTTATTTTGGGAAGGCCTTGGTTAGCCATTATAGATGCTTACATAAGCTGTTGTGCAGGAAACATGACCATCAAAAATGGTCCTATGTCCAAGCAGCTAGTCCTGTACCCTCCTGCCCAACCCTCATTAGAGCATGACTTACCACTTTGGTTGGAGGAAGGAGAAGAGGATGAGGTGTACTCAGCACCTTTGTGCACCCTAGACACCACTAGGGGAGGCCTCCCAACCGAGGATGATTTGATTGAGACCTTGATCCAGACTCCACCTCCCAGTGCATTATCCTTAGAGGAATTGGTGGAGGATGCCCAAGCCAGCACCATAGTGGACCTTTGTGTGACCAACCCTGTCACTCCTAGAGTCAAAACTGTGGAGTTCGGCCCTGAGAGAACATTAAAGATCAGCTCCTCCCTATCTCCTTCCCAGGAAAAGGAGCTGTGTAGTCTATCGGCAAGTCATCTAGATGCTTTTGCTTGGAGCTATAAGGAGATGAAAGAAGTCCATCCTTCGGTCTGTACCCATCACATCTACATCAAAGAAGACTGTAAACCGGTTAGGCAACCCCAAAGGAGAATGAATCCAGCCCTTAAGGACATCGTCAAGGAGGAATTACAAAAACTGTTGGATGCCGGATTCATTTACCCCATCTCGGATAGCGAATGGGTGTCCCCTTTGGTGTTGGTTCGCAAGAAAAATGGGAAGTGGAGAATCTGTGTGGACTACCGAGAACTGAACAAAGCTACCAAGAAAGACCATTTTCCTCTACCTTTCATAGATCAAGTGTTGGATGGACTGGCAGGAAAGAAGTTTTTCTCTTTCCTAGATGGGTTTAGCGGGTACAACCAGATCCAAATCAGCCTGGAAGACCAAGATAAGACCACCTTCACTTGTCCTTGGGGTACCTTTGCTTACCGAGTTCTTCCCTTCGGACTATACAATGCTCCTGCCACCTTCCAGAGAGCCGTCTTGAGCATCTTTTCTGAGCTGGTCCATGATTCGGTGGAAATCTATATGGATGACTTCACTCCTTATGGGTCCAACTTCCAGGAAGCATTGTCCAATCTGGGAAAAGTCCTCACCAAGTGCATTGAGATGAACCTGTCCCTTAGTCCTGAAAAGTGTGAATTCTTGATGACTGAAGGGACCGTGCTAGGCCATACCATTTCTTGCCAAGGGTTACAGGTGGATCCTAACAAAATTGCTCTCATCAAGAAGGTTCCACCTCCTCAGAAGGTAAGAGATGTTCGAAGTTTCTTAGGATTAGCGGGATATTATAGGAGATTCATTAAAGACTTCAGCAAGCTAGCCTCACCATTGTTTAGCCTCTTGGCAAAAGATGTTGAGTTTAAATGGACTGACGATTGTCAGAAGGCTCTGAATGAATTAAAGGACAAGTTGGTGTCTGCCCCAATCTTGAGAGGTCCAAACTGGGCCCTACCTTTCCACATCCACACTGATGCCTCGAACAAAGCCATAGGGGCAGCCTTAGGACAAGTTGAACAAAAACTTCCATATGCCATCTACTTTGTCAGCAAAAACTTATCCAAGGCAGAACTGAATTACACTATAACTGAGAAAGAATTCTTGGCCGTGGTCCATGCACTGAACAAGTTCCGACATTATATCACTGGCTATCAAACATTTGTACATACTGATCATGCTGCAATTAGATATTTAATGAATAAACCATATGTGAATGCTCGTATTATTAGATGGTTACTTTTGTTGCAGTAGTTTGATTTGACTATCGTTGACAAACCAGGTAAAGAAAATGTTGTTGCTGACTTTTTGTCTAGATTGGATTTACCTGCAGATGAGGATGGAACAGTGGATGACCAGATGCCCGATGAACATCTGTTTGCTATTTCAGTACTCTCTCCATGGTTTGCTGATATAGCAAACTACCTTGTTTCAGCACAGTTCCCTCCGCACTTATCCTCAAGAGAAAAGAGCAGAATCGTCAGAAAGAGTGCCTCATTCACTTGGATCGGGGGCAACCTATTCAAGCTTGGCCCTGATTAGATCTTAAGGCGTTGTGTAAGGGAGGAGGAAGTCTTTGATATCCTCCTCACCTGTCATGATGGGCCTTGTGGAGGAAATTTTGCAGCAAAGAGGACTGCCTTCAAAATCCTGCAGGCAGGCTACTATTGGCCCACGCTTCATCAAGATGTCAGAAGGTATATCAGCCAGTGTGACTGATGCCAAAGGATGGGGAAACCGACTCCAAGGGATGAAATGCCTCTCCAACCTCAAGTGACTCTTGAGCCATTTGAGAAGTGGGGTATGGATTTTGTGGGTCCAATCAATCCTCCTTCGAGGCAGAGGTCTTACATCATTGTGTGCACAGACTACCTGACAAAGTGGGCAGAAACCAAGGCAATCAAAGCAGCGACAGAAGAAAAGGTGGCTGAGTTCTTAAGAGAAAACATCTTCTACAAATTTGGCTACCCAAGAGAGCTAATCAACAATCAAGGAAGCCAGTTCACCTCCAACTTAATTGAAGACCTGCTAGCTCATCACAAAATCAAGCATAGGACTTCCACCCCTATCATCCTCAAGCAAATGGGTAGGTGGAAGTCACCAATAGAGCATTGGAAGGGATCTTGACTAAGGTGGTGAGCAGCAGTAGAAAAGATTGGGCAGATCGCCTGGTTGAGGCCACGTGGGCTTACAACACCACTTGGAAGACCACAACCGGCTTCACACCTTATGAGCTGGTCTATGGGAAGAGAGCTCTGCTATCAATTGAATTCGAGTACAACACTTTGAGGATGGCAGCTCAGCTGGACCTAGATCTCAGCCATGCCCAACAAGAAAGGTTATTGCAGCTGAATGGATTGGACGAGCACCGAATGCAGGCCCTTCTTCACTCAAAAGTGGTTCAACTTTAGAGGAAGGTGTGGCATGACCAACACCTCAATGACAAGCAATTTCAGCCGGGAGATTGGGCACTGTTGTATGATTCCAGGCATAAAGATTTCAAGGGGAAGCTGAGAACCAGATGGCTGGGACCATATGCAGTGGAAAAATGTAATGACAATGGATCTGTTCTTATTCGGACCATTGATGAGGAGGCCATCCCTATGCTTGTCAATGGGCATCGGTTGAAGATCTACAGAAAGCCTCTGTCAAGGCAAGAATTCATCAAAATTGTGGAAAAATCAGTGCTGGTCATCGAGAAGGGTTCTACCTCTGTTTTGGGCATACCTTGAAGATCTTAAAAAAAAAAATAAAAAAAATAAAGATCCTTGGGTGAAAACCTTTCTGAGGCTCCCAAGGCAGATGGTAGGGGTGAAAACCTCATTGAGGCGTCCCTACTATCTTTTTGAAAATGGTTGAAAAAATACCCTTGAGTGAAAACCTCTTTGAGGCGCTCAAGGCAGATGGTAAGGGTGAAAACCTCATGGAGGCACCCCTGCTGTCTTTCAAAAAAAAAAAAAAAACAGGGACAGCAAGTTCACAATGTGGCAATGCATGCAGGTTGCAGGTATTCTATGAAGGAAAAGAGGTCCCTCAACTCAAAGACAAGGGTCCTTACTATGCTACCAGGTGACCTCACTAGCACCCCCTCCGGAAACACTCATCTTCTCCAAGGTCTGGGCACGATTTGATCACAGTTTAGTCTTCTACAGGAAGCTACAGGACTTTCTACAGGAAGTTCTGTATTTCTACAGGAAACTTCCTGTAGAAGTTTTGGACGGCCCAGAACTAATTGTGTGGGGAGATCTAATGCCCAAGGTCCGGCACGGAGGCATGCAAGCTAATATTTTCTCCATCACACACTGTTGTCACCTCCTTCTACCACCCCAGTTGCCATGCAATGGAAATACCTGCACAGTCAAATCAGAACACTGAATTATCAGAGGAAGCGATTCTCAAATGGGAAAAAAGATGCAGAGATACCATGCAATACTTATCAAAGCCATCCGAGGGCCCTGCGATCATGACCGTGATGCCACCGTCTCCACCGTTCAGCATGCACCCGAGGAGGAAAAACTGCTACAGGACATCCTACAGGAATCCCGTAGCAGTTCAGCCAGCTAGAGTGTACACCATCAAGACGCCTGCAACACATAGAGCGGGCACATGCACCACCCGCAGCCAGGTAATAAGCGTCGTAACCATCAGCAGTCTGCGAAAAGGAAGGACCCCCGGGCCTGTGCAAATAGCAGCAGCGAGCAAATCTAATCACCATCGTCCTGAAACCTGAAAATCATGTCGCGGCCACACAGGTAAGTGCCTCACCCTTTTTTCGTCAAATTACATGAATAATACTCTGAAATGTTTGCAAGTGTGGAAATGAATGGGTTGAGCAGTCGAATGGCCATTCAACTGGCCACGACGACCAGTCATATGGTCTAGTCGGATTTGGAAAGTGGTGGTCGTGGCAAGCAAAACGGGTAATAGACACGTGAGGAATGTCCAGTCGGGGAGAAGCGGCGATTTAACGGAAATGGCGGCGGCAGAGCTGCAGGGAATGATGTGGCAGTCAGGGAGACTTGCAGTGAAATGAGTAGGTGACGTCGTCCAACGGTCCGGCAGGGACAGCTCACCCCTGTGCCACGAATTCCGCAGGGATTCAAATCCACCGGCTAGATCGCCACTCCACTCATTTATCATCAGCCATTTTGAAGTCGAGTGAGAGTTCGAATTTCTCTGAAGCTCGTTACTCCAAGTCTTCGGCTTGTTTGAACGTCTGGTAGCGGCACAGAAGGCGCAGAACCACTGCCGTGCTCTCCAGAACCCGTGCGCTACTTCTACAGGAAAGCTACGCTACAGGAAGCTCACTGCCACGAGGAAAATTGGTCCCTTCACGTCAAAGGTGGCGAATTGGAAAAGGTAAGCCTGAACCTGTTCCTCCCATGCAATTGGTTTAAAGGGTGGTGAAGTCAACGTCTTCAAAAATGTAAAACTACAGTCTGAGCATAAAATTGCAAGCGTCATCTTCCTTTTGCATGAATTGTCGTCGAAGTATATGTGGGGTTTTCTACAGGATGTGATTTATAATTGAGCCCCTGTCAAGGCTCATCTGTAGATAATCTTCACGAATTGTGTGCGTGACAGAGGCGTAGTTCTACGCTCTGTCCCAAAGAAATCTGAAAGGCCATCTTTTGATACGCACCCGCCACCTCCGGTTAACATAGCAGGCTTTCACCATGCCGGGTGGATTCATCAGAAAGGAACCGACAGACTCAAAGAAACTAAGGGAGAACCCTGAGGTGGTGGAACTGTTCACTCGTGCGCGATGGATGTCGTTCTGCGACAAACTTCAAGGTTATGATGATGAGGTGGCAGAGGAGTTCTTGCGAGCTCTGAAGCCAAAATCAAAAACGCTGGCCACTGTCAATTTCAGGGGTTTGAGTCTCAGACTCACCCCACAGTTCATCAGCAGAGTCACTGAGCTCCCAATGGGGGTACCGTGGGACAAGGAGGAGAGGAAATTAGGCCAGAAGGCTAAAAAGGAGTTCTTCCCACCAGAGGAGCAAATTCTCAGAGGATAAGAACGGGGTTCGCAGAGCTAGCCTACAGCCGCTTTGGAGCGAGGTCAGCCTCCAAATTATGAAGTACATCACGTGCGAAGGACGGTTCAGCATTGTATATGGGTACCATTTCCGACTACTCACAGAATTGAGGCATCAGATGGACCTACCTGCAGAAAGCAAACTAAGTATTCCCTACTTCCTCCTGCAGTCTATGACTGAATGTGCCACCAAATTACGAGAGGGCACGCCAGACCAGGTAGCTCATCATGGGCTCATTAAGCTCCTCGTGGAGGATGCATTCCACACATACAAAGTCCCTCTCTCGTGGGAAGCCTTCCGGAATCTGACTAAGGATGGCGATATCAAAATGTTGACCGAGGAGCTCACCTCCTCCAGCAGCGAGGAAAAGGAGTCAGTACGCACAGAGAAGAAAGGGAAAGGCCAAGAACCCACGGCCAAAGCACCGAAGAAAGAGCAAAAAGGGAAACAAGAGAAAAACGTTGCCGAAGAGAAGGATGACAAATCCACATTGACACCCAGGGAGAAAAGGTTACAAAGTAGGGTGGACAGGACTGAGCAAGTCCACGTCAGTAAAGGCGCCTCGACAGAAGCCTCAACCAAGTCAAAAAGCAAAGCACCCGCAGTCAAACAAGCTAAAATGGTGCCACCTGTTTCTACAGGAAAACCAAAAACGGCTTCTACAGGAAGCCAGAAATCAGCTGATACAGGGCCTTCTACAGGAAGCCCTGAGAAAGGAAAACCAAAGGAAAAGAGAGTCGAAATTCTTGCAAGGGAGGCAGCAGCCGTGCTGGCCACCCTCAGTACACCTCCTAAGACGAAGGAAAAGCGAAAGAGGCAGATCCCTCTGTAGTTTAAAGCCCGGAGAAGTGTGAGAATCAAAACAGGTAGGCCACAGCCTCCATCCAGCAGCCCAATTACTATAGAGGATGCCCCTACTTCGCCCAGGGAGAGGTCCCCCTCAAAAATATCAGTCACTTATGAGCGGGGGAGCCTGAAGACAACCACGTGGAAAGAGAGAATGGACAGGTTGGCTTCACAAGGCCAGCTACAGGATGCTGAGGCCGCTCTACAGGAAACCTTAGCCCAGCTTAAGGAGACAGAGAGAATGGAGGGAGAGGCGCCCTCATCACCACCTACGGAAGACAAAGTAGAGCCACCAAGAGAAGAAGAGAAAGAGCATATTCCAGAGCCTAGTCCCCAGCCAAGTTTGAGATCATATTATAACTTCTTAGAAGCTGGAAAAATTATACCACAGAAATTCACTGTGCCACTTTTCTTCGCGTTGGAGGAAGAAAGAGTGAGAACTCACACGTGGATGAAAATAGCTAAATCAAAAGGAGTGGCTGATATAGGCCCCTTGGAGGAACAACTCAAGGAGGCACGAAAAGAATTAGCTATGGCCAAACACGTGGCAAACTGCCAGCGGGTGTTCCTACAGGAAGAGAATGAGAAATTGAAACTGCAGCTACAGGAGCTGAAGAAGGAAAAGGGCACATCCTCAGGGGACACTACAGCAGAACATCAAGGCAGAGAAGGACTGCAAGTCAGTCTTGGGGAGCCAACCTCGCATCTACAGGAAGGGGAACTGCAAGCACAAATCAAGATACAAGCTCTCAAACAGCAGTTGCAGCAAAAAGAGGCACAACTGGCTTGCATGGCCAGTTGGGCCATGGATGCTCTACAATGCAGACAACCGGCCAAATCTTATGGCCTGTACCTACGAGACCAGTGGCTGCAATATCAGATAAATGCATTGGCACAGAGGGGTATCTCCCAACTCCAAGACCCCCAGCAGTTCACAGCGTTATGTAATAGCAGCTCATCAGAGGATAAGGCCAAACTCTCGGAGTTCTATCTCCATAATTTGGCCCTTCCTAACGTGACTACATGGGATCCCAACACAGTTGTAGGGGATATGCAATTGATGGCATTTGCCTCATGGTTGAACCATGAAGAGAAGAGGGCAGCAGAAGTCAAGGAGGTCATGGACCGAGAATTACATGAGCCACTGCTGATCAGAGCAGAGCCAGGGGATCCCACTGCGTTGATATCGGCCCACCAACACTTAGCCACCAACCCTCAAACTTTATTGAAATACATGGATCAGCAGGCACAGGCCATAGCCCATTTCGAGGATATGGAGCGACTATTAGGGGACAATTGTGTTCATGCTTGCACCCGCCGATGGAACACATTGTCCCACAGCCTTAAAATTAGAGAATACCATACTCCAACTCGAATGAGGGAAGCTCTAGCACGGGTGCCCCTTTACAAGAAATCCATACAGAACCTCCAAGCCAATTGGATTGGCCTCAAGCTAAGCCCACCTCTACTGTTAGGATTGATGGAAGGTAGCACAGAAAAAGAAGAGAAAAAGCAGTGGGAGGAGGTGGAAAGGAAGGCTGGGTTCCATGACAGTGAGGAAGAGATCACTTCAGAAGCCCGGGATGTGAGGGTGGCGGTGAAAGCAATGAAGGACGAGGAGCTGGATTAGTTGCTCAGGGATGAGCAATCATTTTAGCTGGGGGGTGATGATGAGCCCCAAATTTGGTAACATTTTGGGCTCATTTGGCCTAACTACCTTTGCTCAATCCTTCATTTTTCATAACTTATGCATCATTTTTTAGTATGTTTATGTCATTTGTACGAATAAGGGCAGTCACTATTCCTAGGTGGCTAACACGTGTTCATTTCAGGTTTTTTGACACATGATTGGAACAAAACTGAGCAGATAAGGACAGAAGACAGCCAAGATGGGGTTGAGGATTCGTAGGAGGGTTGTCCACAGCATTAAATGACCTTCCTCGGGATCTTCACCCCCAACTCCGAGCTCCAGCAGCCACCACAACCAGATTTAAAGACAGCCAAACGGATTTTGAGGAAGCAACAGTTCACTCTTAGTTTGGTCAGCCAAGCCCCACTAATTTAGGAGGCCAGCTTGGGGCCTCGAGATGTATAAATGATAGGGCTTTAGCCTTCGAAAAGGACTTTTTAAACCTTGTTGCACATTCTGGACTACGAGCTGCTAGCTCTGTTTTGCTCTTTTGTAGCCATTATTGGCATGTTATTTGACTGATGATTATTATCTTTTAATGGAAAGAAGGTAGATTTGAGTTCATTTCTGAGTTCTTAAAGGAGCCATAGCTCTCGGGGTTGGGCCCAACTTGAGAACCTAAGGCCTCCTTCCTTTGTATTGTTATCTTTCTTTCAGCATTATGTTTTTTTCCTTTACATGCAATTGAAACGCTGTTTGCTGAGTTAGATTTCTTGGTATGGTTAAGTAGGTCATTTTCATAAGACAAAATTGCTTCAGCTGTTTAGAGTAGAGTGAAGAGATTGGAGTTGATAAAAGTTCTAAAAAAGGGGTTGCCTGCACACTCATTTTCACCTCTTTCTAGGGGTTGGAATTGCAGACAGTGCTGCCCACCCAAAAACATTGGTTTACGTGTCCATGCAATCTTTGATGCAATATTTTTGTTTGTAGAAGTGTCCATGCGTTCAGATCTCTTGGAATGTTTCTTTGTTTCAGTACCATGCATGATTCTCCTTAGAAATAACGTTGCTGTTCATTGGTTTTATTAAACAGTTAGAATAGGTTAATAATATTTCGGTTATGTGCAGGACGTGGATGATTTGTTTCGTTTACACTGTGCAGCGCTACTCCCTCACTCTCTTGTCCTTCTAAGTCGTGCCTGGGCCAACTACTCATCTCCCAATTAGACCCCTTGTCTCTCAACTATTCTATTACCCTCGTTATTCTACCTTCTTCTGCCTTCCATTCCCTCTGCCCTCTTCAAGACAACCTAGCTTTGCACACCCCCTCTTCATCTCATCTCTCTGTCCCTAAGTCATTACAAACCCCTCTCCTACCTCCCTATCCACCCATGCAGCCTCTTCCACTCACCCATCACCCAAAAATCCGATTGTAGAACATCCTGTAGGAATTACTGAACATCCTGTAGAAGTTCTGAAACATCCTGTAGAACCCCTGCAGACTTCCTGTAGAAGCTCATAAGCACGGTTTCTTGGGAGCCAAACTCTGTGAGACTCTCTGGAAGTGTGTTAGGGACCCCTTAGACCCTCTTTGAACTTTCCCAACCTTTTTCAAACCTTCCGCCTCCTTGATCCACCTCTGCACAGTAAAAAGCTAGTTAAAAGCACATGCATGATAATTCTAATAATTGGAACAAAAATACAAAAAGTGTTTTCTTCAGATAGAGGTAGTCTAAACACCTGCATTTCACCTTCATAGAAGTAATGGCATCGCTTTCAGTAGTTTGCATCCCCATCTCTGCATCAGTAAGACTAGCTGGTAGAATTAGGGTTTGCTAGGGTTTGCGTTTCTTATTGGGTTTCAGTTCCTTTTTGCAAATAGATTATCTTCTTTTGATATTAGATTTCGCCCATCAGTTCAAAAGCTTCTTCTAAGAGCTCATAGAAGTTGGCTTGAGCCCCTAGCGGACTTGTGCCAGCTGACCAAGTGACAGCTGCGACAAGAGCTAGTACTTGTGCATACAGCACCGTCGCTTCCAAGTTTGTTACGAACTACCGGGTTGATAAAATTAAAGAAGGAAGCTCCAGGAGTTGTAGCATTATTGCTAAAATACTAGAGCCCACCAAAAAGCATGACTCAAATGTGACAATATGGTAGCATATGATAACTTTGTATAAGTTTTTCATGCAAGAGGCACAAACAAACTCTCCATATGATTGGAAGAGATAACCAACCAGAGGAGTACTGACTCAATAACAAGGTTAAGGCTCTCCTAATTCAAACTAAAACCCATCCCAATAGAGGAAAGACTTAATTTTGAGTGCTTTTTTCAAGGGCGACATAACTGACTCTAGCTGCCATCAATCATAGAAGTAATGTCCCATTCCCGCTCATTGTTTGAATATGTAATTTTTTTGTCTTTTTCAAATTTATGAAGCCTGAAAAAGAATAAAAGAATGAGTTTACAAATACAGATGTGCTAGTTCCTAGGAGGGGAGCATTCCTATGCTCAATGCAAGGTGACGAAACTGGTAAGTGACACACAAAGGAATGTTCCTTCTATGGGTAAGAGGGTGTCAAGTTGTAAAGGCTAAGTGATTGCAAGGTAGATTTCACAAAAGGACATGGTCAAAAGGTGGCTTAAACATAAGTCCAAGTGAAGTCGGCTTAAAGCCAAAAGGTACAAATGGTCAACATGAAATGCAGTAGTACAACTCCACATAAAGGAGCCTCTAGGGTATAAAGCCAGGAAAATAGCGAAGAAGTAATAGAATGAGTCTTCAACGCACAAGTCATGGTGGGACTAAAGAGGACTCCCAAGCCGACACAGTATAGCAGCATGGGAAACATATGCTAGTGACCATCTAACTAAGATGCCCATGTAAAGGTTGGCTCTACCATCATATCATGATTTTAAAATCTGGCAAGTGAAAATGGTTTTAGAACCAAGACATGGTGGAGTTGACCCTATGGGAAAAATATCGCAGTATGGAGGCTAGTATGCAAAATGCAGCAGAAAATGATATCCCCTAACCTATATGCCAGTGAAAAAATGATACCTACCATGACAGGTCTATAGTCATGGAATCGAAGCAATCTCTCAAAAATCTCCAAAGTATCTTGTAAAAACAACCCATCCCAACACTCCAAGCCAAAAAGGTCATAAAGTCCATAAAAAATAAAAATAAACTTTAGAAAAAGTAATTTTCATATGTCAACTTATATAAGGACTTTTTGACTCACAATTCTTCATTTGTGTTTTGAGCAATTGGGTGAAGGAGCTGTGGAGAAAAAACCAAGCAAGCTTAATCCATCAAATTCATCCGTTCATTCAGCCTCCAATCTTCCAGGTAACCTTCTAACTGATTTTTTAAAACGTTTTAATGTTTGTTAAATGTTTTTGTCAAAAATTTAACTGTGGGAATTTATTGTAAAAAAATTTCTCTGCGTACACGCGGGTTGGCCACATATGAAAAATGTATAGAAAATACCTATACACGACTGTGTGAATATCAAACCCGTGTGTGTGCGAATTCAAAACTTAAAACACGGTTTTAATGATTCGAAACATATTTTTTTGCAAAATGTCAATTACTTGGCATGAAAGAGATCATAGTGTGATTGATAATAAAGTAATGGAAGAACCAAAGTCATTAGATCCCTTACGAGGGTGCGAATTATTGAAAATTTTCAAAATATCGAATATGAAGTCAAATACCAGGTTTCTTGAGATGTTAATCCACTATTGGGATCCAGAAGAAGATGCTTTTGTTATTGACTAGATGCCTCTTAGAATTGAAATAGAGGATATCTATTTCATCACAGGTCTTTCTTGTAGAGGAGAGAGGGTCAACTCAACATGAAGATCAAGAGGTAGCCTTAGTGTGGAAGACTATGTACGCATCTACTGTCCAAGAAATACTAAGAAGATTGGAACCTTGATTCCAATCAAACATGTAGAAACTATCCCTAAGGATCCTTATTTTTACCATTTCCAGAGTAAATGGCTCAACTTCTTTACATCAGACCTCTCATGTTTCAATGAGTCTTGCAATAGAGTGTCTCACGAAAATATTTGATTAGTGCACACCTCTCTTAGCCAATATGAAAAAACAACTTACTTCTATCCAAAAAGGTCAAACAAAGAACTTTGGATATGGAACCATCTTGTGTTCCTTCTTCTTTGAGAGAGTACCAGGGCTTTGACCCAAGGTATTATCCACCATCAGCAGCCCAAGGGATCCACGAATGGACAGGTGGGCTAATCTAATGAAAAGACTAGGGGGTGGTGAGGTCCCTAGGAATACATTTGATGACGAGTTCTTCCTTTGGTGGGAACAACAAGTCATTGTGGTCGAGGACTACCCCTATGCTGGCATGGAATTTAGAGGAGATCCAGATCTGGTGTTGCCACTGGATGCAGCGTGGGGAGCCATAGGTACAAATGTTTTTATTTTTTATTTTTTGAATTTTAAGGTTTTTTGGATTTTAAGTATAAATGAACTGAAAATATTTTTGATGAGACAAACAATTACAATTTTTTTGATCATGATACAAATGTTGGACTAGTGAGACCTGAGGGTCTACCCCGACATAGGCATCGTGGAAGAGACACAAAGGGAGCCGCAACAGAGATTGAGAGGACCGTCCATGCTGTCCAGAGAAACTTGGTGAGGTTGACTCACGAGGTACCTATGGTGGCTATAGAAGACCTTCTAGAGGAGATGCAAAGAAGTATGTTAGGAGTACCACATGATTGGATGCGACTATTCCGACGGGTGGCAAATGTCATTCTTTTCTTCCGTGCTGCTCACCCTGAGCAGGACCAGTGGATGGATGACTAGATAATTTTTTTATTAGACATGATTATGGGCATGAGCCCTAATTTTTTAGGACATTTTTGTCCCAATTTTGTATATTATTTTGGACATATAACTCTATCTATGTACAGAAGCTTTATTGTGATCATCATATATATACGAATGATACTTCAATTATTTTTTATTTTTTTATGTGATGAATGATTTATATGCCAATCTAATGCTTGATTAGCGATAGAATCTGCAAATTAATTTTCTAATCATGGAATATGAATAAATGTGATATAAACAAATGATCTCTGTAATAAATGCACTCTTAGAAATTGGCGATATAAATAAGGATCTCTCACACAATAGATGTTATTTAATTGAGATGCCCCTAGTTGTGATACAAGTAAACTACTAATGACTCAATACCAAGAGATATTGCCTCAAATAGTAAATTAATGAAAACAATATATTCAATGACATTATTTGAAGTGGGATCGATACATACGCCTCTTGAAACAAAAAACTAACCAGGTGGATAATAAATCACCCAAGTCGCAGAAGAAACATTCTGGGTGTGTCTACTAGCACCATTGGTGAACATTAGATATATCAAATCGTCCATCAATACCTACCAAAGAAGATAAAAAATATCGATGTCACTATAAAACCGATAGATAGATATGCACAAAGATACAATATTTACAACCAAGAAAATTCTATGTTGAAGCCTAAGCAAAATACTTTTTAAGATAGAGCCCATTTCTATGCTTCAACAACTCATTTCCCTCAAAATTAATCAACTCATAAGCTCCCTTGATCTGATATTCACCCTATGAGTGACATCAGTTAAAGATTTATTAAACTAAGGTATTACATACTCATGTGTTGGTGTGTGTGTTCTGTGTTATTGAAGCAATGGATCGATCAGATTGCCAATACACAGACGTTAAATTGGGAAGACAGCAGAGAAATACAGTAAGCAAACACAAAGACACAAGTAATTTTTAATAAGCAGTTCACCCTATTCTCCAGGGCTATGTCTCTGGTCCAGCTTCAGTGGTGGCCTTGTTTTATTGTGTCTTTAAGTAGAGAAATTACAATACAGGGACTCAATGTGAGTTCCCCTGAAGCAGGTTTTGCTTGGCAAGGTGGTTTCTTGGATTCCCCAAGCCACTGGAGTGCACAAACTCTTCTTCTTCCTACCAGCTCTGTGACCTTCTGGTCTACAGTGGAAAGAGCCAAATGTGATGCTCAATCCAGATAGAATCCTCTATGGGATGGCTTGAATCTTCAATCTCTCTGGTGCTCGATGATGCCTCTGGTTTGCTCAGCCCTCTGTCTCTTCTACTTTTCTTTACTGTTCTCCGTGTCCAGTCCTCCTCTCAGGGTTCACTAGTACACTTCATCTCTCGACTTCTGTCTCTCTGTGTCTAACTTGACTGATTCAACTGTCTCTATTCATGGCTTTAGCCATTTGACCCCTATGCCCGTTCAGTTCCTCTTCCGCGTGTCGATTCACCTTCTGTAGCTGCACTCGGAGTTCCCTGTGTTCGGCATCATCATGAACGCTTAGGGAGTGGCCACTTGTCCTCCTCTAAACGGCGCCAGCCTGCTTCATCGGTTCATTTCTTCAGTTACGTCGTGGATGCATTCTTCCTCCACTGTGGCAGTCAAACAGATTCCAAATCCCTTTAAAACGTGGCTTAATTCCCTATCAATTCCGCTTCCTCCATCGAGCGCAATCTCAGCCATCCGATCTGGGCCCTCCAGATTCGACGCCATATGCACGTTTCATGCGGTTGACTTGCTAAACCGATAGCGCGCAATCAACGGCGCTTTTCTCTCACCTCCACCTGCCACGCGTCAATCGTTGTAGGGAATCACTCCGCTCTCGTCCAAAACCTCTTACCGTTTAAGGGCGCCTCGATCAAAACCGTTAGTTTCCAGAGCGCGGGTCCTGCCGTTTGTGTTTGGTGTTTTTTCCTTTTTCCGTCTGTGGTCCTCTGGTTCCCCCATGGGACCGAGTGCTCGAGCTTTCCTTCATGGCCCTGTTCGCCTAGCAGTGTTAATCACGCATCAAAAATCACTTCCTTTTCCCATTCCGGGGCTCCCAGGGGCTACTTTGGCCTCCTGCGCGGTCTCCATGGTCCTCGGTCAGCGCGCTTTGACCGAGGTCCTTGTCGTTCCACGTTGGCTGCCATTGCCACTGGTTCAGGGTATTTTTGATTGCTGTCTTGGATTTCTTCAGAGATTTGTTTGACCTGATACAGTCATGGTTCTTTGACAGTCTTCTATGGATCCGATTCGGATCATCCCTTTTTCAAAATATTTTTGAAAACGAAGGGACCGTACCACATGGATTTAAGCTTTCCTACCCCCAAGGCATCTTTGTCTTGGTTATAGACCAAGACAAGGTCGCCTTTAGAAAAAACTCTAGGATGGACAACCATATCATATTGAGTTTTTACTCTCTTTTTATGAGCTTCGTTGATTATGGCCGCATCTTGACGCTGCTGATCGAGATTTTCCAAATGAATGAGGAGTTCTTCAAGATAAGAAGTATCAGGAAGAATTTCAATAACTAATTTAAGGGAAGGAATTTCATATTCCATGGGAAAAATTGATTCCAACCCATAAACTAGTTGAAAAGGAGTAAAACCAATGGCAGTTTTGACTGACATTCGGTATGCCCAAAGTGTCGGATATAACATAATGTGCCAATTGGATCGAGCTTTGTTAATTGTCCTTTGCAGGATTATTTTTAGGGATTTATTCACGACTTCAACCTACCCATTGGCCTGAGGATAATACGGAGATGAATGCTCCTACTAGAAACCCAACTTAAGAGCCAATTCAGACATCATCTGATTTTGGAAATGATTGCCATGGTTGGTGACAATATCTTTGGGAATACCAAATTGGGAAATAACTTGATTGAAGAGAAACAAGGCTGATGTTTCACCATCATTCTTGAAAGTAGGCATAGCCTCGGCCCACTTAGTAAAGTAGTCTACAACTACGATGATATACTTGTGATTTCCTGCCGAAGGCGGATTGCAAGTAGTAAAATCAATACCCCACTTCTTAAAAGGACCGATGGTGACCACAGGAAAAAGTGGAGCTAGATGTGTGAGCATTTTCTGAGTATAAAATTGACAAGGGTGGCATCTCTTAACCACTTCAATACAATCCTTGAAGATTGAAGGCCAAAATTAGCCTGCACGCAAAATTGTTTGGGCTATTGCAAGCCTAGATAGATGACCACCACAGGCTCCACTGTGGCAATCATTAAGCACAGACTCAACTTATTCTAATGTTAAACAACGTCTAAGGATTGAATCAACCCCTCCATGATATAAGGTGTCACCTATAATAATATAGCTTTTAGCAAGGTGATGTAATTTTCTACATTCATCCTTAGAAAAAGTGAGTGGAAACTTCAAAGTCTAGAGATATATAATAATATCTCCATACCAAGGATCTTGTGAGGAAATAAGAAAAACATGTTCGTTAGGAAAATGTTCCTCATAAACTATTTCTTCCTCATAAGACAACTCTGAGATCAATTCTGCAAATACTAATGATTTCTTAGACTTATGCGACATGGATTCGAGATCAAATTCCGGTAAAATGACAATCCATCTGTTGTATTTGTGCCCAATCACTCGTCTACTGAGAACAAATTGAAATGGATTGATGGCTTCTAAGACTGAAGTTCTTCTAAGAAAAATATAATGTCTAAGTCATTGGACAACATGGACCACTGCCAAAGCTAATTTCTCGATGGGAGAATAATGTAGTTCAGGCCCCACTAAGCCTTGGGTCATATAGTAGATTACGTGTTCACAGAAAGAATCATCCTCCTAAACCAGAACCATACCAATATTTGATTCTGCTACAATGAGACATAAAAGGAAGTCTCTGTTATAATCAAGTGGACTCAACAAAGGAGCAGAGGTTAATATTTTTTTCAAATCATCAAATGAGCGTTGCACAAAATCATCCTATAGAAATGGGACCCATTTGTTAAGAAAACTCATAAATCCTTTTGTAATCTCAACGTAATTAGCTATAAGTCTCCTTAAGAAATTGGCTTTTCCTTGAAGACTCTGAAGATGACGAATAGACGACGGGGGAGGCAACTGAATTATGGCCTCAACCTTGAAGGTATCTACATGAATCCCTTCAGTCGACACGATGAATCCCAACAACTGACTGGATGTGATGGTGAAAACACACTTATTCAGATTCAACCAGATTTTATAAAAATAACATCTTTCAAAAATCAATCGGAGATGTTTAGGATGATCTATTTGCTTTTGAGAACGAGCATCTAAATCTTCCAAATAAGCTTCGATAACATGCTTGATATCGTGAAAAGCATACGACATGGCCCGCTAAAAGGTAGCTCCAACATTTTTAAGGCCAAAAAGCATCTTTTTATATGAAAATATACCCCATGGGCAAATAAAATCTGTCTTATGTTGATCTTATGGACGAATAGTGATTTGATTATAACCAGAAAATATGTCCATAAACAAGAAAAATTCATTACCCACACATTCATCGATAATATGATCAATAAAGGGTGTGGGGTAATTATCCTTAGGACAAGCCTTATTTAGGTCCCTAAATTCAATGCATACATAGATCATTCCTTGATTTTTGTCTACAGGGATTGGATTAGAGACCCACTCAGTTAAAGGAATAGGGTATATGAAATCCACCTTAAGCAGCTTTTCAACCTCAGCTTTAATAGTTGTTTCTTCTCTAGGGTTTACTGGTCGAAGCTTCTAGCGAACAGGTTTTTCATTTTCATATGTCTTGATCTCATGCTAGATTATAGATGGATCTATCCCAAGAATTTCCTCATAAGACCAAGCGAACACATATTTATATTCTTTAAAGAGATCAGTATAAGTTTTAATTTCTTCAGGGTAACAGTCAACTCCAATGAAGAAATTTTCAATAACATTGGGATTCCTAGAGATGTTCACTGGAATAGTTTGTGAAATGATAGACATGTTACCCTTGACCAAAAACTGTGCTGGAGCCAAAGGATTTAAAACTGTGTGAACATCACTAGTAGATGAAGAACTGGACAAGCTTGATTCTACTTCTCACAAATGAGGGAGGAAATATGACCGATGATGCAAATCATTCCACGGTATTTGAACAACCGTCATTGCTTCTATAATTTCTTCTTCAGATGGAAAGAAAGTATCTAAGAAATCAAGAGCAGAAGTCGAATCTAGAGTCCAGGCCAAAGCCACATCCCCATCTAGCTCCTCTGGTGAAAAAGGAGTAGGATCGGAGTTTGCAGTGTTAATAATAGACCGATAAGTAATTTCAGCTGTAGACGTAGGAAATTCCATTCCACCTACCTGCCCCTCATCTAATGTGGTGGTAGAAGAGGGTAAGAGCCAAGGATCCAGAAAATAATGAGTTCTAAATAACTCTCATCGAGAAAGTGCCTTGGAGGATGAAATAGAATTAATTTTAGCAATAGAAACATGAAAATCAAAGGTACCCATTAAGGAATAGTATGTTCCAACTCCTATATTCTCTATAGGCTGCTTCAGATTGCTCACTAACAGAACCATATATATTCAGAATATGCATTGGACTCACTTGGAGAATAATCCATATGATCAACCATAACAATTCTCCCTTCATGAGGAAAACAAAGGATGTGAAATAATGATGACACAATAGCATCCATTTCGTAAATTCAATTTCTACCTAGAAGGGGATTGTAATCCAAATTTGCATCAACTATTTCTACTTCAATATTTACAACCTTACCCCCAACACAGATGGGAAAGGCTAGAACAATCCCATACGGTCTATGAGAGTGACCATCAAATGATGTTAATAGAGTAGGTGAAGGAACAACCTGAGGCAATCCAATAGCCTTCCAACATGATATAGACATTACACATGTGGAAGCTCCCTCATCAACTACAGTTCAAAAGATATTGGTCTTTCGATATGTAGACTTGATTTGAAAAGCCATATGATGTGGGAGTCTCTTCTTGATATTTGACATGTCGAATGTAAGAACAAGAGAGTTTTTTGGATCAACTGCTCCGATCACAGTGAGTAATGCACTCCTTTGTGCTGGGCACGACTGGAGTACCTCTAATGCTGACATAGCACAAGGACTCTGAGCCAGGTCTTCTACAATAGAGTATTTCTGAGCTGCCTTAGCATTGGGGTTAATTTTCGAGAAATTTGTGGAGCCTTTTAGCATCTAAGTTATAGACTAAACTATGGGCCTCTCGATATGGAGTGGCTCTGAAACATCAGGAGTAGTATTAGCCTTGGACGATTATGATTCACCATAATCACATGATAGTGTAGCAACGTCAATATGTGAGCCCATCATATAAACAGTTGATGTATTTTCCCCTTGCTGGTTGCCCCTAGCGGGGGTACCAGTACTAGAATTCGTGCTAGAAAGAAATTGATGCCCTTGGGGAAAAGGGTTAGTTAGCACAACCTGGGAGCTAGAAGACCCTTGCTAAACCAACAAGCGCGAAGTCGCCAATTCTGTTATGGGTGAAGCCACCCTAGGATCTTGGGTTGAGAACCCCAACAGAGCAGAGGGATTACAGCATAAAGATGGATGCAAACTGGCAGTCCTAATAATTAAACTACTGAATTAGGAAGAAGAGGTATTACCCGGAGGTCCTACATTGGGGGTCGTTCCTGTAGGGTCCAAATCCTCTACTTCTTCCAATGCTTTAGAACCTGCAACTCATTCAAGAAAATCATATACACCAGCAGTAATAGAAAGCATGTTCATGATATAAGTGTTAGGTCATATAAGCATGTAAGAAAATAAGCATTAACATAAGATTTATAAACAAATCATAACATAGATTAATGCATTAATAGCATAAATATCAGGAACAAAACAACACCTCTTTGTTAATGTAAACTAAAAGGCACGGAAGAGCTACAACCTAAGTTTTTTGCTGGCTCCAAGCGAAACTGTCCTCCAGATCCATCAATATACACAAGGATGTCATAAAAGGGATGAAGGACATCTCCAAAAGGAAACATAGGTTTCCTATGACTTGGGAGTGCAGAAGGCACATGGATTTCTTCAGACTTGATCAGGGATGTAATCAACTATAATACCAATATCCAATATTTTTTGTTTTCTTTTTCAGAAACACTCCACACACTAAAAATCTAACAAAAATACTAAAGATGCTTATAGTGCAAACTAACCTAATGCAAACTATAATGATGATGCAAGATCCTATGAATTTTCATATAATAAGAAAATGCATTTCTCTGCAAGATCAATAGGCCAACTTGACTACAAAGAGGGCATGAATTCAATGAAAAGCTTCCCTTGAAACCAAGCAAAACCAATCGAAAAAAGAACACAATTGCTCAAAAACAACAAAGAAACCAGAAACAAAACTGAAAGAAAAAGAAAGGCAAGAACTTTGTTTTTGTCTTTTTCTTTTTAAAAGAACCCAAAGAAATTTTTGAGCACAAAATACTACTAAACTTCAAAGACCAAAAACAAGCATAAAAAGTCCCAAAACCCATAAGTTATGCACATCACCAATGTAATGATACTTGGAATGATAAAGGACCACATAATTGCATAAACTGATATGAAAAGTAGTACAAATAACTTCAAAAAACCAAAATAATGTCAAAGAAGACTTTCAAGATTGCCGAAGAGGCACTCAAAAACCATGAAAAACAAAATAGGTCAACCAAAAAGGAAAGCAAAGTAAAGCAATCTAAAAATTGGGTTATAAATAAAACTAAAATCAAATTCTTGTTTTGCCAAATCAGAATAGACAAGGAATTCCACAAAAAGCCTTGAACCCAAAGCCCAAACTGAAACCTTACTCAAACAACAAACTCTAGGTTAACTAGGTTTTTCAATAAGAGGAAGATTGAAGATTGAAGACTTGCAAGAAAGCAGAGCTTTTCAGGAAGTGAATGACCACAAAATAGAAAAACCCACTAGGAAACAAGCTTAATTAGGCCAATTTTTTTGAAAAGTTAATTCAAAACAAGGTATACGTGACTGTTTAAATACACAGAAGTTTGTATACGCGACTAAAGAAGAGGAAACTCATGTGTACACGAGTCTATTTAGAGAAACTAGTGTGTATACGCTATTGTGTCCTCTGATAAAAGCATATATAAAGCTCAATCAAGAAAAAAAGAAATCAGGCCTGATCCAAAAGATTAGATTTGATTCCTAGATAGCAAAAGAAGTCACAAACACTACAAAAGAAAGTAACCAGTCAAATAGGCCCTAGTAAAAAAAAACAACCCAATCAGGAAAAACAAGAATTCTTTCCCCAGTGGAGTCACCAATTCTGTTATGGGTGAAGTCACCTGTTGTAGTGGCTACAACCACCCTCCAAAAATATTCCTTAACTTTGTTTTGGATCCTCCCTACCGACCATCCTCAGCAACATGTCTTGCACTATGAAGCACATCAACTTTAGTTGTTTCATAGAGTCTTGTCAACCTATGCATGCAAGTTTGTTCGACCCCCTTCACTAGCTATTATCCAGACTTAGTGTTAGTTGTTGGTTGAGTAGTTACCTCTAGGAATTGCACAATTCAGGAGGTGAAGCAACCTTCCCTCAAGGAATTACGCAAACCCAGCTAGACACCCAACTACGATACATAATTGTGAGATTCTTCCTCACATTCTTCCTTTAAAAAATTACGCAATTCATCCCGGGATAGCTGCTCAACCCAAAAATTGTGCAATTCTAGGCAGAAGTTACCCACTTCTCCTAGAAATTGCATAATCCCTCTAGGAAAACTATCCTAACAGCTAGCAAAAATTACGCAAATCTAGCCAAGCAGCCTGTTGGGCTCAGAAACTATGCAATACAATCAAACATGCTTCCTTGAGAAAATTGTGAGGTCTAACCTAGGACAACTACTCAGCTTAGAAACTACACAATCCAAGGAGACAATCACTTGTTCCTCTCAGAAATTGCGCAATCCCTCTGGGAAAACCATCTCTGCTCAGCCCAGAAACTACACATATTTTCATTCCAGGCTTGTAGACCGATGCACGTTCCTTCAGTTTGACCAATTCCCTCCGGGACCGAGCAAAAATGAATTGCATGCATGGAATTCTTCTCCCAAGGCATAATGCAAAGGCATCCATTGATTCAGGGATCTATTTTTAGCAGATGGAGGTTACATGCAAGGATCATTTCAAAAACATCTTGCCATATGTCGCTTTTCCTAAATTTGTGGTATGCGCGTCACAACCCTGATTTTATAAAAACTCATCAATCAGACACTACAGATCTCATTCCTCACATCAACCTTGCAACTTTGACATCCCACATTGCATCTAGGAGTCATCGGCACATTCAGCTTGGCAGTTTCGAGGTAAGCCCACTTTTCATGTCTCACACTGTGTTTCTATCGCTTTTTGTGTTTCGCTTCGTGTGAGTGTTGTCTGCTTGATTTCAGTGAGTGCTTGTTTTCATTTTGATGTATGTTATATTGTAGAAGCACCGTTTCAGTAATCGTTTGCATCTCACTGTTGTCGCATGCATGACACTGTTGTTGCACGAACGGTCACTATTGCGGTGACTTGCTGCACACACATGCATGCTTTCCCGTTTTCTGAATCCTGCACTTGTCGTTTGCATGTATGATCATTAACTCTTGTTTTCACTCATCTCATCATGCATTTAGACTTCTCATGTTCGCAATTGCCCGTCGGCCGATCTGGGTTGCCTTGGCCCAAACCGCGCCTTACCCAGCTAGCACTGTGCATTTCCCGAAGAAAAGGCTTTGCCTTCCCTCTAGAAATTGTGCAAGTTTGGCCCATCATTGTCCTCTAGTCTTGCATTGCACAATTCTTGGAAGCAGTGTCCTGTTGGCCCCAAAAACTGCGTAATGCAGTTTGCTGGTTGCATGTCACTGCTGACTGAAATTGCGCATTGTGCAGTTTCAGCCCTCAGCAAGCCAGGCTACACTATGCATTGCATAGAGTAGTCGGTCAACCTCCTGAAATCCTAGACTGTTCCTTGTGCAGTTTTGATAGTCAGTCTCCTGAGCTCCCGACGCAAATTTCACAACCTTCAAGATCAATCACAAAGGTATGTTGCAAGTCAGTCCTCAAGTTTTTTTGGTTTTCAATTGAAAAATTTATTGTCATGAGTGTTGTTATGTCTCTAGGTATCATAGGTGTTCATCTGCCTCTTAGAAGCATAAGTACAATGGCTTCCAGGAGAGTAGAGTTGAAGACATCGTTTAGATCACATCCAGGGATGCAGTCGATCAAGTGTCTATGAACGTGCCTATCCACGAAGACATCAAGTTGGTCATGGACAAGGATATCAAGATGAATACCAACAACATCATAGTGAGAAACACCATCAACAACAACAGAAGGCAGCACACCTGCATGCAACGAATGCAAGAGGAAGGTTTTTGATAACATAGAGGTGGAGCAAAGTTACAAGTTCAAAGCAGATCCACTCATGATGAAAGCAACTTTGGAGATCAAGGCTATGAGGTGACAACATGACACAAAGATCGCGCGAAGGCAGAGAAAAGAATAGAGAAGGAGTTGCATGTGTTGGAACAACAGCTCAAGGAAGAACATGAGCTGCATAGATGAGAGAATGATTTATAACAGGAACATGTACAATAGGGGGCACAACATGCACACACGGATGAAACTAAGCCCGTACAAGTTATAGATCCATCCCAGCAGCTGGCATGGAGCAGACAAGGTGAGCAGTGCTGTTGACCGCATGCAAGGGAATTTAGTAGCATGCATTTCATTATGAGCACGCATGCAATCCCACCCATTTGGCACACTCACCGAGGTGAAGACAAGAAGCAAGTCCGAATGGAGCTAAATGTGTATTTTGACAAGTTGATGCACACGACCACCAACACATGCTTGGAGATCAACATAGACACCATGCATCAACATGTTGCCAGTCCAGTCATACCTAGGATGACCATGCACATGCTATTAGATGAGTTGGACAGAGGAGCCATATCAGTGTACCCGGATGCAACAGAGGCAAGAGTTCACTTCAGCAAGAATGTCACCATTAGCACACAAACACCATCATGGAAGACCAAGCTTGGCATCATCTCACCACCTTCGACCATCACAAGGATGTCAAAGAGTTGGTCTAATCACAATGGTCCCAGTGTCAGTGATGTCATGCATGGCTTGCTCAATCCATTTTGTCTCACATGGGTTCATGTGCATTGTAATGTAACTTCTTGTCAAGTAGAAGTTGAAGTGTCAATAGTTGACAGTCATAAAGTAGTTGAAGAGTCATGAGGATAGATGAATAGTCACAAAGGGGAATGTCAAGGGTCAGCCTACCCTTTGCTATAAATAGTCCCTCATAACTCATTGTATAGGCTTTTTGGTCAGCCAATCTTCCAATAGGAGTATCTTAGAGAAAGCTTAGAAAATATTGTAACGATCCTTGGCTTCTCCACTGTGCAGAGCTAGTATATCTCTTTAGAGGAGTAGGCAGTTGTGGCTGTAACATTCCACTATCAAGGCTAGCAGGTGGACATGGATGTATTGTATGACTGGAACTTACACTTATTAATATAACATATCCAACATGTTTCATGCATATGTCGTATTATATTCCAGCTATCTTGTTTACTCTAAATAATATATGTAACTGTTTTCTTATGCATGCATGTATCGACTGTTCTGTATAAGTATGTATGAATCTTACTAAAATGTGTTGATTGGTTTAACCGTCACTTTGGATTTCTCACTATCTTGCTTTCCAGTGGGTGATGCATCTTTGCTTGCGTGTTCCCTTCCAAGCTGAGTATTATTACAGGTTTCCAAGGGGCACACTCACCCCACTTTGCGTGTGTTAGAACCGCTCATGCACCTTCCTTGACTCATCGCAGCTATCACACCCTTGCTACCAATAGGGACATCTTACTTGCCTCTGTTTGAAACCGTGGTCAAGGCAATATCATACGACCCACTGCTGGGACTCCTACACTAAACAGTCTGAGGTCTAATTGGGACTTCTTATCGAGGATATCCCCTAACATGTTGGCGGGTCCAACACCATCAACATTTTTTGCACTAGAAGGAGGGCCAGATGACAAGCTAAGTCCTCACATCTATTTTGAATCTCTGCATATCCATCATGACTAACTATAGAGTTTCTCTTTAGGAGTATATGTCTTATGGAAATGACTTCGAAATCTCAAAAGAGCTCTCAGATAATTTGTCACATAAAACATATGATGGTAGAGGCCATGTAGCCTTGTTTAGGCACACGGTCAACATTTTAGGCTCATGTGAAAGACATGGAATCTTTGAAAAATACATGACCTACGCGTTGTTCGTCTACGCGCTTCGAGGGCACCTATTGTACTAGTGTGCCACGTTGCCTGAAAAATCTATTCATCCTCTTTCTCATCTGGTCACAGGGATAGACCGTGCTTTCAATCACTTTAACTGTAAAGCACTCGACAAAGAAATTCTAAAATTACGAAAAGCACCCGATGAATCCATTGAATAGTTTCACACACACTTTTGTAATCTTGCATACTGATTTCCCGAAGATGAAATTGATTGGGAATTTCTTGATGGAAGATTTGAGTATCTTCTTTACATATCCAAAAATCCGCAATTCTTGAAATCATTCAGATTCTGCTCAACACACTTCAGTGATGGAGCTGCGCAATCATAGGCAGGTATAGTTGCTATCACAAGTGACTATCTGCCTTCACCTCATCAAACAACTCCACCACCGCAGAGTGATGTGGGAGATTATGCACGCACATTTTTTGAACTATCACATCCTCCCACCCCACCAGCTCTTAGTATCTGCGCATATTTGTCTTGCAAGCCCATTGGTTTTCATGTGGATTTGTTCCCTCAACCTCCATCCCTATGTTTTGTTGACCCTCCAGATTGTATTTTCTTATGTTCTTCCATTCCGAACTCCTCACCTGCTGTGAACAAGGATCTAGTTGTAAACGAAGTTGGTGTTATGCAGCCAACCTACGCCATCATTCATGATGAGTGTCTGTGGGAATATAAAGAAGAACCCACGGTGAAGGATGACTGCTTTCTAGTCACGCCTCATCTGCTTTATCCTGAAATCCTTTGTGATTCTGCCACTGCTAATTTCCCTTATGAAAACTCATTTTCGGATGTTTCTACTTCCGATAATTCATAGGACACGTCAGATGTTAGCCTGTCATTACATTACGGAGAGGACACATCCTCCTCCGAGACTCCATCCAATCTGTCATCTGTCATTTCTGAAAACACAGAGGGAGAACATCCTTGCTTCTCATCTACCCCTCTGCCCGATTCATCAAATCATGAGGATTCCAACAAACATCCTAATTTTTCTGATCTTGGTTGTCATGATCTCTCTACTTCTTCGTCCGATCATGATGTTGCTTCAATCGTTGTTAATCTTTCTAAGGCACTAGTCTACGATCATCTATCTGTTTACGAAGTCAAAACCTCATAAACTGTTGAGGCACTTCAGCCTGAGCTGATGATTATGTCAGGTCCTCACTGTCCTAAGGTTGGTTTCACTTCTGATCAGGAAATTGTTGAAACATGAAAGGCTCGTCATCACTCTATGCTTTGCATTGAATATCAACCAAACACCCAGATTTCACTTCCTCCACTCAAACTACATGATCCCATCGCTCCTACGTTGGAGGAATCTTACACATCAAGCACACTTGCACAACGTATGTGGTCTACCTTTCTCACGTTTTCTTGCACGTCACAGTCAATAGAATGCATACACTCAACATCTGCATGTAGTGTAGCACAACACCATGACAAGTCCAAAGAGTGCATGTCATGCGCTTTCACTCATTTTTGTTCTGTAGATGTTTGTAAGCTTGAAGTATGTACGTCTTCATCATTATATCTTTCATGCTTGCTAGTTAGCACAACTGCAATGTGCACGAACCATGACTTCACCAACATGAGTCGACCAATGCGTCAATGGCTACATTGGAAGTATCACTTCATGTGAGACAACCCATGCAATGTTAGCTTAGGAGTAGGAGTAGTGCTTGCTTTTTGAGTTGTTTTCTTGCACGCATGTTTGATTCTTTCTTTGTGTGTTTGTTCACTTGCTTTTTTTTTCTTACTTGATTTTATTTCACATTTTCTTCTGCTCCTTGCTTTGATTGTTGGTTTGTTTGCTTGTTATTGTCCGTAGGTTAGTTTTGCATGGATCATGTGCAACTCTTGAAACAAGCTGGGTAAAGTACAAGAGGACTTGTACAACTATCAACATTTGGTTATCTGTTGTCTGCTCTCTTATGTAAGAACTTGTTTTCTTCAGTCCATGATACATCAATGAAAAATACGTACTGTTCGAAGTGAACCTTGGTGAAAACACAACACTTGCACGCTAACTAGTATCACCTACTCTAGTCAGTTTTTTTTGGGTTAATCCTTGTCAGCTCAGTCAAGTAGAGTAAGGTGAGGTGGAAAACCTTAACAACCACGTCAAAGGTATATATAAAATACTTCTCTAAAGGAAAAACCTCTTTTGATCTCAATAAGTCAGGATCCCTCTTTCGCCTCTGAAATGAATGAGTGCTATGCACAGTTATAAAAATGAAAAAAATGAAAAAGTGAAAAAATTCGAAAAAATGAAAAATTAATAAGGCAAAAGAAGAGAAAGGCTTCCTGCACAAAGAGGTGATGTAAGTAACTCTGCTAGGGTAGTGACCAAGCTCGCTGGCAGTTGAGCGATGCTTGTGTTCCTGCGTGACTCCGTCGGCGTACTGTTCAAGCCCGCTGGCAGCAGAGCAACACTAGAGAAGAAACTAAAACTTTGACAACTATACTGCTTGTGCACCAATATACCCCTCATCCCCAATCGAAACAACTGTGTTGGCTTGGCTTGGAATGTGTGTCGACCTATCAAGTTCTTGGCAGATGTTATATCTTACAATCAAGCAAGAGTGTAAACCAAGACGACCAAAGAACTGAACAATACTTCCAGAGGTGTTAGACTTGCTTTTCACGAAAAAGGTCCATTCAAAGAGCTATAGTTCTACCAGTGTGTCACCAAGTGTTGTAGCAGCTACAAAAACCATCCAAAATTTTTCCTTAGCTTCATTTTGGAGCCTCCCTATTTACCATCCTTAGCAGCGTGTCTTGCACTGTCAAGCACATGAGCTTCAATTGTTGCATAGAATCTTGTCAGCCTGTGCATGCAAGTTTGTTCCACCCCCTTCACAGGCTGCTCTTCGGACTTAGTGTCAGTTGCTGGTTGAGAAGCTACCTATGGGAATTGTGCAATTCTTTAGGTGAACCAACCTTCCCTCCATAAATTGCATAAACCCAGTTGGACACCCAGCTAGGCTCCAAAATTGTGAAATTCTTCTAGACAGTCTTCCTTTAAAAATTTGCACAATTCATCCCAGGACAACTGCTCAACCCAGAAATTGCACAATTCTGGGCAGAAGTCACCTTCTGCTACCAGAAATTGCATAATCCCTCTGGGACAACCAACCCAGCAGCTAGCATAAATTTCTCAAATCTAGCCAGGCAGCTTGTTGGGCTCAGAAATTGCACAATACAGTCAGATAGGCTTCCTTAAGAAAATTTCAAGGTCTGACCCAGGACAACTACTTAGCCCAGAAATTGCACAATCCTTGGAGACAGTCACATATTGCTCTAAGAAATTGTGCAATCCCTTTGGAACAACCATCTCTGCTCAGCCCGAAAACTACGCATATTTTCATCCCAGGCTCGCAGAGCGATGCATGTGCCTTCAGGTTGACCAGCTCCCTCGGGACCAAGAACAACTGAATTGCATGCATGGAATGCTTCTCCCAAGGCAGCATGAAAATGCATCCCTTGATTCAAGGATCTATTTTTAGCAACTGGAGGTTACATGCAAGGATCATTTCAGAAACATCCTGCCAATTGTTGTTTTTCCTAGATTTGTGGCATGCGTGTCACAACCTCAATTTTATCAAAACTCATCAACCGGATGTTGTAGAGATCCTTTCTCACATCAACCTTGTACCTCTGACATCCCACATTGCATCTAGGAGTCGTCGGCACATTCAGCTCGACTTTTTTGAGGTAAGCTTGCTTTTTCATGTCTCGCGTTGTGTTTCTGTCACTTTTTGTGTTTCGCTTCATGTGAGTGTTATCTACTTTATTTTAGTGAGTGCTTGTTGTTGTTTTGATGTATGTTGGCTCGTAGAAGCACCGTTTCAGTTCTCGTTCGCATCTCACTTTTGTCGCATGCATGACACTGTTGTTGCACGAACAATCACCATTATGGTGACTCGCTTCACACACATGCATGCTTTCCCATTTTCTGAATCCTACACTTGTTGTTTACATGTATGATCATCACTCTTTTTTGCACTCATCTCATCATGCATTCAAACTTCTCATGTTTTCAGCCACTCGTCGTCCGGTTTGGGCTGCCTTAGCCTGGACCGTGCCTTGCCCAACTAGCACTGCGCATTTTTGGAAGCAAAGGCTCTGCATTCCCTCCAGAAATTGCGTAAGTTTGGCCCCATCACTGACCTTCAGGCTTGCATTGTGAAATTCTTGGAGGTAGTGTCCTGCTAGCCCCAGAAACTACGCAATGTAGTTTTCTAGTTGCATGTCACTGCTGACTGAAATTGCACATTGCAGAGTTTCAATCCTTAGCAGGCCAGGACAGACTGTGCATTATGTAGTTCTAGCAATCATCCAACCTCCTGACAGCCTGAACTGTGCCTTACGTAGTTTTGGCAGTCAGTCTCCCGACCTCCTGACAGAAATTGTGCAACCTTCATGATCAATCATACAGGTATGTTGCAAGTCAGTCCTCAAGTTCATTTTGGTTTTCAACTGATAGATTTCTTGTCATGAGAGTTTCCATGTCTCTAGATATCACAGGTGTTCATATACCTCTCAGCATCACAGGTACAATGGCTTCCAGGAAAGCAGATTCAAAGACGTCGTTTAGAGCACACCTGGGGATGCAGTCGATCAAGTGTCTATGAAATTGCATTTCCACAAAGACATCAAGTTGTTCAGGGAAAAGGATATCAAGATGAATGGAAGCAGCACCACAATGAGTAGCACATCAGCAGTAGCAGAAGGTAGCACACCTACATGCGATGAATGCAAGAGGAAGGTTGTTGACATCATAGAGGTGGAGCAAAGCTGCAAGTTCAAAGCAGATCCACTCATGACGAAAGAAGCTTTGGAGATCAAGGATATGAGGTGACGACGTGACATGAAGATCGCACGAAGGTAGAGAAGGAGTTGCATGTGCTAGAACAACGGATCAAGGAAGAATATGAGCTACATAGACGAGAGAATGAGTTGCAGTAGGAACAGGTACAACAGGGAGTGTAACATGCACAAACGGATGAAACTGCACCCGTAGAAGTTATAGATCCATCCTAGTAGTTGGCATGGAGTAGACAAGGTGAGTAGTGCTGTTGATTGCATGCAAGGGAATTCACCAACATGCATATCATTATGCACATGCATGCGATCCCACCCATTTGGAACACTCACTAAGGAGAATACAAGAAGCAAGTCTGACTAGAGCTAAACATGTATTTTGACAAGTTGATGCACATGACCACAACACATGCTTGGAGATCAACGCAAATACCATGCATCAACATGTTTTCGATCTGGTCATACCCAAGACGACCATGGGCATGCTATCAGATGAGTTGGATGGAGGATCCATATTAGTGTACTCGGATGCAATGGAAGCAAGAGTTAGATTCAACAATATGTCACCATTGAGTGCACAAACACTATCACGGACGACGAATCTTGGCATTAGCTCACCACCTTCAACAATCACAAGGATGTCAAAGAGTTGGTCTCACCACAACGTTCCAAGTGTCAGTGATGTCTTGCATGGCTTGCTCAAGCCATTTTGTCTCACATGGGCACATGTGCATTGTAATGTAATGTCTTGTCAAGTAGAAGTTCAATTGTTGATAGTTGAATGTAACAACCATAGAGTAGTTGAAGAGTCATGAGGATAGATGAATGGTCACAAAGGGGAATGTCAAGGGTCAACCCGCCCTTTGCTATAAATAGTCCATCATAACTCATTGTAAAGGCTTTTTGGTCAGCCAAGCTTCCAATAGGAGTATCTTAGAGAAATCTTGGACAATATTGTAACGAGCCTTGGCTTCTCCACTGCGCAGAGCTAGTATATCTCTTTTGAGGATAACAGGTGGATATGAAAGTATTGTATGAGAAAAATTTACAATTCTTAATATAACAAAGTTGACAAATTTCATGCATATGTCATATTGTATTCCAGCTATCTTGTTTACTCTAAATGATATATGTAATTGTTTTCTTACACATTCATGTAGGGACTATTCTGTATAAGTATGTATGAATCTTACTAAAATGTGTTGATTTGTTTAACCGCCACTTTGGATTGCTCACTATCTTGCTTTCTAGCTGGTGATGCATCTTTGCTCGTGTGTTCCCTTCTAAGCCAAGTACTATTATAGGTTTCCAAGGGGTGCACTCACCCCACTTTCCATGTGTTAGAACCGTTCATGCACCTTCTGTTGGGGTCCAGGTATGAACAATATATTCACCCTTTTTCCTACATTAATTTATCAATCCGGGTGTGTATCCTTTTCAAGGAAACATGCAAAGTATATGCAAGCGAAAGGTTACCATCCATCACCGACCAAGGGTTTGTGATTAATACTCAAAGCATTGCCATACAATTGAAATTAACAGCAATACTCAAGAAAAGTAATTACAAGAAATAACAATCTGCAATAGCAACCATAAAATGATAAATGACACACAACAGGAACTACACAGCACCTGATCATAAGAGTGGGCCCAACTCTCTGATCAGCGCTACGTTAATCACAACAAAGAGTGGAGCAGCAAAAGGAGCGATATATTATTAACTGGAAGAAAACTATTACAATATCGATGGGGTGTCCCCCCTCTACAGGAATAACCTATCTTTTATACAAAGCGAAGCAGAACAACATCCTTCCCCAAAACCTGGTAACCGTATACCCAGAAATATACGTTGGTTCAGAACGGCACCACCATCGGATGAACAAGATTAGAGAATGGTCCAAGAATGATTCAGGGACATCTGTGACTCTGGCTACACAGCTTCCTTATGGCTCGTTGTTGCTGTGAATTGCAGATCTGCTGCGAGACACTAAAAGATCGGTACCTGTTCTCCAAAAGTTGTGGTCAAACATGCATTTAGTGCTATGAATAGGCAAAACCCCACGACTTTACTTCATTAATAAAATATTCCAATAGACAGGAGAGGGGTAATTACCTTGTAGATTTAGCATAGTAAATACAGATGAATAAGTGAAAAAAGGACAAAATGAGGGATGGAATGCAAAAGAAAGATAGCCCGATTTGGTTCCCAACATCTCCCCCCAACTAGCCTTCTGCATGTCCTCATGCATCTCGCCACCTCTGCAAGTCTGGGTTATGTAGGCTGTTGGCATCTTGGAGCTAAGCGAGATCATACCCTTCAGCCATCTCTATCCCTGGAACCTTAAAACATTCTAAGAGGAGGATTTCCTTCCACTAATCACCCGAAACATGATATACTGGGGTGTAATTGTCCACTAGAAACTAGATGGTGGGGAACTGGAACCAAATCCCCATCCACCGGACCCCGCATGTTTGGATGCATGCCACATACCTTGATACTCTGCTGAGCACTCGTGAAAAATTCGGTTCTCCAAACGGTTCCCTATTCCGAACAGCTGTAGGTGACATCATTCATCTTTTCTGACAACAATCAAGGGCTTCATCTTGAAATGTGACTATTTGTTTGACACAAAGATCAAGCCACCATTTTTGTGTTCTTAGCATTCTTTCCTTGTTTCCCACAATTCCCAAAAAGGTGTTGTGTTTATTGAACATGGTTATTGACCTTTCATGTTCTCCTCTTACTATAAAGGGCTTTGTAACCTGATTGGACTCAAATGTGTTAAAAGCCTTCTGCCAACTAATCTGATTAAAAGTGTAAGAGGTGAGAGCCCTTAGATGAATTTATCCCACATATGGGACCATGTTGAATCCTCTATTCGTGCACAGTAGATACCCATGCATGTAAAATTCACACATCAAATGCTGAGTTGGAAAACCATGGCTCCTCAATATGCGGAGGAATTGTACATCGTCCTCTATGTCATAACTGATTTCATTCTTGATGCTCTCCATGAAGAAGAAATGAAAACATTCATGCAAGAATAAAGAATAACAAGAAGCAAGGGAATGACATGCCATCACCTCTTGTGCTAAGTTAAACATCTGCTCCTTATTAGCTTTCAATTCTGCCACTTGCCTTTCCAGCTGCTCCATCTTGAGCTATTGCTTCGCATGCCTCAACCTCATGACATCTATATGCTGCACACATTCAAAAATGGGTTTGGAGGCTCATTCCTGAGTTCTTTTTACCTCGATTTGATACCAGGCTGCAGTGGATTTCCAATTCTGCACTTCAGCTGTTAGGGCATATTCACGGTCTTCAAACAGTTGCTTGACAGGGGTTGTTTGAGTGGCAACAGAATTTGTGGCTATCTGGTCCACCTGAGTCCCTGCTTTGACTACTGTGGCTTGGGACTTTTTGGCCTGTTGCTTGTATTCTTCATCATCTTCTGCAATTTATGTACCTGTTTTCCCAACTTCCTAACCTTTGTCTTGAGCCATATTATTTCTCTAAATTGTAGCTAGTATTTTTGTCTAACAAGTAGTCTTCATTGTTCGGACAACTCTACCCATTCTTGCTTAACCAAAACCTCTTCAGCTTCTGCAATTGGTTCAGCTGGAGGTGAATCCCCCAGGAAAGCTTCTGCTATGCTGACTACCGGGTTTCTTTCCATTGCTCGTTCTTCCTCAATTATTTCTTGTTTTACAGCATTCTTTCCCAACCTTACCACTGCCTCATTCATCGGGACCGCTTCACTTGGTCCCTCCTCTTTGCCAACAACTTCCTCCTTTTTTTGTGTGATCACTACGACCGGTGGTGCCCTTTGTGGTCTTTGTGATTTTTTAGGCTCCTTTTCTCCGAGCTATCCTTCCAAAGGGTCTTGTTGGGAGTCCACAGTCAACAATCCTCCGGAACCTCTTCTTCTAGTTGACTCATCAAATTTCAAAGAAGGAGAACGATGATATCTTATTCTGTGCACCAGGGGGAACGAGATACCCTCGCTCGTCTTGGAATAGAAGAGAAAAAGGGAAAACTAGTAGGGATCTTCATTCTGGCCTTCAACAATTCTATTATGGGTCACATTCATTGCTTGTATAGTGTTTGGTCTCGAGGTTGAAGTTGGTTCTTGTGGAGCAGCGCAAGCCTCATGCCCTAGTTCTCCTAGAACTTCCTCTGTAGTTTCCATGGTTCTCCCAGCTCTGAGCTCTTCTCATCCTGGTTCGTCCTCTTCCATTGGTTCTATGGTCGGGGCAACCATGACCTCTTCTTCATTTAGGTTGTCTTCCTCCATTGGTGCCACAGTGGCGGGAAGTTCCTGTGGATACCTTTAGCCACAATATCAACCAATTCTTTCGTCCTTGCCCATTGTGGTACCTCTTCTGTTGTTGTTGTGTTGTCGATTTGCTCTGCTAGCTCCACAGTCGAGGCTGGTTCTTGTGGAATAGCCTCGGCCATGGTACTAGTGGGCCTTTCTATGTTGACTCCTCCGTCTTCCATCGATTCTGTAGTTTTGGCTTGCTCTTGAGGAGAAACCTCTTCTTCAAGTTCTTCGGATCCCATTTCCATCTCTTCTGGCTCCTCTTGGTCAACATAGTAATCTCCTCCATATTCTTCCTCCATTTCTTCTGGTTCATATTCTTTGGCTGCCACGGTAGCTATTATCTCTTCCTCTGTGGAATCCCAAAATAGCTCTCATGGAATTGGAATCCATCTAATTGCATTCATCACTATTAGCTGGACCAGCCCGTGGTGGGTAATGACTGCCATCACCTGTAGCGATTTTTGAGCAGACAATGCCATTAGCTGCACACTCCTTAGTAGGAAATAATGCACATTTAATGAGAAGGCCTTTGCTTGGGGGAATCAGAGGTGAGCTAATATCCGAAGATGATATTTGAACACAGTGGAATACCTCCCCTCGCAAGTTATATACTTTATTACAAACTCTACTACCTCTCCCCATGGATGTGGTAACGAGTTTTGGTCGTATCCTCACCCCTTCTGAGCAATGCTTTCTCCTACCTGCAAAAAAGCTTTAGGAAACTTCGAGAGGGAAATTCTCCTTGAAAACCATCTCTGTCCATATTGAGGGAGCCCACTAACTTCTGCAATGGCTTCCTCCATAACAGGGACTTTATCCCGCGAACTCGAGAACTTTCTTCTTCCAGATTGAGTACAAATTCCACCACAATTGCCTTGTTGAACCCCCTCAACCTGTCAAAGTAGACATCCCAACCTGCATTTTCAAAGACCTGCCATATTTCCTGACTGCTTCGAACTCTTTTTGTGTCCTCTGGCTCATGTCACACAGACCGTCCACCCATCTCTATAGAGGCGGGATCAACACAACAAATACAATTTTTGAACTCTTGCTGTGTCCTCTAGCTCATGTCGCACGGACTGTCCACCCATCGCTATAGAGGAGGGATCAACACAACGAATACAATTAGCTGGTAGGGGAAAATAACAGGGACCCAAACCATTGCTAATAGTAATAATGTCATGGTCGCCTCCGAAAAAAGGATGGTAACAGTACTAGTACATCTGAAGAAATCTCAGAGAATGATGGTGAGTGATGGCAGTACGGTTAGATGTTTTCAATGGTTCAATGCCATGTGTTGGGGAAGTGATCGGTTATACTTTTTGCGTACAAACATGAATTCCAATGCGTCAGGGTCATGATTACGAAATCGTCATAATCATTAGATTTAGTTTGGTGTGAATCATGTGATATGAATGCATTTTTTCTAGTACGTCATCATTTATTATGACAGGACCCCCCCCCCCCCAACTTAATTACGGCCATCCGTGGCACGTATTGGTGTCTTTTGGAATATTTTAATTAAATCCATAAAATTCAGCGGAGACATACCTGGGGACCTACCTTGTGGTGGAGTAACAGCAAAATGACTGACAAAGTAACAATAATATGGAGTAATAGCATGGCAGAGAAACAACACCGGTGGAGTAACAACACTGGTGGAGTAACAGCACCAGTGGAGTAACAGCACTGGCGGAGTAATAGCAACAGTGGAGTAACAGCATTGGCAGAGTAACAACACTGGCGGAGTAACAACAACGGCGGAGTAATAGCATCGGTGGAGTAACAACATCGGCGAAGCAACAACACCGTTGGAGGAACAACAACGGTGGAGTAACAGCACCGGCAGAGTAATAGCACTGCCGGAGTAATAGCAACGGCGGAGTAATAGCACCGGTGGTGGGGTAACAGCACCTGCGGAGTAATAGCAACGGTGGAGTAACAGCATCAGCGGAGTAACAACATCGGCGGAGTAACAACACCGGCAGAGAAACAACAATGGCGGAGTAACAGCACCGGCGGAGTAACGACACCGGCGGAGTAACAACACCGGCGGAGTAACAACACTGGCGGAGTAACAGCACCGGCGGAGTAACAACACCGGCAGAGTAACAACAATGGTGGAGTAACAACATTGGCGGAGTAACAGCATCGGTGGATTAACAACACCAACGGAGTAACAACAACAGTGGAGTAACAGCATCAGCAGAGTAACAACATCAGCGGAGTAACAACATCGGCAGAGTAACAACACCAGCGGAGTAACAGTGCTGGCGGAGTAACAGCAATGGCTAAGTAGCAGCACCAGCGGAGTAATAGCAACGGCTGAGTAGCAGCACCAGTGGAGTAACAGCACCGGTGGAGTAACAGCACTGGTGGAGTAACAACAATGGCTGAGTAGCATCACCAACAGAGTAACAGCACCGAGTGTTACATTTCTCCTGGCTATATTCCGTTGTTATTCCTGCAAAAAACAAACAAATAATAACAATTTTTTTTTTAAGCAGCAAAAAGAGAGTGTCCTTTCTACCAACAACCATTAAACCAGATGAATCAGAAAGGTGTTTAACGAAGACATCTCTAGAGGTTGGATGGTGTTATAGCTTTAGACGGTGTCCATTTACTAAGAATGAAGTATGACTCCCATCTATTGTAATTGATCTAATTGTTCCATTGTCAAACACTGCGTCCACTTCATACGGTCCCATATAGTAAGTGCGAAGCTTTCCTTTGAAATATTTAAACCGGGAGTCGTAAAGTAATGCCCAATCCCCTGCATGAAAAACCTTGCTCTTGATAAATTTATCGTGCCATTTCATTCTCTGTTGTTGAACAACAGTAGTTTTCTAGACAACTACCGATCGAATCTCGTCCAACTCATTGAGCTGTTCTAGTCGGTGTTTCTGTGCTTCTGATAAGTCTAGGCCTACTTCTAAAGCTGTTATGAGCATGCTGATCTCAAATTCTACTGGAAACAAGGGTGATTTCCCATAGACTAACTCAAATGGATAAAACCCATTTGTGTTCCGCCATGTTGTTCTGTATGCCCATAAAGCTTCTGGAAGTTTCTGTGACCAGTCCCGACAATGACTTGCTACTATTTTTGCAACTACTCTAGCTTCCACCCATTTAGTCACATAATCAGTGCAGACGAAGATGTGAGCTTTCTAATGAAAAGGTGCGTTGAAAGGTCCAACTAAATCAATGGCCTATTTCTCGAAAGGTTCGAGGACTATCTGGGGCTATAGAGGCATTTCATCTGCTTTCCTAGGTTGTCCCATCCGTTGGCAACTATCACATCTACGGACATAATCCCGAGCATCACGAAAGATGGAAGGCCAGTAGTATCCCATCTATAGCACTTTGTGGCCTGTTCTCTTATCTGCAAAATTTCCTCCACAGGGGCCATCATGGGTGACCTTTAATATCTCATAGATGTCATCCTCTGCCACACAATGCCGAATCTATTGATCAACCCCTGTATGAAAGAGATACCCTGCCATCCATGAATATCGGGTACTATGATGAATAATCTTCCTCTGATCCTTATATGACAAATGACGAGGCACCTTCCCTGTAGCAAGATAGTTATCAATATCTGCATACCACGGAGTGTTAGCAGAAACTGCAAAAATATGTTCATCTGGAAAATTATCTTCAATGGGTGTATTCTTACCATCATTTTCTATCCTAGACAAGAAATCAACAACCACATTGTCCTTCCCTAGTTTATCTACTATAGTAATGTCAAATTCTTGTAGTAGCAAAAGCCATCTTGTAATGCGACCAGGGGTAACAGGTTTATTCATTAAATACCTGATAGTTGCATGATCAGTATGTACAAAGGTAGGATACCCGGTAATGTAATGCCAGAATTTGTTGATGGCATAGATGACAACAAGGAACTCTTTTTCAGTCACTATGTAATTTAATTTAGCAGGGGCCAAATTCTTACTAACATAGTAAACTGCATATGGTACCCTGTCCTCTTGCTGTCCCAATACTGCACCAACCGCTGTCTGGGAAGCATCCGTGTGAATATGGAATGGTAATGCCCAGTCTGGCCCTCTAAGGATCGGAGCGCTACAGACCAATTCCTTGATTTTCGTGAAGGCTACATCACAGTCATCTATCCACACAAAATCTGCATCTTTTGTCAGCAATTGAAAAAGTGGATGTGCTACTTTAGCAAAATTTTCTATAAAGCACCTATAATAACTGGCACAACCAATAAATTTGTGTACCTGTCTGGGTGTTTTGGGTATCGGAAAGTGCAAAATTGCCTTTATTTTAGCTGGCTCCATCCGAATTCCTTCAGCCGAGAGCAAATGTCCCAGAACAATTCCTTCCTCCATCATCATATGGCACTTTATCGTACTTAAGGAGCCACGCGCCTATATGCACCTTTCAAAAACTTTATCTAAATTTCTCAACCCTTCTACGAATGAATCCCCATATGGATTAAAGTCATCCATGTAAATTTCAGCACTATCGTCCACCAAATTAGAGAAGATCCCCAAAATTGCCCTCTGGAATGTTGCAGGTGCATTACACAGGCCAAAAGGAAGGACCCGGTATGCGAATGTTCCCCAGGGGCATGTGAAAGTAGTTTTGTCCTGATCTTCAGGAGCTATCTGGATCTGGTTATACCCACTAAATCCATCTAGGAAGGAGAAAAACTTTTTGCCAGCCAATGTGTCCAGAACTTGGTCAATAAATGGTAAAGGAAAATGGTCTTTCTGTGTTGCCTTATTTAATTCTCTATAATCCACGCATATTCGCCATTTACCATTTTTCTTAGGGACCATTACTAATGGAGAAACCCATTGGCTATCTGAAATGGGGTAAATAAAACCTACGTCCAGTAATTTCTGAAGTTCTTCTTTAACAACATTTTTCAATGTAGGGTTCATCCTTCTCTGAGGTTGTCTCACAAGATGACAATCTTCCTTAATATATATATGGTGGGTACATAAATTAGCAGGAATCCCCTTCATGTCTGAGTAATCCCAAGTGAAGGCTTCTTTATGTTTCCGAAGGACATCTAAAAGTTGTTTCTTCTGGGATTCTGATAGGTCTGGGTTAATGTTCAGGGTCTTTCCTGGTTCTAATTCCACTGGGATACTTCCATGGGGTGCAACTACAGGTAGCTCCTCAGATCCTTCTGTTGTTTCAATAGTTTCCTGTGTTTCACAGTTGAAGATGGATTCTAGGATTTGTTGATTTGATTCAGAAATGGAACAAGGATCATTCATAAAGGAGGTTATTACATCATCCTTCGATTCCATTTTTAACTGGAGGGCTTGTCCAAAAGTAAGGACTGGTTTTAATTCCTCATTTTCCGATTCAGGTCCCTTCCTAGATAAGATTTTCTTGCTACCTGCTGGTTTTGAAGGTGGGTTTGGTGCTGCAGGTGGGTATAACACTAAATTCTTAGTGTTTTTCCCATTTGAAATGACCATGTGCCCTAAACGGCACCCAATGTCAGCATCTGCAATAGCCAACCACAACCTACCTAAAATCAAGGGATGGCCGCCGACTGAAGATTGCGTGTGTAATACTAGGAAATCTATGGGGTAGTGCCATGAATCCACCGAAATTGTTACATCTTCTAACTTTCCTACTGGTTTTACTATAGATCGATCTACCAATTCTAACACTGTAGGTTTGTGCTTCAAGTTACGAAGACCTAATGTATGCATGGTTTCAGTGGTGATAACATTGATGGTAGCACCCAGATCTACTAGCACATTTGGAATTTCTATCCCATTAATTTGCACTGTCATAATTGGGTTCCTTGGATCTCCATACTTTACAGGCATTGACTTTCCCATCATAAAATCTAATAGTTTTCCCATGACATGAATAGTAAGGGGGTCTTTGCATTTCTTTGTAGGCTTCTTCGAACAATATTCCCTAAGAGTCTTTGCATATATCAGTACATCCTTCATAGCTTGTAACAGGGAAATTTTGACAAATAAGTTCTGTAATTCACCTAATAAGTTGAATTCAGCCTGAGGGTTTTATTTACTCAAATTCAGTCTTTCTGGATAGGGTGGTTTAGCTTGATGTTGTTTTGTAGGAGACGCCTGATTTCTACCAATTTGTTTTGGTTCCTTGTTAATTAATTTTGATTCTTTACCCTCACTATCAAGTTGTTCAATGATAACTGGTGGAGGTTGAGCATCGACTATCTGCCCTGATTGTAAATTCATTTCATACAATTCTGCGGTGGAAATGCTATACGAAGGTAGGTTGAGAGTGTCGGTTTGATGAACTCCTTTATTATTAGGATTCGGGTTAGGTTGGATGGGAAGTTGGGGACGAACAAGTTGACTACTAGGAGGCACATTAGAGGGCAGTTGGAGTTGCTGCTGTGGCATCGGCTGAGGAAACTGTCCAGGAGAAGATCCTCGCCAAGTTGGAGCACATGGGGAGCTCAAACCAGCTTGAGGTTTCCACCACTGCCAAGGTGAAAACTGGTATTGTGGCCACATGGGTGGATAGGGCATGGAATGAGGATTCATATCGAAATTATTGAAATATTGAGATGGGTCCGAGTACATACCTTGATTTCCCATTAGTGGTCGAGGCTGCCATGGCTTTTTAGACCCCATGAGGTATAGCTACTCCATGTCTTCTCCTATCCCTTGAAACACTGCTTTCAAGCCTGGGAAGGAGGGGCATGAGCTTGTTGCATGAATTAATTCATAGATTGCACATTCCTCTATGGAGTTCAATGGAAATTCCCTCTCTGGATGCTTCTTTCTACACTTTAGGCAGAATATAGCCATGGTCCTATCCAATTCCAGCTGCTTCTATTTCACTTGTAGTGTGTCCATCTGTGTCGACAAAGTACTTAGGATATCAGTTCTAAAGTTGTCCAACAGGTTTCTGATTTCTGCCTTCGTAACACCCCCACCAGATGCCCTTGCTGAGTGAATCCCTTGTATGTTTCTTGTGATTCCCCTCGATCACTAGATGCATAGTTCACAGATAATGTCGAAGCTTTCGTTTGATATATCTCCCTTTCCCACGATGTTCAACGATTCCAAAGAGTTCTCACAAAAATCCCGAAGGAGGATAATTTTCAAAATATATTTATCCAGGTCGGAGTGACCTAACCTCTATAATGTGTACTTAAATCATTCCACACAGTCTTCCAAGCTCTCATCTCCTTTTTGCGTGAACTTAAAAAGTTCCTCTTTGATGTTCCAGGATTTGCAGTAATCCTGGTATTTTTCCAGGAAAGCTATTCGCATATCATCCCATGTGGAAATAGAGATTCCTCCAAGGCCCATAAACCATCACAAAGCTATCCCTTTTAGTGTGGCAGGGAAAATTTTTAACTTCTGGGCGTTCGTCATGTAGTCATACCCCCGGCACACTATGTCAAACTAGAAGAAAAATGTGTCGAGGTCTTCTAAAACAAGCCTGTGAAAGCTTGGTAAGGCTGCTAATGGAATGGGCTTCGTGGGTGTGCTAGCTCCTAGATCTCCAATCAAAAAATCGATAGTGGAGGTTGTAAGTGCCATAAATATCCTCCAATAACCACTGGGTATTTCAACAAGTTCTGTAGAAGATGGCTGAGGGTTCCTTGCCACTTGGGTTCGAGTTGTTTTGAAGGCACTTCCCTGGTCCCTTGGTGATGCTACTGCCTCTATGTTTCCTTCTCCTGCATCCTGATGACTTGATCCCTTGGCTACAACCTCCTTTCCTTTGTTCGAGTGGCCTAACCCTATTGATGTTCTACTTGCAACTTCTTCCCTTTCTATTACCAGCGTAAGGTTCCCCTGGTCAGGTATACTGTTGGATGTCTCCTCAACTACTAGAAGGGGCCACTGTGTCGAATCGCCCAAGAATACTGTGGACGACACTGGTTGATCTACCGATTTTCCCTCGAATATTATTCTCCATGCACCCGGTCTCACAGTTGTGCAAGAGGATGCTTCTGATTCAACTTTTGTTATAATTTGCTGGATGTAAGTCTTTCTTCCCAAGTCTGGTCCTCCCCTCTTCGGGGATCTCCCTCTGCCCCTCTTATTTGGTTCTCCATTCATACAAATATTGATGTGACAAAAGGTCTTGGTGTCAACTTACAATGCTCTAGACTTGAAGTAAGGTGTCAAAAGACCATTATTTCCCCAAGAAAAAAGAGCTTATGAAAAGAGAGACAACTAACAGAAAAAAACAAGAATCTAAGGTTCAGGGCCTGGAGCAAGGTGTCAAAGGACTCCTCCCTCCCCAAGACAAGAAACAGAAGCAAAATCACACCTCCAAGAAGACCTAATACTTCCAAATCTAAAGTAGGGCGTCAAAAGACTCCTCCCTCCCTAGGGTAAAAGCTAGGGTTTCCTGAAATTAAAACACAAAAGGGGTTGAAAAATAAATCTAACTCAGGGCCTGGAGCAGGGCGTCAAAAGACTCCTCCCTCCCCAGGACAAGAGGTCAGCCCTATGAAAACAGGAAAGAAAATAAAAATAAGCAAAAAGAAATACTTACGCTCAGGACCTGGAGCAGAGTGAGAAAACTCGTTCTCTCCCCAAGACGAGAGATTGACCTTTTGGTTGGTCCGGATTGTGTCTTGCAACTTGTTAGCCTCCCCGGCAATGACGCCAAAATTTTGGGGTCCAAGTATGAACAATCTATTCACCCTTTTTCCTACATTAATTTATCAATGCTGGTGCATATCCTTTTCAAGGCAACATGCAAAGTATATGCAGGGGCAAGGTTACCATCCATCACCGACCAAGGGTTTGTGATTAATACTCAAAGCATTTCCATACAACTGAAATTAACTGAAGTAATCAAGAAAAGCAATTATAATAAATAACAATCTGCAACAGCAACCATAAAATGATAAATGACACACAATAGGAACTATGCAGCACCTGATCAAAAGAGTGGGCCCAACTCTCTGATCAGGGTTGTGTTAATCATAGCGAAGAGTGAAGCAGCAAAGGAGCGATATATTATTAACTGGAAGAAAACTATTACAATATCGATGGGGAGTCCCCCCTCTACAAGAATAACCTATCTTTTATACAAAGCGAAGGAGAACAACATCCTTCCCCAAAACCTGGTAACTGTATACCCAGAAATATACATTGGTTCAGAATGGCACCAGCACCGGATGAACAAGATCAAAGAATGGTCCAAGAATGGTTCAGGGACATCTACGACTCCGGCTACATGGCTTCCTTATGGCTGGTCATTGCTGTGAATTGCGGATCTGCTGTGGGACGCTGAAAGATCGGTACCTGTTCTCCGGAAGCTACAGTCAAACATGTGTTTAGTGCTATGAATAGGCAAAACCCCACGACTTTACTTCATTAATAAAATATTCCAATAGACAGGAAAGGGGTAATTACCTTGCAGATTTAGCATAGTAAATACAGATGAATAAGTGCAAAAAGGACAAAAAGAGGGATGGAAATGCAACAGAAAAATAGCTCGATTTGGTGCCCAACACCTTCCTTGACTCGTTGCAACTGTCACACTCTTGCTACCAACAGGGACATCTTACTTGCCTCTGTGTGAAACCATGGTCAATGCGATAACGTACGACCCACTGTTGGGACTTCTACACCAAACGTGTTGAGAATAGCAACAAGAAATGCTAAAAATAGAAATGCTAAAATGCATTGCTATAGATAGCATTTCAGAATATTCCAATTTTAATTTGTCCTTGAATCAAAATTTGAATTTAGTCTCACCAGCTATTTGAAAAATAATTAATTAATTCATCTTGAGTTAATTAGTCGGAGAAATTCAAACATGAAGTCTTTGTGAAGTCATGCAATAGTTATCCCTTTGATTGAGGAAGTTATCCCTTAATTAAGGACATAAGGATGAGTTGTATTTGAATTGTAATTAGTTAGCTCAGTTAACTAAGTTAAGTCCAGCTAAATTAGTTCCAAACTATTGGAGGAACTAATTGTGAGTTCAATCAGTTAATGCATGCAGGCATGAAACTAGTGTACTCCAGATAACTGAATATTCTCTCATAAATAACTCATTCATGTTAGTTCAGACAAAGACCCAGTTAAGATTAAAGACGGGGACAGTGTACTATCAGTTGGAGGAATTTTCCTATAAAGGAAACTCATCCATGCAGAAGGAATAAGGTTCCTTGAGGATTGTGCAGTTCTGACAGTGTGTTAGAGCAGGGTGTGAGATTAGTGTGTGTGATCGGTGTTACACTTGGTAATAGTAGGATCACCCAGAGAAATTGTGCAAGGAAATAAGAGGCTTGGAGGAAAGAGGAGAAGGCATATGTGTTGTCTATTCTGTCTATAGCAGTGAGGGATTGTACTAAGAGCTGGATAGCTATGAGAGATAAAGATTTGTGTAATCCTAAGATATTTCGATGATCCGAATTAGATCCATAAAGAACTGTCAAAGGAACCATGACTGTACCAGATCGGGATAGACTTCAAAGAATTCAAAACAGTGATCAAAAACACCTTAAACCAGTGGCAGTGGCAACCAGTGTGGAATGACGAGGACCTCGGTCAAAGTGTGTTGACCGAGGCCCATGGAGACTACGTGGGAGGCAAAATTGGCCCCTGGGAGGCCCAGATCAGGAAATAGAGGAGGTTTTTGATGCACGATTAGCGCTAATCGCACATCGCTGGGGGAAAACCCTCAAAAAGGAGAAGCCACGAGTGATGGTCGCATGGAAGAGTCGAGAACCGTGGGTAAAAGGCTAAAGCTAAAAGGCAAGACCCACTCCAAAACCGGCGGTATTGATCGGGGGCTCCTTGAACGGTAAGCAGTATTGGAGAAATTGGAGCAATCCCACTCAACAATCGACGTGTGCCGAGTGGAGGAGAGAGAAAACCACGGCTCATCGCTCACTAACAGTCAAGCAAGTCAACCGCACGAAATGAGCAGATGGCGTTGGATCTAAGGGATCCAGATCGAACGGTTGACATCGCACCCGATGGCAGGACCAGATTTAACAAGGGATTAAGCCACAGTTTGTAAATATTTGAGGTCCGCTTTGACTGCCATGGTGGAGGAAGACCCATTCCACGACATAACTGAAGAATTGAACCGACGAAGTAGGCTGACGCAGTTATAGGAGGACATGTGGCCACTCCCTGTGAGCCTGATGATGACGCCGAACAGGGAACTCCAAGCGCAACTGCAAAAGGGGATTTGAAGGAGGTGGAAGAGGAATTAAATAGACGTGGGACCAAATGGCCTTAAAGCCATGCACAGGTAAAACAGAAAGACACCAGAACCCCGAGAGGAGGACGGAACGCAAAGAGAGGAAGACAGAAGACAGTGAAGCAAAAGCAGTAAGAAGACAGAGGGCCGAGCTAACCAAAGGTAGTGTCAAGCACCAGAGAGCTTGAGAGATTCAAGCCATCCCCGAGAGGATCTGTCAGACCAGAGAGGTCAAAGAGCTGGTAGGCAAAAGACTCTGTGCACTCCAGTGGCTTGGGGAATCCAAGAACCACCCTGCCAAGCAAATTTGTTTTAGGAGACTCATATTGAGTCCCTGCATTGTAATTCTCTGGATAAGACACAATAAAATAAGGCCACCACTAAGAGCTGGACCAGAGATGTAGTCGTGGAGGATAGGGTGAACTCCTTATTAATTGCTTGTGTTCTTGTATTTTCTTACTGTATTTCTCTGCTATCTTTCCATTTCAAGTGTCTGTGTATTTGCAATCTGATCGATCCATTGCTTAAATAAAATAGACACACACACCAGCACATGAGTCTGTAATACCTTTATTCAATAAATCTTTAACTGAGGTCACTCATAGTGTGATTATCAGATCAAGTGATATCAGAGCTCTAGGCTGCAAGGTTACACAAGCTTGTGTTGGTTTAGCTTGTTAGAAAATTATATATTACAGAGCAATGGAACACATAAAATATTGTAAAAATATAAACACAGAAAATGCATAAAACAAAAGAGACAAATATACGTGGTTCACCCAGTTTGGGCTACATCCACGGAGAAACAACCAGTCCTTCTTATTATATTTTATCCAGCAAACTGAAGAGATACAACCTACAACAGATCTGTTGTAACACCCCCTTCGCTCTCAATCTCCTCTCTCTTCCTCACTCAAAATCCAGATATTCATAGACCCAATACAATTCCCTCATATATAGTGAGGGGTTGCCTTCTAGGGCAAAAAAAAAAACCCTAAATTAAACATAACTTTTACCGTCAGATCATCCGCCTAATGAACAACTTAGATTGACTAGAAATTACTAGACTTTTACAAGGCAATTTTACATCTATTTTTTAGCTTCGGGGGTGCTGCCCCCAAACCCCCACCGGGGATTGCTAGCCCCCGACCCCCCAGCCGGGGGGGATTTACCCCCCTGGACCCCCACATGGGGGACAATTCCCCACCGCACACCACCCCCCCGTGGAGGGGTGTACAGTCTTCCTGGGGTATACATCCGGCTGAAACCTTTTGAATATAGAAGATAATCAGGCTCCACACCCAACAATCTCCCACTTGGAGATTGATTATAGAAACTCCACCGCTGCTTCATTTTCTAGACAATGACTCCACTTTAGACCTGGCTATTTCTCATCTTCTTCATCATACTTGAAGACTAATTGAAACTGAGCAGATTCTCAGTTTCTCCCTGGTTACAACTTTTGTTAACATATCTGTAGGATTCTGGCTAGTGTGTATCTTTTCCAGCTTCAACTATCCATCTTCCAATGCTGACCATATGAAATGGTACTTGAGCTGTATATGTTTAGTCTTGGAATGAAATGTAGAGTTCTTTGCAAGATGTATGGCACTCTGGTTGTCACTATATAACCTGCCCAACTCCTACTTCTTGCCCAATTCATCCAGAAACCTTTGTAACCAAATCATTTCTTTACTAGCCTCTGTAGTAGCAACATACTCTGCTTTTGTTGTTGAAAGTGCAAAAACACATTGGATTTTTGAAACCCAACTGACCGCTATTCCACGTACAGTAAACACATACCTTGTTGTGCTCCTCCTGTTATCTCTATCACCTGCCATATCTACATCAACATATCCCTGTAGAGCAATGTTTGAACCACCAAAGCATAATGCTTGATTTTTGGTACCTCTCAAATTCCTGAGAATCCGCTTCACTACCATCCAATGTTATTTTCCTAGATTGTTCATGTACTTGCTTACAACTCCCACTGCATGTGCAATATCAGGCCTTGTGCAGACCATTGCATACATTAAGCTTCCAACTGCTGATGCATATGGAACTTTAGACATATGAGCCATTTCTTCCTGAGTCTAGGGACATGCCTCCTTACTTAATCTGAAATGGCTAGCCAAAGGTATACTAACTAGTTTTTCATTCAGCATATTAAACCTTTTCAACACCTTTTCTATGTACTCACTTTGAGACAATGTTAATTTGTGATTCTTCCTATCTCTAGTTATTCTCATACCAAGGATTTGTTTTGCAGCATCCAAATCCTTCATTACAAATGAGTGTGCCAATTTCTTTTTGAGCACATTTATTTCATGCATGTTATAACCTGCAACAAGCATGTCATCTACATACAATAACAATATAATATAGCTTCCATCATTGTGCCTTTTGAGATAAACACAATGATCAGAGTGACGTCTAGTATAACCTTGTTCAGACATAAACCTGTCAAATTTTAGATACCACTGCCTTGGAACCTGTTTTAAGCCATACAAGCTCTTCTTCAACCTGCACACTAGTTTCTCCTTCCCTTTTACCTCATATCCTTGTGGTTGCTGCATATATATCTCTTCCTCCAAATCCCCATGGAGAAAGGTTGTCTTTACATCTAACTGCTCAAGATGCAAATCTTCAGCTACTACTAGACTTAAATAGTTCTGATTGAAGTCATTTTAACAAAAGGAGAAAATATTTCATCAAAATCAATACCTTTCTTCTGTGCAAACCCCTTCACCACAAGTCTATCTTTGTACCTTTGTTTTCCTCCATCTTCTTCCTTCAGCCTATAAACCCATTTATTCTGCAATGTTGTTTTACCTGCAAGCAACTTGACTAAGTCCCAAGTCTGGTTATGTGCTAAGGAGTCCATCTCTTATTTCATGGCTTGCTCCCACTTCTTCCTAGTTTCTACCTACACTGCTTCTTCATAACATTCTGGTTCACCAGAATCAGTCAACAATACATAATATAATGAAGGAGAGTATCGTTCACTGGGTATACTTATCCTAGTAGATATTCTAACACCACTTTCATGTGTTTGAAGTGCTTATTGATGTTGTGGTTGTTGTTCTGGTTGTTGATCATTATGATTTTCAGGCACCATCACTTTTGTGATATCGTCAAGCACTGTGTATTCTTTGTTTTCTTTTTCTTTGTTTCTTTTCCTGCAACTGATTCTTATACAAGACCTTTTCATTGAATATTACATCTTTGCTCCTAATGATTTTGTGATTTTCATAATCATATAAGTGATAACCAAAATCATTAACACAATATCCAATAAAGGTACATTTCTTTGATTTTGCCTCAAGCTTTGTTCTATTTTATTTGTTAATGTGGACAAAGGCTTAACAACCAAAAGTCTTTAAAAATGAGTAGTTTACCTTTTTACCTATCCATGCCTCCTCTGGAATACCACCAACCAAGGAACTTGAAGGCCCTCTATTTATTAGATAAATAGCAGTATCTACAACATCTGCCCAAAATTGTAAAGGCAATCCTGCATGCAATCTCATGCACCTTGCACGCTCCATGATTGTCCTGTTCATCCTTTCTGACACACCATTTTCTTGTGGTGTTCCTGGAACTGTCTTCTCTCTGTGAATTCCATTCTCTAAACAATACTTATAAAACTCTTTGCTGCAATATTCACATCCATTATCTGATCTGAGACACTTCAACCTTTTCCCTGTCTCATTTTCAACCAAAGCTTTCCATTTCTTGAAAGTATCAAATACATCAGATTTATTTCGAATACAATAAATCCAGGTTTTTCTAGTTGCATCATCAAAAAAAGTAACATAATAATGAGAGCCACCAGGAGATGATACCTGAGTAGGTCCCCATACATCTGTATGCACAAGCTCTAATTTTTCGCTCTTCTTTTCTTTCCCAACTCTAAGGAATCTAACTCTCTTCTGTTTTCCATAGACACAATTCTCACAGAATTTTAAATCAACAATCTTTCAAACCTGGTAACAAATTTCTTGAATGAAGAATCTGCATCCCCTTGTCACTCATGTGCCTCAGCCTATGATGCCACAATGCCGTATCTTCTCCTGTAGATGTTAAAGCATTAACAGAATTAGAAATACCATTGCATAAATACAATATACCAACCCTTTCTCCTTTTGCTATTACCAAGGATCCTTCAGTGACCTTCCAGGTTTTATCTGTGAAAGTAGTTATGCAACCTTCACCTCCCAACTGCCCTGTTGAAATCAGATTTTTCTTCAGATCTAGAACATGCCTTACCTTCTTCAATAGCCACTGATTCCGATTTGGCTATTTTATGAAAACTGTACCCATTCCAACAATTTTACAGGGTTTATCATCACCCAATCGAACTTGTCCAAAATATCCTTGAACATAGTCATGAAAATATTTCTTATCAGGTGTGGCATGGAATGAGGCCCCTAAATATATCACCCAGGCATCAATAATATTTTCTAATGAAAGAATCAAAGCATCTTGCAACACATCGCCTATTACATTCGCTTCATGACTAGTTTCTTGTTGTGCATCTCCTTCTTTTCCCTTCCGAGACTTGCAGTCTTTCTTTAGGTGTCCTTTCTTCCTGCATTTCCAGTACACTATCCCCGATCTGGACTTGGATCTGCCTTTTCTTGACTTACTGTGATATCTTGGCTCTTTACTCTTTCCATTTTTCTTCCCCTAGTCTCTGCAGTCAAAGCATTACCTGATGTCTCACCGAAGCTTTTCTCGCATTTCCTTGCTAAGGATTGCACCAAAAACATCATCAAACTTTAAAGTACTAGACCCAAAGACAGAGTTACTAACGGCCATAACTAAACCATTCCAACTTTCTGGCAATGAGCACAGAAATAACAAAGCCCTAACTTCATCATCAAAATTTACCCCTACAGAACTTAACTGACTTGTAACTGTATTAAAATCATTTAAATGATCTGCAACAAATCCACCTTCTAACATCTTCATATTAAATAAATGCTTCATAAGAAATGTCTTATTTGAGGCCAAGGGTTTTTCATACAGTTTGGCCAATGCCGACATTAAACCCTGTGTTGTCGTTTCCTTTAAAATATTAAGCGCTACCAACGCCGCTAGGCACAGCCGTATTGTTCCAAGTGCCTTTCTATCTAGAATATCCCATTTTGTATCTGTCATACTCATCGGCTTCTTTGTCTTTCCGCTCAATGGTAGGTACATATCTCTCTAATACATATAATCTTCCATCTACATCTTCCATAGCTGGTAGTTTTGGCTGTTGAAACCCTAAACCTACCATCTTCCGCCATTGCTCCCACTCGAACCAGGAACCCTCTCTCCTGTGAGTTTATCAGCCAAATAGACCTTCGGCACTGATACCAGTTGTTAGAAAATTTTATATTACAGAGCAATGGAACACATAAAATATTGTAGAAATATAAACACAGAAAATGCATAAAACAAGAGAGACACAGATATATGTGGTTCACCCAGTTTGGGCTACGTCCACGGAGAAACAACCAGTCCTTCTTATTATATTTTATCCAGCAAACTAAAGAGGTACAACCTACAATAGATCCGCTGTAACACCCTCTTCGCTCCCAAACTCCTCTCTCTTCCTCACTCTGAATCCAGATATTCATAGACCCAATACAATTCCCTCATATATAATGAGGGGTTACCTTCTAGGGCAAAAAAAACCCTAAATTAAACATAACTTCTACCATCAGATCATCCGCCTAATGAACGGCCCAGATTTACTAGAAATTACTAGACTTTTACAAGGCAATTTTACATCTATTTTTAGCTTTAGGGGCGCTGCCCCCGAACCCTCACCAAGGGACCGCTGGCCCCCGAACCCCCCAAACAGGGGGGATTTACCCCCCCCCCCGCGTGGAGGGGTGTACAGTCTTCCTGGGGTATACATCCGACTGAAACCTTTTGAATATAGAAGATAATCAGGCTCCACACCCAACATAGCTGTTGAATGTTCACTAGATCAAAGCTCAAATTAGGAGAAGGAGAATTGGTGGAAACTAATCCTGAGATTGGGAGAGTCTATCCTCAGAAGACAATGTCAGAAGAAGGTTCTATAGGGTCAGACCCTTAATTCATATAAAGTTTCCTAGCTATAAAGTTTATGGTAGAAGAAATGTTTAGGGACTTTAGAAAGCATAAGGATGAAGATTCCTCAGGTTCTAAACAAGACAAAGAAGAAGAGAAGTCTCACTTCCAAGACCACTCCAAAGGAAAAGGGAAAGAGGAAAGCTTTCTCACACCTCCTAATAGCCCTGTGCATAATAAGAAAGCATCTTTGATCAAGCTAGATGTTAAATTTGATTTGCCTATATATGATGGAGAGCTAAATGCTAAAAAGTTGGACAATTGGATTAGACAAATCGATGTGTATTGTAGAGTACAGAACATCGACTAAGACAAGAGTAAGATTTAGTTGGCAATCCTATGCCTAGGAGGCACTACCTTGGTTTGGTGGGAAGGAAGAACTCAAGCTAATATGAAAAGAATTGGTAAGACTATCTCTGTCTGGAGTGACTTTGTTTCTGCAATCAAGAAGCAATTCTATCCATTAGCCTACATGCAACAAGCCATGATGAGTTGGAAAACTCTTCGACAGCTGAAAGGGAAAAGTGTGCAAGGGTACACTCAAGAATTTAGAAAGAGAGCATTGATTCTAGGGATCTCCTTAGACTCACTAGAGACTCTTTTGAAGTACATTGGTGGTCTACACAGCTACATGAGGCATACCATCCTCATTTTTAATCCCACTAGTATAGATGAGGTATCTGTACAAGCTACTCATCTAGAAGCTAGAGGAAAGAATGGAAATCCAGAAGTTGGGGGACCATCCCAACCCACTGCAAGCAAGAGAAAGGAGAAAAGAAATAAGAAGTGGAAATCAAGGAAGGCTAACTCTGGACAGAAAAGCAAAGCTTCATGCACTCACTGTAAAAAGGATGGGCATGATGAGCATTGTTGGATTTTGCATCCAAAGCTGAGACCTAAGAAGTCCGAGGGCAAGAAGAAGAAGACTGCTGTAGCTATTTAGATAGATTTAGGGTCAAACTCAGGAGATGAAACAACTATTGCAGCCACAGGTATAAAAGGTAAGAATTCTGAAGAATCTACTAGTAATTCTGCTCAATCTGTTATTGATGAAGAAAATGAGAAAAAAAGACATGAGCTTTCCATATTCGAGTTGTTTCCAAAAATCAAAAGATAGATACTTTGTTTGATAGTGGCTCACAAGTAAATTTAATTTCTGAAGCAATTGCAAAGAAATTGGGATTAGCAACTACACCTCATAAGAAACCATACCCATTAGGATGGTTGAATGATAAAGCACAACTACAAGTGACTAGACAGTGCAAACTCAAGTTTTCTTTTCGGTCAGCATTTGTATATGAGGTTGAGTTAGACATAATTCCTTTGGATATATGTGGAATTGTTTTAGGAAGTGCTTACTTGTATGATAGAAAGGCTATCTTATATAGAGCTGAGAACAAGTATCTACTTGTTAAAGATGGGATCGAATACTTTGTAAGAGCTCATAAGCTCAATAATAATTATACTCTCATAAACACAGGGCAAATGACAAGAATGATAAATTCATGCAAACAATTCTTACTGATGGTTGTGAAGGAAAAGAAACCTGATAAAACCAATGTATTTGAGAGCTGTAATGTTGAACAACAAGCTGACATAGAAAAGGTTGTTTCAGAGTATGATGTCTTATTTCAAGAACCTAAAGGTCTACCACCCAAAAAGGGAATAGTACATGATATTATTTTGCAGCAAGACGTTCCATTGCCTAACATTGGAATGTACAGGTTGTCTGCTTTAGAGAATGCTGAAATCAAGAAGCAGGTGCAGGAGTTGCTCGACAAAGGGTTCATCAGGCCTAGCACATCACCATGTGGGTCACCAATCGTTTTGGTGAGAAAGAAAGATGGCTCGTGGAGAATGTGCATTGACTACCGAACACTGAATAAGATAACAATCAAAAATCGTTATCCCCTTCCTCGCATAGATGATCTTTTAGATCAATTGAAGGAAGATGTTTATTTCACCAAGCTAGATTTTCACAGTGGATATCATCAAGTCAGGGTTGCAGAACAAGATGCATGGAAGACTACTTTCAAAACAAAGCAGGGATTGTATGAATGGCTGGTTATGCCTTTTGGCCTAACTAATTCTCCTGCTACTTTCATGAGATTAATGAATGATGTACTCAGACCTTTTCTTGATGATTATGTTATTGTGTATCTGGATGACATTCTGATTTTTAGTAAAACGTGGGAAGAACATTTAAAGCATGTTAAGCGGGCACTAGATGTTTTGAAAAGAGAAAAACTTTATGTTAAACTCTCAAAATGTGAATTTGGTAAAACATCTCTAAACTACTTGGGTCATATAATAGGGGGAGGTGAATTGAAAATAGATCCCTCTAAAGTGGCAGTCATTGTAAACTAGCCTAAACCCAAGTCTGCTACAGAAGTGAGAAGCTTCTTAGGAGAAGCATAGTATTGGAGGAAGTTCATTTCTAACTTTTCCTCAATTGTAGCTCCCTTACATGATTTAACAGGATTGAATAAGGCGTTTTAGTGGGGAGGCAAATATCAAAAAGCCTTCGACACCTTGAAAGAAAAGATTAGTACAACACCTGTACTAGCACTGCCAGATCTACAAAGACCATTTGAGATCCAAACTGATGCCAATGACTATGCCATGGGAGCAGTGTTGAACAGCACAGTAAACCCATATATTATCATTCTAAGACTTTTAATCCTGCAGTAGTTAACTATCCTACATATGATAAAGAATTGTATGCATTAGTTCAGAGTGTGAAAAAGTGGAAACATTACTTAATGGGCAAAGAGACAGCAATACATACTGATCATCAACCACTTCAATATTTGCACTCCCAAACTAAGTTGCAACAATCAAGACATTACAGATGGATGGGTTATCTACAACAGTTTCATTTAGTCATCAGATATAAAAAGGGCATACATAACAAAGTTGCAGACATTTTATCTAGACCCATTATAAATGCATCCACCATACTTAAGCATAATTATGTACTACATGAAAGCTACATTGAACAATATGCTCAGGATATGAACTTTAAAGATGTATATGCAACTTTGAGTCAAGGCAAAAGAGTAGAAGAATTGGATTATCATGTGAAGGACTGACTCTTATACCATTGTGGTAAACTCTGCATTCCACAAACTGAGAGAGTACAGATAATTAGGGAAGCACACACTTCTCTGATATCAAGTCACTTTGGAGTAAGTAAAATAGTTGCACAGCTGCAAAGGTTTTGTTATTGGCCAAAAATGAATGAGACAATTTCTAGATATGTAAGAGGGTGTGCTATGTGTGCTAAAAGCAAGCCAGCAACATAAAACTAAGCTTGTACACTCCATTGCCAGTTCCTTCTCACCCTTGGGAAAGTGTTTCCATGGATTTTGTTGGAGGACTACCTAAATCTAGGAAAGGTCATGATTATCTATATGTTGTTGTGGATAGGTTCAGCAAAATATGTATTTTGATACCTTGTAATAAACAGATTACAGCTAAACAGACTGCAAAATTGTTCTTTGAACATGTATGGGTTCATTTTGGATTACCCACTTCTATTGTATCTGATCGAGACACCCGATTTGTGGGGAAGTTTTGGTCAAGTCCGTGGGAACTGATGGACACCAAACTGAAGAAAAGCACAACTTTTCATCCACAAAGTAATGGCCAGACAGAAGTAGTTAACAGAACAGTGATCTAGTTACTGAGAGGATATTGCAGTAAACATCCTACGCTTTGGGATGAACATTTGTGTTATGTGCAGCTTGCTTACAACAGAGCAAAGCATTCTTCTACATAGAGATCTCCTTTTGAGACCTGTTTTGGTTTCACACCAAGGTCTCCTTTGGATTTTGTCTTTGGTAAAGATACCATGGTTGATGGACACAGTGATGGGGACAGGGAAATTAGGTTCATTGAACAAATCCAGCAGATCCACTAGGCAGTACAAGAACAGCTGGAAAAGAGCCAAGCCAGGTACAAGGCTAGGCATGACAAGCATCGGATGGAGCATAGTTTTCAAGTTGGTGACCAGATCTGGTTGTACATTAGCAAGGACAAGATGCAAGGTGACGGTAAAAAGCTAAAGCCTATCAGGTATGGACCCTTTAGGATACTTTAGAAGATTGGTGAAAATGATTTTCGCCTAGATCTACCAGCCTATATGCACATCTACTCAGTCGTAACTGCAGAATGCTTGAGATTGTTTGAACCTTCAATGATTGAGGACCTTGAAGAATAGAGTCAATTGCCTTCTATCAATGACCTGCTACCTGAATATCTTAATGAATTGCAGGAAGACACCATACTAGATAGGAAGGTGAGGAAGACATGCAGGGGAGATGTGGAGTACCTCAGGATTGGGCTCAAAGGTTTAAAGCCAAGCAGTGAAAGTGGATTGAGATTGGGCAATTGAGAAAACAATACCCTCATTTATTCGACGCTTAAAAACCAACTTTTGGTGGTCCAAAAGCTTTTTAGTGGGAAGGATGTGATCCGAATTGGATCCATAAAGAACTGTCAAAGGAACCATGACTATACCGGGTCGGGATAGACTTCAAAGAATTCAAAACAGTGATCAAAAACACCTCGAACCAGTGGCAGTGGCAGCCAGCATGGAACGATGAGGACCTTGGTCAAAGCACACTAACCGAGGCCCATGGAGACTGCGCGGGAGGCGAAATTGGCCCATGGGAGGCCCAAAATCGGGAAACAGAGGAGGTTTTTGATGTGTGCTTAGCGCTAATCACGCATCACTAGGTGGAAACCCTCAAAAAGGAGAAGCCCCGAGTGACGATCGCATGGAAGAGCCGGGAATCGTGGGGAAAGGCTAAAGCTAAAAGGTGGGACCCACTCCAAAACCAGCAGTATTGATCAGGGGCTCCTTGAATGGTAAGTAGTTTTGGAGAAATTGGAGCGATCCCACTCAGCGATTGATGCGTGGCGAGTGGAGGAGAGAGAAAACCACCGCTCAACACGTGCTAATGGTCGAGCAAGTCAACCGTGCGAAATGAGTGGATGGCATTGGATCTGGGGGATCCAGATCAGACAGTTGACATCGCACACAATGGCAGGACCAGATTTAACAAGGGATTAAGCCGTAGTTTGTAAAGATTTGAGGTATGCTTTGACCGCCATGGTGGAGGAAGACCCATTCCACGACGTAACTGAATAATTGAACTGACAAAGTAGGTTGGCACAGTTACAGGAGGACATGTGGCCACTCCCTGTGAGACTGATGATGACGCGGAACAAGGAACTCCAAGCGCAACTGTAGAAGGCTATTCGACGGAGGTGAAAGAGGAACTAAACAGACATGGGAACGAATGGCCTTAAAGCCATGCACAGGTAAAACAGAAAGACACCAGAACCCCGAGAGGAGGACGAAACACAGAGAGAGGAAGATAGAAGATAGAGAAGCAAAGAAGATAGTGAAGCAAAAGCAGTAAGAATACAGAGGGCCGAGTTTACCAAAGGCAGCGTCGAGCACCATAGAGCTTGAGAGATTCAAGCCATCCCTGAGAGGATTTGTCAGACCAAAGAGGTCAAAGAGCTGGTAGGAAAAAGAGTTTGTGCACTCCAGTGGCTTGGGGAATCCAGGAACCACCCTTCCAAGAAAACCTGTTTCAGGAGATTCATATTGAGTCCCTGCATTGTAATTCTCTGCTTAAGACACAATAAAATAAGGCCACCATTGAGAGCTAGACCAGAGATGTAGCCCTGGAGGATAGAGTGAACTCCTTATTAATTTCTTATGTTCTTGTATTTTCTTACTGTATTTCTCTATTGTCTTTCCATTTCAAGTATCTGTGTATTTGCAATATCATCGATCCATTTCTTAAATAACATAGACACACACACCAGCAAATGAGCCTGTAATACCTTTATTCAATAAATCTTTAACTGAGGTCACTCATAGGGTGATTATCAGATCATTCCACTTGTTTGATAATACAAATAACGGAGTTTTTAGCTAAGGCTTTCCCCAAAGTATTCTTCTGTGTTTCATGTGTATTGATTCTTCTTCTCTGTTATATGTGTTCTACTTGATCTTACTCAAATCGATTAAGCTTCCGCAAGTTTGATTGTAGAAGTATATTAAGTATTTTGCTTTAGTATATTTCATTATTAGGTAATATACATTGAGAATTTCTACAAAATGGTCCGAGGTCTAATTGGGACTTCTTATTGGGGAGATCCCCTAACATGTTGGCGGGTCCAGCACTGTCAACATCACCCTAGGATCTTGGGTTGAGAACCCCAACAGAGAGGAGGGCTTACAACTTAAAGAGGCACGCAAATAGGTAGTCCTAATACTTAAACTACTAAAGTAGGAAGAAGAGCTATTACCCGGAGGTCCTATGTTTGGGGTCGTTCCCATAGGGTCCAAACCCTCTACTTCTTCCAAAGCTTTAAAAACTGCAACGCATTCAAGCAATGCATATACAACAACAGTAATAGAAATCATGTTCATGATACAGGTGTTAGGTCATATAAGAATGTAAACAAATAAGCATTAAGATAAGATTTATAAACAAATCATAACATAGATTAATGCATTAAGACCATAAATATCAGGAACAAAACAACAACTCTTTATTAATGTAAATTAAAAAGCACAGAAGAACTACAACCTGAGTTGACCGCTGGATCCAAGCGAAACCGTCCTCCGGATCCATCCTGCCTAGGCTTCAGAAATACTCCTCCATCAGTATACACAAGGATGTCTTAAAAGGGATGAAGCACATCTTGAGAAGGAAACAAAGATTTCCTATGACTTTGGAGTGCAGAAGGCACAAAGATTTCTTCAGACTTGATCAGGGATGTAATCAACTATAATATCAATATACAATCCTTTTTCTCCCCTTAGGTCTTCCCATGGAGGTATATTTATACTTCTCCAAATTAGTATTTCAGTTGGGAAATAGTTGGGCCATGGGCTACAATACGTGAGTAACATGTAAAACTGTAAACTCCACTCGAATTTAAGGACATTATATATTTTCTAATGTCTTAACACATATATGCGGGTTGGGTATAAACTAACCCACGTGTACACACAATTTATATAGGGAAAAACAACCTATGGGATTTAAAACATTGTTTTTTTTAAATTCGGACCAAGTCTGGAAGGGAAGGGTTGCCCTAGGCCACAACACAGAGCATCAAATCTACCAAGGCTGGTAAATGGTGCTATAACAGTCGGGATCGATTTGTAACACCTTTCCACCTTATGGTTATGATTTATAAAATTTGGGGGCCAATGATAGACTACCACTTGGCGCCTCCTCATTCACTGAATACCTTGTCGCATCATCCCAATCCTGCCATATAGACAAGTCAAACTTAAACTTTGACTTGCTCTAACTTCTACATACGAGCTCAGATTTGAGTATCGTTTGCACTGTTGGGTTCAAAATGATGAGATCTTCAATCTGAAGCTGAGTTTCACAAGATTCTGACACTTTGAGTTTTGAGCATAATTCTGAGCACCTGATCATGGTTACATGGTTCCAATTTTGGAGGATGTTGTTCCATATTCTCAACTAGAAAATGAATTAGGCTATTCATGGCCTTCCAAGCACATTTCCACAAGATCTAATTTGTTAAGGGGAGCTTAGGTATGTAGTGATTCTCCTCCTTTTTGTTTTCATTCTAACACTATTTGTTCCAGACATTACCACTACAAACATTGCATAATTCTCAGGGATGAGACCAGAAGTTCATAATCATGAACTTTTGTAAAGCATGCCCCTTAATGACTCTCTTTAAAACATGTAGCTTGCATGAGAAGCTTTCATAGTCCACCACCTAGAGGGATTAGTTAACATTCAATACAAAGCTCTTTCAAATGTGTGATGGGAAATTCCAACAGATTTTCAATGGCTTTTTACAACTGATGGCACTGGTTTCATGGGAAAACCTAGCCAACAATGTCTCTTCATTTTCTTGGTAGTCAGTGAGCAACATTCAATGGGAATTTCATCTTGGTTACGAACACATGGGGAACTACCTCATAAAAACTCATTTGTGGTAGATAATGGTTATATTACTCCTGGAATATGCCTTTGGTTCACAAGTCTCTACTTCTCCTTCATACTAGGCTTTCCTATACATAAAACTAACCCCCTTACTCCAACCTGGTTTGATGGATTTCTAACTAGCACTGACATATTGTTGGCTCCAAGGATAGCTATGAAAAGTTTCCATAGGCAAATTGTTTATGTTTCCGATACTGCAAACCACATCCTCTCTCAACGCATTTTAGTTCTCATGGTTGCATGCTTCCATTTTTGGAGGATGTTGTTTAGAACTCTCGGCTAGCAAATGATTGAGGCTATTCATCGCCTTCCAAGCACATTTCCTTTAGAACTAAGTTGTTAAGGGAAGCTTAGGTATGTAGTGATTCGCCTCCTTTTTGTTTTCATTCTAACAATATTTGTTCCAAACGTTACCACTACAAACATTTGGCACACTCTTGCTCTACGTGATGTGCATGAGTCTTAGGGATGAGACCATAACTTCATAATTTCAAGGTCTCTTACTCACATCTAAGCTCACTTCTCCTTAGTCGAAAAAAAAAAAGTATAGTAAAAATTTAGATCCTGGGTTGTAAAAAATTGAAAAACCTCTTTAAAAGTGAAGGATAAAAGAAAAAATAAAAGATAAAAAAGATAAAAAGATAAAAGTTAAAAGTTGAGCTAAAGTAGAGCAAAAAAAAGTAAAAAAAAAATAACGGATGTGGGCTCAGTAAATTGGGATGTCGCTTGGCCTCTAGCTATGCCCAAGAAAAGGGCTATAGTGTGTCGAATCATTAACTATTATCAATAAAGGGGCTGCTTTAGAGCCCAATCTTGAGTTGAAAGCTCAACCACGTGTTATAGAGACTTGACCCCCCCAACCAGTACAAGAGAAAATCACTCAAGTGATAAACTTATATGTGGTTCTGAGCTTAACCCTATGTGTTTATCCTTAATCAATTACACACATTATTAGTAATCTTATACTGTACTTAATCTAGGAATCCTAGTAATATATACGATCATGTGATATGTATTGGTATAAACAACCTATACGTTTAATATGATAGTAAGCACTGCTTATTACGATATTTTAGTTATGGTTATTAGGATATTACACTCCAGCAAGAATGAAAAGGTAGATGGAAATTCCTCTTAACCCTAAAAACTCCCTAAGAAACAACAAGGATCCCATCCACCAAGAAGCAAGGGAGATGGACATCCCTCCTAATCTTAGCAACTCCCTAAGCAAAAACAAGGATCCCATCCACCTAGAAGAGACTCCTTTAGAGAAATAGGCATGAATGTTTATCTACTCCTTTGTCTTTAGTATTTTCTTTGTTCCATTTCAATAATTTTAAAAATGAAAAAGGCCCTTGTGGTCAAAAAGTCAGAATCTATGGTTTGCCTCTTAGAACTTTAAATATTCTCTTATGTTTTGACATTTTGAATCAATTGAAGTATAGTTTGGCTTCCATAGTGATAGGTCACTAAACTATGCATGTATGTCTTTGACTGCATGCAATAAAACATTTACTTTAAAAAATCAAAATATTAATAAAAATAAATCACAAAATATAATGATAAATAAAATAATTAATTTAAATTTATAAGTATAAAATTATTAATAAAAATAAAGTAAAACTTTGTAATTTGTTATGTCGACTTTGATTATATTATGACCCCTTAGACTCCTATATATAGAAGGAAAGTCTTGTCATTTGTATCATCTCAGAATTGTTCATTTGTGTAATGTAAAGGAGGTTTCCCCCTCGAAGAGGCTTATTTCTAAGGCATTGATCTATCTTTTCTATCTTTTTGTGAGCTGGTTTCATAACATTTGGTATCAGAGCTTTGGATTCTAGGGTTTCGCTGCTCCAAATAGGTCATCATGGAATTTTCGTCATAACTATTTCGCTACGAAGTTTCATAAGCTAAAAAAAAAAACCCATTTGAGAAGAAATCAGTTTGAACCTTGGGTCTAAATTTCAGATCTTGGTTCGCTATATTTTCGAAGATACAATTCAAGGCATTTAGGGTTTTTGCAAGCTCCCGAATTACATGCTAAATAGGTGACCTAGGGAAAATCATCATAACTGCCTCTCTGAGCATTAGAATGAAATTTCATAAGTTACAGAAAGAGGACAAACTGTAGTTTTTTGTGTATCCTTTGCAGATCCGAAGGTTGAAACATTGACATGTGGCACTTCATACAAGTTCGCTCTTCTGAAAAGGTATATAATCAGGTCATCTTGGGAGATTGTCCATAACTCTCCCTTGGAGAATCCAATTTTGATTAGACTGGTGGCATTCGAAAGAGGATGTTGAGGGCTACTACAGATCGTGATTTCAGAACTGGGAGATTTGAAATTACAGAGTTACAGTCATTTCAAGGTTGAGCTCCTAAAATCAAGAAAGGGTGATATGAGGAAGTTTGATGGCAAGGATCCAGTAAATTGGATACTATAGATGGAACAATATTTTGATCTAAATGAGGTGCAACTATTACAAAAGGTACAAATTGCATCTTCATATTTAGAACCAGATCAATTTTTATGGTATAAATGGCTTTTTTCTCGTAAACCACTTGTTACATGGTCAATTTTCACGGAGGAAATGATAGCACATTATGAGGATACAAAGAGAAACACCTTCTTTATCCAATTGATAAATCTCAAACAAAATTGTTTAATGGCAGAGCAAATTGAGGACTTTCAAAACTTGAATATAAGGGAAAATGATATTCTAGAGAAGCGAGGATTGAAATCTCCATAGGGCGTTTAAAGGATAACGTTCAACATGAGGTTCGTCTTTGGGAACCTGATTCATTGAAGAAGGCATTCAAGTTGGCAAGAAATGTGGAAAGCAAAATTATGGAAACAAGTCTACCCCTCGTAACTATAAATATGGAAGTGTTGTTTTTCCTAGCCTTCCACAACCTACAAGGTTGACACCACAACAATTGCAAGAAAAAAGAGAAAAAAGGCTTTGTTACAATTGTGATAACAGATACATTAAAGGTCATAATTGTGTTGAGAAGAAATTATTTTACATTGATTGTGAAGAGGAGGAAGAAAATGATCAAGAAACATCAAAAGAAGAGGATATACACTAGGAACCAACCCCAGAGAAAGAAGAAATGAATCCGACCATATCTTGTAAAGCATTGACAACAATTACCACTCCTCAAACTCTCAAGATAGAAGGATATATCAAGAAGAAAAAGGTTCAATAAGTGAAAGATCACATCGAGAAAGAGGAAATGAATCTGACCATATCTTGTAATGCATTGGCCGAAATTACCACTTCTCAAACTATTAAGATAGAAGGACATATCAAGAAGAAAAATGTTCAAGAAGTGAAAGATCACATCAAGCATCAAGAAATGAATCCAATCATATCTTGTAATACATTGGAAGAAATTACCACTCCCCAAACTCTCAAGATAGAAGGACATATCAAGAAGAAAAAGATAGGTACTATGGCATACAAATTGGAGCTTCCTGTAGCTTCCCGAGTGCACCCAATTTTCCACGTTTCATGCTTAAAGAAGGTTATAGGTGACAAGCTTCCAGTTCAAACAATATTTCCAAAACTTGATGACGAAGGAAAAATCATATTGGAACCTGAAGCAGTCAAAGAAATAAGAACTCGACAGCTACGAAATCGATCAATTTCAGAGTATCTCATCCGGTGGAAGAACTTACCTGCTGAAGATTCCACATGGGAGGACAAGAATTTTATACAGAAGCATCAAGAACTACTCAAGCGTTTAGGACAAAAATTTTTGAATGAGAGGTGCATGTTAGGTCCCTATACTACTAGTGTAACCCCTTATTTTTATTAGTACAACCCCCTTATTATATTGTTGTGCCCATGTAGTCCCCATATTGTTATTATTGTGCCCTTACATAATTATTGTTATGTTGGCTTTGATTATATTATGACCCCTTAGACTCCTATATATAGAAAGGAGGTCTTGTCATTTGTATCATCTAAGAATTGTTCATTTGTGTAATGTAAAGGAGGTTTCCCCCTCGAAGAGGCTTATTTCTAAGGAGTTGATCTATCTTTTCTATCTTTTTGTGCGCTAGTCTCATAACATTATTACAATATTTTAGTTATGGTTATTAGGAGATTACACTCCAGCGAGAATGAAAGGGCAGATGGAAATTCCTCTTAACCCTGAAAACTCCGTAAGAAACAACAAGGATCCCATCCACCTAGAAGCAAGGGAGATGGACATTCCTCCTAACCCTGGCAACTCCCTAAGCAACAACAAGGATCCCATCCACCTAGAAGCAACTCATTTAGAGAAATAGGCATGAATGTTTATCTACTCCTTTGTCTTTAGTATTTTCTATGTTCCATTTCAATAATTTTAAAACTGAGAAAGGCCCTTGTGGTCAAAAAGTCAGAATCTATGGTTTGCCTCTTAGAACTTTAAATATTCTCTTATGTTTTGACATTTTGAGTCAATTGAAGTATAGTTTGGCTTCCATAGTGGTAGGTCACTAAACTATGCATGTATGTCTTTGAATGCATGCAATAAACATTTACTTTAAAAAAATAAAAAATAAAAATATTAATTAAAAAAATCACAAAATATCATGATAGATAAAATAATTAATTTAAATTTATAAGTATAAAATTACTAGTAAAAATAAAGTAAAACTTTGTAATTTTTTCATCTATAAAATTCAAATGAAATTAAACAAAATTGGGTTTTTTTCTTTAAATGGAAATTAAAAACATCCATACGAATTGAATCGAAATGTTTAGCTCCACTAACTACAATAAAATAAACCTCAATAGAGCAATCTATATATACTAGCAATTTCCCCAAAAGGCACAAAGAGAGGCCAATAGCATTGTTAAATTGGAATTGTTGAATTGGAAAATGTGTATTTTCATTTGAAATAATAATTGTTGTATTAGATTTAGGTTGTTTAGCATGTTTGTGTTAAGTTGGTAATACATAGGTTTTACATAGGGTTCACTTCTTGGAGCCCAAACCCAAACTATATAAAACACTTTTGAAGAGTATTTAATGATGCCTTGGGTGAAGGATAGAAATGGTGACAATTATCATAGGTACCCTTATGTCTACAATTTTCCTCCTAACCTTTTTGTTTGCAATCCTCTTGAGCTTTTAAGATATTTCCTCATATTGGAAACCCTTGTTTTCTTGTCTTCTCTTTGTTCTCTAAGCTTTGGAAATAGGCTCATCTTTCTCTCATTGTTTTGGAAGAAGAAGACTTTGTGTCGGAGACCTTTAGTGGCCTAGGGTCAAGGATCTAGAGAACAATTTTGAGTAGCACCTTTAGCTAAAGCTAGGTGTCTTAAAACCTTGTATTGCTATCAATTTTTATAATAAGGCACTCATTCATTTTTGTTCCAATCATTTTCATAATATAATTTATGATCATGAATTTTCATATAACATATCTCAGTTATCTTTGAATATATTGTTGTCCTATGTTTTTTACTTTATGAATGCATGTCCTTTAAGAAAAATTCAAAGAAATAGGATTTCTCTAGTGGATCTTGATCACCCTTGGATTTTCTAGGTGAATCATCTATTCTTAGATAGTAGTTGATAGATATTGCTTGTTTACTTATTTATTGGAGTGAATGTTTCTTGTTTATGCTATATTGTGGCCATATAGATAGGAAAAAAAAGAGTAGTATTGATTTATTTTACTTCACCAAAATGACATTAAAAAGTGAAAAAGTCCATTTAAACTTCACCTAAACCAAAAAAGAAAAAATTGTGTTATATAATAGAGAAAACTCATACATTAAAATTTCAATATGAAAGAAAAATATTGCAATCTCCACTTAAAATTAAATTAATATAAAATTCAATGCAAATAAATTATTATATTTAAAACTATTCTTTATTTTAAAAAACTTAAAAAATAAATAAATTAAACATTGTAAAAATCATAATAAATTATGCTAAAAAAATGTTCAAATATTAATAAAAATATACAAACAAATAACAACTTATAGGAAACATTGTTTATATCCTAATGAAAATATGTAAACAAATATGGAAAAGGTAAATTTTTTGCAAATTTACTTGAGCAATGTTTAAACAGAATAAGATATGTTATCCTAATAAAAAAAACAAAAATAGAGGAGGTAAGCCTTTTGCAAATTTACTTGAGCATGTTTAGCTAAAAAGACATGAGCTTTTCAAGATGACATTTCACCTTCTTTTGATGTGAGAGAATTCTATTTTCACATATATGTTCCCCTTTCGAATTTTACTGAAATCAATTTTCAAATATATAATCAGAAAATGTAAAACCTCACCTTGAAACTAATTAAACAATAAATATATCATACATAACGAAAAGCATGGCATAAGCACATTTTTTAATTGTTTGAAGCTATACAGATAACCTTAAACCCTTGTTGAAGGGCTTCAATTGGAAACTTCTCTTGTACACACGTTTTTAAATTGTTTAAAGCTAACAAACGAAAACCCTATATAGGTAACACTACACTGAATAGAATCACTTGAAAATTTCTCTATACTTGTCTCGCGATATAATTTTCCACTATGATATGTAGTATATCACATTACGTGGAGGTTTCAGCAGTCTCAGTACTGGTGAGATCCGTTATTTGAATGTCCAAAGCATAAGATGAAGAAGCATGAGATGAAGAACATTAGTGAGAAAAAATATCGCTGCAAAAGTATGTCAACAAGGAATGGGAATGGAGGAGTGGTAATATGAAAAATCCCTAGTGAGAAGATTATCCATGAACCTCTATTGGTTGTTGAACTCAAAATTATAAAACTAAAGCATATACTGATGAACTAAAGTATAAATATCAAAGCTCTACCATTAAAATGACATAATCAAAATCTATCACAAGATGATCCAGGTATATATTGGTGGCCACTCGCGATTGCACTTGGACCCCACCATTGTTTCTTTCAATTTTTCAGTTTCCTTAATTGTAGCACATTTTACTATTTTTGGCAGTTTTTTGGGTCGTGAACTTCTGGAGCCATTTTGAGACCCTAAACGACGTTTTTTGGCAATATTCTTCTGGGTGATTTCATTGAAATCATGTTTTCAATTGTAGTCCTTGGAGGGATATTTCCAATGAGGTATCATGTGCGTCAAACGAAGATAATATGACCAAGTTATGACCCCGAGAAGTTGGCTGCCCAACTAACCAACAGGGCCCATAAACTCTTGGTGTTACATCTCCTCAGGTTAGGGTTTTGGTTGTTTAGCGTTTTCTATTATTGTTCAATAATAAAAAGGCCCTTAAGCCTCATTGTAACTCAGTTCATAGGCATGTCACCGTCACATCTCTTCTTAGAGATAAGCTACCGTCGCCCGAACTAGTATCATTTCCATTCTATTTGTAAGCATATTTCATTATTTGATTTTAATGAAAGGAAGTTATTTCTGTTGCATCTCTGTATTTATGGTTATATATGTAATTTGTTGCATTCTTGTTTAAATTCGGAATATAAGAACTAGGAAAGTTATCCCTAGTCATTCTCTGTCCAATTTATTGATCGGTGCACCACTACATGACCATTAATTGATGAAAACACAGTGCAATAGAGTGTTGGTCACTGGAACAAAATTGTAGACCAAGAGATTTTCCTGTGAATGCTTGATGGTTGTTCCTATTCATACAAGAAGAAAAGAAAATATGAAACCAAATGCATGATCATTATAAGAGGAAACAGACTGCCACATGTCACTTTTCAATGCTACAAATCACACCGGATATTGAGAATGTTTTAGAGAGGTTGTGCTTTGATTGCAATACAACGCCATTTTATTCCCTCCTATCGTAGATTTTGGCTCAACCACCACAAAATCTGGATAGTTGCAGAGCTTTGGGGCATGGAAAATTTAGGGGCTAATATTCATAAGTGGGCTAATTTTCCATGATTTTTCACAAAAACAATTCACCAATTTCCATTTTTTATAAAAATGATTCCCCTAAATTTCACAATATTAAATTATTTTACCCTAAAAATCGCCAATATTATGTATATACTATATATAAAATCATTATAAATTTGAATAATTTTACAAATATATCGATAAACGTTTTATAGATTGCATATTAGGGACTAGTGAGATTTGCCAATGTTTTTAAACTTCAAGATAATTTTCCATCCTTAAAAGTTTCCTTGCTTTGGGGGCCCAAGGAGAAGCGCAACCATCGAAGTTATAGAATAAGTTGAAGTTGTGATTGTGATTGGAGCAGATTGGTTTAAATAAATAAATCTATGCGCATTATATGGCCATCAAGAAATATCTGGTATAAAACAGATAAATCCTTTGAGATGTTTCATTGTGAGTTTCCTTTTCTTACTCTTCACTATTTGTATTTGTCAACTCAACATTGTTGTAAGGAATGTTGGGGAGGTTTCACCATCACCATTTTGAGTTAGTCGCCTCATCATCACCACCATCACCATCAGATTTTGCTACTTCATCCTCACACTCACCACTAGACTTAGCTGCCTCATCCTACATTTTACAGACATTTATCATTTTCTTTACCCTTATATGAAAACCAAATAGAGAGAATAAAAAATATGCCTATCAATTGCACAAACAAAATGATCCAAGTTATTGATTTCTAAATGCAAATGCACATAAATAAGAAAAACTAACCTTGAGATCTTGTTGGTATTTAGACATATCTTTCTCATACTATGCCTTTAGCTCAACAACCTTGTCCAAGTATGGCTTCTTCTCCTGCAAGAGAATGGCTTAAAATATTAATTCACAAACAAAGGAAGAAACAAAACAAAAAGTCATGAATAGAGCCATAAAATTATAACCTCGTCTGAAATAGCCTTCCATTTCGCACACCCTTCCTTACCAACCTATTAAAAAACCATAATTAAATAGATAATTTCAACATAATATACAAATAAAATTGATCAAAGACCAATATAACTATTTTTATCTACAAAAACACACCAAATGAGTAATCTATTCATAGAATTTGTAATCGCAAGTTAGGGGTGGAAATTTCTTCTGGGAAACGTGAAGTCTAGGACAGATAGCGGACTTGGATGTTCACCTTTCTCACTGTTGTTTTCTAGAACACGGGTCTTCAAAGACAATGGAGAGGGCTCCATTACAAGATTCTGGCTAGACATGGCCTTTTCAACATCAGAGTTAGTGGTTTCAAGGGCGAAGTTGGAATAAATGGGATGGACACAAAGGCATTCACCGCACTTTCAGAAAATGCCAATGAGGATGGGCCATTGCTATCACCACACTCCATGGGAGTGAATTTTTCTTTATCCAATTCACATGATTTACTTACAAGTAAACCTGGAAACACTACATGTGTTTGGCCAATTTAATGTCCTTAAATTGTCAATCATAAATTATCGACTAGGGCAGGTATACTGATGAAGCGCGGGTGCACTATATGTGCTAGAATTTATTTGATGTCATTATGTTCCTATTAGAGTCTAAAATTTAGAATTAGTGTGGAGATGGTATTGTTGATTATATTAATGTATTGATCCCTAAAGTTGTTAGCTAGTCTTCTTAGGAATTATTCTCTATTGAATCAGTATATGGATGATATGAGAGTGATTCTACACTTTACTTGTGTTAGATTGTTTTGGATTTTTGACTTGAATTTTTATGTTGTAGCCAAATCTAATTTACTATGTGCAGGAGAGATATATTCTATCAAGTTGTAAATGAATAATGTCTGAATTTAATTGCTAAGGGAAAGGTGGTGGGCTCCAGTATTGTAGCAATAATGCTACAACTCCTGGAGCTTCCTATCTCTAATTTTATCGACCCGGTAGTTCGTACAAACTTGGAAGCGACGGTGTTGTATGCACAAGTACTAGCTCTTGTCGCAGCTGTCACTTGGTCAGCTGGCACAAGTCCGCTAGGGCTCAAGCCAACTTCTATATGCTCTCAGAAGAAGCTTTTTAACTGATGGACGAAAGCTAACTCAAAGGAAGTTAATCTACTTGCGAAAAGAAACTGAAAGCCAAAAGGAAACACAAACCCTAGCAAACCCTAATTCTACCAGCTAGTCCTACTGATGCAAAGGAAAGAATGCAAACAACGAAAAGAGATGCCATTACTTCTAGGAAGGTAAAATGCATGTGTCTAAGTTATCACTATCTGAAGAAAACATCTTTTTGTATTTTTTATTAAGTTGTTGAAATTATCATGCATGTGCTTCTAACTAGTTTTCCACTGTGCAGGGATGGATCAAGGGATGAAATGCTTTGGGAAAGGTTGGGATGGTACAGAGAGAGTCTAAGGGATCCCCAGTATCCTTTCTGAGAGTTTCACAAAGTCTGGATGACATGCAACCGTGTTCATGAACTTCTACAGGAAGTCTGCAGGGGTTTCTACAGGAAGTGCTGTAAGTCTTCTACAGGATGTTCTGTAATTCTTCTACAGGATGGTTCGAAATGGGATTTTTGAGGATGGATGGTTGATGGAAGATGCATGGATGGTTGTGGAGGTAGGATGGGGGTCTGAAGTGACCTAGGAACTGATGGATGGAGAGGTGAGATGATGTGGAAGGCTGACTTGCATCAACGAAGGTTTAGGCAATGGAAAAGCAAGAAGGTAGGGTTACGTGGCAAAAGAGCAGATGGGAGATGAAGAAACAGACTTGGTGATGGAGGAGCTGACCTGAACGAGGCTCAGATGAACGAGGAGGTGATGAAGGTGATAGAGATGCCCTGCACAATGCTTATTCAAACAAATCAATGAATTCTTGCAAACAAACCAAGTCCTAGCTAACTCAATCCAACTGTTAATGAATGAGTAAACAGCAGCCTTGTTTGAAAACAGAACCATATACATCACATGAGAAAGAACATGCCAAAAGATCTAAATGCATACAAACTCCTACCAATCTATTATAAACATGAGAAGCTACTTGAACCATCAAAAGAAACCGAAGTAACAAAGCACGAATTAAATCTAAAGAGCAGATTTTATTTCAAGAACGCAGCAAACACATAAATATAAACAAGGGAGGTACTGGGCGCTTGAGATGGGCCCAACCCCAATAACTACAGCCTCCCAAGAGCGATTTAGAGCTGGTGCAAAGCTGGATCCATCTTTATTAATCAAGAAATGAAAAGTTACATCAAAACTGTCCACAAGGAGAGCTTGAGAATGAGCTGAAAGCAAAGCTAATCCATGGCCTAAAAATCGAACTACAAGCTAGCTAACTAATGGCTAAAACAAAATGACTAACTAGCTACAAAAATGACTAACAACTAGCTAACCAAAATGAGGCCCCAAGCCTTCTTATTTATACAATTTGAGGACCCAACAGTCCTCCTAAAAGTTAGGGACTTGGCTACCCAAGACTTGGAGTTAATAGCAGTCCAACTTGACTTGCTTGGCTGCCCTTGTGCTCATTAATTTGGTGGCCTTTGAACTCCGAGCTGATGGTGGAGAATTCGAGGTAAGGGTCCATAAATGAGGGGGACACCTTCCTACAAATCCTCTAGCTTGTTCTCCCACGAATTTGGCTGCCAAGTGCTCATTAAGACCTTCAATTTTGTCTCCAAGTTGACCAACAAGGCTACACAAAGCACCCATTAGACTTGTTGGCATAATGACTAACCAAATTCACTCTATTAACATAAAAATAATCAAAAACATGCAATAAACAAATGAGAATGGTGGACTAAGCCAAATTAGGAGGTTGAATGAGCCCAAATAATTGTACATTTTTGGGGCTCATCATCACCCCCCTACTGAAAGTGTTGCTCATCCTCTGAGCAACCAAATCTCTCCCCTTGTCTTTGATGGCCCTGGTGACGTCCTTGGCTAGCATCTCGGCCGATTTCTCCTTTGGCTTCCCTCTTTTCAAACTTTCCTGTAGAAACTGTTCTGTCTTCCTGTAGAAACAGACTCTGTCTTCCTGTAGAAACAGACTCTGTCTTCCTGTAGAAACCGACCTGTAGCCGAGTTTTGGCTTTCTTGGCTGGGGCGCCTTCTCCTTGACCTGTGCTGTGGCAGCCTTCATCTTCTCCTCCTTTCTGCTCTTCTTCCTCACGGCCTGCTGCTTTTCCTGTTGAATTCTCAGCCTTGTTATGAGTGTGCAAGTACATGCAATCATATGGAAGAAATGGTGGCCTTGGCATTTCCTAAAACCTGCAACGTGAGGGCACTCGTATGTTTTGTAACAAGGAAGTTGGTTAAATTCACAAAATAAGCCATGGTCATGTTTCCAAGCAACAGGAATATGATAAAGGTGTTTTCTATGGCTTTTTTTTTTTAATAGCAATCGCTACTACATTACCTTCCTCAAAAAGAGTAATAGGAAGCAATAGCAGCGCAGCAATTGGTGCCATGCACATGAGCAAATTCATAGAGTGAAGCTTCTCTGCCTCAGAGGTAAGCAGGAGCCCCTGAACAACTAATTTCAATGCTCTGGCAGCCATTGATCCTAGGCAAACCAAAAAACCAAAAAAGGTGGAATAATGGCTCACTGTTGCTTGCAATAACAACGCCAAATACCACAGGCACCAAGGCCATATAAACCACAGAAGACTCCCTCTTACATGTTTTTATAAATGAAAAATATTGTTGTGAAGAAGGGAGTTGTTGCCCCAATAGCTTGATTGAAGGACACTGGCAAATAGCGTAGAGAAATATTGCCACAAACAACCGAGAAGCAGGAAATGAAGCTCAGTGCCAATATCTCAAGAAACTGTCTCCTGAAGATGATGAACTGCATTGGTACAATCTCTAACCATGAAATTGCCAGAAAACCATAAAATGAACAGGCACACATGTGCAACATTGTGAGGAATATTGGGTATCTGCATCCAAAAAACTAAGTAGGCATTTGTTAAGCAATAGCACACCAATATTGGAAGAGTACCAAGCTGCAATAATGAGAGCTGTTGTAATAGTCTGGGACGCAGGAAATGCACCATATTTTTCTTCTCCTGTTCTCGATTTAGACATCTTCCAAACTAGCTTGGATCTGCGACATAATCCCTTTACAATCCTGGATCATTTGCATAAAATTCTGATATGATACCTTACTCTGTTTTAACAATTATGTTCATGCATGCAAAAGACCCTAACCACGTTTTTTCTTCTATTCTCTTCTTTTTTCTTTGGCAGAAAGAGATCTGAAGGACATTAAGAATTCTTCAGCTATCTGGTTATGAGAGGAAGAGTTTGCTTCTACAGAGAGAGGACAGAGACCAAGTTTTCTTCTCAGGGCAAATTCAGATATGAAAATTTTAAAAGTTACATCCATAGGCTGGCTCTCACAGCTGCATATGCCTTCTTTATAAGAGAATTTTAGACCAGAAACGCGGAGAGATGCAAAAAAACTGAGAAATTCCATGCAACACACAATCACACTGCTATTTTTGACTTACAGGCAAACTGGTCTCCAATTCTCCTGCTCCAGATAGTCAATTCACCACCTTTCAAAATATATATCATGCGTGGAAGAGTGCTTCCGAGCCTACCCTTCTCGGAACTCCAAATCTGATGAGGGAAAGCTCAGGTTTCTTTGTTCCAAAACGCTGTGTCATACTTCCTGTAGAAGACCCACCCGTTTCCTGTAGAACGTGATTGCATAGGCGGGTTAAAAAATGTGGCCGAGAAAGCTTGGTGGAGGATGACAAGTTAATAGATTGTGCAGACTTCAGTGGAGGACGTGGAAAGTGCAGATGGACAGTAGTTCACGAGTTTCAGCCAAGCCGTCTTTAATTTCTCCGTGATTTGTGATGAGGTGGCAAAACACATGCACGCTGGCCTTTTCGAACTGAAGATGAACTGCATGTCTTCTATTTGTTAATCAACTGCACTAGAGTTAAACTTCTGATCACTGTTTTTTTCTTTTACAATCTTTTAATTTTTACGTGAGTCCATTGTCCACGTGCACTGCGTGGCTGCCGGCGGAGTTCTGAAGCAGACAATTAGTTGAGCCTTGCTACATTCGTGGCTTAATCCCTCATCCCATTCGTTTATGCAGTTCCCAATTAAATCTATGCAATAGAAGAATGAGATTAGTCACATACCTCGAAGTTGAATGGTTGTCGTGAGCTGCTGTGGCCTGTCCTTGCTGCATGCATTGATTTTATGATTGCATGATGGCTTGGCTGCTAATCTTTGATTGTGTTTTTCATGTGCAGGTGTCCTCTGGCCGGATCCAAGCTCCAGACAATTGTTTCCACGTTCAAATCTGCACATTCAAGCTGCTGTTGCTGCATCTTCCCCGAACCAGAACTTGTTTTCGACATTTCTCCCAAACGCCAAAGCGGATCGATCTGAAACTTGTTGAGCATGTTTCTATCATCATTATGCATCTCCCATAGCAAATTCGTGATCAATGGATGCACGGATTTCGAGAAAATTGGAAAATGGCTGAAGATTTCAGAGCTCGATTTCTCGGAAACCATGCATCGGAATCGGCTGAAACTGCTTGGGTAGGCTACTATCATCCATGTGCATCTCCCCATGAAACAGGTTTTGAAACGGATGCACGGTTATGGAGAAAAGGCAAAAATGGCTGATGGTGATGGAGGCTGATTTCTTGGAAACCGTGCACCGGAATTGCATGAAACTGCTCAGGCCTGTTTTCATCAACCTTGTACAATTCCCCATAAAACGGTTTGTCAAAAGGATGCATGGTTTTCAAGTTATGGTAAAAACAAATTTGGTTCTATGGATTTTTGCCTCAAGGCTTTTTGCATGTGCTTGCATGGGATGACAAAATGAATTTTGTTTGTGATGCAGGTATGGAGATGATGGAGGAGGAGTTGGAAGATGGCATGAAGGCTTCTGAACACTTGAGGAAGCTACCATGCTCGCCAAACCACTTTTTGAAATGCATGCCTAGTTTCCCACAATTTCTACAGGAAGATCCTGTAGAAGCACAATGAGAAGCACAAGGTGGTGAAAAAATGATGGATGAAGGCAAGGGATGGACACACAAGTGCTTGCAGGCCTAACCAATAGACTCCCACCATCAGATTCACTTTTGAAATTGGATTTGGCTCGTCCAAAGGTTCTACAGGATGTTTCCTGTAGAAATTCAGAGCTTTCCTGTAGAAGACACAGTTTTGAGGAAAGAAGCTTAATGACATGAAAAAATGATGGAAAAGGGGTGAGGAATGGAAACATGGATGTGGGTAGGCCTCATGGACATTTTCCAAGCCTTCAAGTCCTCCTCGGAGATCAATTTGGCTTTTTTTGTAAGCTTCCTGTAGAAGATACGAAACTTCCTGTAGAAGGCACAAAAACTCCTTTGTCTTTGATTTGAGTGCTCCTCCTGTCATGAAACGTCCCTCTTGCAACCTGCAATGTCACTGCTGCAACATGAAATGGAGATTAGCTTTATTTTTCTTTTTCTTTTTTCTCTTTTTTTTTTGAAAAACAACTAGGGCGCCTCATGGAGGTTTTCACCCTAATTGCCTGCCTTGGGCGCCTCCAAGGGAGGTTTTCACCCAAAGATCTTTTTCTCTTTTCTCTTTTTTTTTCAACCCATTGACCGCCTCATGGAGGTTTTCAATCAATGAGCCAACCTAAGGCGCCTCCGAGGAGGTTTTCACCTTAGATTTCTATTTTCCTTTTTTTCCTTTTTTTCTTTTTCTTTTTCTTTTTTTCTTTTTTTCTTTTTTCTACCCTACCCTACTTGAAAAACAAAATCATTCTCAAGTATAAGAATACTTCCAATGGAGCCATGTGCACATCGAGATTAGAGAAAAAACGATGTGAAGGCTCGAAATGCATGCTTTGACAACGATCCAGATTTCGGAGACAAGATGATCTGACTTTGAATGGATCAAACATAGATGAGGAAGAGAGTACTGCTGCAACTTAGTGACTGTTTGGAACCATGTCTCAATATAGCTTTGATATCCTTGGTCCTTTTGCTGATCTGGATCATTCTTCATGTCACCTTCTATCATGACCTTCTGATCTTCCTCTTTTTGTTGATCTTTATCTTGAGTACATGGAGGATTTGATGGTAACCATGAGGGATCTCTCTCGATCTCTGATTTAGATCTCTTTTCTTCATCAAATGCAGCCCATGGTTCTTTGATCTCCTCTTTTGAATCTTCTTTTGCTGGATGTGATCCTTTAATGCTTTCAAGATGATCTCTTTTCTGCATTACTTTTCCTGAGCTTTGGTGAACATCATTGAGCTCACGAGGAATCATTTGCACATGTTGTGCCTCAGATTTGCAATGGGGTTGGGATGCTCCATTGCATGGCTTTGGAAATGGTACGGGTAGATGAGTGGAGGTGTGAGTTTGAGATGGAGATGGATGGCATTGCGGTTGGGTAGGCATTTGGGGTTGCCTTGGTGGAGGAGGAGGCGATGGTTGTGGATGAGCAGGTGGTGGAGGAAAATGAGCAGGATGAGAGTTGTACTGGGGCCTCAACTCCTGATAAGGTGCATTCCACTGAGGCTGTGGCTGAGCATAAGAGTGAAACGAATGAGCAGCTGGTTGGGCATAATATGGATCTGTGAAGGAATAAGGAGGATATGGCCAAGGAGGAGGTGTAGACCAGGAAGGATGAGCAGGGGGATCCCAAGAAGGCATGAAAGTGGCTTGATAAGGGTCATAATAGGTCTCGGGTATCCCTTGCAGTTCCTGCTAGTAAGATCTAGGTCCATGTGGCCTCCTTTGGTTCATATAATAGAGTGATTCAGTGGCTCCCTTGGCTCTTTGATATGCAGCTTTGATTCTGGGCAAGGAAGGGCACTGATCCGTAGGATGGTATTCTTCACATACAAAACACACTTCTAGGGAGTGCATTGGACATTCGTTCCTAGGATGCTTTTTAAGGCACCTAGGACAAAAAATGACCAAAGCCCTCTTGGCTTCCTCTTGCTTCTTTTGGATCCGCAAAGTATCCAGTTGCATGGCAAGAAACTGCCTCACATCACTCTTGAAATCTTTGATCTGATTTTCAAATTCATCTTTGGACAAGACGTTGCTCCCAACATCTCTACTTGTAGCCATTTGCTTCAGAGGAATGTTTTCTTCTTCTTCTCCCCTATAGGTTCTTCAGATCTGTCTTGATGTCCACCCAGGGGCTCTTTCATCACAGCCATCGAAGAAGAACGTTGGCTGTGTGAAGCAGTGGGGGTGTTGTGCAATCATTTTTCTAACTTATCTCTACTCCTACAAGGCATGAAATAGATTGAACTGCAACTAACTATCTTGCGAAATTGAAATGAAAGCAGGAAAGGACTAATCTATTTTGCTCAAATGAAATTGCAAGAATGAAATGCTAGGCTACGCTTGCGAAATTGAAACACTAATCTACGCTTGCAGAATTGAAATGCGGAATTGAAAGGCTATTCTAGGAAAGCAGGAAATGCTAATCTATGAAAGCGGGAAATACTAATCTAGGAAAGCAAGAAAGGCTAATCTACTTTTGAATAAATGAAATAAACTACTTAGAAGAAGGTTGTAGTAGAAAATAGAAGAATAGCAACAATCACCAATACTCTGCCGCTTCCCCGGCAACGGCGCCAAAAAGATGGTGGGCTCCAGTATTGTAGCAATAATGCTACAACTCCTGGAGCTTCCTATCTCTAATTTTATCAACCCGGTAGTTCGTACAAACTTGGAAGCGACGGTGCTGTATGCACAAGTACTAGCTCTTGTCGCAGCTGTCACTTGGTCAGCTGGCACAAGTCCGCTAGGGCTCAAGCCAACTTCTATATGCTCTCAGAAGAAGCTTTTTAACTGATGGACGAAAGCTAACTCAAAGGAAGTTAATCTACTTGCGAAAAGAAACTGAAAGCCAAAAGGAAACACAAACCCTAGCAAACCCTAGCAAACCCTAATTCTACCAGCTAGTCCTACTGATGCAAAGGAAAGAATGCAAACAACGAAAAGAGATGCCATTACTTCTAGGAAGGTAAAATGCATGTGTCTAAGTTATCACTACCTAAAGAAAACATCTTTTTCTATTTTTGATTAAGTTGTTGAAATTATCATGCATGTGCTTCTAACTAGTTTTCCACTGTGCAGGGATGGATCAAGGGATGAAATGCTTTGGGAAAGGTTGGGATGGTACAGAGAGAGTCTAAGGGATCCCCAGTATCCTTTCTGAGAGTTTCACAAAGTCTGGATGACATGCAACCGTGTTCATGAACTTCTACAGGAAGTCTGCAGGGGTTTCTACAGGAAGTGCTATAAGTCTTCTACAGGATGTTCTGTAATTCTTCTACAGGATGGTTCGAAATGGGATTTTTGAGGATGGATGGTTGATGGAAGATGCATGGATGGTTATGGAGGTAGGATGGGGGTCTGAAGTGACCTAGGAACTGATGGATGGAGAGGTGAGATGATGTGGAAGGCTGACTTGCATCAACGAAGGTTTAGGCAATGGAAAAGCAAGAAGGTAGGGTTACGTGGCAAAAGAGCAGATGGGAGATGAAGAAACAGACTTGGTGATGGAGGAGCTGACCTGAACGAGGCTCAGATGAACGAGGAGGTGATGAAGGTGATAGAGATGCCCTGCACAATGCTTATTCAAACAAATCAATGAATTCTTGCAAACAAACCAAGTCCTAGCTAACTCAATCCAACTGTTAATGAATGAGTAAACAGCAGCCTTGTTTGAAAAGAGAACCATATACATCACATGAGAAAGAACATGCCAAAAGATCTAAATGCATACAAACTCCTACCAATCTATTATAAACATGAGAAGCTACTTGAACCATCAAAAGAAACCTAAGTAACAAAGCACGAATTAAATCTAAAGAGCAGATTTTATTTCAAGAACGCAGCAAACACATAAATATAAACAAGGGAGGTACTGGGCGCTTGAGATGGGCCCAACCCCAAGAACTACAGCCTCCCAAGAGCGATTTAGAGCTGGTGCAAAGCTGGATCCATCTTTATTAATCAAGAAATGAAAAGTTACATCAAAACTGTCCACAAGGAGAGCTTGAGAATGAGCTGAAAGCAAAGCTAATCCATGGCCTAAAAATCGAACTACAAGCTAGCTAACTAATGGCTAAAACAAAATGACTAACTAGCTACAAAAATGACTACCAACTAGCTAACCAAAATGAGGCCCCAAGCCTTCTTATTTATACAATTTGAGGACCCAACAGTCCTCCTAAAAGTTAGGGACTTGGCTACCCAAGACTTGGAGTTAACAGCAGTCCAACTTGACTTGCTTGGCTGCCCTTGTGCTCATTAATTTGGTGGCCTTTGAACTCCGAGCTGATGGTGGAGAATTCGAGGTAAGGGTCCATAAATGAGGGGGACACCTTCCTACAAATCCTCTAGCTTGTTCTCCCACGAATTTGGCTGCCAAGTGCTCATTAAGACCTTCAATTTTGTCTCCAAGTTGACCAACAAGGCTACACAAAGCACCCATTAGACTTGTTGGCATAATGACTAACCAAATTCACTCTATTAACATAAAAATAATCAAAAACATGCAATAAACAAATGAAAATGGTGGACTAAGCCAAATTAGGAGGTTGAATGAGCCCAAATAATTGTACATTTTTGGGGCTCATCAAAAGGCTCTCACTCTTTTACTTATTCAACTTAATTCAAACAAGACATTCTCAAAAGTAGTGAAATGAAATAGTTGAACTACACTAAATAGAAAGTAAATGAAAATGGTCACACTATACCATATAAAAAGAAAACAAAATGACAAAGTTAAGCTAGGTATAAAGCAAAGGATGTTGCTTATGCATACAACGATTCAATGGTGAATTCATCATACTACATTTCAACACACAAAACAGAGCATCTATGATTAAGTAATAAAAGAAATCTAAGTGCAATTAGTTAAAGGCCTGTACTGGTCGTAGGGGCCCTCTACGAATCAGTTGACAATATCCATTCAATGCAACATATAGCAAACGTAAAACCAATTATATTGCTTGCAAACGAGTCTTAACAAACTGTTCTAAAAAATTACATAAATCGGTGCGCCCCCAAAATGCGCCCCCAAAACACAGAGCGGCCACAGTTTTTATAATACTTCTCGGCATAACAGTATGAGAATTTCAAGCCTAAATATCTTTATTTTGATCAAACTCTATCGCTAAACAATCATTTTTTTATTCAGGAAAGAAAATTGATAAGATTTCGTGAAAGCTTGGACTCTGTCCCGGCGATAATCTTGCAGTTGACTTTGGGGTTGACTGTGTTATCATGCGACCTTCTTGATGAATTGGTTCGAGGGAATAGGAAGGAATCCACGAGGGGATTCTTCCTTATCCATCCATATCTTCCTTCACTAAGTTGGAGCTTCTAAACCCTGTGAACAATGGAGGCAACTGCGGAAATCTAGATTAGCTGCAGAAACAGGCCAATTCGGTAGCCGAATGGATACTTTAACAAAACATAAGGTATATACACAAATATGAAGAATAAGACATGTAAATTCTTACCTTTAAAAAAACCTTGTGTCTATTGCATTATTTATGTGATAAGTATAAGAAAAAAGGAAGAAATATAGGCAAAAAGGGTGTCAAGGTAAGACAGTCCTTGGACTCTACATTCCCCCATGCTGGAGGTTTTGTATGTCCTCATACAATTCATCATTGTCATTCACTTGTGCCTTCTGATCATCACCTCCAGGATTCATTTTCTTCCTCTTTCTAGCAACCACAGTCATCCTTGGTTTTCTCATGAGGATTTTCTATTTTAGGTTGATAATTTCTCTTCGCATTGCCCTATTTTCCTTCTTCAGATTTTTGTTCTTTTTATACCACAAATTCAAATGAAGGATGAGGTTGTCACTTTTTTCAATTTGAATCTCACTCTACGCTTTCAATTTCTGATTTTCATTCTTGAGATATTTGTTCAATGTCTCCATCTCAAAAATCTCTTGCTTTAAAACATTTGAATCTGAAGGTTCTTGTGGTTCATTGAACTAATTGCTCCCTTCTTCAGGACTTTGAATTGTTTCTTTAGTTGTTGTCTCTTTTCTTTCTAATGACTCTATGTAGTCATAAATTTCTTGTTGAACAGGATCAACACCTGGAATATGGAATGGGCTCCTTAGAGACAAACTGCAAGGTGGTGGTGACACTCTCGGTGATAATTTTGGTGATCCTCTTGGGGAACCTTCAAGGTTTTAAGTTGGCTCGTTTTCCTCAAGATCAATGTATTTTGTAGCTTCTGAGACTGCTTGTTGCACTGTGCTCAACCTTGTACTCCTCCTTAGTCCTAAGGTCTGTAATCCCTGTGCTTTCCTTCTTTTGGTTTTTGGATTTTCTTCTTGAGGAAGGGTCCTGGTTTGTGGTAAATCCTCTGTTCTTTTGTTGGCTTTCTTTCTTCTAAGATTTCCTTTTTTCATTTTCTGTAAAATATCCAATATGGGTAGTTCATCTTCTAATAATTCTGGTTGAGTTTTGGGTTCTTGATCTTTTATTACTTCCATTGTTCTCTTGCTTCCCCTGAGGGTCCCACTGTTGTTGGGTTGTTCAAGAGATCTTTCTTCAAAATGGTTCCTCACCAAAAAATTTTCCCAGTTATCCCCTACACTCTGAAGGTGGAACTCAACCAAAATATTTATCAAGCCATGATGATACATGGTATTATCTATGAATTGAATTTTCTTTTGAACGTTCATGGACATTTTCTTGAGACTATGCAAGAGATAATAAGGAAGATTCATCTAGTGATATTAAAGAAAATGCATCATTATTCTAACATGGTAGAAATACATATATCCAAACCAACCCTCACAAGTGATAAATTTTTGAAGTACAAGTAGTAAATTCCTCCATTTACTCTTAAGGGCTATACTAGGAATACCTTTCTTGAAGACAGTGGTGTCCATATTTGGATTTTTCAGGAAGACCTTCCAATCTTCTCCATTGATTCCCCTGTTTTTGAACCATTTCTCTCCGCTTCTAGGAAATTCAGTAGCTTCTGTGATCATGGACTCTATTATGGTGATCTTAATGTCTCCTATTTCAGCCTCCATTCCATCAAACGAGCGTGCAAAAGTCTTTGTCACTTCCCTATGAAAACCGTCGAATTTTTATATGAATTGCAACCATTGTTTCTTCTGCAATAGCTCCCTGGTCTGAGGATATCCCTCCAAGAATATCTTCCCTTCTGGCTCGATTTGGACAATAACACCCATTATGGAGGATGCTTTGCCTCAAGGACTAGTTACTTTGACAAGAGAATGGTGTTGGTAGGGTTTTGTTTAGTGGCAGAGAGACAGAGTGGCTATGTGAGTTCAAAGAAATGCAAGAACAGGTGGATTATAATGAGGGTTGTGGAAATGAATTTGACCGTTGGGGTGCATTTAAAATAATAATTCGGTGATTACTTCAGCAAATTTAGAATGAGGACGTGATAGGGTTTTTAAGTGGTGGATTATGATGTTTTTGATAAGCGACCATCACCCTTAAATTGCGATGATTTTGTTTAATTTTTGGTAGTACTATGTCCTCTTAGTCATATATGAAATATATCAATCCCTATTGCTAAATTAAAGTAGCACATACCTTTGATTCACTTTGCTAACCTTATTTGTTGTTCTGAGATCTCCTGCAAGTACTTTTCTCTGTCAATTATCCTTCAATTCGAATCACCAAGTGTCCCTATTAAGTAGGCTTCAAATTTTTTTATTAGGCTGTAGAAACTCGTCTTAGCTATAGAAACTTGTCCAAGCTGTGGAAAGTTACTGATTCTGCAGCTGAGAAAAGAAAAACTTTAATAAAGGAACTTTGTTATTTTCTTTTTGAAAAGAAAATTTAAAGTGCCAACAAAAATTGGTTTTCACTTCAAATTTTCTGTATAAACATGCCAACAGCATGTTGGTTTTCATGCTTATACCTTTTCTTATTTTATTTATTTATTTTATTATTATTATATGTATATGTATACATACATACATACATACATATATCTATATATATATATATATATATATATATATATATATATATATATAGATATATACATATATCTATATATATATATATATATATATATATATATATAGATATAGATATAGATATATATCTTATATATATATATATAGATATATATATATCTATATATATATATCTATATATATATATATATATATATATATATATATATATATATATATATATATATATATATAGATATAGATATAGATATATATCTATATATATATATATATCTGTTAAAGTAAAACTCAGTAAAATTTCTAAGGTGGAAAAGAAGAAGAACTCTTCTTGACCATCTCCAATTCTGAATTATCTTGGAACATTTGGACAATTTCTTCTTTTGTCAATGGCTTTTGGTATAGTCTCAGTCGATGACCATTTACTAAAACTAGAATTTTCTCTTCATCAATAGTCCTGATTCTAACTGCACCATTGTTAAAGAAACTTTCAACTTCATAAGGTCCAAGCCAGTGGGTTTGGAATTTTCCTTGAAAATTTTTGAACTTCAAATCAAAGAGTAATGCCCAATCTCCTAGATGAAATTTTCTTTCATTAATGTACTTATCATGCCATCTGGATCTCTGTTTTTGAACTAGGCTAGTTCTTTGGAGGGCTTCTTGTCTGATTTCGTCAAGCTCATTAAGTTTTCTCATCCTTTGCTTTTGTGCTTCTGATAAGTCAAGGTCTAACTGGAATTTTTGGGCGCAAGATCCCCCAAGGGCAGTTTTGGGGCTTAAAGCCCATAATTTGGTCCAATTTTTGCAATCCAAATGTAAAGACTCCGCATTTTATGGTCGTGGAGTGCATAGTTGTTAAAGAGTCATAGGGTTGTCCACCCTTATTTTGAAAATGTAATGTCAGTTATAGAAGATCTACCCATGGTCCGCAGACCATGGGATTGTATAAATAGAGCGAAGCTTTAAGTAGTTAAAAGACACAAAGAAACCAATGATCGAAGATGTATGAGAGATACCTCTGAAGTAGAAGTCTAAGTTTTGGGTTGTAGCGTAGGTAGAGGCTCTGCAGCTAAGTGCACAGAGGCCTAGAAGTCCGCAACTGAGTGCACGGACCCCTACACCTGAGTGTGCAGGGCGGGTCGAGTCTTTAATTGTTTGGAATTATCAATAAAGAGAAGAATTCTACAAGCTCTGCATCTTTATTTCATGTATATGCATATGTTATATTGGGTATAAATTTCACTTATAATGCTTATATGATGCGTGAATGTATGTAAATGTATTGGTTAAGTGAATGCAAGTAAGAACATCCATTTATGCGAAGCTAACTAAGATCTGTTAATAAGATAAGTAAGACACTTAGCATAGTTGGGGAAATATCACAGTTCGCTGCCCTAGTAGTGCAAAAGCATATCAGCCCCAGGTTAGGGTTTTGTGAAAGTCGATTGTACCATTTCGTGAAGGTGCTAAAGGACGAACAAAGGTTTAAGCCACCTGCACGCAGGCAGGTATAGCTAGGACAAGCTGACATCACATCCATCTCAAGGGTGCGGAAACTTGGTTCCAACATCCCCCCATACTGATTCGGGTGAGACTTCAGTCCAAGCTCTATGGGCTGATGCCGAAAGGGCCAGTAGTGTAGGGATTTGTTTGTCTAACTAACACTGAACCTCGGTCAGGCCCCTACAAGCCAAAAAATGGTTCCATTGCCAGGACCAGAATCTGCATGAGCGATGTATGATGTCGTATCACTGGAATCTGACTAAGAAAGAAATCAAAGGCTGGTTGGACAAAAGGATTTAGGAGTTCGTGGCACAGGGGAACAGAAACCCGCTACTGTCAAAAGAACAATAGTTGGACCAATACTTGTATACGGAGATCCACAAAATATTTTTCGCCTCTTTCTCTACTCGGCTATACGAGTGGATCACGAAGCTAGCAGACAGTCAAGGAAGGTGGAAATTTGATGATCCTATTGTGTGGACCCCAGAGCTAGTGCGAGGGTTGGAACCATCGTAGGATAAGATCATGTGCGTCGTCGATCATTGGCTCGATCGCATTATAGGAGGATTTGTTACTGAGTTCGCAGTCGACACCTCAGTCAGCTATAGCGAGGCAGAGCGACGTTTTTTCAAACGACCGTGAAGTAACTACGTAAAATATTTGAATACTTGGATTAAAATTCTATTGTGTGAAAAAAGGGTTATGAAACTACCTTGATGTTCGAGGCTAGGCAAAGCGGAAAGGTTTACAGAAACGAAGGAAACAAGGGTCCAGAGCATAGCCCCTTGATTTCACCTTCGTGAGGGGATGAACAAGGGATAGAGAAGGTCTCTCCGCGAAGTGTTATTCAATTGATAAGACAAGGATTTCCGCAAATTCCACCTCCACCCACACCACCACTGACTTCACCGCCATCACCTCCAACTTCACCCGTACCACCTCCACCTCCACTGCAATTCATAATGGCAAACACAGTAAAATTGCCTTTGTTCAAAGGCTTAGGAAATGAGGACCTGGACTAATTTTGGTTCGTAGTGAGGGCTATATGGGAAGCTCAAGGTGTTACAAATGACCATATAAAGAAAGAAACACTGGTTAGTTCTCTGGAAGATCACACACTAACCTAGTATATTAAGTACTCCAGCAATAACCCAAATGCTAGATTAGTGGACATCCAAGCAACACTGAATAGGGAATTTAGCAGGCCTAAATATGAAGCGCAGTTGATTGTGGGATTCAACGAGATCATGATGCTACCAAGCGAGATGCCTTGGGAACTAGATCAAAGGCTGAAATGTAAGATCCATGAAGCCAATATGAATTTGACAGATTGACAACTTCACGAGTGGTTTATGGATTCGCTACTCCCACATTTAAGGAGTGCACTGTCGCAGCAGAATATAACAAATCAAGTAGAGGCCTTGGATATTTCCATGAGACTACATGAGACCTCGATGCAAGATCCTAATCTATGGTTTAGGAGATCCACGTGCAGCTGAAAAATCTGTGCCTTGAGATGCAAAGCTTGAAGCAAGATAGGACGGTTCTGTCAGAGGTACGCAAAGAAGTATGGTGCGTGAAATGAAAGAGTCGGGTTCATGACAAATACCACTGCTCGGTCTTTACAAATTACCTTGCAGGAGGAGGACTGATTCCTTTAAGGCCGGAATCTCAAGCAGGACCTAGCACGGTGCTTGATTTGTGGTGCGTTATTTGTCAAATATCCAGAAAACATGCCACAGATAACTACCACTTGTTACAGAAGTATACGAAAACTTCACAACAATTGTTATGCAAATTTTGTAGATCAATGGGACATGATGAGTGTACTTGTTATGTTTTTGGTCTTCCTAAGAGCTGGCATAGCTACCAAGACTCGGTAAATGGAAGAGAGAAACTGCCAGATTGGGAACGACTTTGGTTAGATCTGATGCAAGAGGAGATACAGAGAATCACCAGAGATGGATCTTCTTCATCCAAGGAGTGTGAAGAAAATCTAGCCTTAGTGAGTAAGGCGAGGAAAGGGAAAGGGAAGGCGTCCCATCCCAAATCAGGTTCTTCCCATGGTGGGAAGAAGATTGACAAATCAAAAGTGCGATACTTTCATTGTCATGAAGTGGGCCATTATGATACAAATTTTCCACTAAGGAAATCCAAGAATGGATCCATGGAAGGATCAGAAGGTGAGGCACTGGCCTCACAGTTTGAGTTGGATTTCACACTTTTCACATGTATGGTTTCATCCATGGTGGGAAGTGGTTGGTTTCTTGACAGTGGAGCTTCTTTCCACATGACTGGTGACAAGAGTTTGTTCAGTACCTTGGAGGAGAAGGATCTCCAGATGCAGATCACGATGGGTAATGATGAAAAGTATAGTGTCTCAGGTGTAGGCACAGTTTTTTTCAGAGGGAGCATGGAGCTCGCATTACCTTAACTGATGTCAAGTATGTACCAGGACTGCGGAAAAATTTGGTGTCGATCGCAATGTTGGAAGACAGAGGCTATGATGTAGTATTCAGTAAGGGAAAGGGTTTCATTCAACACATCACCACGAGATAGGTGAAGCAGATTGGTTCATGACTCAAGAACCTGTATGCTCTTAAGCTTCAAGATGCATGAAAAGCCTTGAGGAGCAAGGAAACTGATGGAGACTTGGTGGTTGAGAGGGAGAGTACATTACCTCTCAACATGCAGCCATAGGAGAAGTCTCAGACGATTGTGGAGGAGCCACGATTGGTGAAGGAGCTTCAGGAGGTTGTGGAGCAGCCACAAATGGGGAAGTTGAGAGGAGACAGAGTGGAGGCATCCACTCATGTAGAGACCTCCAATAGGGGGAAATTTCAAGCCAAGTGGGAAGAGGGATCACATGAAGTCATACCTCCAGGTGTGAGGTGGTGCGATGTGAACTGACAGTCCCAAGAAGGCTAGAATAGGGGCAAGGTCCTTGAGGTACCCAACCTCTTTGATTATACCTTGCAATAGGAGCCCCGACGAGGAGTAACAGGACTGGCTGAGTGGGTAGAGATAGATGCAGATGGAGCATTAGAGATAGTTACAGTGCAGGAATCCCAAGATAGTGCAGAGCTTGCAGGCTGCAACAATGCGAGAGGCACATAAGTATTGCACCAGTGCAGGATCGCACAAAGAGGTGCGCAATGGTGCGAGATACATGGAGATTTTGCAGTGGCTCAAAGGTTAGAGAGGGAGCACTTGTCAGCGGCAGAGGGAGCATCAACATTAAAGTATGTTTCTAGCCCAACAAAGAGGTTAGTTGGGAGTTTTTTTGTTTCTAGAGTTGTTGGAGCAACCACACTCGGGAGAAGTGTTGCATGCAGAACATTCCAAAGGTTTCGAATTAGGTTCGAGTTGAATGCCTTTCTTGTTGAGAGGGAGTGTTGAAAATGGCAACAAGAAATGCTAAAAATAGCACTGCTATAAATAGCAGTTCAGGTACTAGTGCTAGACTGAGCTACAAGGAATGAAAAATGGAAGTGCTAAAAATAGCATTGTTATTTTTAGCAGTTTGAGATAGATTCCTATTTTAGTTAGTCCCTGAACTAAAATAGTGAAGTAAAATTCGAATTTTATCTTAGCATATGTTTGTAAAATAATTAATTAATTCATCTTGATTTAATTAGTTAAGGAAAATCAAACATGAAGTCTACGTGGGGACATGCAACAGTTTCTCCATTAATTGAGGAATTTATCTATCAGTTAAAGAGATAAGGATGAGTTGTAATATTGAGTTGTAATTAGTTGGCTCAGTTAACTAAGTCAAGTCCAGTTAGATTAATTCAAACAATTTGTTGAATTAATTGTGAGTTCAGTTAGTTAATGCTTGCATGCATGTAACTGCTGCTCTCTAGATAACTAAATATTCTCTCATAAATAACTCATGCATGTCAGTTCAGATAGAGAACTAGTTGAGATCAGAGGAGGGACAATGTACTATCAGTTGGATGAATTTTTCCTATAAAGGAAACTCATCCATGTAGAAGGAATTATCTCCTTCAAGATTGCACAGTTACTACTGGGCCAAGTGAGCAGTGTGAGGTGGGAATTCACATGTGTGGAAGCACTAGACCCCAAGAAACACTGCGCAAGGAAATAGGAGGCTTGGAGGGCAGAGGAGAATCTTTGTGAGAGGCATTTGACTGTCTATGAGCAGCAGAGGGATTATACTAAGAGTTGGTTGGCTTCCAAGCTAAGACTTCGTGTAATTCTGTGACTATTTTACACTTGTATGATAATACAGAGATTGGGGTTTTAGGCTGAGTCTTTCCTCGGGTTATTTCTTCTGTGTTATGTGTGATTGATTTCTTTTTCTCAGTTATATGTGTTCTCTTGATCTTGCTCAATTCGATTAAGCTTCCACAAAGTGTTGTAGAAGTAGATCTTATATTGTATTTTAGTATATTTCATAATCTGTTGATCTACAGAGGGAATTTCTACATGGTATCGGAGCAAAGGTGATCAAGGCGAAGAACAGTATACAAGAAGGAGAAGTTCAAAGTTTGTGTTTCCTGAATATATAAATCGAGTTCTTATCACATCTCAATTTCACCGATGGCGTTCAGTGGTTTAAAACTCGAGTATGCCCTTGATGGAAACTTGAATTATATAGTTTGGAAGGATCACATGGAGGCAGTATTAAAGGATAACGGTCTAAAGGACTTCATTGATCAACAAGTCCCCAAGCCGAATGATGCTACTCAACTAGCGGAATGGAAGAAATGTGTGGTTAGAGCAAGGAGAATCCTCCTGCAGGGACTTCGAGACCACATTGTCTCGAGCCTCGATGGGAAGGAGACACCGTTTTCGATGTGGAAAACATTGAAATATTTATATCAGAACAACAGCGATTAGAGGAAGTTGGCATTGAAAGACAAGCTTCATAAGATCAAGTGTGAAAAGGGTGACACGATCTCTACATATCTAAACAAGCTCACCACCTGTAGGGATGAGCTTGGAAGTGTAGGGATCACGACCACTGATGATGACATGGTGAGTCTTGCACTCTTTGGTCTTCCTAGGATCTGGCACAGCTACCAAGACTCTGTAAACGGAAGAGAGAAACTGCCAGATTGGGAACGACTTTGGTCAGATCTAATGCAGGAGGAGATACGGAGAAGCACCAGAGATGGATCTTCTTTATCCAAGGAGGATGAATAAAATCTAGCCTTAGCGAGTAAGGCAAGGAAAGGGAAAGGGAAGGCATCCCATCCCAAATCTAGTTCTTCCCATGGTGGGAAGAAGATTGACAAATCGAAAGTGTGATGCTTTCATTGTCATGAACTGGGCCATTATGCTACAAATTGTCCACTAAGGAAATCCAAGAATGGATCCGTGAAAGGATCAGAAGGTGAGGCACTGGCCTCACAGTTCAAGTTGGATTTCACACTTTTTGCATGCATGGTTTCATCCATGGTGGGAAGTGGTTGGTTTCTTGACAGTGGAGCTTCTTTCCACATGACTGGCAACAAGAGTTTGTCCAGTACCTTGGAGGAGAAGGATCTCCAGATGCAGATCGCAATGAGTAATGATGAAAAGTATAGTGTCTCAAGTGTAGGCATAGTTGTTTTTCAGAGGGAGCATGGAGCTTGCATTACCTTGACCAATGTCAAGTATGTACCAGGACTGAAGAAAAATTTGGTGTTGACTGCAATGCTGGAAGATAGAGGCTATGATGTAGTCTTCAATAAGGGAAAGGTTTTCCTTCGACACATCACCACGAGACAGGTGAAGCAGATTGGTTCACGAGTCAATAACCTATATACTCTTGAGGTTCAACATGCATTCAAAGCCTTAAGGAGCAAGGCAACTGATGGAGACTTGGTAGTTGAGAGGGAGAGTACATTACCTCTCAACATGCAGCCACAAGATAAGTCTCAGATGATTGTGGAGGAGCCACGATTGGTGAAGCAGCTTCAGGAGGTTGTGGAACAGCCACAACGAGGGAAGCTAAGAGGAGATTGAGTGGAGGCATCCACTCATGCAGAGACCTCCAATAGGGGAAAATTTTGAGCCAAGTGGGTAGAGGGATCACATGCAACCATACCTCCAAGTGTGAGGTGGTGCGATGTGAAGTGACAGTCCCAAGAAGGCTGGAATAGGGGCAAGATCCTTGAGGTACCCAACCTCTTTTATTATACCTAGCTACAGGAGCCCCGAAAAGGAGTAGAATGACTGGCTGAGTGGGTAGAGACAGATTCGGATGGAGTGGCAGAGAGAGCTACAGTGCGGGAATCCAAGACAGTGCAGAGCTAGTAGACTGCAACAATGTGAGAGGCACAAGAGTGTTGGACTAGTGCAGGATGGCACAGAGAGGTGTGCAATGGTGCGAGATGCATGGAGATGTTGCAGTAGCTCAGAGGTCAGAGAGGGAGCACTTGTCAGTGGCAGAGGGAGCTTCAGCATTAGAGTATGTTTCTAGCCCAACAAAGAGGTCAGTTGGGAGTTTTTTTGTTTCTAGAGTCGTTGGAGCAACCACACTTAGGAGAAGTGTTGCATTCAGAATATTCCAAAGGTTCAGGATCGGGTTCAAGTTGAATGCCTTTCTTATTGAGAGGGAGTGTTGAAAATGGAAACAAGAAATGCTAAAAATAGAAGTGCTAAAAATAGCATTGCTATAAATAATAGTTCATGTACCAGTGCTAGACTGAGAACAAGGAATGAAAAATGGAAGTGCTAAAAATAGCATTGCTATTTTTAGCAGTTCGCGATAGATTCTTATTTTAGTTAGTCCTTGAACTAAAATAGTGAAGTAAAATTCAAATTTGATCTTAGCAATTGTTTGTGAAATAATTAATTAATTCATCTTGAGTTAAGTAGTTAAGGAAAATCAAACATGAAGTCTATGTGGGGACATGTAATAGTTTCTCCATTAATTGAGGAATTTATCCATCAGTTAAAGATATAAGGATGGGTTGTAATATTGAGTTGTAATTAGTTGTCTCAGTTAATTGATTCAAGTCCAGTTAAATTAATTCAAACAATTTGTTGAATTAATTGTGAGTTCATTTAGTTAATGCTTGCATGCATGTAATTGTTGCTCTCCAAATAACTGAATATTCTCTCATAAATAACTCATGCATGCCAGTTCAGACAGAAATCCAGTTGAGATCAAAGGAAGCACAGTGTACTATCAATTAGATGAATTTTTCCTATAAAGGAAACTCATCCATGTAGAAGGAATTATCTCCTTCAGGATTGCGCAGTTACTACTAGGCCAAGTGAGCAGTGTGAGGTGGGAATTCACATGTGTGGAAGCACTGGACCCCAAGAAAAACTGCGCAAGGAAATAGGAGGCTTGGAGGGCAGAGGAGAAGGTTTGCGAGATGCCTTTGACTGACTATGAGCAATAGAGGGATTATACTGAGAGCTGGGTTGCTTCCAAGCTAAGTCTTTGTGTAATTCTATGACTATTTTCCACTTGTATGATAATACAGAGATTGGGGTTTTAGGCTGAGGCTTTCCCCGAGTTATTTCTTCTGTGTTATGTGTGATTGCTTTCTCTTTCTCAGTTATATGTGTTCTCTTGATCTTGCTAAATTCAATTAAGCTTCCGCAAAGTGTTGTAGAAGTAGATCTTGTATTGTGTATTATATATTACATAATATGTTGATCTACAGTAGGAATTTCTACACTTTTGTAGATCGGTGGGACATGATGAGTGTACTTGCAGGAGCTATGAATTGATGATGGATAGAATGCCTACCTACAAAGTTCAGGCTGAAACGTGGCCCCTTGACTAGAATGCAGGGATGGTGCATACATTATTTCAAGGGCGAGGATGAGATCGAGGTGGAGGAGGGCTTGTTAGAGGTCACAGACAATTGATTTGCTACAATTGCGGAGGGCCACGACACTATGCTCGCAATTGCACTAATCCAACGTGCCTGTCATTCAAGTATTGCACACTATTTGATCATGAAACAGAATATCATCCTACACTGATAGTTAAGATACGTGACAAAGTAGCGCTACCGCCTCCCCTAACTCAAAACCTACAGATCATGAGGTCTGAGCCGCACGAGGAAGATCCGAAGTGGAATCACGACAGGAGATGACAAGGGGAAACACCTAGAAGATAGTACATGGGTTCACAAAGGCCCAGTGAAAGAGGCTGAGTTTTATTTGGAGTGTGCTTGGGAAACCTTCATGGAAGCTAAGAAGAGCTTTACTGAAGCCTCCACTTTAGGAAGAAAAGATAAACTAGAGACGGAGATGGACCCCTCTCTGCTTAGTACTTTCCTCGAAACCTATATGAAGTTACTGTGTGACAGTAAGGATGTGAAAGGGTTACAGGAGATTATCAATAGATGTGTTGGGACCACACCAGGTGAACCATGTGTAGTCCACAAGATTGGAAAGCATAAGACAAGGATGAGACATGAAATGAGACTCACCGCGTAGATTGGAGAATACGAAATGGATCAAGTCATTCTGGATTTGGGATCCGATGCGAATGTTTTGCCGAAACAAATATGGGAGAAAATGGGGAGACCTACTCTGCAAAGGTCTCCAATTTAGCTGAGGATGGCGAATCAACAGAAAATCATACCCATGGGGTGACTGCAGGGAGTAACAGTAGATATTGAGGGAGCGAGCACGCTGGAAGATTTTGAAGTAATAGATATTGTTGATGACATTAATCCCTACCCTATGCTCTTGGTAATTGATTGGGCTACTGATATGAACAAGGTAATCAATCTAAAGAAGTGAAAGATGATCTTTGAGAAAAAATCACTGCACGTAATAATACCCCTAGATCCTACTAAGGGAGCACGCTATATAGAACTAGTCCGCGACTATGAGAGTGATGATGATTTGGACTGCATCTATAAGATAACAGCACGAGACCAAGACTGGGTGAATCCCACCATGGATGGGTGGATTACATGGGAGAACGAGAGTTCCTACACGTCGGATTCCGACAAAGAAATAGAACACTGGCAGAATCGGTTACATGAGGTAACTACGCTGAATTGCAACATGGTGACTCGGTTGCTGCATTGCGTGTCGTCAGAAGTAATAAATCTGCCTACTTATGATGGAATAATTTAGGTAGATACCTTCTTGGATGCATTTGAAAGGGATGTGCCAGAAAAGCAACACTTCTAGGCCTTGGACTAGGTACTAAGCGCTACGCCCACAAGATGGTGGGGTACGCACAAGGGCAGTTTTGATGATTGGTGTGAATCTAGGAGAATGATGAGAGCACGATTTGGGAAGCCTAAGATGCGACTAACAGACAAGTATGATAGATAGGATGATCCGCGTGCGCATCTAGCCAAGTGGATGTAGGCATATGGAGAAAATCCATAACCTCAGTGGGTGCACTTATTTTGTCATAACCTGGATGTTATCCTAATGAATTGGTATATAGAAACAGAGCTCCGCCATGGGACAGTTGTGTTATCACTCAAGAAAAATTTCTAAATTGTTCACAACAGTTCAATTGTTTGCCAAAGGGTTGGTGTCAATTTTGGGTCTAGTCTTTTCATCTGGTTTTAGAGTCTAAATAGTTTGAATAGGAGTCTTGTTAAGAGTATTGTTGGTATGTATAAAGGGGTCAATTCTCTGTTTTAGTCTATCATTGGTCTCACATCTCATATGGATATCATATGTCCAAACTCATTCCAAAGCCGAAATTGTCTAGGTGATTTCGTAGCGCCTGTAATCATTTTAAAGTGGTTTTGCAGCACATAAATCCTTTTTAACAGTTTCGCAGCGCAACATGTTTTAGGTGATTTCGTAGCGCATAATTCATATTTTTCACTGGCTGCGCTACGAAATTGGGGATTTGTTCGAATCCATAGCCATTCTTTCACAGCTGTCATATCCATCAAAATCCATTATCAGTGATCAGCTTATATCCTTTGCCTGTCAATTCGACCGCTTATCTTTATCATTAGGTCATTAGGTGTCGCCGTAAGCTCAAATTGCAAGTTTCAAAAGAAGATATAGAATCTCGAAGCCTCAAAGGTCATGTAGCTGTGAGTTCATGCTCACACGCTGGTGGTCACAAATATGCTGGAAACCTTATAATATACAGTTCAAATGTTGATGGTGAAGTTACTGGTCACTGGTGTTTAAAGAGATCTAAGGGAGAGGTGTAGGAGCAATTACCTATGGGAGCCTCGTTTGAAAGCAAAATGGGGGAAGGTTATTGGTCCTGCAGCCTACCGATGGCAATGGACTGTTACAATGAGTAATCAGACAGGGGTGTTAGATGGCTGCAAAGTTAACGCCTGGTCGAGATCCCTGTCTTGCATTTGGAAATTTTCTTGGTTGATATTACGGCTAGAGATTAACAAAAGAGGCAAAAGTAGCTCACTCAGTGATTCAGTGATGGCGTGGTATCTGGCACTTGAAAGTGGTAAATTTTGGTTTCCAGCTCAGGTATACAATCGCGAGCGTGGACATGTTGGGTTTATGTTATCTTGTTATGACGCAGAGCTTAGTTATGATAGCAGAACCGATACTTTCAAGGCCAGGTATCCACCACATGGTCATCAAAAAATTGTCGTTGAGGAAGGAGTACAGTGGGACAGGCTGCGAGCACCTCCTGTGGACACACCTGCCCATGATCTTCACCAATCTGTTTGTTTGAATGTTCTATGTCCTAGAGATCATGTTGAGATACAGTAGAGAAGGAACAAGGAATTCCCATATGGATGGTGGTATGGAGTTGTGGGTCATTCATATTATTGTGACAGAGATAGTCGCCACTGCCAATGTCATTTAGATGATACTGTGATTCTAGAGTTCAATCAATATACACCTGGATCAGGATGGCGGAGTGCAGCAATTAATAGAAAGGATCATCATGAAGAACATAGGAATATTATATGCTAATGAATTGAAAAACTCAAGACTTAAATCTTTTTCTGCAAATATTCATCGAATGCGTGTGACAAACAGCATAATCTGCAACTATGATGGCAAAGAGCTGCCAAAGGTGTTGGGTCTAAATTCACTTGATAGGGCGTTGTTAGATGCACCCTGCAGTGGCACTGATATATTTTGGATAATCAAAGATGAAGTAGCAGTGGAAAGGATGCCTGTGCGTTACTCTCAGCATTTGATAATCGCCTTTGGATTCCAATAAGAAACATTATTCTGTGGCTTTGTAAAGGTTCTGGATTCAATCCATCGTAAATGCAATAAAACAGGGCTACAGGGAAGATAATGGGCTTTACCTTGAGATTGATGCAGATGAGCAGCTACTGATCTATATACCATTTACTCAAGTTATCAAATTGCATTCTTTGGTAATTAAAGGTCTTACCGAGGAAGTCCAAAGACAATGAAACTATTTGCAAATAAGGAGCATATGGGGTTTAGCAATGTAAATGACTTTCCTCCAAGTGATACCATGGTTTTATCACCAGATAATCTTGAGGGAAACCAAGTTGTCTTGAAGTATGTAAAATTCCAGAATGTTCGCAGTTTGACCATCTTTATAGAGGACAATCAGGGCGGTGCCGACGTTACACAAATTCAGAAGCTTGTCCTATATGGGAGCACTGTGGAAACAACAAATATGAAGGAGTTGAAGAAAATCAAGGAGGATCAGTAGATGCCAAGAAAACCCGCATGCATGTGGAATATATGTATGTTTGGTGTGGAACATCAAAACATGGAGAATCTTGGTCAAATCTCTTTCAGGATTTACTGTGAAAAAAATGCTTCTTGGATGAAAAGTTGTTTGCGTCTTTCCTTAATCGCTTGTTTAACATCCCGAGTTGCACTATTACTGAGTTTTCTGTTTCATTTAAGGAGATGGAAGAACATTACCAGGTCCCAGAGTTGCAATTAAGGAAATGCATCAGCTCCTAAACCTTTTTGACACTGGCGACAAATGTTTTTCTTTTTGAAACTTCAAGTTCAGGGGAATTTAAGTGGTTATAGAATGGATTCAAGAAGGTGCTGCAACAAACAAATTACAGAAATTTGCCCCGATTGAGGTGATGCATAACATCGCAGCAAAGAATTTAAAAAACTTGTCTCACATAGATACAAATTCTTTAGTGAAATTAATGGCAGAGGGAAATGTTTCCTCCTCCATTGAGGATAGTAAAAAGAACAGCTGCACTAAAGCGGTAGCAAAAGGTTACCCTTCTGAGCATAGTAAAAAGGGTGGAAGTCTACATAGCAAAACATCACCAAATAATAATCTTGTTCAGGAGGCTAAGAAGAGTGGAAATTCAGAGAACTTTTCTTCTTTAAAACTGTATTCACGAAATCATACATCAGTAGTGGGAACTACAAGGTGCTATAAATGTAAATAATTGGGTCATTCTGCTCAGTCTTGTACAAAACATAGTCCTGCAGAAGCTGAGAGTAACCGTTCCCGTGTTTCTACTCGTATATCTCCTACAAGAAGCTCAAAAGAATTCACAAATTGAACTCTCCAGAGGAGATTGCATTTCCAGGTAACATTACAGAATGTAAAAACAGTCAAGGTTCAGGGAAAAAACAACTGAATTTTGACTCTGATATAAGAGACCATGTCCAGTGGGCAGGGAGTGATTCACCTAGGTAGGTTTCTAGAATTTGGGAAATGTCCTATGCTGACCACAAATTTACTCTCAAAGGGCACCACAAACAGGTGGAGGAAACATATATTCGAAACCAACTCTAGACTTTTGTTCTAAAGTGATCACATTTACTACAGTTCAAAATATGTCAAAACAGCTTAAAAGAGTTTTTGCCCTTACACATAAAGGAGGTGGACAACACATCAAGGACGTGGCAGTCTGCTCTATTTTGGGTAATTAAAGGATAAAGGACATGCTTCTTTGGATTCGAACATTTTGAGGTAAACCAAAGACCAGTAAAACATGGTTAATTTCCTATGTTTCAGGACAATGGAAAACATGTGACATTGAAGACCAACATGGAGCCTTGAAGATCCATCACAGCCAAACTAAAAGAGACCACTTTTTAGGGAATAAATCCTGATTGTAATAAATGCTACGTTCAGCATGATGTAGAATTAGAATCCTAATTGTTTTAGGATTCTAGAGCTGTCAATTAACAGTCAGTTGTATTTATTAGTCATTTAAAGGGTTAATAGGTGTCATTAGAAGTAGTTTTCGAGTTCCCTTAATGTTTAAGGAGGAATCTCGATCAGTTAGAATAAGAGCTCTATATATAGCTGAAACAAAAATGTAATCAGGGTTGGAAAACTTTATAACAAAGCTTGTATTTGGCTTATGTAAGACTCATTTTCAGTAATATAATTTTGACTTTACTTCTCAGGATTCATGAAGGATTTCTTATGTTCAGAATATGTGATGTTGTCCTTTTCTTAATTCTTACAGTGGTATAGATGTATAATCACTCAGAATTCACTGAATGTGCTCTGATTTCCTGTATACATTTATAAACTGTGTGATCCCATATGAGTTGATGTTCTGAATGTCTAAATGCTGAATGCCCTGACTTCTATGTAAGGTTGAGTTCACTGTTATATTGAGGTGTTGTTGACTCCATAAGCCCAATGGATAGTTGTTTAATGTGTTTCCAGCATTCATATTTTTCACAGTTGTTCTATAAGAGTTAGCCATCTTATCTTTAATCAAAATCATTTATCCATCTAAGAGAGAGCCCTCTCAGGTTGAGGAGGCTAGGCCTCAGCCTAAAGTAGGTTTGAAATAGTTACTTAGAGTCAACCTGACCAGCAACCTATCAGGGTCTAATTTTGAGATAACATTTTGGTGCGTCTGCTGGGAGTCTGAAGATTATTCATTCCCGAAATCAAGAGACTGAACTTCTGAAGGTAGCAGGAGCTCAGAAATCTTTTTGAGGCTGCAAATCTACCTTGGCGACTCCATTGTTGAAGAATTTGAAATTCATAGATTCATGGTGATTCCATTGGAGTTATGAAGGACCCAGATGCTACCATTATTATTTCAAGGTATGCATGCATAGATTTTTCAGGAATTCATGGTTTCCCAAATCATTTTCCCAAGGATGCATATTTCCTAAGGAATGGTCCAAAATTCAATGGAGAAGATTTGAGTTTAACTTTGAAGCATATATCAGATTTTTGTGATTTTACAGAGCTTCTTAGAGTTAAACATGAGGATGTTTGCATTATGTTGTTCCATGATTCATTTCAAGGGAAATGTAAACAATGGATTGAAATCTTTCCTACCAAATCCATTAAGTCATTTGAAGACTTTTGGCTTATGTTTTTGGAGGAATGGATGGATAGATCAGATGCGGTGGCAAACTCTCCTTCAATTCAAGGTTTCAAACAGTGGAATGATCATCATATTAATGAAGAAATAGTTGAAAATTTTTCTTTGTCCTTGTCTTCTTATCTAAAATCATTTGACTGCAAGGTAGAGGATAAGATGAAACTTTTGGATGAATTTGCCAAAGACATTGAGAAAGATATTGAAGGTTTACAAGGTCAAATTCAGGCATATAGTTTTCATAATCATGATCATTATTTTCAGAAGCTTTCTATGGCAGAACACAAGGAGAGAGTGTTGCTTCCTTTCTCTTTCACGATTGAGGAACTGTACACTGTTGTTGAAGATCAGTTTGCACAACCAGAAAGTTACAAGAATCATCAAGCTGATCATGTATTCTGGGATCCTATAGCCAAATACATGGAAGAGTTTTACTCTCCAGTGTTTCAATTTTTCTATGAATATCAGAGGCCATTTCAGTGGCAGTGGTCATCACAATATCATAGTTGCTCTGAACTCCGATGCAGTCAAAAAACTCAAATATCAGATGAGACAAATGATTGGCTACATTGGAAATTTCACATTGATTGAGCTGAAAGAAGTTTGAATTGATAGGGTAGGTAGGTAGGAAAATGCAAATAAGCTCAAGGTTGACTGAGCATTTTATAGTAGATATAGATTTCTTTCTCCTACAGTGATCACCAAGCTTAAGCCCGAGGTGAAGGCCCAAGAAGCTGGAAAGGGATGTTTGTCAAGCAAATTTCCTTTTGTCATAAAAAAAAATAAATAAAGCACTGGACCTACGAGTTCTTAGTGTACTATAGGAGCACACTATCCCAAGTGGAGCCACTGTTATCACTCAAGAAAAATTTCTAAATTGTTTACAACAGTTCAATTTTTTGCCAAAGGGTTGGTGTCAATTTTGGGTCTAGTCTTTTCATCTAGTTTTAGAGTCTAAATAGTTTGAATAGGAGTCTTGTTAAGAGTATTGTTGGTATGTATAAAGGGGTCAATTCTCTGTTTTAGTCTATCATTGGTCTCACATCTCATATGGATATCATATGTCCAAACTCATTCCAAAGCCGAAATTGTCTAGGTGATTTCGTAGCGCCTGTAATCATTTTAAAGTGGTTTTGCAGCACATAAATCCTTTTTAACAGTTTCGCAGCGCAACATGTTTTAGGTGATTTCGTAGCGCATAATTCATATTTTGCACTGGCTGCGCTACGAAATTGGGGATTTGTTCGAATCCATAGCCATTCTTTCACAGCTGTCATATCCATCAAAATCCATTATTAGTGATCAGCTTATACCCTTTGCCTGTCAATTCGACCGCTTATCTTTATCATTAGGTCATTAGGTGTCGTCGTAAGCTCAAATTGCAAGTTTCAAAAGAAGATATAGAATCTCGAAGCCTCAAAGGTCATGTAGCTGTGAGTTCATGCTCACACGCTGGTGGTCACAAATATGCTGGAAACCTTATAATATACAGTTCAAATGTTGATGGTGAAGTTACTGGTCACTGGTGTTTAAAGAGATCTAAGGGAGAGGTGTAGGAGCAATTACCTGTGGGAGCCTCATTTGAAAGCAAAATGGGGGAAGGTTATTGGTCCTGCAGCCTACCGATGGCAATGGACTGTTACAATGAGTAATCAGACAGGGGTGTTAGATGGCTGCAAAGTTAACGCCTGGTTGAGATCCCTGTCTTGCATTTGGCAATTTTCGTGGTTGAGATTACGGCCAGAGATTAACAAAAGAGGCAAAAGCAGCTCACTCAGTGATTCAGTGATGGCGTGGTATCTGGCACTTGAAAGTGGTAAATTTTGGTTTCCAGCTCAGGTATACAATCGCGAGCGTGGACATGTTGGGTTTATGCTATCTTGTTATGACGCAAAGCTTAGTTATGATAGCAGAACCGATACTTTCAAGGCCAGGTATCCACCACATGGTCATCAAAAAATTGTCGTTGAGGAAGGAGTACAGTGGGACAGGCTGCGAGCACCTCCTGTGGACACACCTGCCCATGATCTTCACCAATCTGTTTGTTTGAATGTTCTATGTCCTGGAGATCATGTTGAGATACAGTAGAGAAGGAACAAGGAATTCCCATATGGATGGTGGTATGGAGTTGTGGGTCGTTCAGATTATTGTGACAGAGATAGTCGCCACTGCCAATGTCATTTAGATGATACTGTGATTCTAGAGTTCAATCAATATACACCTGGATCACGATGGCGGCGTGCAGCAATTAATAGAAAGGATCATCATGAAGAACATAGGAATATTATATGCTAATGAATTGAAAAACTCAAGACTTAAATCTTTTTCTGCAAATATTCATCGAATGGGTGTGACAAACAGCATAATCTGCAACTATGATGGCAAAGAGCTGCCAAAGGTGTTGGGTCTGAATTCACTTGATAGGGCGTTGTTAGATGCACCCTGCAGTGGCACTGATATATTTTGGATAATCAAAGATGAAGTAGCAGTGGAAAGGATGCCTGTGCGTTACTCTCAGCATTTGATAATCGCCTTTGGATTCCAATAAGAAACATTCTTCTGCGGCTTTGTAAAGGTTCTGGATTCAATCCATCGTAAATGCAATAAAACAGGGCTACAGGGAAGATAATGGGCTTTACCTTGAAATTGATGCAGATGAACAGCTACTGATCTATATACCATTTACTCAAGTTATCAAATTGCATTCTTTGGTAATTAAAGGTCTTACCGAGGAAGTCCAAAGACAGTGAAACTATTTGCAAATAAGGAGCATATGGGGTTTAGCAATGTAAATGACTTTCCTCCAAGTGATACCGTGGTTTTATCACCAGATAATCTTGAGGGAAAACCAGTTGTCTTGAAGTATGTAAAATTCCAGAATGTTCGCAGTTTGACCATCTTTATAGAGGACAATCAGGGCGGTGCCGACGTTACACAAATTCAGAAGCTTGTCCTATATGGGAGCACTGTGGAAACAACAAATATGAAGGAGTTGAAGAAAATCAAGGAGGATCAGTAGATGCCAAGAAAACCCGCATGCATGTGGCATATATGTATGTTTGGTGTGGAACATCAAAACATGGAGAATCTTGGTCAAATCTCTTTCAGGATTTACTGTGAAAAAAATGCTTCTTGGATGAAAAGCTGTTTGCGTCTTTCCTTAATCGCTTGTTTAACACCCTGAGTTGCACTATTACTGAGTTTTCTGTTTCATTTAAGGAGATGGAAGAACATTACCAGGTCCCAGAGTTGCAATTAAGGAAATGCATCAGCTCCTCAACCTTTTTGACACTGGCAACAGATGTTTTTCTTTTTGAAACTTCAAGTTCAGGGGAATTTAAAGTGGTTATAGAATGGATTCAAGAAGGTGCTGCAACAAACAAATTACAGAAATCTGCCCCGATTGAGGTGATGCATAACATCGCAGCAAAGAATTTAAAAAACTTGTCTCACACAGATACAAATTCTTTAGTGAAATTAATGGCAGAGGGAAATGTTTCCTCCTCCATTGAGGATAGTAAAAAGAACAGCTGCACTAAAGTGGTAGCAAAAGGTTACCCTTCTGAGCATAGTAAAAAGGGTGGAAGTCTACATAGCAAAACATCACCAAATAATAATCTTGTTCAGGAGGCTAAGAAGAGTGGAAATTCAGAGAACTTTTCTTCTTTAAAACTGTATTCACGAAATCATACATCAGTAGTGGGAACTACAAGGTGCTATAAATGTAAATAATTGGGTCATTCTGCTCAGTCTTGTACAAAACATAGTCCTGCAGAAGCTGAGAGTAACCATTCCCGTGTTTCTACTCGTATATCTCCTACAAGAAGCTCAAAAGAAGTCAATAATTGAACTCTCCAGAGGAGATTGCATTTCCAGGTAACATTACAGAATGTAAAAACAGTCAAGGTAAAGGGAAAAAACAACTGAATTTTGACTCTGATATAAGAGACCATGTCCAGTGGGCAGGGAGTGGTTCACCTAGGTAGGTTTCTGGAATTCGGGAAATGTCCTATGCTGACCACAAATTTACTCTCAAAGGGCACCACAAACAGGTGGAGGAAACATATATTCGAAACCAACTCTAGACTTTTGTTCTAAAGTGATCACATTTACTACAGTTCAAAATATGTCAAAACAACTTAAAAGAGTTTTTTCCCTTACACATAAAGGAGGTGGACAGCACATCAAGGACGTGGCAGTCTGCTCTATTTTGGGTAATTAAAGGATAAAGGACATGCTTCTTTGGATTCAAACATTTTGAGGTAAACCAAAGACCAGTAAAACAGGGATAATTTCCTATGTTTCAGGACAATGGAAAATGTGTGACATTGAAGACCAACATGGAGCCTTCAAGATCCATCACAGCCAAACTAAAAGAGACCACTTGTCAGGGAATAAATCCTGATTGTAATAACTGCTACGTTCAGCATGATGTAGAATTAGAATCCTAATTGTTTTAGGATTCTAGAGCTGTCAATTAACAGTCAGTTGTATTTATTAGTTAGTTAAAGGGTTAATAGGTGTCATTAGAAGTAGTTTTCGAGTTCCCTTAATGTTTAAGGAGGAATCTCGATCAGTTAGAATAAGAGCTCTATATATAGCTGAAACAGAAATGTAATCAGGGTTGGAAAACTTTATAACAAAGCTTGTATTTGGCTTATGTAAGACTCATTTTCAGTAATATAATTTTGACTTTACTTCTCAGGATTCATGAAGGATTTCTTATGTTCAGAATATGTGATGTTGTCCTTTTCTTAATTCTTACAGTGGTATAGATGTATAATCACTCAGAATTCACTGAATGTGCTCTGATTTCCTGTATACATTTATAAACTGTGTGGTCCCATATGAGTTGATGTTCTGAATGTCTAAATGTTGAATGCCCTGACTTCTATGTAAGGTTAAGTTCACTGTTATATTGAGGTGTTGTTGACTCCATAAGCTCAATGGATAGTTGTTTAATGTGTTTCCAGCATTCATATTTTTCACAGTTGTTCTATAAGAGTTAGCCATCTTATCTTTAATCAAAATCATTTATCCATCTAAGAGAGAGCCCTCTTAGGTTGAGGAGGCTAGGCCTCAACCTAAAGTAGGTTTGAAATAGTTACTTAGAGTCAACCTGACCAGCAGCCTATCAGGGTCTGATTTTGAGATAACAAGTTGAATGGGATATCCTGCGCGAAGGATTTATGATGACATTCAACTTTGAGGATGGGTTTGACAGTATTTATGAAGTGCTACAAGAGATGAAAGCAACCACATTTAGGATACCACAGGATCCTTTAGATTTGATTCAGCCTGATTGGGCTACTCAACTGAGTTGCACACTTGAATGTTATAATGTAACTATTGAAGAAGAGGATGAGGATCCATGGAAGATTAACATTCCAAAAATAGAAGGCCACCATGAGGTTCAAGGACCACAGATTGAGAACCCTCATATAACTGCGTCGGTGAAAACTAAACATGTGAACATTGGTACGGAGGCAAAACCCAAATTCACAAAGATTGGAGACTACTGGGACGATGTGACGGTGGATAAGGTCGCTAAATTACTCTGCGAATATCAGGACTTATTCCCGACCAAGTTTACTAATTTGAAAGGAATAATCAGAGATCTGGGAGCGATGAAGATCACGTTAAAGGCCGACACGAAGCCAGTCAAGCAAAGGCCTTACCGCCTAAACCTAAAATACAAGGAAAAGGTCCACTTAGAGCTAGACAAGATGCTAGAAATAGGCATCATTGAGTCTACGGAGGAATCCGAGTGGGTAAGTCCAATGGTGGTGCAATTGAAGAAGCAAAAGGATGAGATAAGGATATCCGTGGATCTAAGAAAATTGAATGATGCTTGTGTGCATGATCCTTTCCCAACTCCGTTCACGGATGAAGTGTTGGATAATGTAGGTGGTCAAGAAGCGTATTCTTTCACTGATGGGTTCTTTGGGTACCACCAAATCAAAATCGCGCCGGAGGATAGGAGCAAGACAACCTTCACAACTAAGTGGGGTTGCTTTCAATATGCTATCATGTCGTTTGGATTGAAGAATGCGCCTGACATCTTTTTGCGTTTGGTTGTTGCGACATTCAAGGAATATATTCATAAGTTCCTAGAGGTCTATTTTGATGATTGGACTATATTTGGGTTGGTTAAGCGCCATGTAGCGAGTTTTCGTTTGATGCTAGATACCTGTCGAAGATACCAGATCATGCTCAACCTCAAGAAGTGTCTATTTTTTGTTCCTTTTAGGAACCTATTGGGACATGTGGTTTACAGACAAGGGCTGATGGCAGACCCCACAAAGATCATGGTGATTCTGAACTTGGAAGTACCAAGAAGTGTGAAATAGCTGCATGCTACTCTTGACATACAAGATATTACAGAAATTTTATCAAAGGCTATGCCCAGATCACCACACCGATGGAAAAATTGTTGAAGAAGGATGTCTCGTTCTACTGGAATGATGATTGTAAGAAAAGCCTGCATATATTGAAAGAAAATATGGTTACCGCATCGATTCTAGTCTTCCCGAATTGGAAGAAAGAGTTTCATGTACATGTTGATGCGTCATGTATAGCGTTGGGAGCAATACTAACACAGGATGGTGGAGAATGCTTGGACCACCCTATCGTGTTCGTAAGCAGCAGATTATCCAAAGCAGAGAAGAACTATTCCACCACTGAGCGTGAAGGGCTAGCTACGGTGTATGCACTCCAGAAGTATCAACACTACTTGCTAGAAGGCCACTGTAAGGTGTATATGGATTGCTACGCGCTAAAGTACTTGGTCAATAAGCCTATGTTGGGGGGGGGAACTTGCAGATGGCTTTAATTGTTTCAAGAATATGATTTTGAAGTAGTTGTTAACCCTGGATGATTGAATGCAGGACTACACCACCTATCACGCATTGAGACAGGGGAGGAACCCACTAATTTGGAGGAAGGATTAACTGACGCACAACTTTTTGTTGTGCGCATTGTGGATGGACATTTTGAGGATATAATACACTTCTTAACAACCAAAACTGCGCCGGAAGGATACTCTATCCAGTAAAAGAAGGAATTAGTAGTGCGCGTGGCAGATTTCTTTGTCATTGTTGGGCATCTATACAATATGGGGAATGATGAGATACTGCAAAGGTATGTACCTGACTTTGAACGAAGAAGCATCCTCACGAATGCTCATAGGGGCACCGCGAGAGGACAATATGTAGGGAGAGAAACCGCGCAAAAGATTCTACGCACAGGGTTCTGGTGGCCAACCCTTCACCAGTATTCAAAAGCATATTTCCAGGCGTGTGATGTATGTCAAAGAGCAAGTAGGCCATCACGAAGGGATGAAATGCCTTTGAATCCACAAATGATGTCGCAACCTTTCAAAAAGTGGGAAATAGATTTTGTAGGACTGATTCAGCCTCAAGGGAAGACAAGCGCGAGGTATATTATCACTGCGCTAGAGTACTTGACTCGTTGGGTAGAAGTAAAACTAGTGAAGGATTGCACAAGCGCAAATGTTGTGAAGTTTCTATTTGAGCATATACTAACGTGATTTGGCTGTCCAAAGATCTTAATGAGTGATCGTGGTATACACTTCCTGAATGAGACAATTAGCACACTAACGGAGGAGTTTCAGGCGTATCACCAGAAGAGCACACCTTATCACCCACAGGCTAACGGGACAGTGGAGGCCTTCAACAAAGTTCTTGAAAACGCACTGACCAAGGTATGAAATGCTCAGCGAAGTGATTGGGACCTATGCATCCCTGTAGTATTGTGGGATTTTTGGAAAACATGCAAGAAGTTAACGGGACAGACATCCTTTAGGCTAGTATACGGGGTTGAAGCTATGATGCCTATGGAATACATTGTGCCTAGTCTACACATAGTAGCGCTCACAAGTATGATGTATCACAGAGCCCTGGAAGAGAGCCTCGCATAGTTGGATGAGCTGGAAGAAGAGAGAGTTTTGGCTGGATTTCATGAGCAGGTCCAAAAGCAGTGTGAAAAGGCGTGGCACGATCGACATATTAAGTTGTGCACCTTTAAGGTGAATGACTTGGTGTTGTTGTATGATATTAAGTTTGATAAATTTCTAGTAAAACTCAAGATGCACTAGTTAGGGTCGTATGCTATTAAGAAGATTACCAATGGAGGTGCGGTCTAGCTGGTTAAGTTAAATGGAGATCACTTCCTAGGAAAAGTGAATGGCAGTCGTTTGAATCCATACACAGGTGGCCCAGCCATCTGACTATCCGATAGAAGAACAGTCTTAGCACTCCAGGGAGCTGAAAGGAGGCACGAGACTATAAACTAAACTTCCCGGATTGGAGAGTTGTGCGATTTCAAGACTGCGCAAAGCAGCGAAGTGTCACAGGGTCTACGATTGTGCAAAGACAGCTGCGCTAGTGTGCATGTCCGCTAGAAAGTGACCATTAAAGTCACTATTCATGATTTGATGGTCAGTTTGAGGCCAAATGGAGTGGGAAACAGGCATTTAAGGTGATATTTATGGGTTAGATTCTTGAAAATCTACCACAAATCTAGCATTAATGGACCGAATGTGGGGGGAACAGTCAAAATGCCCTATAAATTACAAGTGGTTGTCTAGCGAAAAACACTCGGAATTTTAAGAACTGAGTTGTTGCGTGCTCAAGTATACATGAACCGAGACCTATTCAAGACTTTGAAAGTGAATTCATTGTTTGAGCAACTACCAGAGACACTGCTAGAATTGTGGAATAACACTATGTCATCACCCGTAGAAGCCATGGGCATAGGAGTAGTGATAGCCGCGGAAGTCGAGTAGGAAATTCTGGTAGTAGAAGCCCCAGAGAGCATCAGAATAATAGTTTAGGTCCCTAAATCACCCAGAACACTGAGACCTAAGAAGGATAAGCAGGCTATGATCTCGGTGCATGTCTCACCACGAAACCCACAGAGGACCAAGCTCACCTTGCAAGAAAAGGGGAAGGCCATTAATCTAGTGGCCAATGAGGAGGATGTAGAGATGGAAGTTGAAACTCAGGGTGTGGACCCTATTACCCAGTTACCTTAATATGTTCCTCTGTGCAAGGGTAAAGCCAAGGTGCCAAAGGACATAGATGAGAGCAAGATCTCTCTGCAAACTCTGCTGCTCCCAAACGATATTATTTTTTAAGGACCGCACTTGGGGCAGGTTCCTGTGTTGAATTTTGAAGATTGGGACCTCACATACCACGAGAAGTTCCTGAATTTAGCTACTAAGAAGCTAACGCGCCAGAGGATTGACGTGACTGTTGGAAAAATTCAATTAGAGCCGCGGACATGGCTCAGAGGTGTAGAGAAAGTTGGATCGCTTAACCTGCTCTGGGTGCTGCATTACCACCGTGCCCCAGTGACTGTCTTCATCATCAGGCAGCTACTTTGTTTGGTGCATGATGGTTATTTGTGGCTGGAGGAGCCCATCCCCATCACAAACCATCTAATTCACTGATTACACAGCTGCCTTACTTAGGGGAGGATCCAGCCAACATTTTAGAGGGAAAAGGCGGCAAGTTGGCCCTCACAGAAGCGATGAAGAAGTTCAAGCTGGAGAAGAAGAAGCGACGGTATTCCATCTCCAATATTAACAACCCTACAGTCAAGTTCGCGACACAAATACTAGCAGGGAAGGTGATGCGGAAGTGTCGCGCGGATGAGGTGCCCACGCCTGTGGTTGCACTAGCGGCCCAATGTGTGAAAGGAGTCCAGTTCAACTGGGTGAACTATCTATGCGGTGAGTTCCTTGTGAACTATCGCGAGGCACAGGAGCAGGGAAAAACATTTCACTATGCGTGGCTCCTATTGTCGATAGTACTGGTGGCATGGGAGCTGCCCAAAGATAGCCAATTCCCTTCGATCATGCTGAACCTTCCAGAGGCAGCAAAGTATGCTTCATTGTGGGTGACCAAGGATGTGCAACGAATAAAAGAAAGCAATATTTTTGGGTATTAATGGAGATGAATATCCAGATGGGGATCAATTGCAAGCCGCGGTTGTCACCCACAGTATACGCCAGTCTACAGAGCTTTGTAGAGTTCAAAGCGGATTTCCACCATGTCTTTATCAGGGTGCAGAAGGACCCTATGAAGACATGGCATAACCTACCATACCTGGCGACTAATGATGTCATTTTCGCAATTCTTGAGTCTTGGCCACCGGAGTGGCACACTCCAGCTGGCTCCGCGGTGGAAACAGACAAGTCCGTTGTGCAACGCAAGAAGGAAGAGACAAAGCTTCGAATGGTGCAACTGGTAGAGAAGCACATAAAAGAGGAAGCAGAGGTTAAGCCCTAGGTAGCACATGACGCTATGAAATCTGCCGAACAACAACAAGAAATAGGAGAAGAAGAGCGTGAAGGACATAAGACACCTCCACCTGGGTCTAAACTAGAGACAGACACAGAACAAGGTGCGCGGACTCGCAGATGATGTCCACCCAACTCAAGCATCTGCAACAATGAGAGAAGGCAGTACCCCAAAAGAAAACAAAGGTATCTAAGACGTCCTTTGACCCAATCACCCTCACTGAAGGGGATTTGCATGACATCGAAGAAACAATGAGGGATGTCACCGCGAAGGCCCTCCAACAATTTGAAGAACAATAGCAAACTTTTATTGGGGGCTCTTCGAACAGAACTATAGGAGATTTAGGTTCACACTCCATAGGCTGGCACAGTGTCAACCAGCCTCGCGAACGACACTTCAGTTTCCGAGGAGATGTTACGCACACAGGTGACCAACATGATGTGCTACCGAATGGAGCACTCACTCTAGAGAATAAAGCCGACAGGCCCGCAGTTAGCTGTCTCAAAGGGGTAGGATCAAATATGGCCACGCTCCCTCAAGAGACGCTCTACCTCCTATAGGATGGAGTCACTGCAGAACATCAAGCCAAGGAGAGTCGCGCTCTATAGCTAATGAGAGAGCAACACATCAACATTGAGCAGTTGGGCCTGCAGTGCAAGGAAGCACTAGAGCAGAATAAGAAGATAATGCAGGTTATGGAGGAAGCCTGCTGGATGGTCCTAGAGTTGGACATTCAGGCAGAAGAATCGGTGGAGGGATGCATCCACAAATTGGCTGTAGGGGTGCACGACGCTCGAGCAAAGATGGCAAGGGTTCAGCTAGAGCTGAACCAGCAGATTGCTGAACTACAATTAAAGGCTTAGCCTTCAATTCCACCAGAAGTTAGGGAACAGCATACCACCATTGTTACAATAGCAATAGCGATGGTTGACAGTGCAGTGGTGGACTACATGCAGCTGTTCGAATAGTCATTTGAGGTCCTAACCACCCTGCAGGATGACCCTAATGTAGAGCGCCTAGAGACAGAGGCGCGCAAGCTCCGACATAAGTATGATGAGGTAAAAGGGACCGTGCAAATGGTTTCCCTTACACAGAGGCTTGCACGGATGCAGGAGGCAAAGGCGCTCAAGGAACAGGTGGATGCTGCTTGACACAAAGAAGCGGTCTTAAAAGCATGCCTACAACCATGGATAGACAAGGCTTACACGATCATAGCCTCCATTGAAGGAAAGCTCGCGAAACTGCAGGCAACTTAGCAGAATATTTAAAGCAACAGCTTAGTAGCAGTCACCGAACAACGCGTGGAAGAAGTCTATCAGGCAGCCACTTAGTGCGCTGTCGAAGTTTCGATGATCCAAATAGAGCTGGCAGGTCATTGCGCTAGGATCTCTGCACCTGTAGACTGACTCAAGGGTGAGTCACGATGTTTGTGTTGGGGGCCTGTTGGGCACAGGATCCCCCAAGGGTAGTTTTGGGGCTTAAAGCCCATATTTTGGTCCAATCTTTGTAATCCAAATGTAAAGACTTCACATTTTATGGTCGTGGAGCACGTAGTTGTTAAAGAGTCATAAGGTTGTCCGCCCTTATCTTGAAAATGTAATGTTGGCTATAGAAGATCTACCCATGGCCCGCAGACCATGGGATTGTATAAATAAAGCGAAGCTCTAAGTAGTTAAAAGACACGAAGAAACCAATGATCGAAGATGTATGAGAGATAGCTCTAAAGTAGAAGTCTAAGTTTTGGTTCGTAGCTTAGGTAGAGGCTCTGCTGCTGAGTGCGTAGAGACCTAGAAATCCACAGTTGAGTGCGCGGACCCCTATAGCTGAGTGCGTAGGGTAGATCAAGTCTGTATATGTTCGTAATTATCAATAAAGAGAAGTATTATACAATTGCTACATCTTTATTTCCTATTTATGCATCTGTTATATTGGGTATAAATTTCACTTATAATGCTTACATGATGCGCAAATGTATGTAAATGTATATTGGGTATAAATTTCACTTATAATGCTTACATGATGCGCAAATGTATGTAAATGTATTGGTTAAGTGAATGCAAGCGAGAACATCCATTTACACGAAGCTAACTAAGATCTTTTAATAAGATAAGTAAGACATTTAGCATAGTTGGGGAAATATCATAGTTTGTTGCCCTAACAGAGCGAAAGCATATCATCCCCAGGTTAGGGCTACGCAAAAGCCGATTGTACCATTTCACGAAGGTGCTGAAGGATGAATAGAGGGTTAAGCCACCTACATGTAGGTAGGTATAGCTGGGATAAGCTGACATCACATCCATCTCAAGGGTGCGGAAACTTGGTTCCAGCATCCCCCCATATTGCTTCGGGTGAGACTTCAATCCACGCTCCGCGGGTTGATGCCGAAAAGGCCAGTACTGTAGGGATTTGTTTGGCTAACTAACGCTAAACCTGGGTTAGGCCCCCACAAGCCAACATGACTATTATTTTATAGGTTTGGATCTGGAACTCTATCATAAGTAAGACCTGCTTCCCATAAACAAGTTCATAGGGAGTATGTCTTGTAGTATTTCTCCATGTAGTTCTATAGGCCAATAAAGATTCTGGAAGCTTTTCTACCCAGTCCTTTCCATGTAAATGTATAGTCATGGAAAGGATTGCTTCAATCACCTTATTTTTAGACTCAACTTGTCCATTGGCTTGTGGATGGTATGAAGTGGACTTCCGAAGTTTGATCTTATACTGCTCCACAAGCTTCTGCACTAATTTGGATGTAAATTGTGTTCCTTGATCTCTTAAAATTTCTCTTGGAACACCAAAACGAGTGAAAATATCCTCAAAAAGAAATGAAACTACAACATTTTCAGTAGCACAAGGAAGTTCTTTAGCTTTTACCCATTTAGTGACATAATCAGTACATACCAGAATAGACCTCTTTTACTTTGAAGGTGGGATGATTTGTCCAACAAAATCTAGTGCCCACTTTTCAAATGGTTTAATGAGTACCTGTGGTTGCAGTGGAATTTCATTTGAAAGAGTGGGTTTTACCATTCTCTGACAACTATCACATCTCTTAACATATTCCTTGGTGTTCCTGAAAATAGAAGGCTAATAATATCCTAAGAGCAAGATTTTATAAGCAGATATTCTGTTAGAAAAATGTCCCCCACATGGCTCATTATTGTAAGATTTAGGTATTTCTGGTATTTCATCCTCTCGAACACATCTTCTGATGATGAGATCTGGTCCTGTCTTGTATAACTCTTCATTTAACCATGAATAAGATGAGTTATTGTGGACTATTCTCCTCTTTTCTCTAGGAGACAAATGAAATGGCAATTTTCTTGTAGCTAAATAGTTAGCAATATCTGCATACCAAGGTGATTTAGTAGATACTGCAAAAAGATATTCATCATGAAATTTATCCTCTACAGGTTGATCATTATTATCATTTTGAATTCTAGATAAAAATTCGGCAATTATGTTCTGTTTTTCGGGCCTATCTAGAATGGTTATGTTGAATTCTTGTAACAGTAAGAGCCATTTGGTTATTATTCCATTAGCGACTGGTTTATTCATTAGGTATCTAATGGCATAATGGTCTGTGTGAGAAAACGTTTCATAGGTAGTTATGTAATGTTTGAACTTGTTAATGGCATGAACTACAACTAAAAACTCCTTCTCAGTTACAGTGTAATTCAACTCTGCAAGAGTTAAATTTTTACTAGTATAATAGATTGCATAAGGAGTAAGATATTTTTGTCCTAACATAGCTCCTAAGGCCGAATCTAAAGCATTCATTGAGATATGGTAAGGAAATTTCCAATTAGGTCCTTTTAAGATAGGTGCTTCAGAAATTCTCTTTTTCAAAGTTTCAAAGGCAGCTTGACATTCAGAATCCCAACTGAATTCACAGTCCTTGGTAAGTAATTTGAAAAGTGGAGATGCAATTTTTGTGACGTTTTCTATAAATATTATATAATATTTAGTAAAACCAAGAAAACTTCTAACATCTTGTTGACAATTTGGCACTGATAACTTAGAAATGACCTCAACTTTAGATGAGTCCACCTTAATTCCTTCTCCTGAAATATGGTGACCTAAAACAATTCCTTTGTTAAAAATCATGAAACATTTTTCAGGGCTTAACGAGATATTTGTTTCTTTACATCTTATCAATACTTTTTCTAAATTGTCATGTGCTTAATTGAAAGAATCCCCATAAACTGTGAAATCATCCATATACACTTCCACACAATCGTGAATAAGATCAGAGAAAATTCTGACTTCTCTTTGGAATGTTGCTGGAGCATTGCATAATCCAAAGGCAAGTACTTAGTAAGCATAAGTTCCCCATGGACACGTGAATGTGACTTTATCTTGATATTTAGGGGCTACCTGAATCTGGTTATATCCATTGAACCCGTCCAAGAAGGAAAAATACTTTTTTCCTGCTAATGTGTCTAAGACTTGATCTATGAAAGGTAGTGGAAAGTGGTCTTTTAATGTTGCTTTATTCAATTCCCTATAATCGATGCATACTCTCCATTTTCCATTTTTCTTTGGAACGATTACTAGGGGTGAAACCCACTGACTGTCAGATATTGGATAGATGAAATTTACATTTAACAACTTTTGAAATTCCTCCTTAACAATTTCTTTTAAATTTGGGTTCATTCTTCGTTGAGGTTGTCTAACTGGTCTTGCACTCTATTCAATGTAGATATGATGCATGCAAGTTTTAAGATAAATCCCTCTCATATCAGTGTATTCCCATGCAAAGGAAGAAGAATGTTTCTATAAAACTTCTACCAATTGATTCTTTTTTTATTCTTCCAAGTTTTCATTAACATTCAAGGTTTTACCCGGAAAGATTTCTATCAAAGAATTCCAAAATTTTTCCATGGAGAGAAATGATACCTGTTTAGATGAGAGATACTCATTTCGACTATGATCATAATGTGAGGAAGATTCATTATTTTCCAGTAGGTTTAAAATTTGGTATTCCTCTCTTACTTATTCAGTAGTAAAAATAGGTTGTATGTCATCTTCATCATCTATCCATTCTTCATTCTCTATGTCTATTGTTGTTCTTGTAGGAGGGTATAATGTAAAACTTTTTGTAGAATTTCCATCTAAGATAAACATGTCACCTGATCTACAACTGATGAAAGCATCAGTTGTGGCTAACCAAGACCTTCATAAAATTAATGGATGTCCTCCTAAATTATTCTTGGGTGTCAGGACCATGAAATCAACATGATATTCCCAAGAATATAAGGATACATAAACACCTTCCAACACACCATCAGGTTTAATCACAGACCTATCTGTTAATTGTAATAAGGTTGGTGTGTATTGAAGGTTAGTAATCCTAAGTGTGTCCATAACTTGTTTACTCATTATGTTTATGGCTGCTCCTAGATCAATTAGTGTGTTTTGTATTTCAATTCCATTGATGTGAATTTTTACAATGGTGCTTCCTGGATCTAAATATTTTTGAATTGCCGTCTTCCCCATCATAATGTCTCCAATTTTTCTAACTAATTGAATTCCTTTTATGTCTTTTCTTTTTCTTCCTGATCTTTGGGTACTCAGTTACTTAATTGTTTTCGCAAATATTGGTATTTCTTTTATGGCTTGTAATAAAGGAATATTGATCCAGACATTTCTCAATTCGTCCATCATATTGTAATCAGGCAAGATAATTTATTTTTCTACTCCATCAATTTTCAACCGTTCAGGGAAAGGTGGTCTAATTGATACCGAGGGTTGTTCTATGATGGGAGTATTTATTGGAACATTTTCTGTTTGTTTATTCTCTTTTTGAGGGAGAGATGTCTCTCCTTCTTCTTATTGTTTTTTGTGTTTTTGAAGATTTGGTCTTGTTTCCTATATGACAATAGGGGGTTTTCTTTGTAACATTCTTCCAGACCTTAATTGGACACTATTTAGATCTAGTGGAGTTATTACATAAGTTTGAGGATTCTACCCTTCCATGTTGTACACATGTTGTTATGGTATTTTATTATTAGGATTCGGAAGTGGTTGAGTGGGTAGTTGATTTGGTTTTTATGGAAATGGTAGGGAGAGTTGTGGGTTTTTATTTTGAACTTGAACTTGCAGTAATTGATTAGTTTGGGGAATTTGATTAGATTGGTGTAGAAATTGTGGTGGAAGATAGGATGGTGAATATTGTTGATATTGAGCATAAGCCCCATAAGGATGTTTACATCCTTGATTCCAAGATTGTGACTATGGACGAGTCTAGAAATTTGACCTATATATCAATTGATATATGCAATGTACTAAAGCATAATACTAGATCTAGTTCTACCATAAACTTTGCGGAAGCTTAATCACATATGAGCAATATCAACCAAGAACACATATAGATGAGAAGAGAAAACAATCACACATAACACAGAAATATAATCTGGGGAAAGCCTCAGCCTAAAACCCCACTCCCTGTATTATCATACATAGGATTTATACAAAGCCTTAGCTCTCACACAACTGGCCAGCTCTCAGTACAATCCTCATAGATGAAGGCGGAAATACATCAGGATTACACAAAGCCTTAGCTCTCACAACTAGCCAACTCTCAATGCAATCCTCCTCGATGCTCATAGGCAATCAAGACTTCTCCTAAGCCTTCTCCTCTGCCCTCCAAGCCTCCTATTTCCTTGCACAGTTTTGCCTGGGTGATCCTCCTATTACCAAGTGTAACACTAATCTCTCACACTGATCTCACACGCTATAAAACTGCACAATCCTCGAGGAACCTTAATCCTTCTACTTGGATGATTTTCCTTTATAGGAAAAATCCATCCAGTTGATAGTACATTATCCCTCCTCTGATCTCAACTGGGTCTTTCTCTGAACTGAAATGCATGAATTATTTATGACAGAATATTCAGTTATCTGAAGTGCAGCAGTTACATGCATGAAAGCATTAACTAACTGAACTCACATTAATTTAAACAAATTGTTTAAATCAATCTAAATGGACTTGACTCAGTTAACTGAGCAAACTAATTACAACTCATCCTTACCTCTTTAACTGATGGATAAATTCCTCAGTTAATAGATAAACTGTTGCATGTCCTCACATAGACTTCATGTTTGATTTTTCACAACTAATTAACTCATGTCGGAATAATTAATTTATTTTCAAACAACTGTTAAGTTCAAATTCGAATTTTACTTCCTATTTCTAGTCTAGGGACTGACTAAAATAGGAATCCATCCTGAACTGCTAAAAATAGAATGTTATTTTTAGCACTTCCATTTTTCATTCCCTATTGCCCCATCCAGCACTGGTACTCAAACTACTATTTTTAGCACTTCTATTTTTAGCATTTCTTGATGCCATTTTCAACACTCCCTCTCAAAAAGAAAGGCTTCCTCTCGAACCCGATCATGTACCTTCAGAATGTTCTGCAGGCAACACTTCTTCCAAGTGTGGTTGCTCCAGCAACTCTCGGCACAAAAAAACTCTCAACTGACCTCTCTGTTGGGCTAGAAACATACTCTGATGCTGAAGCTCTACCTGTTGCTAACAAGTGCTCCCTCTCTTACCTCTGTGCTACTGCAACATCTCCATGCATCTTGCACCATTGCACACCTCTTCATGCCATCCTGCACTAGTGCAACACACTTGTGCCTCTCGCATTGTTGCAGCCTGCTAGCTCTCTCTGCCGCTCCATCCGCATCTGTATCTATCAAATTAGTCAGTCCTACTACTCCTCATCAGGGCTCCTATAGCAAATTCGAATCAAAGAGGTTGGGTACCTCAAGGATCCTGCCCCTCCTCCTTGGGATGATCACTCCACATCACCCCACCTCGTACCTGAAGGTATGGCTGCATGTGATCCCTCACCCCACCTAGCTCGAAGTTTCCCCCTACTGGAGGTCTTTGCATGAGTGGATTCCTACACTCTATCTCCTCTCAGCTTCCCCAGTTGTGGCTGCTCCACAATCTCCTGAAGCTGCTTCACCAATCGTGGCTCCTCCACAATTGTCTGAGACTTCATCTAGCATGGCATGTTGAGAGGTAATTTACTCTCCCTCTCAACCACCACGTATCTAAACTTTTCGTTGCTCCTCAAGGCTTTCCATGCATCTTGTACCTCAAGTGCATACAGGTTCTTGGCTAGCACACCAATCTGTTTCCACTTTCCCGTCGTCACGAAATTTTCTGGAAAAAGAGCTGATTTTAAATCAGCGATATCTCCCTCATCCGAACTCCAATTCAGCTGATTTGTTTTTTGAATTTGGGTGTTTTTCAGCAAGAAATACAAATCTGCTATTTTTTCTGAAAATTTTGTATAAAAATTTTCAAATATTCTCTGCAAACTTTTGGCCCAAAACTCAAAACTTTGAAATCTCCTCTCAGTATATTGTTCTCTCCTTTGATCACCTTTTATTTGATACCGTGTAGAAATTTCACCTTTAGATCAACTGATATATGCAATGTACTAAATCATAATACTAGATCTAGTTCTACCATAAACTTTGCGAAAGCTTAATCACATATGAGCAATATCAACCAAGAACACATATAACTGAGAAGAGAAAGCAATCACACATAACACAGAAATATAATCCAGGGAAAGCCTCAGCCTAAAACCCCACTCTCTATATTATCATACATAATATTGATACAAAGCCTTAACTCTCACACAGCTAGCCAGCTCTCAGTACAATCCTCATAGATGAAGGTGGAAATACATCAGGATTACACAAAGCCTTAGCTCTCACAGCTAGCCAGCTCTCAATGTAATCCTCTTGGATGCTCACAGGTAATCAAGATTTCTCCTAAGCCTTCTCCTCTACCCTCCAAGCCTCCTATTTCCTTGCGCAGTTTTTCCTGGGTGATCCTCCTATTACCAAGTGTAACACTGATCTCACACCCTGTAAAACTTCACAATCCTCAAGGAAACTTAATCCTTCTGCTTGGATGATTTTCCTTTATAGTAAAAATCCATCCAAATGATATTACATTTTCCCTCCTCTAATCTCAACTGGGTCTTTCTCTGAACTGACATGCATGAGTTATTTATGAGAGAATATTCAATTATCTGAAGTGCAGCAGTTACATGCATGCAAGCATTAACTAACTGAACTCACATCAATTTAAACAAATTGTTTAAATCAATCTAACTAGACTTGACTCAGTTAACTGAGCTCATCCTTACCTCTTTAACTGATGGATAAATTCCTCAATTAATAGATAAATTGTTGCATGTCCTCACATAGACTTCATGTTTGATTTTTCACAACTAATTAACTCATGTTAAATTAATTAATTTATTTTCAAACAGTTGTTAAGTTCAAATTCAAATTTTACTTCCTATTTATAGTCTAGGGACTGACTAAAATAGGAATCCATCATGAACTGTTAAAAATAGAATGTTATTTTTAGCACTTCCATTTTTCAGTCCCTATTGCCCCATCCAGCACTAGTACTCAAACTGCTATTTTTAGCAATGCTATTTTTAGCACTTCTATTTTTAGCATTTCTTGTTGCCATTTTCAACACTGAGCCCAAGGCTGCCAAGATGGATTCCAATTATTTTGTGAAGAATGAGAAAAAAAAATTGATCTAAACCCTTGTGGTTGATATGGTTGGGGGTTTCGCCATGGTCTCTTGGCTATAAAGTAGAGAGGGTCTACTTGTTCTGGTATTCCTTCATCATTAAATACAACCTTGAGACCTAGCAAAGAAGGACATTCCTTCATATCATGATTATCTGCACATATGACACAAGTTTCTATGGCTATTGAATCTAAGGGACACTCTCTTAGAGCATGTTTCTTTCGACATTTAGGACAAAAAATAGATAATGCAACATTTTCAGAATTTTTCGTGTTTTGTATTTTAAGGGTGTCTATCTGCTCACTTAGGCTCCCTAAAATATTTGTCTTAAAGGTATCAAACAAACTTCCTAATTATTCCCTGCTGACTGTCCCAGCTGCAGATTTATTAATTCTTGATAAGACAAGGTCTCTAGGACTCCTTCCAACTCGTGCTTTACCCCTTGAGATATGTACACATAAATCTCAAATATATGTAAATGGTAGTTGAGAAATATCTCCTTTCCCAGATAGGTTAAGGAGATCGATCCATTCATCTTTAATAGCTTTGAGTAGAAGGGATTTTAAAGTTTCCTCATCCAAATTGTCCATTTTTTCTCTTTTAACATTGTAGACAAATCTTTCTACTAAATCTTCAAGATTTTCATCTTCCTTTTGTGTCATTTTGAAGAATTCATCTTTAAGGTTGCTAGGCATACAATAATCTCTATATTTGCCTAAGAAAGCCTCTTTCATTTGTCCCCATGTTGTTATAGTTTGCATCCTAGACTCATGAACCATTTTAATGCTGAGTCCTTTAATGTAGCAGGGAACAATTTTAGTTTTTGAGCATCATGCAGATAGTCATATGATCTGCATAATACCTCAAATTCGAAGAGAAATGTCTATGGGTCTTCATTTCTTTTTCTATGGAAATTAGGAAAAATTGAGGGTGATGTATTTTTCATTGTGAGGGTTGTATCTTCATCAAGAATAGGAAATCCAAATGGATCTTGGTTTCCTCTACCTCTACCCCCTCCTCTGTTCCTCTCTCCACCTCCTCCTCTACCTCTACCCCCTCCTTTGTTCCTCTCTCCACCTCCTCCTCTACCTCTACCTCTACCTCCTCCAATCCTATTTTCCTCACCATTGACATTGTGAACCTCTCCTTCCCCTTCTTAAGCCATGATATATTCCTCAGAACTAATATAGGGTTCTTCTAATTCTTCTGGTTCTTCTATCAATAGTTGTTCAAAATAAGTTTCCTATTCCCCTTCTTCACTAGGAACTTCTAATTCTTCTCCCAAAATTTGTTCACTAGTGGAGGATAGAAAAATTACTCATGTAGTTGGGTATGTAGGATTTTCTTCAATTATAGCTTCAGTAGATGAAGTAGGTGAAGTTCTGGATTTGATTTCCGATCTTGAGACTTTAGGAAGTCTTTGTCGGCCACTAAATGGGATTCAGTTTTGAGTAGGTGGTGTGGAATCTCGAAATCATGGTGAAGTGAGTGGATTTGTGGGAATTAGACTTCTTCCTCGCCCTACAAATCTACCTCTAGAGTCTCTATCCCTACACATATCATGTTTTAAATTAATGATTTTATTCTTCTTAACTGTACTTCCCCGGTAACAACGCCAAAATGTTTGGCCAATTTAATGTCCTTAAATTGTCAATCATAAATTATCGACCAGGGCAGGTATACTGATGAAGCACGGGTGCACTATATGTGCTAGAAGTTATTTGATGTCGTTATGTTCCTATTAGAGTCTAAACTTTAGAATTAGTGTGGAGATGGTATTGTTGATTATATTAATGTATTGATCCCTAAAGTTGTTAGCTAGTCTTCTTAGGAATTATTCTCTATTGAATCAGTATATGGATGATATGAGAGTGATTCTAGACTTTACTTGTGTTAGACTGTTTTGGATTTTTGTCTTGAATTTTTATGCTGCAGCCAAATCTAATTTACTATGTGCAGGAGAGATCTATTCTATCAAGTTGTAAATGAATAATGTCTGAATTTAATTGCTAAGGAAAAGACTCTCCCTCTTTACTTATTCAACTTCATCCAAACAAGACATTTTGAAAAGAAGCTATGCTATGAAATGAAACAGTTGAACTACACTAAATAGAAAGCAAATGAAAATGGTCACACTATACCAGATAAAAAGAAAATAAAATGATAGAGTTAAGCTAGGTATAAAGCAAAGGAAATTGCTTATGCATACAATGATTCAATGGTGAATTCATCATACTACATTTTAACACACAAAACAGAGCATCTATGATTAAGTAATAAAATAAATCTAAGTGCAATCGGTTAAAGACCTATACTGGTCGTAGGGGCCCTCCACGAATCAGTCGAAAATCTCCAATCAATGCAGTATATAGAAAACATAAAACCAAGTCTATTACTTGCAAACGAGTCTTAACAAACTATTCTAAAAAATTACATAAATCGGTGCGCCCCCAAAACACAGAGAAGCAATAGCTTTTATAATACTTCTAGGCATAACAGTATGAGCATTTCAAGCCTAAATATATTTATTTCAATCAAACTATATCGCTAAATAATTGATTTTCTATTCAGAAAATCAAATCAATAAGATTTTGTGAAAACTCGGACTCTGTCTCGGCGATAATCTTGCAGTTGACTTTTGGGTTGACCATGTTATCATGCAACCTTCTTGATGAATTGGTTTGAGGGAATAGGAAGGAATCCATGAGGGGATTATTCCTTATCCATCGTTATCTTCATTCGTTGATCTGGAGCTTCTGAACCCATGTGAACAATGGAGGCAGCTGCGGAAATCTGGATTAGCTACAGAAACAGGCCAATTATGTAGCCGAATGCATACTTTAACAAAAAAATAAGGTATATAGACAAATATGAAGAAGAATACATGTAAATTCTTACCTTTAACAAAAACTTGTCTCTATTGCATTATTTAGGTGATAAGTATAGGAAAAAGGGAAGAAATATAGGCAAAAAGGGTGTCAAGGTAAGACAGTCCTTGGACTCTACAGCATGTGACAGAGGAACCAAAAAAGACACTTAAACTAACTTTCACTCGAACCAACCCCTAACACTCTTTTTAACTAACCCTCGAGACTCGACACCAAATACTTGTATACACGTCAGAGTTAGATGGCACATCTAGCTTAATATTGATAAATTAAATTAATTAGGATATCCATGTGTAAAACTACTCTATAGTCATCTCATTCTGGTTTGAATTTGGAAGGGTCACGTTACTGGTTTAATATAATTAGAAAGAAATCAAGTGAAAAATGCAATTAGAAAGAAATCAAGAGAAAGAATGTGCTGGAATGTATGAATATACGACAGGGAAAATTTTAAGGATGGGAATTTATCTTAAAGTTTAGAAACCTTGGCGAATCCCACTAGTCCATAATATGAAATCTATAAAATGTTTGGAGATATTTTTGTAAAAATATTCAAATTTATAATATTTTTATATAGTTTATACATATTTTTTGGCGATTTTTAGGGTAAAATAATTTCATTCTATAAAATTTGGGCGAATCATTTTTACAAAAAAATGGAAATTAGCGAATCTTTTTTTTGGAAAAAGTATAGAAAATTAGCCCATGGGTGAATATTAGCCCCTAAAATTTTCCCTGATATACGATAATAGGTGAAGTAATTTCGTGGTAGCATGTGTAACTTGAAGAGTTGTTCAAGGCATTTAGAGTGAGTTGGAAGAGAGCGATCAACGCATTAAATGGATGGTCTCCACATTTAGTCTTCCATCTCGAGCTTCGTGGAGAGCGCGAGGTAAATGGGCCAGATGAATTAGTGGTACTTATTCCAGATTTCAATAAATGAAAGGTAACATAAGTTCTACTTTGAAGGCAATATTCTGGAAGAAATAGCGGATTGCAAATACCTTGGAATTGACTTCAACAAAAATCTAAGCTGGGATGGTTGTAGAAAGAAAAGAAATTTGGGGGGTTGGAAAACATTTTATGATTTTCAAAATAGGTGTAGAGAGGTAGAGTTATGGGATTGAAAAACCACTCAAACTCTTTTTGGGCTTCTAGTGATTCCGGTGATTCTCTATGGTTGTGAACCGTGGGCCAACAGTACATCCGACATGCAGTGGAAACAAATTGAGAAAATTCAGAAGTGCTTGATTAGAAACAAATTCAAAATTAAAAGTGCAGTTCCTTATGCTATCTTGTTAAGTGAAACAGGGGTTGTCCCTATTGAAGCAATTGTTATGGTGCATGTCATAAGGTATTTAAAAAAAATTGAACAAATGGAAGAGAGTATATGGCCTAAGGTTGTCTTTAATGAATATTGTGAAAAAGAAAGAAGACTTGGATGTAGAAAAATAACTAATGGTTTAGTAAATGGGGTATTTTCTTGAACACATGTCCCATAAACAGTAAAGAGATAAAATATTTTTTTATGGATAAGTTCCACAAGCATACTTGGGATAAGGAGCTATGGACAAAGAAAAAATACTATATAGAAGTGTTTAATCCCACTCATAATCATAAAAAAAAGCGTACATAGAGGCAAATATTTCTTGGAGAGCCAAAATTCTTATTGCTCAGTTAAGGAATAATTCTCATCAACTCCGTTATGAAACAGAGTGCTGGAAAAGGCCAAAATAAGTGTGGGAGGAAAGAGTTTGTATTTTTTTTTCTTCCGGAAAAGTGGAAACAGAAAAGCACTTCATTTTAGAATATGAGGCCTTTAAAGACAACAGGGAAAGTTATGCAGATATTATGGCACCTAGCTCTTGGGATAATCTATTTAGCGAAGGGTTTTTCGAGAAGCTAGGAGTGTTTATTGTCAGGCTTCACAGGAAAAGGGTCAAACACATCAACCAAATGAAGAAGCAATTTGTCCCATGGACTATATTTAGCCTCATGGATGTTAAAAGTTTGTTCTTTATTTCCTCCTTTCTTTCTTTCATAGTTAAATATATGTCAAATAATGAGCAAAAGGTGTTAGCTGAGAGGAGAAGAATGGGCATAAAAATGTGTGCCATATGTCAAATGGAGAATAAAAATGTAGACAAAAATGAGAGGTGCACTGATTCAAAAGAAAGGCCTATTGGCCTAATCATGCTCAAAACAGAGAATGTAAGTAACAAATAAGACTAATTTGCATTGTTATTTTCAAACCTCAATAGATAAATCCATATATGTTATGTTCAAATATAGGAAATTAATATATCTTATGTTCAAAGTAGGGAGAGAGTGTCAGTAACAAACTACACTATGAGACTAATTTGCGTTGGTATTTTCAAAGTCTGTGGGATGAGGCTATAATCTTATTTCAACATGTTTAATTTATTTAGATATAAAACTGGAAAGCCTAAGTGGGTGATGGTTGTCATTGATGTTTGAGTGTTGCATGGAGATTATCTCGCAGAAGTTTACGAATGATATTTCCAAAAGAAGATTTAGGAATGGTGGAGACAAACTGCACCAATCTCACCCTCTTGTATGTGAACACCTGTGACACCACAAAATTTGAAATGTCATCCTATATCTTCGTACCATAGGATGCCATCACTATGCACGTCACTGGAAGCTCCCCTACTTCCTCATTAGATAAACTGCACATTATTAACCAATCCCAATGAGTACAAAAATGAATATTTGTTTCACATAATTTTAATAATGGATTATATATATTTATATATGGTTACTTACTGAACCACTACTACATCTTCCATTGATGGATGAGAAAGTAGAATGGCTTCTAGCTCTGCAGGAGCAACCTGCAATGACATTATATGCATTACAGACTCTTCTATTATTTGATATGAATGTGAAATTACGTAGAGTTTATAGATTTTGATTGTCTTGAGCATAGGTTAGTTAGTATTGGGAAATGTTGTCCTAAAAGGCTGGTGAAAATGCTGAACTTATTTTCATTATAGATTTTTGGAGTATTTTGAAATTTGATAGAAAGATAGAAACAACAAGTTTAATTATTTTCTAAGTGTGGTAAATGTTTGTTTTGGATAATTTAGCATCTATGGATAAACACTAATTCACTAGACAAGTAGTTGTTCCTAGAACAACAGTTTAAAGTGTTTTAGACTTTTCCTATAAACAATAGATAAGATGAGAAGATAGAAGGCCTACTTGTAGTTCCACTTTCCTCTCATCTCCCTTGTATCGATTCCATCACTCCTTCTCGTACTCAATCCGCTTGATAAGTACCCTATAAACACAACAGAAGACAAAAAACGATCAAAGCATACAATCCATTGAATATAAATGAAAGGAATCAAAATAAATTCATACATATAAGCATTATAAAAGAACACAACATATGGAAAAAGGTTCAAACACTTTATTAGATAGAAGAAGGAATTACAACCATTGGTGTCTAATTCAAAGCCATTCCTCCAGCTTGGATCACATCCACATCACATCAAAAGCATGACAAACTTGTAGCATCACAACACTTGCTTCAAAGCCAAATCTCATAGCAGCATTATCTCCTTACAATTCAACATAGTCTAGCCCCTGATCACTCATATGAGTGGTCAATTTATAGGAGGATGAAGGAGGTTTTGTCATTGATGGTGGCATTGAATGGCCTTCCATACTTAGAATTAGTTCCATGGAGAAAGGGATGAGAGGATAGGATGCACCTTAACTCATTCCTCATCCATTTTCGAGCCCATAGGACTTGATAAGTGAGGGAAACTTCTAGATGACTCCAAAAGATAAGAATATTACCCAAACCCTATGTGAATTTCACTCATTCTCGCCCAACGCAGGTGAAAGGAAGCCTAAGTGCTTTGCAGAAAACCCTGGCAGTGGACTCAACTGCTCTGCAACGCACCTTCATAAGGGCTTACCTGCACTAGTCCCTCTAGAGGCTATTTCTATATGTCTTCAAGTCATGAAACTGTCTGGGAAGGAGGCATTCAAAGGGGTGAATTGTTTAGGCCATGAAACAACTGAATATAGGGTTTGATGAGCCCTAAAACACTGATCTGAATGTTGGGATTTGAAGTGCCCAAATGGATCTGTAACAGCTGCCCCTTAAAGCATGAAGTTGGAAAAATGCCAATGTCGAATGAAATGCTTTACAATGTGATGAGGAGGTATCAAAGTGGAAGGTGACCAGCATCAATTACAATACATATATCATGATATTTGATTTTACATGAATTGTTGAGGGAAGGCATACCCATGCTCAGCTTATAAACTTTCATTACATGTACATAAACAGTCGTCTATAGATATAGACCCATGATTGGACTGACCATCAATGTATAGCCATTGTACATAAGATTTAGTACTCCTGAAATCGCAGCCCAGATGGATGAAACTAGATCTGGGGTCTTCAATCTCATTCAACCATTCGCTCAAATATGAATCTAACCATGTGAATATGTGATATGAAGTCGAACATGGGAAGACACCATCTGATTACTAGCCAATGATGTAAGTTGTTAATAGATGCGAGAGAAATCACCGATAATGATAATGATCCTCAAGGTACTGCAGTACATTTTGCATGGTGTGAATGGATGATTTGATGTAGAACACCATACAAAGTCTTTTGATCAAAGGCCATTGACATATGCCTATCACCGGAAGTGAGAAACCTACCATTGATGCATGCAAGCTTCAAGGTACTGAATGGGTGTTTCTAAGTCAATATATTGGATAATGTGTTGATGTCGACAAGAAGAAACTCGTCGCAGGAGGGCCTTGATGTATCCCACATCAATGACACGAAACAAGTGTAGTGATTTTAGAGATAGAATTTAACTAACGACACAAGGTTCAGGAATGGTGGTCATGAAAATGAAGGTTTATGGTATTGCAAAAGATGGATTTTGACTAGATGACTTCTCTTGAACATGTTGGAAACACTAAGCTGAATTGGTATAATTGACCCAAAACAAGGTGATGGATGGTATGATAGACCAATGGTGTGATAACCATCAAGCTAATAACTCAACCCCAGTAGTCACCGTGATGGAGTGAAAGTGTCATGTTCAAGAGCAACCTGCTACCATAAATTGGTTTTCCCCTTTTCGCATTTTCCCTAGTCATTTCTGACCAATACCTCTTTATTTTTATCAAGCTTGAGGAGAATAAAAAATGATTGTTGTATAATTTCACCCTTCGGGTGAATCCATCGCTATTTGATGGTTTAACGAGTCTAGCGAAGGTGAAACTCGGTCTTGTCTAGATGGACAAGTTTGTCGCTATTTTGATGTTTTAACGAGTTTAACCACAAAGATAACTCAGTCCTTTTCATGTTTAGAGAGTTTGAAAAGGGACAAAAAGAAAACTCCACAAGTTCTTTTTCGTAAATTAATCTCTCAAGTCCGAAAAAGCGTAAAGTAATACAAGATATATATCAATTCCAATCCGTTAACGAGCTGGAAAGGACAAGTGCTCGGCAATATTTTCATATTTAGAGAGTCTAAAAAGAGCTTAAAGAGAACTTCAAGGGGGTTCCTTTTTCATTTTTAATAGAGCTCGAAAAAGAGATAAAAGTGTGCTCTGTGGTCAAAGGTACAACTTACAATCAACCACATTGAATTATGCAAATCAGTTGTAAAACCTGCACAAAAACATCACTAAATGGATTAAAAGCATCTGTTTCATAGGGAAAAATAGGCGAATACTAATGTTTAGTCGATTAATTAACATGAAATAAACATAAAACAAGTTTTTACCATGACATTTTACCATTTGGAACTTACCATTCAGTTTTGTGCTTTGAGCTAGTTTTTTACATCGATCTTCACCAGCTGATTGCGAAAGATTGTGCAGACCATTTCTCGAGCCGTCTAGACCAGGTAGGAGCTAAACCTCTCTACTTTCTTTTCAAGTCATTCTTTTGTCATTTCATGCAAGTTTTAGGGTTTTTTAGGGCCCCTAGGGTTTCATTTTTTTTCCCTAGGATCAGCGCAGGCTTTCACATTAAAAGTTGCGCTGAAGAGCACCCAAATAGAAGGTTGCATGCTCTGCAGTGCACTATCTCTATGTCTATACTGCGTTGGGCACATTTCCCAAGTTTGTTTTAGCTGTTTGCTCCAAAATTTGCCCTGTTTTTTTGCATGGAAAGGATCCTAATTTATCTTATGATTGTGTTTTCAGGCTTTCATTGGATCAGAATGTCGATTACATGGCGAGAAAGAGAGCATGAAGAACAAGACATGGTTGCCCTAAACAATCCAAGTATAGTTGAGGCCCTCAGGAATTGGGGGTTACTCAAATACTTTAAGTTGTCCAAAATGAGGCAACAAATAGAACTACTGTAGTTCCTTGTTCGTGCATGGGATTCGACAGATCAAACTTTTCACATTAGGGACAATGTGGTCCCTATTACCATTGAGGATATTTACTTTCTTACCAGACTGTCGAGGTGAGGTACCCCCATCTCACTTTCTGGATTTTCCCATGGAGGTGAATCAGTGAGAGATTATATCAGACAGTTTTGTCGGCTAGGTACACAGCCTAGAAAGGATGGGAAAATAAATATCAGGGATGTAGGTGATTTGCCTTTAAGAATGATCCTCTTCACAATCGCAAAATTGGCTAGCAGTGTGACACTACATCTGGCGAACATATCTTATATGCAGTATGCACTGGAGTGTCTAGAGCCAAAAGTTTTCAACTAGTGTGAGGTTGTACTTTTGCTGCTAAAAGAACAACTGACTAAGATAAAAAGCAGTAAGACGAAGAATTTCTGTTATGGTTCGATCTTAATTTCTTTTGCCTTAGAGAAAATCCCATTGATGCAACCACAACATCTATCATTGGGTGTGGATGGTCCTAGATATCCACATATGCAGAGGTGGGTTGAATTGATGGCTCGACATGTTGGTCAGTCAACAATCATTTTCTCCCTTGCATTTTTCAGCTGGCTTGAGCGATAACATGTTGTTATCGAGAAGCATCCATACTCAAGGATGGATTCTCATGGAGATCCATATTTGATTCTACCTGTTGGAGCACAATGGGGTGCCATGGGTAAGTTGTTTGACCAAAGTGTTTTTTTTTTTCTTCAAGTTTTTACATGATTTTTGTGTTTTTAATGTTTCCAAGACTAAACTAAAATTATTCCTATGCATGCAGATGTGGGTACTGTTTGACATGCGGCACACCAACATGTTGCAGGTGGGCCAGCGCAAAGAAACATCAGGAGAGCCGTTCTCCAGGACTTGGATTTGGCCGAAACCTTAACAGAGTTGCAGCATCACATCGAGGGATTAACCCTTAGTATTCTGAATATCCAAATCAAGGAGTTACCTATGAGGCTGCAGTGCCACACTATTGGTGTTCCTAATCGTTGGGCTAGGATTTTACGCATGATAGCACAGGCTATGACCTGTTACCATGAGCACCACTAGATCTACTTAGGATCTTTTTTTAATGCATTTTTGAGTCTTTAGGCCAGATCACCAAATGTGTCTTAACCACAAATTTTGTAAAAACTTTTAAAACACCTAACTATTTTACTTTCAGAGTTTTTTATGGTTATATGAAATCCTATTCAGTTGATGATGTGAATTGAAAATACTATTTTTACATGTGTCGCAAATGTCTATTTAACACATAATTTGCTATAGAGTTAGTTAATGTGTTAATATTTCTGGAAATATGTTGATATTGAATGTGTTCAAAACGTCTTTCCAAAATACGAACTCTAAGGAACATTCAAAAAATTGTTGAATTTCGGATAGTATAAATTTTTGTTAGTTGTAGTACAATGAGTTGCGAGTCTAGCCTAACGATGATTCGGCCAATGCCAAGTGAAATGGCATCAGAGAGTAGTTCAATCAACGCACTATACTCAACAATATTGTTTGTCGATCGACTGATACAAATCCCTTGGAAACTCACTAACTCGCCACTTTGAGTGAAAATAGCCCAAGCTGCAGAAGAAAAATTCTACGTACTACGACTAGCACCATCATGTAACCAACAAAAGTTTCCGAAGGCTCCGACATCTACAACAAATGCAAAGCATATTACTAACCAGATAAAAATATATAAAAGACACACACACACACGCAATGAAAGCATATATACAGTGAGTTTTACTACACTTAATCAAGAATAGTAAATTTTGAGGTACAACTCGTTTCAGGGCTGCGACAATGGAATTCCATCATAATATACTAACTCGTAGGCTCCTTTTTCCAGAACATGCTTGACAACATAAGGACCCATCCACATTGGTTCGAATTTTCGTGCTCCAAGTTTATCAGCTTCCTAATCGTAAAGCAAGACCAGGTCTCCTTCTGAAAAGATACGAGGCTTGACATTCCTATCATATTGCAGCTCAATACATTTCTTATCAGCTTCGTTAGCCAATGCAGCATCACGACGGGTTCCATCCAGATGGATTAATTCCAAGAAACGTCGGGTAACAAGTCAATCGTAAGTTTGAGCGATGAAAGTTCACATTGTATCGGTAAGATTGCTTCCAAACCATACACCAACTAAAAGGGTGTAAATCCAGTATTATTTCTCATCAAGGTTCGATATGCCCACAAGGTAGAGTACAAGATTAAATGCTAGTTTCTCTTATGAACCCATATCATTCTTTGCAACATCCACTTCAGGACCTTGTTGATGGCCTCAACTTGTCCATTTGCTTGCAGGTAATACTGGGTAGAACTATCATGTGACAATCCTAACTTAGCAGTTAACTCAGCCATCATGTGATTGTGAAAATACGACCCATGATCTGTAACTATGTCTTGTGGTACACCAAACCAAGCAACCACATGGTTAAAAAAGAAAAGAGCAGCCGTTTCGCCACTGTTGTTCAATGTTAGCATCGCCTTAGCCCATTTTGTAAAATAGTCAACGATGACTATAATATACCCATGCCCCCCGGCTGAGGTGGGGTTACATGTCATAAACTTAATGCCCGATTTGGTGGATGGGTCAACAGCAATGACTGGATGCAGTGGTACAGGTGGTACTCTGGTTTTTCGGTCATATATCTGGCATGCATGACAGCTTCTGAAAGCAATAATACAATCTTTAAATATAGTTGGCTATAAGTAACTAGCACGGAGACTTCTTTGTGCGGTTGCATATCCAGATAAATGTCCACCGCAGGCACCTGAATGGCAATCATTCAATGCTTTCTTGGCCTCCTCATGTGTGAGGCACCTCCATAAAACCGTATCGATACCACGACGGTAAAGTGTGTTGCCAATGATTAGATAATCTTTGGCTTGGTAACAAATACGTCATTGTTGCAAGCAAGAGGTATTTTGCCGGAAAGTTTGGGTTTGGAGATAAATCAATATATCTCCATACCAGGCGTCAGATGATGAAATTAGAAATAGAGACTCATCCAAAATTTATGGTTCGGATGTTGAATCAATGGAGGTAGAGGAAAGGTCACATAGTAACTCTGTGAAAACTAGTGATTTCTTTGATTTGGACTTGATGAATTCCAAATCAAACTCCTGTAAAATAACTATCCATTTAGAGTATTTGCCCCCCAACAATTGACGTGAAAAAATGTATGTCATAGGGTTGCAATCTGAAATGACAGTTGTTTTCCGTAACAAGATATAGTGGCGAAATCTTTGAACAGCTTGCATAGTTTCCAAAGCTAGTTTTTCGACATAAGAGTACTTACTTTCTGTGTCGTTGATATTACAAATGAAGTAGTAAATCAGATGTTAAATCCCATTTTCCTCCTGGACCAAAACCATGCCAATGGTTGTATCTGCAGCGGAAAGATACAAGTAATAGTCATTTTGGTAATTTGGAGAGTATATTAATGAAGCTCTAATCAAGGTATCTTTAAGAGCATCAAAGGAAGCTTGCGCAACCCGATCCCAATGAAAGGGTATCTCCTTTCTCAAAAGAAGTGTAAAACCTTTAGCCATTTCAGTGTAATTAGGAATGAACCTCCTCAGAAAGTTGGCTTTCCCTTGGAGTCTTTGTAACTGTAAAAGATTTGAAGGTCTCTGTAACTGTAAATCCAGAATTTCCTGAACCTTTAATGGATCTAGTCGAATCCCTTCTTGAGACACTACAAATCCAAGCAAGCGACCAGAACCAATGCAAAACACACCTTGTGTGGATTGAGTCGAATCTTGTAGTGTCGGCACCGTAAAAATATTGCTCTCAAATGTTGCGAGTGATCAGTCCACTTTCGTAAATGAGTAGGTAAATTGTAAAGGTAAGGTTGAACAATGTGCTTGATGTCATGGAAGGCATAATTCATTGCCCTCTGAAATGTGGCCCCAGAATTATTCAAACCGAATGGGAGTTTCCTATAAGCAAATGTGCCCCACGGACAAATAAAAGTTGTTTTCGATTGGTCCTGTGGGTGTATATTGATTTGATTGTAGCCGCAAAATCCATCCATAAATGAGAATATTTCGCATCCGACACATTCATCAATAATTTGGTCAATAAAGGGAGTAGGATAATTTTCTTTTGGACATGCCTGATTTACATCTCTATAATCGACGCACACTCGTATTGTTCTTTGTTTCTTCATGATAGGAACAATATTGGAAACCTAGTCAGTAAGAGGAACAGGGTAAATGAAACCAGCCCGCAAAAGTTTTTCAACTTCTGCTTTAATTGTAGTGGCTTTCTTTGGATGAATAGGTCGAAGCCGCTGTCGAATTGGCTTGACATCAGGGTACATTTTGATCTCGTGTTCAACAATACTAGAGTCAATGCCCAACATCTCCTCGTAATACCATGCAAATATCTCTAAATTGACGAAAGAGAACACGGTAATTATCGAGTTCTGATGGAGAACAATATTTTCCGACATGAATATTCTCTACAATATTAGGCTTGGTCAAAATATTAATAGAAATTGTTTCTTCAATATTTGACAGGTTTTGCTCAAATTCGATTGTGTCTATGAAAACGGAATTCGATAGGAAATCAACGACTGATGGGTGGTTTAGTTCATTTAAATAATCTTCAATGTCATATGGAAGATGGGAATGATGATGATAATCTTCCCATGGTTCCTCTCCTATCATCATTGGATTATTCCTTCATTCGTACAATGTATACGTGAAAAACGATTTGAAGAGATACCATATTCTAACGACCAATCTACCCCTACAATTGTTGAGTGCAGATTTGGGTTTGCTGCACAAGCACGAAAAAATGATTGCTATGATGATTCAATGGGGCTTAATGGCATCACCCCAATATTACTATCAACTTCAACTTTGTTGGTAATCCTCCTTAAATTAGATGAGGTGGAGGAAATCATGTTGCAAGTCTCTACTCTTTCCACTTCTGCCAAATCAGATGGTGACAGTAGGGTAAAAGTACCCATTAGGGAAGGATATTTAAAGAGACCTACTCCAACACTTTGAAGTGACAGCGGGGGTCCGTGTACCAATGGAATGCTTCCCGTAGCCTGTGAACTATTGGCAAAGAAGGCTAGCTGATCAATGACTGTGATTCCACCCTTAAAAGGGAATGAAATAGTACGAAAGTACGTGGAAACCACAGCAGCCATAGCATATACCCAAGGCCTTCCCAGTAAAATGTTGTAATCGAGGGGTCCATCAACTACCTCAACTTCAACAGTAACTATTTTTCCCCCTAGTTCGATTTGCAGGTTACTCAAAATCCCACATGGAGTATATGTTCTTCCATCAAAAGCTTTCAACGTGGTTGGTGATCATGACAACGGCAGTGAACCAAGTGTTTTCCAGCAGCTCATGGACATAATGCAAGTAGATGCCCCCTCATCAATAATAGTTCGGTGAACATTCTTATTGAGAGCTTTTACTTGAATTAGGAAAGCTAACTGTGCCAGTAACTATGGTGTATATCCTGCATGGTTAAAAACCACAAGATTTGAATCCGTAGGATCTATTCCACCTATTGCTGACAGTAAAGCTTGCTTCTGGGAGGGACAGTTTTGCAACACCTCGAGTGTCGACATAGCATAAGGTGATTGAGCAAGATCTTCCACTATGTTATAATTCAAAGCTGCTCGAGATCAATGGTTAAATATCGATTTGTGCACAACTCCCTTTGGCGGTTTTATTGTCAATTCTGGTACAATAGGTGGGACATTTTCAGATGAAGTCGAAGTCAAAGGATGAGGTTGATCAATGGCCTAATTATTTGACAATGACGGTGAACTTCTATAATCTTTGTTTCTCGTTGACACCAAAACTTTGTTTTGTGGCTTTATGATGGATAACATGAGTACTTCGGATGTGGAAGCATGGTCTGTTACAACCAAAGGAGTCTCCGGGTTTGGAAATGGATCAGTCAACACTGCCGATGTGTTTGAAGTCTTTAAAAGTTTAGAGACCTCAGAGCGGTGTGGACAATCTCTTGTAAAATGCTCGTCATTACAAATTAGACATGGATAACGAGGTTTCCCTGTCGAAGCAGAGGAATCAGATGATTTCTCTGGAGGGGAATTATCTTGCTTCTTCTTGTTTTTTCCCTTTTTCTTGTTTCCTGGTTGCTTTGGATTTTTGCCTTTGTCAGATGACACGGCATTAATTTCAGAAGCAAGAGTATTTTCTGATGTATTGGTAGTTTGATTGTTAATGGCAAGGGTTTGACCAGATGGTCTTCCTTCCATTTGCGTGCTCGAAGAACCGATCACACTGTCACTAGCATCAGAATCCTTACTCAATTATGGAGGAGGAGGAACAGTGAAAGCTAGTCGAGGTGCATTGGGAATTTTATCATAAAGCGTTCTGGATTGTGTGTAAATCAAATCCAATTATTGGGCACGAGCAATTAATTTATCTTCTGCGACAACTCCAACTTTTGCCACATCCTCGGTGATTGATGGCAACAAGGATTTTATGAACCACTCAGCTAACAGCTGATCGGGAACAAATGTCTTAACCATTCGACGACGACGATGCCACTCATGAATATGATCTGATATATGGGTAGCAGTCATCTGTTTAAAGTTGGTTAGGCTTTCCGTTCCAGTCTCATATCTGATGGGCAACTGGAAGTGGGTCAAAAACGTAGTGGCTAAAGTGGTGAAATTATCAAAACAAGCTCTTGGTAACTCAATGTACCATTTAACTGCTAGACCAGTAAGTGTTCTTTGGAAAAGACGAAGTCTAACTGAATCATCATTTAAGGAGTTTGATAAACACCACAAATGAAAGGTCATGACATGATTTGATGGGTCTTCTCCAGGATTTCTGTTAAATTTTGGAATGCCAGATGGTAATTTAAGTGGAATTATCAGCCACCAAGGTGCATATAAGATTGGATCATTACTAAGCCAATTTAAATCCTGTAATTCTAAAGTTGTTATAAACGCCAACTGTTGATTCAAGTCAAGTTGAGCATACCCAGGATATGATGGAATTTCCTAAGAAATAGGTCTTTGCATACCAACATAGGGCATCTGCATTTGGTAACCTTGGTATGGTTGTTGTTGCACAAAACAAGGATAAGGTGGTTGTTGACAACCAGGTTGAATGTGTGGTTGTCCATAACCTGCAAAGCCTTGTTGACCAAGACCTTAGTAAGCTTGATATTTACCAAAACCAGGTTGAGCCTGTGGAACAAATCCAAACTGGGGTTGGAATCGCTGGAATTGGGGTTGTTGAAATTGAGGCTGTCACGGTTGTTGAATCAACTATTGTTGTTGTTGGTACAACTGTTGTTGGTTTAACACTTGTTGTTGCCTAGCAATGAAAGGTTGGCCAGGTTGTGAATAAAATATACCAGTGTAAGCTTGGGTCAGTCCAGATAAGGGTATACTAACTTGAGGTTGCTGCTGAACCTCGGAAACAAGTGGTTGTTATATAGCAACTTGAGGATTTGAACTTCTTGACCTGAAACCTGTGGTTGCAAGGTAGAAGGATCAATTTGTACCAATTGAGATACAACAGTTTGAACTTGTGACTGTGGTACAGTAGTAACAATAGGTGTAGTAGGAATAGCTGACACAGTTTGCATTGGTTGTGTTGGATACACAGGCTTGGGTTGAACTGGCATTGTTGGTTTCCATTAACAAACTCTAATTCCAGATTGACTCGAATACTATGGGATATTACCATATGATGGTCCTCTAAAATAAGGAGGATACGGTGAATAAGCATATTGCTCTCCATATGGTGGAAATCCAGTATTTAATAGATACATAGGTCTTTTTTGACCAGATTGCGCAACTTGATATTGATATGCAGGATCAAACTATTGAGTTCCCGTTAGAGAAGAACCAAGTAAAATTTCGGTTGAGGACATGGGTGATGACCATGGTGTAGAAGCAACCCCTGAGTGGGTTCTAGATAAATATTGGTAACCAACTAGGACGAATGGTTCACCATACAGATGTGACTCAGGTGTGGTAGAAAACATCAAGGAGGTTACAATAGAAGATTCTGCTATAGCTACATCAGATGATATAGTCTGAGATGTTGACGGTTGTTCATCCATAGTTAACTGACCCAAAATTTGTCCTAAAGATTCGACGGTACTTGAAAATAAGTAGGATCAAATGGAGCAGTAAAATGAGGAGTATGAGGATAAAGATAAAGCCCAACTCCAAAATGGAAAGGGGTTCCTGGTGTAGAATCTTCTTCCAATTCTTCCTCTATAGCAATTAGACCTGGTGGAAGAACTTCACCGTCAGGTCCATAAAATATTTCTGGTGTTGATAAAGTTGAAGTTTCAGTAGTTACTGATGTCTGAGGGGTAACCAATTGATCATCCTCTATTAAAGTAACAACTTCTCAATGTTCAATTTCGAAGTCCAAATGTTTAGGTAAATAAAAAACAGTTTCAGTAAGAGGTTCGTGAACAATTTCAGGTTCAGATGTAACTTCCATTTGAACTGGGATAGGTTCTGGATTAACTTCTATTTGAACTGATTCAAATTTAGAAGTACTTTCTTGTTGAGCAACTTCAAGTTGAGGATCAACTTGTTGTTGAACAACTTGGGTTAGTGTTTCACTAGGATCACTGCTCATGTCCTCAAGTAATTGTGAAACTTCTTCTTCAGGAACAGATGTACCAGAAATAGTTGGAGTAACTGGAGTCTCGGTACTTACCAAAATAGATGATTCAAGTAATTCATATGAATAACTAGGAGTTCTTGGTGTACTACACTCAGTTAAGCAAGACCGCTTTGTCCGAATAGGTGTCGCTTCAGGTGGCAAAGGTGGTTTTCTCGCTGTTCTCCGTGAACAACGGGGTAAGGGTTGATGTTTCTCCACGATTGCTAATTAATTTTATTATCAAAAAAGAAATAAACAAAAAGGGGTATACTAGGCAAAAGGTTTTCCAAGCAACTGTGAACTACAAAATACCTCCTGGAGAACCATGAAGTACGGGCAGGAAATCTCCCTGAATGTTGTGTTCGGTATATCACAGTTTACAAGGCGGGCGACTCAGTTACTTAAGGATGGATAACAACCTAGAGTTGTCTTCCCATATATACCCGAAGGTACGTGGAGGCCCAGTCCGTATAAGCGTTGTCTAATGAAAAACTGCATAGTGAGAGCATTCCCATATACTTTACGTACTATAACACCGCCCTATATACCCGAAGGTACGTGGACAAGCTACGATATACTCACGTTTGTGGAATGAGGTATCACACTCAAGATGTATTGCAAACAAGTTAGTGACAACTGCTTTGTTTTACGATGCTGGAACATGTCTCTAGCCTAGAACCACTAAATGTTCTCGTTAATGACAATGCTCCATTAGGTAAATTGAGGTTAATTTTAAGTTTTCTTGCTTAGGAATTTGCCTTTCAAGTTCACCACATTATGTATTATGAAATTCCTAGGAATGAAACTATCATGATAAGCATTCTTTCCATTCAATTTAACAATGAAAATCCTAGTTACTTAGGGATAGAGCAATCAGATTTCTTTTGATCAAAGAGCAAAGAGCACAATATAAATGCATTTTCCCTACACTATTCCTGTCAGCACACTCAAACTTTTCAATGCATCAGGCATGTATTTCTTTTTGATTCCCTTAATGTGAATATGAAAAAAGAGGAAATATGCACATACAATCAATCAATCTTTCATAAGAACGAAGACTTTTACGACAGTTATAATTCGAAGGAAGAGAAGACTTTACGACACATTTTTTCGAATGAAGATTAATCAATTATATCCTAACTTTGACTATTAATCGATAATGACAAAGAAAACATGAAGAAACATTAATCAATCCAATCAAATTCAGGCTAGACCAGGAGATAACAACTCATTTTCTGAGACATAGGATTCATTGATCAATCAGTAAACAATCAAACAGAGAAAATTTGGCAAAAACTCTTTCCAAATGTGGGAAACTGATCCTAGGAGGATCAGCGCAGCCCAAAGTGGGAGACAGTGCACTTCAGAGCACCGTCCCTAAGCCAGGGGTGCTCTACAGTACATTTTGTCCCTCACAAGCCTGCGCTGGTAATAGTAAGCCATTTTAAGAGGCAACTTGACACAATTTTGACCAATTTTTCAATGTAAACAGCTGAATTAAAATCTATGAACACAAATGAGGTTTACAAGGATGTATTAGGAGGTGGATAAGCTACTAGGAAAGAGGATTCTTCCCTAGTGGAGTCGCCAATTTGTTTTGGAGAATTTAGCATCTACGGATAAACACTAATTCACTAGACAAGTAGTTGTGCCTAGAACAACAGTTTAAAGTGTTTTAGACTTTTCCTATAAACAATAGATAAGATGAGAAGATAGAAGGCCTACCTGTAGTTCTTCTTTCCTCTCGTCTCCCTTGTATCGATTCTGTCGCTCCTTCCCGTACTTAATCCACTTGAGAAGTACCCTGTAAACACAACAGAAGATAAAAAATGATCAAAGCATATGATCCATTGAATATAAATGAAAGGAATCAGAAGCAATTCATACATATAAGCATTATGAAAGAACACAACATATGGAAAAAGGTTCAAACACTTTATTAGATAGAAGAAGTAATTACAACCATTGGTGTCTAATTCAAAGCCATTCCTCTAGCTTGGATCCCATCCACATCACATCAAAAGCATGACAAACTTGTAGCATCACAACACTTGCTTCAAAGCCAAATCTCATAACAGCATTATCTCCTTACAATTCAACATAGTCCAACCCCTGATCACTTAGATGAGTGGTCAATTTATAGGAGGATGAATGATGTTTTGTCATTGATGGTGGCATTGAATGGCCTTCCATACTTAGAATTAGTTCCATGGAAAAAGGTATGAGAGGATAGGATGCACCTTAACTCATTCCTCATCCATTTTCGAGCTCATAGGAGTTGATAAGTGATGGAAACTTCTAGATGACTCCAAAAGATAAGAATATTCCCCAAACCTTATGTGAATTTTGCTCATTCTCACCCAGCGCGGGTGAAAGGAAGCCTAAGTGATCTGCAAAGCACCCTAGCAATGGACTCAACTGCTCTGCAGCGCACCTTCATAAGGGCTTACCTGTGCTGGTCCCTCTCGAGGCTATTTCTAGATATCTTCAAGTCATGAAACTGTTTGGGAATGAGGCATTCAAAGGGGTGACTTGTTTAGGGCATGAAACAACTAAATATAGGGTTTGATGAGCCCTAAAACACTAATCTTAATGTTGGGATTTGATGTGCCCAAATGGATCTATAACAATGTTGGAATGAAAGGTGAAGTAAAAAAAAAAAAACAACAACAACAACAACTTAATATTTAGATTATAGGTTTATGGAATATTTACAAAAATTGATAAATTGATCATTATCAATTTCTACTAGTTATCTATCAATCTCTACCATAAATTTATAAATATTCATGTCTATCAATGTTTACCAGTTATCTATCAATCTCTACCATACCGACTGTTGTTCCTCATTTTTGGTCCAATTTTGCTTAAGAAAACATACTTAGTTTCTATATTTTCCATCCATTTACCATCACATCCACCTCATTTTGATGTATTTATGCATATTCAGGTATTTAAATTTAATTTTGCAATTTTTAGAAGTTTTTATGAAAATTGAATTTCAAGTGCATTTTTGGACAAAATCAGAAATTCTCGTAATAGCTATATGGATGTCATATTTGCAGGACACCTGGGCACGAGATGGATAAATTTATGGAAATATTTGGAACTAGGACTGAACTAACTCCTATTGGTTCGGTCAAACCAAGCTTAATCAAGCCAGTTAAAGCTAGTCAAACAGGACCAGTCATTCAGAAAATCCCTAGGAAATAGGGCAGTTTTATGATTTCATGGGATTTTCCATATTTTTAGTGATAGGTTGGATGAGTTCAACTTGGATAGGTGGATATGAATAGATATAGTTGTTATAGATACTTTAGATCAGTTTGTTTCATAATATTCTATTTAATCCAAAACTTTTAAAGCTTATGTATGTAGACTTTGTATAATTTTATGTTGAGACATCTCAATATTTGATGTTAATCTGAGGAACCTATTCTACCTTAATTTTGTTGTTCAATGGTATGGATGATTGACTGAAGTTGCAGTGGTTGATAATCTCTTCAAGTGTGCAAAGCAAGGGTGGAGGGCCCCCACTCCTAGTTAAGAACACTTCATTGTTAAACTAGGTTTATTTTCATAAACTAGTTGCTTCAGATTTGTTTACTTGTTTTGCTTCAGATTTGCTTACTTGATTTGATGTATGATGATTTATGTTTGCTGATGAATCTTGGTTTATTTATCATCTTCATATGAAGGGACAATCCAGTGTTCAAGTTGAACCCTCCTTCTATTGGATTAATGAATAAAAACTAGAGTTCATCTTTCTTGTTTTCAAGTAGTTTTATGCAATTCTAGTTTTCTAACAATAGCATTATGATGAATGAATTTGTGATGAGGAATATCAAGGATCTCCTAAGTTAGGAGCCTCTTTCATTATTTATTTTTGCATCTTAAGCTATTGTCAATTAATGGTTTTTTATTTCTATTCATCAAGTAATATTGTAGAAGAAGGACACAAATGGATCTCCTAAGTTAGGAGCCACTTCATCTTGCATATATTGCATCAATGAATTAGAAATTATTTAATTAGATTTATATTTATAAAATGTATTTCCTTAGTTCTTCATATTTTATCTTCTAATCTTGACTACATCTGATATCCATACATTTTGGACATGCCTCCAAGTTTTACAAACCTGGATTGATAATGAAATATTTGTGTTAATTTGTGTTAATAAATTAGCCCATAATTTTGGCGCCATTTCCTGGGAGCCATTCATCAACATAGTCAATTAGAGGATAAAAACAAAATCTAAAAAAAACACTACAAAACAAAAACAATAAAATATTTTAGTTATGTTATGTTTCTCTTAGTTATGTTTCTTTATGCCTAAAAATAGAGATCAAAAAGGTAGATTTATTAAACAAAACCCCCCATCCATAGAAGTAGGACCATCAAGACTAGCATATTGTTGGAAATATTGTTCAGAGCACTTTACAATGGAGATGGTCTGATTTATATTTTGATTCCCTTTGAGGCTTGGGAAATTACTACAAACTTATCTGTTGTTTTGCACTCTTTTTATAGCTAAAAACATATTTTGCAGTAGGTGACAACAATGGATATACCTGGGGATAGTTCCTTGCTAGCAAGGTGCTGAGAACCTTCATACTAGTAGCCTTCTATCCATTGGGCATGGAGTCATTTTATTCAAGTATATAAAAACAAAAAATAAACATAAAGAACTAAAAGTATTAATGATATCTTATAATGGCTCACCGGTATGTACAATGGGTGAGAAATGAACCTCTTAGTGTTGGAAGTAAAGCTTGAGGAATTTCCATTTTACAGGTAGCTCAGGCATTTCAACCTTAAAGTTTCTAGCAAAAAACTATTGTTTTCCTTCGTCTCAGCAATATTAAAGGGTCAAAACCATAAGGGATCAAATTTGGCATGTTTCCATTTATCTTCTCTTCTCACATCCCACCTCAAAACTAGATCTCCTAGCTGGAGAGGTATGTCTTTAGCCTTCTTATCGAACAGATATTTCATCTTCTTCTAGTAGTTGATTAACATGTGTTTTACCTGCTCTTTGTTCTCCTAGAGCTCCACTAGTTGATTAATCCTTCGAGTCAGGGAGTTTAGTTCTTCTTCCACATCTTGTAGCATATTGAAAACTAGCATAGCAATCTGTATAGGGAATATGGTTGCTTTCCCATAGACCAATTCAAAGGATATTTCCCCATGGATCTTTTTGGAGTAACCCTTTTAGCCCATAAGGAGAATTTTAGAGTCCCATTTTTTTTGGCTTTCTGCAATTATTTTCTTCATAATCCTCACTATAGTTTTGTTAGAAGACTCAGCTAGTCCATTTCCTTGATGATAGTAGGTTGTAGAGTGGCCAACTGTAATGTTAAATTTTTGACAAGAGTTGATAAATTTTTCACACTTAAAGGCCTGAGCATTATCAGTCACAATTTTCACAGGACACCAAAACCGGGCCAAGATATTCTCCTCCAAAAAATTTATGACCACTACGTCTATTGCATTTCAGGTTGGGATTGCTTCCACCCATTTTGTAAAATAGTCTATGTCCATGAGTATCCACTTGTGTTGGCTGCTGGAAGGGGGTGTATCTCCCCGATAAATTCTAGTCCCCATTGCCTGAAAGGCCCTTCTATACAAACGGGCATTAAGGGGAGTGGGGCTAATTTCTGCTTCTCAGTGAACACTTGACACTTCTGGCAGGCCTGAACATAAGAGTGAACTTCTATGAATAGTTTAGGTGAATAGAATCATGCTTTCAATATCTTATGCACGGTGGTATTCCAGTTATAGTGCCCCCCACAATTGCCACTATGGAAGTCATCAATCACCCTTTGAGTCTTTGTTTCTACCAAACACAGAATAATAATTCCCACCAAGTCTTTCCAATATATTTTCCCATTGGATATAACAAAATTTTGGGCTTGTAACCTTAATGCTTTGTATTTGGAATTATCCATGTTCACTGGGCACCTCATGAATAGCAGATAGTGGATGGAATCCTTATATCAGGCAGAGGTTTCGTATTTGATATGAATATTTTGGACTGATGTCTTGATTAGCGGTTGTTATGTCCCCTCTTCATCTTCGTCTGTCAACAGGTTAATCCCCAAGGCTTGGAAATTGGACTCTAATAAGATTTTGGCCAATCCATGTCCTTTGATGAGTTTAGTGGGCTTGATATCCATGTCATACTCTTGTATTTTTGCAATCCATTTACCTCTTTTTCCATCATTGTCCCCTTGCACCAAGATGTCTTTAACAATAGTTGTTGGAACATAAGCCACAATGTTAGAGTGTAAAACATAAACTTTGAAGGCTTTCAAAGCTTTGAACAAGGCATAAGCCTATTTTTCCAAGATGTTATATTTCAGTTCGGCCTCCCACAACACCTGGCTGAAGAATGCTATAGGTTGCTTATGACCTTCCTTATTCTTCTGTAATAACATAGTGGCTATAGTATGAGGGGAGGAAAAAGAAAAGATGTAAAATGGCATTGAATAATTTGGGCTGACTAGCATAGGAGCTTCTGCAAAAGCTCTCTTGATCCTAGAAAAGGATTCCCAGGAATCTGGGCTCCACTTTACTTCATTCTCCTTCTTCAACATCTTAGTGATGCCTTTCACTATCTCTGCATAATTAGGTATAAATATTCTCAAGAAGTTAATCCTTCCCAAGAACACTTGGACCTCCTTTTTATTTCTTGGTAGGGAAATGTGACTGATGGCTTCTATGTGCTTAGGATCGATCCTCACCCCTTCCTGTGCTACTATATGCCCCAACAACATCCCTTCACTGAGAGTGAACTGAGACTTCTTTGGATTTAGAGACAACCCATACTTCCTGCATTTCAAAAAAGTGAGTTTTAGATGTTCAATGTGTTCTTCATCAGTTTTAGAGAAAACAACAATATCATCCAGGTAGACCACTACAAATTTATCTTGTTCTCCCATGAAAGCTATATACATTTCTCTCTGGAAGTTTTCCCCTGCATTTATAAGGCTGAATGTCATTCCTGCATATATGAAGGTCCCCCAAGGTGTAGGGAATGTAGTTTTCTTCTGGTCATCAAGATAAACTGCTACCTGATTATACCTTGAAAATCCATCCATCATGGACATCTGAGTTGAGCCAACTACCTTTTGTAATATATAATCCATTTTTGACAATGGGTAATTATCTTTCAATGAAGCTCTGTTGAGGTTCCTGAAATCCACACACAGTCTTATCTCTCCATTCTTCTTCCTGACAGGAACCAGGTTCGCCACCCACTTTGAGTACCTCCATGGCATAATGATCTTGGCTTGAAGCAACTTTCTCACTTCCTTCTCGTGGATGTGAGTAATGTTAGAAAATTATATATTGCAAAGCAATGGAACACATAAAATATTGCTAAAATATAAACACAGAAAACGCATATCACAAGAGAGACACAAATATACGTGGTTCACCCAGTTTGGGCTACATCCATGGAGAAACATCCAATCCTTCTTTTATTAAATTATCTAGCAAACTGAAGAGATACAACCTACAGTAGATCTGTTGTAACTCCCTCTTCGCTCTCAATCTCCTCTCTCTTCCTCACTCAGAATACAGATGTACATAGATGCAATACAATTCCCTCATATATAGTGAGGGGTTGCCTTCTAGGGCAAAAAACCCTAAATTAAACATAACTTCTACTGTCATATCTCTGCCTAATGAACGGCCCAGGTTGACTAGAAATTACTATACTTTTACAAGGCAATTTTACATCTATTCTTAGCTTCAGGGGCACTGCCCCCGAAAACCCCTGCCAGGGGGGGGCTCCCAAAAGGTCGCAGCCGCCCCCCTAGACCCCCCTGCAGCGAATATTTTACGAGCGGCGTTGCCGCCTCATTTCAAACTGGGGTCCAATGCAGTGATACCTTTGAATATAGAATATTATCAGGCTCCACACCCAACAAGTAAAAGGGGGTTGATCTGTCTGAGTTTTTGCTTACAAGGCTTCATTACATTCTTTAATGGAATCTTATGTTGAATAACATTAGTATAAAAAATATTTAAATCTTCATATGACCAAGCAAAAACATCTTTATAGGTTTTTAAGAGATTTAAGTACCTTTGTTATATGGATGGGGGATCCCTTTTGACAACTTGATCATCTGGGGTTCATTATCCAAGCCGATGTTACAATCCTTGACCTGTTCATCAACTCCCTGTTCAACTAGTTTTGAAGCCACATCATTAGACTTGAATATCCTCTCCAAAGGAACTAAACCGTGGGGAATGGCATTTCCCTTTAGCTACAGAACTTTGTGCCCTACGATAGTTTCCTCCCAAGTGGTTGTTCGTTCCTCTGTTACTTCTTCTTCTTGATCAATCACCGAATTGGAGAATTCCCCAATGACTTCCATGAAACAGTTGATCTATTCATAATCTTCAAACACCTTCAAATGGTTCACATTGTCAGGAACTAAGGGTCTGTACCTAACCTCAATTTCATATCTAAGGAGTGGATTTTGAGGTGTCTTGTAATTAGTGGTTGCTATAGCCAAGGAATCGGCCATTTGATTTCCTTCCTTGGGTAAGAATTGGACATTAAAAGCCAATAAGAAGTTTTCAATTAAGTCCCAAACCTCATTTTTGTAAGCCCTCGGCCGTGGGTGCTTAGATTTACATTGGTCCTTTATTTGCTTCACCACCAATTCTAAGTCTCCAAACATAGTCAAGAATTCAATGTTCAAATTCTTTGCTACTTACAAGCCTACTAGCAATGCCTTATACTCTACCACATTATTTGTTGCCTCAAATTCCAATTTGAATGAGAGAGGAATCAAGCTACCCTTTGGAGATATCAACAATATTCTTGCTCCATTTCCTTCTTTAGAATTTGCACCATCAAAATACAACTTCCAGACTCTGCTACAATATTTGAGTTGTAGATCTAGTATAGTTGAAGGATGTACTTGTGTTTCTTTTAGAATAAAGTTACCCTCTTCTAACATTAAGTAGGAGAGGTCCCTCTCATTCCCATACACAGGAGTAGTGTTCGAGCAATCAACTCTCGTGATTGTTTGACAAACCTTCATTCCCTGTACAGTTGCCTTTCTTCTCCACCAAAGATAGGAATGGTAGCATAAGTAAGGTCCACTTTGATGGAACCTCCAATATTTGATCCCTAAGATCTGGAAAAAATCAAATCGAACCTTGCAAGGATATCGACTACTAAAATGTCCACCACTGATCTGAATAGAAAATGGCATCAACCCATGGAATTTACCCATGGTATTCATTCACCCATGGTATTATGATATCCACCCATGGTATTCATTCACCCATGGAATTGACCCATGGTATTGTGACATCCACCCATGGTAGTCATTCACCCATGGAATTGACCCACGGTATTGTAACTGAAAAAGACTATAAGTAACAAGTCGCATATTGTAAAAGGACAGATGGTTCACCACAATGTAGCCTTTATAGTTATTATTGTTTTTAATAAAAAGTTTCTTTGTGGTTTTATTTACTCTGTGTTCTATCATTTTCTTTCTAGCATTGCAATTCTTCAGATCTTGGGGGGCTCCCCCACAAGATCCATTTCAATATTTTAGATCTTAGGGGCCTCCCCCAAGATCCAGATCAGTGGTATCAAAGAAGGTTATTATTCCATTAGAATGAGGGTTTGATGCATATTTCAGTTTCAAATTTTGCAGCAATATTCAATAAACTTTAGGCATTTTCTACGTCCTCCACAGAGCATTTTGTTGGGCCAAGTGGGAAGAATTTTTCTTTTTTCACTTTTTTGTAGGAATTTCTTTGGGGCGGGTTTTCAAATCAGATCTGAAATTTTTGGTGCATAACTTACAAAAAAAAATAAACAATCTAGATTCCTTGCAAAAAAATACCTAAATTCAAAAAAACAATCAGCTGAATCGGAGTCCAGATGACAGAAATATCACTAATTTAAAATCCGCTATGTTACAGAAATGTTTCTGACGGCAATTCATGGATGGAGGCTCTCCTATATTTTTTTGAAATTTCGGTGTAGAATTTCAGAAAACTAATTGTAGATCTGAGCTCTTCTCGAAACATTGCTCCATTTCAAAAAAAAATGGGTCAAATCGGAGTTCAGATGTGGGAGATATCGCTGATTTAAAATCAACTATTTTTTTAGAACTTTTGTGACTGCGGAAAAATTACAGCGCAAATATGAGATTCTAGAGTGTCGAGATAAGGATTTCCAACACATGGGAAGATGTAAAATGGTCCTTTTGTTTCCAAAAACAAGTTATAATAAATATTATGAGTTATATTGACCAATTTATGTCCATTTTAATTCTGAAGCAACATTCGAAGTGAGTTCCCTTTGGAGATGAGCCCTCCCACCCCGCTTTTGTACGCACTTGCTTCACATTCATCAGTTTCAGCATAACAACATTTGGCTTGGATTCTTTGGAGATGTGCCCTCCCACCCAGGCTATGTAGGCACCTGCTACTTCATCAACAACCAACATCATGGTTATGGGTCAACTGCACAAAATCCTTGTCATCGAAGTCCATTTGCTAGGCTGCACACTGTTAGCATCACAGTTGGTCACAAGCATTACAGGGTATCTCTATCCTCAGATCTTCGTTTGTCATGGTTATGGGTCATCCACAAACCCACACTTCATCGAAGTCCATTTGCTAGGCCGCACACTGTTAGTATCACAGTTGGTCACAAGCATTACAGGGTATCTCTATCCTCAGATCTTCATTCATCATGGTTATGGGTCATCCAAAAACCCATACTTCATCGAAGTCCATTTTCTAGGCTGCACACTGTCAGTATCATAGTTATTCACAAGCATTACAAGGTATCTCTATCCTCGGATCTTCGTTCATCATGGTTATGGGTTAACCACATAAATCCCTTCTCTTCAATGGCTCTTCATATTCAACAAAGGCTTCATAGGAGGGAACTTCACGCAATGGGGAACATTGCTTCTTAAGGAGGGAGGAATGATCCAAATAGAAAACGGCATCAACCCATGGTATTCATCCACCCATGGTGTTGTAAGTGGCATCCACCCATTGTATTTTCCCATGGTATTGTGACATCCACCCATAGTATTCATTCACCCATGGAATTGACCCATCGTATTGTGACTGAAAAAGACTATAAGCAACAAGTCACATTTTGTAAAAGGACAGATGTTCTGCCACAATGTAGCCTTTATAGTTATTATCGCTTTTAATAAAAAGTTTCTTTGTGGTTTTATTTACTCTGTGTTCTATCATTTTCTTTCTAGCATTGCAATTATTCAGATCTTAGGGGCCTCCCCCACAAGATCCATTTCAATATTTTAGATCTTAGGGGTCTGCCCCCAAGATCCGGATCAATCACTACACTTTTCACTGGGATGTGGGCCAAATTCACCACCAAGTCCTTTATCATACCCAAGAACCTTACCCTTTTAGAGTCAAAAGAGTAGAGATCTTTATATGGTCTGATTATCTCCAGACCTAGTTGCTCCATTACTGACAATGGCATAAAATTATGAGAAGCACCTGAGCCCAACATAAAGTTATGGTGTAGGAGGTCATGTACCACTAGATTAACATAGAAATATGGCGTGGAGGGATCTTGTTCTTTGACATGCGATCCAAAGATGACCATTGGCCTTTCTTCCTAGAGGTTTTAACTATCATAAGGTTGGACTGAAGCAGATGGAAACATGAACTGAGAAACTTGGGCCTTTTGGGTGGGTTGTTTCAGGATTTCAGATAATGGGACCAGGATCTTGACCTTCTCAAGGTCTTTTTAAAGATTGAAGATAGCGGGACCCTTTTTTTTTGTGCTAACTTCTACCGACTCCTTTTCTTTTTCATAGATGGGTCTGGAAGGGGGAGGTGATTTATCTTCTTGGAGGGCTTTGGGCTTATGGAAGTTTGGGTCTAAGGAATCCTTATTATTTTGAATAATCGGCTCTAAAATCCCCTTCCCCTTGTTAGTTTTCTTAGGAGGCTATAGGGAAGAAGTACCTTCATTTTGGTCTTTCCCTCTCAATCTCTTTCTAGATGACTGCAAACCATATTTCTTGTATAGCTAAGCCTGCATGAAATCAATGAACTTCTTGTAGTAGTCATTGATCTTGTCATCGTTCAGTGTTGCCTCAAGCTCCTCCTCCTCTTCTTCATATGTTCTAAGTTCTTGTTCTTCATCAAAGAAAGAGGAATACAAGTTCCCCTGAACTTCATTAGCATCTGGTGTCTATTCCTCTGAATCATCTGCTATATATAATGGAGGATGAATGTGATCTTGTTTCTCTTTCCTCTCCCTTTGCAGTATCTGTAGGGGAGGCCTTCTGTATTGGGGATTGAAACCCCGATTGGCAACTGAAAAGTTCTATCATTGAAGGCTTTTATTTTCCAGCTCCATTTTTTTCAGTTTATTTGATAAGTTCTTTATCAACTTATCCATCTCCTCTATCCTTTGTTCTTGGGATTCTCTTCCTTGACTTGAGGAAGCTGCCTCCTATTTTCCCTTTTTCTTCTCTCCGAGGTCAGATCTGCCTCTTGACTTCCTGGTTGAGGTAAAATTTTCTTCTACCTTGAGAGCATCAGTTTGAATCTAATCTAAGGAACAGGACTTCCTCTCTCTGAGTATGAAGCCAAACTCTGATTCAAAGGCCCCAGCAAAAACTACTTGGGAAGCAGTCTGTGGAGGTTTAATCTCAGCGGGTAGATTATTGTATAACTTATTAAACCTTTTTTACAAACACTAAGATATTCTCATCAGGCTTCTTCTTCATAGCATTGAACTCAGTAAGAATGTATCCATCGTCTCTCTTCTCTCCCCATTCTACAAAAAGGAATTCTCCATTTCTTCCTACATGGTAATAGAATCATTCGGTAAGGATTTGAACCATTTCCTTACTTCCCCATCCAAATATTGGACGAAAATCCTCAGCACTACGTCCTAGTGCTTCACATTCAATTTTCTGCAAAGGAATAGAAAATTTCTATTTGTCCCTATTACAATATGTTAGCTTCTTCATTAAACCTGGGCAGCATCTTGAGATAGTCCTATGGCATAGAATTTAGTGGTTGAGTCAAGTCTAAGGGAGCATATTTGTTCAACAAGAAACTTGGACAACCATCTGGATCAGAGGCGGTGGTGCTTGATTTATTGGGGGTCTTTGAGGTATGACCAATTATGAGAAAGTTGACTGACCATGGAATGAGAAATTGTTCACACTATGGGTAGGGTTGCTCTGGATTATATCTTTTACCTCCTCAACTTCAAGGAGAAGAGGAAATGAGAGATAATGGGTGTCGATTGAAACTTCCTCTTCTTTGACCTCTAGGGAGGCGATACTGAATAGTTGACTACTTTCTAAACGATATATAAGAACTCTAGGAGGAAAATCAGAGTAATGAATTATGGCATCATGTGAGCTGGATGAGGATGTTTCAGGAAATGAAGAGACAGTAGCACCAGTATTTGGGGTTTTTCCTTCCAAATCCATCCTAATATGATTATTTCTAAGTCATATAAAGGTGGTGTTCTTTGCTGAGGGGTATCTGAGTAGGTATGGGCCTCTTATCAGCCAGAATGATCAAATAAAAATATGGAAAGTGGAGTCGCCTTGGTGTTTATAATAAAATTGAGACAGTGGAGTTGCCAAGGTGAGAGATTTTCAACCCACACTTCCCTTACTCACCAAACAAAGGGAATGTAAATATTTATCGTACCAAGGGGAAAATTTCTCTAATTCGTTCCCCGGAAACGACACTAAAAAGATGTTGTAGCTTTTTCTATCACCCGGTGCACAAGTGCTTTGGGAAATATGGAAGACTCCTAGAGACAGCCTCTGGGTTGATTGTAGACCAGTTCCTAGGACATCTTAAGAGAGGAGTGCTTTTAATATTATGAGTAGGGCTTTCTGTTGCACTCCAATTATCACTTGGTTTGAAAAAGATAATAAAGGGGGCTTGGTTCAATAGTCTTTCATTAAGGTAGACTCAAGCAAATACATGGATCTGAATACATAGGGGGTAGATCTAGTTAATCTCAAAGAGAAATGTTTGATTCTAGTGGCCGACACACAACAATAGGCAGCCTTAATATTGGCATTGTAGTAACATGAAGAGGAGGAATGAAAGAAGGGAATTTGATGCAGAGGGCTGGATACAACACAAAATCCTGAGCATCAAGCTCCAGCAGAAGTATGAAAGAATGAGGAGGTGAATTGGCAAAAATTGTGGAGCGCAATTTAAGATCTCATACTCTATACCTCATGGACACACTTGTCACTAATCAACATAAGTAAATTTGTGATCATAAAGGTACTGTAAGCTATCAAATAACTCATGTAAATATTTAATTAACACAGGGACTATTACTCCTCAGCAGCATACATATAACCATGAGAGAGTGAAACCTGCAACTTCTTTACACAATTTCAGGAGAAGAAAAACATACATGAAGTGAAATACAAAGAGGAAAACATACTTCTTATTGCTCTAATAGGAATCAACAGAATAGTTTCATTAATCCTCGAATATCATTCCAAATCACCAGTCCATATACATTCAGCACTTATCACTCAAATCTCTCATGAACAAGCAAATAGAACCAATGTGGAACCACGGAATTCGAGCCTCTTGCTTGCAGAATTCGGGAACCTTTATTAAGTGTTTATTCCTCCCTTTTATAAGGAGAGGGAGAGATTTGTAAAACAATTACAAAATATCTTGGCTTGAGCTCTAGCTGTCTGATAGACTAGTTGTCTCGGTGTGTGAAGGCTTTGTCGCTCAAATCATTGCAACAGAATGATTCCTTCTTTAAAATACATTCATAACAGAATAACAAAACAACATAATAAAAAACATGGGAGAAAAAATAATGATGGCTATAGCCAAAATATCTCCACACCACTTCCTATGATGATATTTGATCAAGCCACGTATCTGCCACAAGGTGCCTCTTTCTGTTACTCGGTTGGTCTCCCTGTCGCTTTCTGCCTGAACTGAATGAATTTCCCATTTTTTGGAGTTGGGAGTGATCAATGGTGATGGCCTCTGCACTGCTCGGGAATCGAAGCTGCTGACTCATCCATCCCTCTAAACTTCTTGTATAACACTCTTGGGGCCGGATACACCCAATAACACTGCCATAAAACTACATTAGAGATTCTCATTATTGGCACTTTATACTTAAAAACATTGCAGAACAAACGAGTTCCAGGATCCTTTGGCCCCTTTGTTTTATCACCTTTCTGCATTTCTCTTCATAGGACCGGGGTCTATGACCAAGTTCTTAGCCTTAAGGCACTAGGGCCCTTTTGTTACTGTTCGAGGGCCTTTTTTCTTTGTAAACTGTATAGCGCCCCTTTCCTTTAATTTCTTCTGGTGGACATGTGTTGGATGAATATCGAAGCCGCCTTATTAGCAATTTCCAATTGGGGTTTTACTTTGGTAGTTGTGACATGATCCTATCTCTGATCATCGATAGCCCTCTGCATTTAGCTCCAACCCCACACCTTTGGTTCTTTGAAACTTCTCGTGGTTGTGCGCTAACCCTGTATCGGAGCCCCTTTATTGGAATTTTTCAAGTGTGCACTATTGTAAACTATTGATATTCAGCCACATTCATCAACCTCCGATATGTGATTCTCAATATGACAACATCACTGCTACATATTTGGGTGTGTGTTATATTCTTTCCACGACTAGCCCCACGCGTAGCCCCACTCTACAGGGTCCAGGGTAGCACCCCGAGGAAAAAAAAATGGAGCCTATATTAGGTGGGCGGACCTACCTATGTTTTTGTGCATGGTTTTTACACATGTTTTTGGGCATGATGGTTTTATGCCCATTGTATTTTGTAGATCCGATCAAGGGAACTATGATTATGTTCTAATCTAGGGTTAATGGATTGGGGTTTATGGATTCTTCGACATGTATATATATGTATTGTAACATTGAAAGGAATATAATGAAAAATCAATCTAGTAATCCTAGTTTTGGGATCTAGGGGAAAATCTTTGTGTATATCTGTTTTACATTTTATGCTCTCGCCATTGTTTATTTTATGTTTTTAGAATTCGTATGTAGGTAATTTTTGTATGGGGTTAAAACTTACACACATAGCACTTCCTCAGTGGTGACACGTGTCACCCAGATATGCCCCCATAGGCCCCCTCAAAATGCCAAAATAGACTACCATGTGGCACTCCGTACTGCCACATCATGCTGACATCATCTGCCACGTGTCCTTATCGGAGCCAATCCTGTGTTTCCATGTGTAGCTTATCAGGACCAACCAGAAGCTTCCATGCGTCCTACTAGAGGAGAGAGAAAAGGGCCAGTTCACCCTTGGTTTTGCAAGGAAATCCTTTATAAAATTATTTTTGGTTCCCCCGGTGATTGTAAATCAGCAATTTTTCAAGGTTCATGCATTCAAGAATTAAGATCCTCCGATATTCGATTTTCCAATCTACTTGGTGTTGCGATGTGCTGACCATCAATCTCTGATACCACGACCTATGATATCGCACCTATGACATGTGATATGTTAATGTGTTTGCAGTTCTAATTTTCCATTACGGATCGCCGATATGCCTGACCGTTAGGACCTCCAATTGCAATCACCGATATTTTATGTTGTTGGACCTCCAATATATCAGAGCTCTGAGATTTGATGCACTGATATGCCATGTTGTTGAACCTTCTTATGCGATATCCAATATCGGATTTCTGACATTCCTTCTTTCCTTGAGGCTTTAATCTTTGAACTTCAGAAGAACATAACTTTTGATCCAAGAGCCCATTTTTGGACTTCCACATATCGTTGGAAAGCTTGTTCAGAGAACTTTCTAATGGAGAGGGTTTGATTTAGATTTTGAGTCCCTTTGAGGCTTGGGAGATGACTACAAACTTCTCTTCTCTTTTGCACTCTTTTGATAGCTGAAAACATATTTTGCAGTAGGTGACAACAAGTAGTATACCCTTCTCCATAGATTTCCCCATATAGTAATACCCATTTCTTTACTAACATCCATGGCCATCACCTGCTACTTGGGAACCATTCTTTCACATGACCTGAAAGACAACCAAATCCCTTCTTCTTGCCTCACTGCTTACCATCCTTCCTGGGAACTCATCCAATTGATCACCATGAATGCACCACTGTTATGCAACTAGCTCACAAAAATAGAAGAAAAGATAGATCAACGAATTAATAATTATCCTCTTCGAGGGGGAAACCTCCTTTACATTACATAATTAAAAAATCCTTGGATGATACAAATGTAAAGACCTCCTTGGTATATATAGGAGTCTAAGGAGTCACAATATAATCAAAGCCTACATAAAAATAATAATGTAAGGACACAACAATAATAATAGAGTGCTTCTATGGGGCACAACAATAACAATAGTGTGCTTCTATGGGGCACAACAACAACAATATGGGAGCTATATGGGAACAAAAATAACAATAGGGGGATACAGTAGTATTATAGGGACGTAACATGCCGCTCTCCTTCAAAAAAAGTGTTGTCCTCAATGCTTAAGTAGTTCTGGATGCTTCTATATAAAATTCTCATCCTCCCATGTGGAATCTTCAGTGGTTAAATTCTTCCACTTAATGAGATACTCTGAAATTGATCAGTTCATAGCTATCAAGTTCTTTTTTACATGACTTCTTCGGGCTCCAGTATGATTTTTCCTTCTTCGTCAAGTTTTGGAAATACTATTTGAACTGGAAGCTTGTAACTGATAACCTTTTTTAAGCATGAAACATTGAAAACTTGGTGTACTTGGGAAGATGCAGGTAGCTCCAATTTGTATGCCATAGTATCAATATTTTGTATTACTTTGTAAGAACCATATTACTCGAGTGATCATTCATTATCCTTCTTAGCTTGCATGAGTGACATTTGTTTGTATGATTGTAGCCGTAAAAATAGCCATAAAAATATGATTGTGACATTTGTTTGTTGATGCTCAATGTGATCTTCCATTGCTTGAACCTCATAATTTTCTCTTAAACATGATGTGACAGATGGTGGATGATATCCATAAATTGCCATAAATGGCGTCATTTTTGTTCCAGTATGGAAGGAAGTGTTATACTACCATTCATCCAGAAGTAACCACTTGACCCATTGTGTTTGTTTAACAGATACAAAGCAACAGATATGTCCTTCCAAACATTTTTTCACTATCTGTTTTCCCTTTAGATTCAGGATGATGAGATGAGCTATGAGATAATTGAGTAACAAGACAAGAAAATAATTTCATGCAAAAATTTCCTGTGAAAATGGGATCTATGTCACTTACAATAATCTTTAGTTTTCCAAGTAGCTTTTGAATTATTTCTATAAATGCAATAGCAACTGTACTATATTTAAAAGGACAAGATCGTGCACAAAAGTGTGCATACTTGGTAAGTTTATCAACTACCACCATGATGACACTCTTTCCTTCATAATTGGGTAAACTTGTGATAAAATCCATTGATACCTCCTCCCAACACTGACTAGGAATGGATAAAGGATGTAACAAACTCGGGATATTAATTTTCTCAACTTTATTTTGTTGGAAAACCTAACATTCTGCCACAAATTTTTGAATATCAGATTTAAGGCCATCCCAAAACATTCATTCTTGTTCCTTTTCTTCCTCCTCTTCACAATCTATGTAAAATAATTTCCTCTCAACACACTTATGACCTTTAGTATATTTTCCAACTATAAAAAAGCCCTTTTTCTTTTTTTCCTCCAATTGTTGTGGTGTCAACCTTGTAGGTTGTGGAAGGATAGTAGTAGCAACACTTCCATATTTATAGTTGTGAGTGGTAGACTTCCTTGTTGCCATAATTTTTCTTTGAACTTTTTGTGCCACCTTGAATTCCTTCTCTAATGAATCAGGTTCCAAAATTCAAACCTCATGTTGGATGTTATCCTTTAAAGTGCTCCTCTAGAATATCATTTACCTTGATATACAATCTTTGGAAGTACTCAATGTGCTCTACTATTGAACCCTTTTGTTTGAGATTTTTAAATTGGCTAAAGAATTTGTTGCTCTTTGTATCATCATAATGTGCTACCAATTCTTCAGCAAAGATTATCCAAGTGATAATTGATTTACAAGAATAGATACATTGATACCACACAAACTGATTTTGTTCTAAATATAAAGATGCAATGTGTACCAATTGTGTGTTCAACACATCATGTACATCAAAGAATTGCTCCATCTATAGTATCCATGTCACTGAATCCTTTCCATTAAAATTCCTCATATTGATCTTTGGAATGTGGTTAGTCTTCAACCTACAATATTCCTTTTATCCTCATCATGATTTTCATGGAGTAACTTGTCACCAGTAGGAAGCAATTCTTGTCGCAACTTTGTCAAACCTTCAAACCTTCGAGGTCCCTTTTCATTTAGGTTTTTAAACCATCCTTCAAACCTTCCATCTTGACATTCATCATTGCTTCCATGTCATATTTCAAACCATCCATCTTAGCTTCCATTTCATTTTTGTTTTCTCTTTGCGAGAGTGAAATTTGTTGCACTTAGTCTTGTAATTTTGATATATCATGTTGCATTTCCTCCTCTTCTTCATGTGTCATAAAAGATATTTCGGGTTGCTTACTAGGTGTGTCCATTTTTTTGTTTCGAGACATTTTGTAATTAAAAAATGATATCTATGCTTCACCATTCCATTGAATCACTTCAAACTAACTTTTCAAACAAAAGTTATGCAAAATTTAAAAAAATACACATGTTTTTCTTGATTTTTTAAGAGCTCGATATAGAAACTATTTTGTCTCTGTAATTTCAGATCCTCAAGGTCTAAAATTTTGTTTTGTGGTAGACCTCTAATTCTTCTTTCTAACCCCACAATTCAAACTGATATTGGATTCTTCAAGAAAGAGTTATGCCCAATCTCACATAATGACCTAATTATAGACTATTTTAGGTGAGTGAATTTGTATGGAGTGCCACATGTCACTATTTCAACTTTCAGCCCTGAAAATGATACACAAAAAACTAAAGTGCATGCACTTTTAGTAACTTTTACAAAATTCAAAACCAATTCTTGGAGAGAAAGTTATCACAGTTTTCCCTAGGTCACCTATTTGAGATGGAATTCTAGAGCCTACAAAAACCTTAACTTCCTAGGATCATATCTCCGAAAATATAGCAAAACAAGATCTGAAATTCGTACACAAAGTTCACCAATATTTTGGCTCTACGTAGTTACAATTTCAGATTTTTAAGCCTCATAAAAACAAATTTATAGTGAAAATTCCAAGATGACCTATTTGAAGAAGCGAAACCTTAGAATCCAAAGCTCTAATACCAAATGTTATGCAACCAGCTCACAAAAAAAGAAGAAAATATAGATCAAAGACTTAAGAATTATCATCTTCGAGGAGGAAATCTCCTTTAGATTACATAAATGAAAAATTGTTGGATGATACAAATGACAAGACCTCCTTGGTATATATAGGAGTCTGAGGGGTCACAATAAAATCAGAGCCTACATAGCAATAATAATGTAAGGGCACAACAAGAACAATAGTGTGTTGTTATGGGGCACAACAATAACAATAGTGTGCTTCTATGGGGCACAATAATAACAATACGGTGGCTACATGGGCACAACAATAACAATAAGGGGATACACTAACAACAAAAATAAGGGGGATACAATAGTATTATAGAGACCTAACAACCACCACATTTGCACTTGGACTCTCTGTAGAAATATGGTGATAGAATTGCAACTACTCAAGAAATTTTAAACTAAATCAAGAGACACAATTCTACTCTATTGATCTATGGAATTCAATTCACAATGTAGAACAACAATCTCATACATGCAATAAGAAATAACACACATTCCCAGTATTTTTTTAGGGGAACCCAACTATGAAAACCCCTCAAGACTCTTTGCATTAATCAAATGAATAGAGATGTATTACAATTGCTTGCCCGCATTGAGCACAACCTGCAAGTGAATAATCTATCTCTTTGCTCAATGAGAAGCTCTTACCTAAACTTAGTCAATTTCTACCTTTTCCTGAGCCCTTATTTCCTTGTGTAATTTCTAGAGAATTAGCCCCTATTTTTTAGGAATTTTCCTCTAATTGTTTACACAATTCCCAAGGCTTGATCATCTAATTGCATGCAACATCTATACACTCAAACAAGTTTACAAATGCTTGTTACACTACCTTGGAATCTCCACCACAAATTGGAACTCAAATTCTTTGCATGCGCTAGTTATTTTAGGTTGATTGATCAATTAACTGGATGATCATTGAGTTAAATTGTTGTCCCACTGCACAACTCACCTTCCACTAGTTCCTCTAACTATTAGAACTAGTTTAACTGAGAACAAATGGATATAAATGAACTAGATTACTAAAATTTAGCAAATACACATGCTTAACTAAACTCCAAGCAGTCTAACTTGAATTTACTGAGCTAACTGAGTGACAAGAGCCATGTCACACAATTTAACTGTATCCAAGTTTTATGTTGATGTGGAAATTCGAATTTTGTCAATTTGACTAAGGCAAAGTCAAATTGAGACTTTCTTGTCGCACTTCTCAACACTCCCTATCAGCAAGAAATTGATTATCAACCACCCATATGCTGCACCTATGGAATTCAAACTTCCCTCTTCACAAGGCCTTTGTCAAGATGTCAGCATCCTGTTCCTCTGTCTGAATGTATTGTAGCAACATTATTTGCCTCTGCACACAATCCCATAAATGATGATATTGGATATCTATATGCGTGGATTGATCGTGAAATACTGGATTCTCAGAGAGCTTAATGAAACTATGATTATCATAGTTGGATATATCATATGACCAAAAAGTCCTGCAAGTGTCTTTCACATCCATTTCGCCTCACATGTGGCTTGACTTGCTGCCATGTATTATGCTTCTGCCAAGCTGAGAACCACAAATATTTGCTTCTTGCTATACCAGGAAACTGATGCAGACCCAACACTGAAAATTCCACCTGATGTACTCTTTCGGTCGGATGGAAATCCTGCCCAATATGCATCTGTGAAGCCACATAGATTCACTCTCATTGTTCATCTGTACCATAATCCATATTGGGTAGTGCCTTTGAGGTACCATAAAACATGCTTAATTGCCTTCCAATACAATTTGGTTGGCCTAACCATAGCTTGGCTCAAATAGCTGACTATAATATAACACATATCTGGTCATGTTTTCACAAGATAAATCAATGACCCACTAGTTGCTAGTAAATGGTAGCATCAACCTCTTCACCTGAAGTGGAATTATCCTTCCTCCAGTTGGTCGCTAGAGGTGTATCCATGGGCTTACAACTCTCCATGAAAAATATCTACAGTTTCTCATTGGCATACTTTCCTTGAGACACAAAAAATTTTCCATCACCTTTCCATACTTCCAACTCGAGGAAGTAGTGCATGAGACCCATGTCTTTCATCTCAAATTCCCTTGCAGTGTCTGATGAGCCCCAAAAATGGACAAATATTTGGGCTCATTCAACCTCCTAATTTGGCTTAGTCCACCATCCTCATTTGTTTATTGCATGTTTTTGATTATTTTTATGTTAATAGAGTGAATTTGGTTAGTCATTATGCCAACAAGTCTAATGGGTGCTTTGTGTAGCCTTGTTGGTCAACTTGGAGACAAAATTGAAGGTCTTAATGAGCACTTGGCAGCCAAATTCGTGGGAGAACAAGCTAGAGGATTTGTAGGAAGGTGTCCCCCTCATTTATGGGCCCTTACCTCAAATTCTCCACCATCAGCTTGGAGTTCAAAGGCCACCAAATCAATCAGCTCAAGGGCAGCCAAGCAAGTCAAGTTGGACTGCTGTTAACTACAAGTCTTGGGCAGCCAAGTCCCTAACTTTTAGGAGGACTGTTGGGTCCTCAAATTGTATAAATAAGAAGGCTTGGGGCCTCATTTTGGTTAGCTAGTTAGTAGTCATTTTGTAGCTAGTGGTTAGTCATTTTGTAGCTAGTTAGTCATTTTGTTTTAGCCATTAGTTAGCTAATTTGTAGTTCGATTTTTATGCAATAGATTAGCTTTGCTTTCAGCTCATGTTCAAGTTCTCCTTGTGGACAGTTTTGATGTACTTTTCATTTCTTGATTAATAAATATGGATCCAGCTTTGCACCAGCTCTAAATCTTTCATGGGAGGCTGTAGCTCTTGGGGTTGGGCCCATCTCAAGCGCCCAGTACCTCCCTTGTTTCTCTTTATGTGTGTTTGCTGCGTTCTTGAGAAAAAATCTGCTCTTTAGATTTAATTCATGCTTTGTTACTTAGGTTGCTTTTGATGGTTAAAGTAGTTTCTTATGTTTAAGATAGATTGGTAGGAGTTATTCATGTGTTTATATCTCTTTGATAATGTTTTGTTCACAGGTTGTACGTGATTCTTTTCATGAATAAGGTTGCTGTCCACCGATTTCATTAACTTGTTAGATAGATCACATGATATTTCGATTGCATGCAAGATGTAGTTGGTTTGATCAAGTAACCACTATGTAGGGCATCTTCATCACCTCCTTGTTCATTTGAGCCTCGTTCAGATCAGCTCCTCCATCACCAAGTCTGTTCCCTCATCTCCCATCTTCTCTTTTGCCAAGTAACCTTACCTTCTTCCCCATTGTTGTCTCAACTACCTTCAAGCCAAGTCAGCTTTCCACATCATCTCACCACTCCATCCATCAGTTCCTGGGTCACTTCAGACCCCCATCCTACCTCCATAACCATCCATGCATCTTCCCTCAACCATCCATCCTCAAAAATCCAATTCGTAAACATCCTGTAGAAGAATTACAGAACATCCTGTAGAAACTTCCTGTAGAAGCCCCTGCAGACTTCCTGTAGAAGTTCATGAACACGGTTGCATGTCATCCAGACTTTGTGGAACTCTCAGAAAGGATACTGGGGATCCCTTAGACTCTCTCTGTACCATCCCAACCTTTCCCAAAGCATTTCATCCCTTGATCCATCCCTGCACAGTGGAAAACTAGTTAGAAGCACATGCATGATAATTTCAACAACTTAATCAAAAATACAAAAAGATGTTTTCTTCAGATAGTGATAACGTAGACACATGCATTTTACCTTCCTAGAAGTAATGGCATCTCTTTTCGTTGGTTGCATTCTTTCCTTTGCATCAGTAGGACTAGCTGGTAGAATTAGGGTTTGCTAGGGTTTGCTAGGGTTTGCGTTTCTTTTTGGCTTTCAGTTTCTTTCCGCAAGTAGATTAGCTTCCTTCGAGTTAGCTTTCATCCATCAGTTAAAAAGCTTCTTCTAAGAGCTCATAGAAGTTGGCTTGAGCCCCTAGCGGACTTGTGCCAGCTGACCAAGTGACAGCTGTGGCAAGAGCTAGTACTTGTGCATACAACACCGTCGCTTCCAAGTTTGTACGAACTACCGGGTTGATAAAATTAGAGATAGGAAGCTCCAGGAGTTGTAGCATTATTGCTACAATACTGGAGCCCACCAGTGTCCTCCTTGCAAGAGTTGATCAAATGCTCATTTCTTGTGAATATTAAATCATCAACATATAAAAAAATTATAAGTAATTTACCTTCTACCAAAATATGATAGAGGTTCGCATCTGCTTCACTTTTGGTGAAGCGCAGACCAATGAGATAGATGTCGATCCTGGTGTACCAAGCTCGGGGTGCCTATCTAAGACCGCATAATGCTCACCTGAGTCTATACACATGTGACTCTTGATCAAATTTTTCAAAAAAAATTGGTTGCTCTATGTACACTTCCTCCTCAATATTAAGGAATGTTGTTTTTACATCCATCTGGTGGATCTTCCACCCCATCTATGCAGTCAGTGCAATGATTGATCTAATGGATGAATACCTTGCTACATGACCAAAGGTTTCTTCATAGTCAATTCCCTCAAATTAAGGGAATCCTTTGGCCACAAATATGGCCTTATACGTCTCTATGGTTTTGTTTGTTGCATGCTTAACCTTGAAGATCCATCTTGAACCCAGAATTGATTTATCTACCGGTCTTGGGACCACTTCTGAGACAATGTTCTTCATGATGGATTTGTATTCTTTCGCCATTGCATCAACCCAAAAAAAATTCTCTACTGCTTCCTCAAAAGAGGATGGCTCAGTCTCTACAAGGTTGATCATTAGACCCATGTATCCAGTGTGTTTTTCAAGTGACCTCCTTTGCATGTGAAAATTTGAAGGAGCCCACACATTCTCCCTCGCATCCTACACAAAGCTATCAGCTTCCCTGGTTATTTTTCTACCTTCTCTAGATGGTTCTGCTTAAATGGATATCTCCACTCTCTGCTCCTCTATTTGTCACTGCTCCACAACTTCCTTAGGCTCCTCCTTTGGAGCTAAAATCTCCTCTTCTAGTGGAATCTGAAGCTCCCTCTCAAGAGAGCATCACATCGCTTTCTCGTCATCAAACTTTACATTCCTTCGCACAACTATCATTCTGAGGGAAGGTAAGTATACACAGTAATTGTGTGGAGTTTGGTGTAACCCACAAAAACTCCCAACTCTATTGTCGTCTCAAGCTTCTTCCTTGAATATTTGGAGACATGGAAGTAAATAGAAGCTCCAAAATTTCTGAGGTGAGAAACATTTGGCTTTCTCCTCGAGAAAGCCTCCTACGGTGTAATCATACTAAGAATCCGATGAGGACTCTAATTTTGCAAGTATACTTTTATGTTCCATGCCTCTGCCCACAAATGCATTGGTAGGCCTTAGTCATGTATCATATCTCTCGTAGCTCCATCAATGTTTCGGTTCTTTCTCTCATCTAACTCATTATTCTGTGTGTTGTGGGTTGCTATCAGCTCTCTTAGAATGCCTTATTTCGCATAGAACTCCTTGAAGTGATTCAAAAAATACTCACCTACATTGTCACTCCTAAGATCCTTCACCTTATTGTTGATATCTTTCTCAACTAGTGCCTTGAATTCTATAAACTTTGATAATGTCTCATCCTTCTTCCACATGAAGAAGATCCAACACTTTCTTGATAAATCATCAATAAAAATAACAAGTATTTATGTTTGGCAATGGAGGCTGTTGAGAAAGGTCCACAAACATCAGAATGGAATCTTTCTAAGGCTACATGTGCTTTGTTGTGTCATTCATGGAATGTGTATTTCACATACTTCCCCAAGGTATAACATTGCAGACATCTTGTTGCTCAAGTTCTCCTTTAGGGATGCCAATGGTTATTTGCCACATAATTTTGAGGGCTCAATGATGCAAATGGCCCAATAATCTATGCCAAAGTTCATTGACATCATGTCTCTACACTTTCTCTATTTTACTTATTACTGTAGTGCAAACTTCCACACCCAACTTATACAAGTTCTTCACCCAAACCTTGATCTGCTTCACCTGTCTAGTGGCTATGTGTTTCAAAAATGCTTTCCCTTTGCTGAAGATCACATCATAACCATGGTCATCTAAAATTGCTACAGAGATGAGGTTCTTCTTTAGGCGTGGAACAAACATGACATCTTTGAGGTGAAGAGGAGATCCTAACTCCTCTTAGAGGTTAATGTACCAATATTGGTAGCATTGTACCTTCTCTTGTCCCCAAGCTCAATATGCATCTAGAGATATTTTTCCTCTAGGGCACTAAAACACTCTCTACACCCTATCATATGGAATGAGGCACCTAATTCCAAGTACCACACACTCCCCATCACAGTGTTGGTCATGCATGTGATAAGGGTTAAGTCTAGCTCAAATTGTGAAGTTAATGCCCCACCTGTTGCTCCTCCTGATTTCTTGTTTCTAGACTTTTTGTGTGGACACTTTGTAGCATAGTTCCTGAATTCATGATAATTGAATCATTTTATTTTGGACAAGTCTTTCTTCTTTCCCCCTTGGCTATATTCTAGTTTGGTTTGAGACTTCTTCCCTTTTCCCTTCTTTCCCTTTCCAACCAATTCAAAATTTTCTTCATCCTCTCCCTTGGATGAGGTTACATCTCTAGTATTCCACCTGATCTCTTCTTGTACCAAATCAAACTACAAGCATTCCGAATTCGATAATTTATCCCTCTCGTTCACTAGGTCCTGGTAGCCATGCCAGATTTTGTGAAGGCCTAGAAGAGCTAGGCTCACCAGGTCATCTTCTGAAACATTCACACAATCCCCTCCATGCTCATCACAAACTTGTGTAAATTTGTTGAGACATTACATAATAGTATCATTCTTCTGCATCTCGATGTTTCGAAGTTTGTCTTTGAGGGCCATTTTTCTATGATAATTGTTGTTCTCAAACAACTCTACCAATTATTCCACATTGTGAAAGGATTTTATTTCCCATGGATATTTGAGACAATATGGTCTCACACTCCCTACAATATTATTCTCCTCACCTTGGCTACATCTTTCTTCCATTGGGCTAGATTATGGGAATCATATTTCATCAGTTTTGCAACATCTCTCTTGATGTATTCTAGCAAGCCATTGTCATCAAGCACTGCTTCCATGCAATCAAATTCAAGTTTCCTTCCAAAGCATACTCTAATCTCAAACCATTGAAGGCCATTCTTCTAACTTTGAAGAGATCTTGCTACATTGAAGTTGTAAATTCAAAACTCCTGAGAAACAACTTCAAAATCCCTGCTCTAATTTGAATCTTGCTCTGATACCATGTAGAAATATGGTGATATAATTGCAATTTCTCAAGAAATTTTATTCTAAATCAATAAACACAATTCTAATCTATTGATCTGTAGAATCCAATTCACAATTTATAACAAAAATCTCAAACATGCAATATTAAATAACGCACATACACAGTATTTTTTTAGGGGAACCCAACTAGTAAAAAACCCCCAAGCCTATTTGCATTAATCATATGAATAGATATGTATTACAATTGCTTTCCAACGTTGAGCACAACCTACAAGTGAATAATCTATCTCTCTACTCAATGAGAAGATATAACCTAGACTTAGTCAATTTCTACCTCTACTTGAGCTCCTATTTCCTTGCACAATTCCTAGAGAATTAGCCCCTATTTTTAGGAATTTTCCTCCAATTGATTACACAATCCCCAATGTTTTATCATCTAACTGCATGCAACACCTGTACACTCAAACTAGTTTACAACTGCTTGTTATGCTGCCTTGGAATCTCCACCACAATTGGAAACTCTAATTCTTTGCATGCACTAGTTAGTTTAGGTTATTTGATTAGTTAATTGGATTATCATTGAGTTATATTATTGTCCCACTGCACAACTCACCTTCTGCTAGTTCCTCTAAGTGTTAGAACTAATTTAACTGAACACAACTAGATATAACTGAGTTGGATTACTAAAATTTAGTAATCACACATGCTTAACTGAACTCCAAGCCCTCTAACTCGAATTTACTAAGTTAACTGAGTGAAAAGAGCCATGTCACACAAGTTAACTACATCCAAGTTGTCTGCTAATGTGGAAATTCTAATTTTCTCAATTTGACTAAGGTAAATTCAAATTGAGACTTTCTTGTTGCACTTCTCAACACTCTCGCACCTCCATACTACAATAACGCATTTGAACAATCACCACCATTTCATTTTGACCAACCAAAGGGGACCTCACCCTTTGCATTCGTTCCCTTACACCATCATGCAAGTTACCAGACATTTGGGGAACCCATCTTTGTTTTTGTATATTCCAACCCACATTTAAATTATTTTGGAAGTGTACAAGGATTCTTTTGGAAGAAAAAATCTCACCCAGTTTTTACATCTATTACCTGATGACAGTCCCTAGTCACCCTTGGTTGGAGAAAAACTTTCACTCACTCAATCTACTCAATATTGATTTTATTTTGTGTCCTTGTGCCACTTCTAACAAAACTAGCATATTGCAATCGATCCATCTTTCCTAGTCGGGGCAATCATTTACACCTCCCATGGATATTATCCTGACTATAGGGCCTTATACTATTACAAATTTGTTTTGATTGTTTCCACTTGCATACATGCTCCAACAATGGGAAGTTTAAAATACCATCCTACACTGTTACTCACAGTTATCATGCCCTTGTCACCATCACCCGATTCTGTCTTTGTACTAAGTTCAAGCAAATTTCCTGGAAAACCTCTTTTCCATACAATCACATATTCTTTCATGTCAATGTCAATTCTCACTTTGTAGGATTGAAGTAGTACCTCTCTCTTTACCCACACCTCAAGTTGACCTTGAGTGGAACACTGGGAATCATTTTTTCCCGTGTATTTCACTGACCCCTTTGATGTTCGACACTAACACTATTTCATATCAAGGGAGCATCGTACTTTACAATAGTTGTAGTTCTCTCATTTGGTCAAAGAACCATGCCTCAGGCTGGCACCTCTGTCCGTAGTTCCCTTTCTCTTTGGAGATTCCTCATACATGGGGTAATCTAAAAGCAACCTTTTGTCAGAGGCTCCCCTATGGATGAAGTAGTGATCTACTTCAATATACATCAAAATAGCTCTTCAACATCTTTTGGTAGGATTCATCATGTGTATTTGTAATCATATCAGTCATAGTCATGATCACGAGCATGGGACATGTCTGCCTCATATAGATTTCTGTATATATTATCTATCAACATTATGTTCTATAATCTCTTTTGAAGGATCCCCTCAACCCTTTCCGAATAGGAATCTCTCTCCCAAGAAGTTAGTAGGACACATTACCAAGCATAGAAAACTTGATGTCTTTTAACCATATGTTTTCTCCTAACCTCGTACATCAGAAGGAACCTATTATAACTAAAAAACCATACACCCAATTGTATAATCATGTTATGATGAGCATAAGAAAATGACATGTACTAGTGTGATAATGAGATTGGAAAACATCGTGAACCAACAAAAAATCAAAGATTCCTAAGGTTGATTTAAAAAATAAAACTGTACAAAGACGCTACAATAGTTTTTGCATGGCTCACCAAAAAAATTTTCGATAGTCATATGGATCCACAAAGTCACAACTCAACAGTCCTTGGACCACTTCACATTGACTGAGCCAACTTCTACTAAAAGGACAAGCCTTGATAAAAATAGTTGCATGTTCTTTCATAAAATAGCTATATTTCATTTTTTTGTTTGTTTCACTTATAATCATTGGATTATGGGCTCTCTCCATATTCCACAAACAACCAAATATCTTCATTGATTACCATCAAATAGGCTTCCATTCGAATCCTCTAGAGATCATAGTCCGATCCATTCAAAAATGGAACTCGCTTTTGTGTTATCCAAACTTGATTAGCCATTATTTCCTTAGATCTACCTTTGAGTGATTAGGTTTTTCCTGAAGAAACCTTGCTCTGATACCAATTATTGGAAACAATGTTAATACTGAGGGGGGCTGAATCAGTATTAAGGCTAATTTAAACTTTTGTGCCAATTTATATTTGTCTTTCAATATTGGAAATTATTCATGTGATCATTGACAACATAACATGTACTAGCAATATAAATCAACACATGATCACATACACCATGAGAAGCAAACATATGATACATAGAGGTTTAACGTGGAAACCCTTCCGAGAGAAAAAAACACCAAATCTTGTTTGTTATTTGATGTAAAAATAAGATCCTACTCTATTACATCAATTTTTTTGTGAGCCACCACTCATAAGAAGCACCAACTCCCTTTGATTGTTTGCTAACAGCCACTAGCAGGAAGCATCAAATCCCCTTCTTTTGTAGACACATGATCATCTTACCAGAAGGACCAACTAAAGCATTGATTTCATGAATTTGTTGCAAGCACCAACTTGTAGGTCACACCAACCCCCAAGCTCTACCCAGACATCCACTAAGATGGAAGCACCAACTCCCTGGTTTGTAGGCTCCAACCCACACTCAATAAAGAAATCACATCACTCTATTATGGCACCCACTTGACCCTCATTTCAAATTTGTGTTTGTCAACTTGGCCCTCTCAATTGGCACTTACTCTTCCCAATATTATATCTTATCTTCCTCAACATCCTTCACTTCAATCAAACCACACAACACTTTTTCTTTTGCAAATTTTGTGGCAGCATACATTACTATAACTCTTGGCCCACAAAGCAGATCTTGAGATTTTTCCTTCTACATAGGCACTCTTGAACTCTCTCTACAATGCAAGCACTCCCGACCTCTCACAATATCTCACACTCAACAATTTTGCATTCACCCATAACTACACAATTGCAATCCTCAGTTTTGTTCCTCTGTTGCATAGGGAATGATGTTGTCTTTGTTGCCATACACACTACCCAAGAGTGCACTCTCAACATGGATCTCCATCTTATTGTTGTGTCTGATTACTTCGCCCACTACAACATTATTAATTCTGAGAATCGGCACCTAATCATTTCTCCAGGTTGACACTCTCTTATAGGCCATTTTGTCACATCTGGTCAATAGCCCTTAGCCTAGATACATTGGTGTTCTAGTCATCATTCTAAAAAGCTTGTTTGAATCGGTGATTAGACTTTGTATCTTAATTTTCTTCATTTTTGAAAATTAAGTGACTTGAAAAGAAAAATCTTTGCATTGGTATTTAGGGTTTTCTATGTGCATCAAAATTGGAGCAAATGCACCTAAAAGGGAATTTCATTTTGCACATTGTTTGTTGAATATAGTTTGTTGCATACTCTTTATCTTTTCCCTTCCTTAGATAGATTTTCGTTGAAGGAAAAATATTTCATTTCCTCATGCTAGTTTTCATTTTAGGATATTCATATGACATTCGCGATCAACCCCAAAACTGAAACTTAATTGAATATAAACATTAAAATTTATTGAATCAACCTAAGGAGCATTTGTAACATTAACGTAAACATTTAGAGGTCTAGGCCAGAGACGTGTTCTATTGGGTCAAGAAAAAGGTATATTTTCTCCTCAGTAATTGCTTTATTTCGTATTTATCTTTACATGATTATCTCTGTTTATGAACTAAAATAAAGGAAATTACAGTTAAAGTTGGATGAAAGCACTTGGTAACAATTTAGATAAATATGGCACTGGAAACTAACTTTTTACTATCCTTGTGTGCAGAAGATGCGGATTGGTCAATTTTCGTTCAATTGACAAAGTAGCACCAATCCATAAAAGGGAAAGACAGTGTTCGACGCAGGCAAGGCAGCAAGAGACCAGGCAGACCAATACTATTTCATGACAGAATCAGATTATGTATTGCGAAATCCTCAGGATCTCCTGATCCTGAGGATTCGCTTTTATCTAGTTTTCCCTCTTATTGTTATATATAAGGCTAAAAGGCAAACGAAGTTCAGTTCAGACTTATGTAATGTATAATCATTCTTTTTTAGAGATATCTTATTGTTATCTCAGTAATGATGTAATCTAGTTACTCATATTAATGAAATAATGTGTTTGACCTTCACTTATATTCTGAGTATTCCTTAGCGGAGGCTTTTGGCAACTTTGGGCCCGGTCAAGAGAAGTTCTACTACTTCCTTGTGTTATAATATTTCCATTTGAATATTTATTGATTGTTAATATTTAGTTAATATTATTTTGCTTATTGTGAGGATTGATGATTCCAATTCATATTGTTGTTCATTTTGATTCATATTTAGCCGTGTGATGTATCTGAATAATGCTTTGATTTGATTGGTTATATTAGTTTTAGAATAGATTGTTGTTCCTTCTGAGTTATGATACCATAGATCTTCGAGATAGTGTCAATTAATTTCCATGGTCTGCTGACAGAAGCAGTCGTTTCTTAGAAGTCATTTATCGTATTTGCTTGATTGTCGTTCAATTGAGAATTGTCATTCAATCGAGATTGTTGTTCAATTGAGAATTGTCATTCAATCGAGATTGTTATTCAATTGAGAATTGTCGTTCAATCGAGATTGTTGTTCAATTAGGATTTTCCGTTCAATTTTGATTTGCGATAGATTAACATTGTTGTTCAGTTGTTATAGTTCTCTTTCTTAATCAAGTGAGTTAGCTTTAATTCCATTTGAAGATTGCCAAGCGTGATTCTTTGCATTCGCATTCAGATTCATTTAGTTTTGGAATAAGTAGACAAAATTGCAGAGTGTGTTAAGAGTTCTTTCAAAGTTATTTTTCCCTCAGTTATTTCTTTAAGAGTTGTGTGACTTAAGTTGAAAAGATAGTTATTAGTGATTGCAATGATTTACCTTTAGCTAACCTCTGAATTCACTGCATAGATTGTGCTGACACTCTTGAGATAAAAAGACTTACCTCAGGTAGACAATTAATGTAGGAATTAAGATTGCTTAAAAAAAAGACATCTTAGTGAACCAACATTTTGGCATTGTTGTCGGGGAGAGTGTTTCAAGTGATTTCCTTTTATCTTGCTGTGAATAAAAATGGAAGGTAAGAACCTACGTACCTAGCAAGTAAATTTCTTTCTTACCAGCCCGCTTTCCAGCGAAGGCTTAGAGGTTAAATAAGAATTGGTTTTTATGAATGACTAGGAATAAAAAGATAGAAAAAGAGTAGAATCCTCCAGCAAAATCCACAAAACCCAAAGGATCAGTGAACCTTGGGAGAACGACCTTTATAGACGAAATCGTAAGAAAAGCAGAGTCTCAAGCATTAGTAGGATTCCAGGCAATACCTGGAAAAATTTCTACTATTATCCCTCAAGCAGCAGGCTCACCATCTGCAGCTTATGTTGAGATTCAAAGCCAAGTTGGAGGATCAGAACAGAGTCTTCAAGCTACAATAAGTTTACATTCTGATCCTCTACAAGAGGGAAAATCTTGTAACTTAAGAGAAGGAAAAGGAGAAACCAGTGGGACTGCTAAGGCAGAACCACAGTTGTCTGAACAAGGATCTCCTGTGATCCTAGATCTAGGTAGTGTTGCAAAGCCAACTCAGGTTGCTAATCCTCCACTTACTCAAGAAGCACCCCTTGAAGTCCCTGAAGATTATTGGCACATCTTTGACCAAATGGTAGATCAGCCACCTCAAGGTCAAACCTCGACATTAGAGTACCCCATAGTCGACCAAGTGGCCAATGCCCCCATGAAGGCTATTCCTCTACAAAGCATCCCAACTTTCCATGGGATGATCACAGAGGATCCTGATGCTTTCTTGTTTGAGTTTGATGTCCTCTGTAGAGGGTATGACTACACCACTGACCCCCAAAAGCTAAAATTGTTCCCTTCCACTCTGAAAGGAGCAGCCTTAAGATGGTTTATGGGTCTAGGTGGGTGAACTATTAATTCTTGGGACGAGATGAAAACCTCCTTCCTCAAAAGATACCAGGACTTTTGTAAAACTAGGGAACTGAAAGATGAAATTTTTAAGATGACTGCAAAAGATAATGAAACACTAGAAGAATATGTAGAACGATTTAATTATAATTTGCAGAGGTCTCCACACACTGCCTTACCAAAAGAAGTCCTAAGAGCTATCTTAATTAAAGGAATGAAAGAGGAATGGGTAGAAACTCTAAACTTAATGGGAAAAGGAGATATTTCTCAAGAAGATTATGATGAAATTATTTGCTTGTGTATCAGGTGTTCACGAGGAAGCACACGTATAGGAGCAAGAAGCCGAGATCCCATGAGTAGGGGAAGAAAACCACACAGTGGAGGCATAACGGATGGAAATCGATAACCTCCTGGAAGATTTTAAGACGGACATCCTGGGCACTCTCACAATGCAGCTGGACGTCTTACAGGCTAAACAAAAAGCAAGCCTTAGCAGAACAAAACTTGGCCATCTTCTGTCCACGTTGTCGAAAGAAGCACAGCCAACGGGAATGCCCATTAGACATGGTGCAGACATGCACTATCTATACTAAAGAGCATGCCACTAAACAATGTCCATCATTACCGGGGCTAAAAGTAGTATTCAAGGAAGCAGAAGAAGAAACAGAGTCGGTATATCAGATGAACCAGCATCAATAGTGGCAAGCTAAACTTACAAGTATGACACAAGACGCATCCCAGTTCTTTCCTTCTTCGCAGTTTAATCAACAACAGAACCTTGGGACAGCATGGCAGGGCCAATCACCCTACCCAAGTTGGAAAACCCAACCATTCCCTATGACATCCTAGCCAACGTAATCTTTTCCAGGAAATGGATGGCCAAATTCTCCTTTTACTCATGTTTGTGTTATATACCTAGAGGGGATAATATGGGGTACCAAGGGAGGTACCCAAGGTAATAATGTAATAATGGGATGGGCCATAGTAATAAATAAGGTGGTTAACCCATATCATGTAAGGGACCACAAGTAGTTAATAATAATGTAATGGGCCCATGGTATTAGTTGATGGTATGAAGGAACCATGGTAATGACCCATGGTATTGTATGTATGAGGCCTATATAGAGGCTAGAGACTCCATGTCAAGAGATAGTAAAGGATTATTGTATGAATATGCATATGGCTTGTGGAGTGTTCTCCTTCCTTAAGGAGTGAATGTATGGTGTTGCCCTACCTTAAGGGTTTGATCAATAAAGAATCATTTCATATTATTCTTGGGTTTATTTGCATTGTCTTATATTTTCATATCAGATCTATAATATTTCCAGGGACCACAAGTAGTTAGTAATAATGTAATGGGCCCATGGTATTAGTTGATGGTATGAGGGAACCATGGTAATGACCCATGGTATTGTATGTATGAGGCCTATATAGAGGCTAAAGACTCCATGTCAAGAGATAGTGAAGGATTATTGTATGAACATGCATATGGCTTGTGGAGTGTTCTCCTTCCTTAAGGAGTGTATGGTGTTGCCCTACCATAAGGGTTTGATCAATAAAGAATCATTTCATATTATTTCTGGGTTTATTTGCGTTATCTTATATTTTCATATCCGATCTATACTATTTCCGGGTTAGATCTACAACAAGTGGTATCAGAGCTACAACAAGTGCACAACAAGTGGTATCAGAGCACTTTCTTGGGCACAAAAGTGGAGATTTTTTTTTGCAGGGTTTCAGGGGCGGCGAGTTGCAAATCAGATCTATACATTTTGGTGCAAGATCTACAAAATCTAATTGCAGATCTGTATTCTTTGTGAAAAATAGCCGATTTCAAAAAAAAAATCGGTTGAATCGGAGTCCGGATGAAGGAGATATCGCTGATCTAAAAATCAGTGGGGTTGCAGACAATTTTTCAGGGCAGCGCGTTTGCGGCGCAGATCTGGACGTCTTGGTGCACGATCTGCAAAATCTAATTGTAGATCTGGAATCTTTGTGAAAAAATACCTAATTTCAAAAAAAAAAAATCATTCGAATCGTTGTCTAGATGAGGGAGATATCGCTGATTTAAAATCAGCTCTTTTTGCAAAAATTTTGGTGACGGCGGGAGAGTTGCAGCGCAGATCTGGAATTCTAGTGCCTGGATCAGGATTTCTATCACATGGGCAGATGCAGAATGATTGTTCCATTTCTGAAAACAGATCATAATAAGGATTCTGAGCAATATTGATGAAACTGTGACAATTTCAAATTTTCGCCCAGTAAGTGAATTTTTCTCAAACCCTCTTCATGGAAAAGCTATATTTAACAGGGAAAGATGATGGTCCTACTATTGAAGAATTCATACAGAGATACAAGTCCACACATGGAACACATTAGAATATTCCAATGCTGATTAATATGACAGATGAGGCTCAAAAATGGAATCTATCACTTGACTACAAGCAGTTGATCAAACTTTCAGATGCAGAATTTGAAAAAGTCTTTTTGGACAAATGATCTCGGGCTAGAAAAAAGGAGAATGAGACACATAAGGGGTTAATTTATATGGGTGTCTCCTTATTGCAGGTTCATGGATATATTCAGAAGGATAAAATCATTGTTTCTATAAATCCTAGTTGCAAGCATAATTTCTTCAATGTTAATTTGGCAAAAAAATTGCAAGTTCCAACAAAACACATTGAAAATACACAGGTTGATGATGTGAATGTTCAAGTGTACAAGGATTTGAAGATTTCTATGGATAATTATGTGTTGCATAGTGATTTTTATGCTTCAAATATGGATAACATAGATGTTGTTTTGGGATACCCTTAGATGGAATCAGTGGGTACTATCAATATTAATTTACAGAAGAAATTCCTGAAGCTTTGGTATAAAAAGAAGAAAATTACATTACAGGATATTTCCATTAATAAACAGGTAGAGTGCAAGGAGGCTGAAGCAGAAGATGTTCCAGGGTATGACATATTAGATGATGAGCCAGTGATGATAGACAATCAAACACAAACAGAGGCGGAAACAGAAAAGGTTACAGGTGCTGATACATCAGAGGAGGGCTCAGTGGTTGAAGTCATATTGGAAAAGAAGACACCACAACAGGCACCACAGCAGGGTGAATTAAAGAAAAAGACACCGTGGGTTAAAACTCAACATATCATCACCCACATCACCCCGCAAGAAAACAACCAACAAGATGGCAACCAACTAGCCACAAGGACAACAACCCCCGTATGATGGATTGCAAGGAGCCTAGATCCACCTACTACACATCAACACAAAAGAGCTGCCACGATCAACTTCCATCTCAAGCGAGCGAGGCACCAGTGAGATCGAGGGTTCACCTTTCTCTTGGATGGCTAGGTGCACGTGCATGGTACCAGTGGACTACTCTTTTGAGTAGATCTTATTATTTGTGTTCTTCCCATGTTTCGGGGACGAAACATGCTAAGGGGGGTGGAGTGTTATATACCTAAGGGGGATAATATGGGGTACCAAGGGAGGTACCCAAGGTAATAATGTAATAATGGGATGGGCCATAGTAATAAATAAGGTGGTTAACCCATATCATGTAAGGGACCACAAGTAGTTAATAATAATGTAATGGGCCCATGGTATTAGTTGATGGTATGAGGGAACCATGGTAATGACCCATGGTATTGTATGTATGGGGCCTATATAGAGGCTAGAGACTCCATGTCAAGAGATAGTGAAGGATTATTGTATGAACATGCATATGGCTTGTGGAGTGTTCTCCTTCCTTAAGGAGTGGATGTATGGTGTTGCCCTACCATAAGGGTTTGATCAATAAAGAATCATTTCATATTATTTCTGGGTTTATTTGCATTATATTATATTTTCATATCCGATCTATAATATTTCCGGGTTAGATCTACAACAAGTGGTATCGGAGCACTTTTTTGGGCACAAAAGTGGAGATTTTGTTTTTGCAGGGTTTCAGGCACGGCGAGTTGCAGATCAGATCTATACATTTTGGTGCAAGATCTACAAAATCTAATTGCAGATCTATATTCTTTGTGAAAAAATAGCCGATTTCAAAAAAAAATCGGTTGAATCGGAGTCCAGATGAAGGAGATATCGCTGATCTAAAAATCAGTGGGGTTGCAGACGATTTTTCAGGGCAACGCGTTCTCGGCGCAGATCTGGACGTCTTGGTGTACGATCTGAAAAATCTAATTGTATATCTTGAATATTTGTGAAAAATTACCTAATTTCAAAAAAAAAATCAGTCGAATCGGAGTCCGGATGAGGGAGATATCGCTGATTTAAAATCAGCTCTTTTTGCAGAAATTTTGGTGACGGCGGGAGAGTTGCAGCGCAGATCTAGAATTCTAGTGCCTGGATCAGGATTTCTATCACATGGGTAGATGCAGAATGATTGTTCCATTTCTGAAAATAGGTCATAATAAGGATTCTGAGCAATATTGACGAAACTGTGACAATTTCAAATTTTCGCCCAGTAAGTGAATTTTTCTCAAACCCTCTTCATGGAAAAGCTATATTTTACAGGGAAAGATGATGGTCCTACTATTGAAGAATTCATACAGAGATACAAGTCCACACATGGGACACATTGGAAGATTCCAATGCTGATTAATATGACAGATGAGGCTCAAAAATGGAATCTATCACTTGACTACAAGCAGTTGATCAAACTTTCAGATGCAGAATTTGAAAAAGTCTTTTTGGACAAATGGTCTCGGGCTAGAAAAAAGGAGAATGAGACACATAAGGGGTTAATTGCTACGGGTGTCTCCTTATTGCAGGTTCATGGATTGATTCAGAAGGAGAAAATCATTGTTTCTATAAATCCTAGTTGCAAGCATAATTTCATCAATGTTAATTTGGCAAAAAAATTGCAAGTTCCAACAAAACACATTGAAAATACACAGGTTGATGATGAGAATGTTCAAGTGTACAAGGATTTGAAGATTTCTATGGATAAGTATGTGTTGCATAGTGATTTTTATGCTTCAAATATGGATAACATAGATGTTGTTTTGGGATACCCTTGGATGGAATCAGTGGGTACTATCAATATTAATGTACAGAAGAAATTCCTGAAGCTTTGGTATAAAAAGAAGAAAATTACATTACAGGATATTTCCATTAATAAACAGGTAGAGTGCAAGGAGGCTGAAGCAGAAGATGTTCCAGGGTCTGACATATTAGATGATGAGCCAGTGATGATAGACAATCAAACACAAACAGAGGCGGAAGCAGAAAAGGTTACAGGTGCTGATACATCAGAGGAGGGCTCAGTGGTTGAAGTCATATTGGAAAAGAAGACACCACAACAGGCACCACAGCAGGGTGAATTAAAGAAAAAGACACCGTGGGTTAAAACTTCAACATATCATCACCCACATCACCCCGCAAGAAAACAACCAACAAGATGGCAACCAACTAGCCACAAGGACAACAACCCCCGTATGATGGATTGCAAGGAGCCTAGATCCACCTACTACACATCAACACAGAAGAGATGCCACGATCAACTTCCATCTCAAGCGAGCGAGGCACCAGCGAGATCAAGGGTTCACCTTTCTCTTGGATGGCTAGATGCACGTGCATGGTACCAGTGGACTACTCTTTTGAGTAGATCTTATTATTTGTGTTCTTCCCATGTTTCGGGGACGAAACATGCTAAGGGGGGTGGAGTTTTATATACCTAGGGGGGATAATATGGGGTACCTAGGGAGATACCCAAGGTAATAATGTAATAATGGGATGGGCCATAGTAATAAATAAGGTGGTTAACCCATATCATGTAAGGGACCACAAGTAGTTAATAATAATGTAATGGGCCCATGGTATTAGTTGATGGTATGAGGGAACCATGGTAATGACCCATGGTATTGTATGTATGAGGCCTATATAGAGGCTAGAGATTCCATGTCAAGAGATAGTGAAGGATTATTGTATGAACATGCATATGGCTTGTGGAGTGTTCTCCTTCCTTAAGGAGTGAATGTATGGTGTTGCCCTACTATAAGGGTTTGATCAATAAAGAATCATTTCATATTATTTCTGGGTTTATTTGCATTATCTTATATTTTCATATCTGATCTATAATATTTCCGGGTTAGATCTACAACAAGTGGTATCAGAGCTACAACAAGTGCACAACAGTTTGGTAGGGCAATCCCTATCAATCCCAGTGGCCTGCCTCTACCTCTCAAAATCTGAATTGGTCTACAAATTGGCAACGACCTCTGGGGATATCTAACGCACCTATGGGGGTAGGTCCTCAACCTCAACCTGCACTATCAACACCTTATACATTACAGAAAAATCCCCAACCTCTTATGCGGCCTCAATTGCCAGCTCAACCGAATCCAAATCCTAATAACAGACCAGTCCAGTTGGTGTAGATTATTGAAAGCTTAGATTATGAGGTTGAGCAGAAAGAATGTAATGAACTCAGATTGAGGTCAGGCCGTATCATCACCCCTGAGGAAAACAGGGATCAGCCTTCAATCGAAATTGAAACCCCACCTGTACATATACCACCACTTGTAATTAATACCGAACTAAAACAAGGAGAAGAGACAGATCAGCATGAAGATCCTGAAAAACTTACAGTCACTTCTCCCTCGTTCCCTGAAAGGTTAATGATACCCAAATCTATTGTTTATCCAGATTTTGATCTTGTAGGGGAACTAAAAAATATTTGTATTAAAATCCCTCTCCTCTAGGCCATTCAAGACATACCCATCTATGCCAAAACAATTAAAGAGCTATGTGTAAAGAAGCCTGCGAGGAAAGCAAAAACCTCACCCACCATTCATGTTGTAGGGACCTTATCTGATTTACTCTTGGGAGGGGAAACTCCAATAAAGTATGAAGATCCTGGAAACCCCATAGTGACAGTTCAGATATATGGCCACTCTTTTCCCAATACTTTAGTTGATCTGGGTGCAGCCATTAATATTTTAACAACAGAAACATGTCAAGCACTTGGTATTACAGCCTTGGAACCAACCACCACTCTCTTAGAACTTGTTGATCGTTTGGTGGTAAGGCCAGAAGGAACCTTACAAGATATCACAGTTTCTATTGATTCGTGGGAATATCCAGTAGATTTTCTTGTCATAAACCCAAAGAGTATATTAGATGGGAACCCTCTGATTCTGGGCCGACCTTGGCTTGCGAT